>JADMNL010000025.1:171052500-171652500 GCA_016271365.2 Neoceratodus forsteri
AATTGCAAACCTGAACTTGAGAGGTCTAAAAGGTACTCTAAAACGGTTCCATTTGGCTGTGTAAGTTTTCCTAGTGGCCTGCTTACGTGCAGCCAAGAGAATATCCGGAAACTCTGAGAGAGGCACTGAACCTGTTCACCTCTATCTCTTCAGAAGCCAGGCGTGAAGGTGAAGCGACGTCAGATTGGGATGGACCACTGGCCCATGGGTCAGAAGGTTCGTCTGAAGGGGAAGCGCTTTTGGAGAGGTTACCAACATACTGTTGAGTAATGGAAACCATATCTGTCGAGGCCAAAAGGGTGCAATGAGGATCATTTTGTGCCCCTGGGACTCGAATCTGAGAAGTACCCTCTGAATTAGTGGCAGATGAGGAAAGGTGTATAGCAAGCGTCCTGTTCACTGCAGCCTGAACGCATCCAGACAGAAAATGCCAGGCCCTGGATTTCTGGGGCAGAAGAGAGGCAGTTTTGTGTTGAGTGTGGATGCAAACAGGTCCAGGTCTGGAGTTCTCCACTCTGCGAATAGTGACTGAACTATGGTGGAGTCTAGAGACCACTCATGAGGATCTGTCTCTGTTCTGCTGAGATGGTCTGCCAGTTCATTCTGTACTCCCGGCAGGTAGACCGCCTGAATTAGAGCTTTGTGCTCCAGGCACCATTCCCACACTCTCACTGCTTACCTGCATAAAGGGTAAGAGTGTGCACCGCCCTGCTCTGCTCGTTGATGTAATACATCACCGCTTTGTTGTCCATTTGAAGGAGAATGTTCTTGTGACAGAGAATGTCCTTCAAAGCTTGGACTGCATAAAGGACAGCTCTCATTTCTAGGACAATTATGTGAAGCTAGGACTCATCCTGAGTCCATGTACCTTGGGTGTGGAGATTCTGACAGTGAGCTCCCCACTCCATTAGGGACGTGTCTGTGGTAATGGAAATCTGATGATCCACGGGAGCAAAGGGATACCCTTCCAGAAGACTGTCCTCTTGCGTCCACCAGGTGATACCTCTTCAGTGGCTCTGTCACCTTGATGAGAAAGGACTGAGGGCGAGTGGTCAGGGACCACTGAGTACTAAGCATCCACTGAGAGGT
The DNA here is from genome assembly GCA_016271365.2 of Neoceratodus forsteri. Classification (NCBI taxonomy): domain Eukaryota; kingdom Metazoa; phylum Chordata; order Ceratodontiformes; family Ceratodontidae; genus Neoceratodus; species Neoceratodus forsteri. Next base: position 171,053,590 of record JADMNL010000025.1, read on the forward strand.
TCTCATGTGGAGGCGAGCTAGGGGTACGGTGAACACCGAGGATGCCATGAGACCGAGCATCCGTTGCATTGACATAGCTCAAACTGAACTGTTCTCTCTGTTGTATCTGGTCATCTGTAGGATATTGCTCCTTCTGTCCTCCGGTAGAAAAGCCTTCGCACAGGAGTTGTCCAGTACAGTTCCTATGAAAAGGAGCTTCTGGGAGGGCTGCAACTGTGATTTCTTGAGATTTAGCAGGACTACCATGGACGTGAGAAAGTCCGAGGCCATGGCTACAGTGTCGATAGTGACTTGCCTGGAAGGGCTTGCCAGAAGCCAGTCGTCCAGATATGGAAACACTTGAATCCCGATCTTTCTGAGATGCACTGAGAGAACTGCACAACACTTTGTAAAAACTTGCGGCGCTGAGGACAGCCCAAAGGGCAGGACTCTGAACTGATAATGCTGGCCCAAAGCCACAAACCTGAGGTACCTGTAATGCTTTGGGTGAATAGGAATATGTTGGTAAGCATCCTGCATGTCCAGGGAGGCTAACCAGTCGCATTGATGAAGCAAAGGTAACAGAGTTCCTAGCGAAATCATTTTGAACTTTTCCTTGGGAAGAAATTTGTTCAATTGTCTGAGGTCCAAAATGGGATGCAGGCCCCTGGTCTTCTTTGGGACCAGAAAGTAACGGGAATAGAACCCTGTGTTCTGTTGATCCAGCAGAACTATTTCTACTGCCCTGTTGTTCAGAAGGCCATGTATCTTGGAAGCGAGAAGCTCTGACTGAAGTACTGACAGCCTGGGCTGACGTTTGGGGAGACGATCCGGAGGGATCTCTGAAAAATTGAGTGAATACCCCTCGCGGATTATCCATAGGACCCATTTGTCCGAAGATATGGTCTTCCACCGGTCGTAGAACTGAGTCACACAACCTCCCACTGCTGAGAAAGAGTTCCCCCTCGGGCAGCTGAGGAGGGACTTGGGCCAGAAACTCAGAAGGTGGCACTAGGCGCTTTGGGCCCTTGTGCTTTCTGTTAAATTTTCTTTTGAGGTTGTGGGGTTTGCTTTTTATTAAAACCTCCCCTGCTCTTGCCTTGAAAGGACTGACAGTTGTGAAACTGGCGCTTATTATCGCCCCAGAAGTGGCGGGAGGAGGCCAAGCCAATTTAATGACAGACCAAGTCTTTTGAGTGGCCTCTAGAGCTTGCTCCACTTGAGGGCCAAAGAGATGCACACCGAAGAGTAAAGCCATGACCTGTTGCTGGGCATCATTTGTGAAGCCTGAAATGCGCACCCAGGAGTGACGTCGGGTACAAATACCCGCCGTCACTTTGGGAGGCAGTACTCGAAAGCATCCATAGCTGCTTTAACCTGCTGGTTGTTGGACTCAATATCCCTGGTTATGGTCCAAAGAAGCTCTGAAGCAGAATCAGACTCCGGAAGAGCTTCTATCAATGGTTTGAGTGAATGCCAAAGAATATACACATATTGAGAGAAATAACCCTGGTAGCTGGCAATACGTATACCCAGGGTGGATGCAGCAAAGACCCTCTTACACAAGGTATCTATCTTATGAGATTCTTTGTTTACAGGTCGGGCTGTAGTAGCCTGAGGGAGGAGGAACTTAATCTCTGCCAGGACTACAATAGGGTCCGCAAAGGCTTGGGAGGCCAAAATGGGTCGATCCTTGGGAGCAGCGTACATTCTATCTATGGACTTAGCCACAGAAGGAATGAGAGCGGGATTATTCCATACCATTTGAGAAAGCGTCTCAAAGGAGGGCTGTACCGGTGGAGTTAAATCCATAGGGATTTCCGGGACATGAAGTTATTGGAGCCGTAAAGCTTCCCAGGATTGATATCAGTAGTCTGGAGAGAAAAAGTGGAATTCAAATTTTTCAGCAGAGACTTAAATGACAGGTCCTCGACCACAGGCTCTGCAACAGGATTAGGTCCAGGTCCTTCCACATAGTCATCCAGTCGAAGGTCTGGATCAGGCTCAATATCACCTGACAGCCCAGGTGGGACTGCACGGACAGGAAAGAAGAGAGAATCAGGAGGAAATGAGGAAGGAAAAGGATTCGGAGAGAAGCCCTGAAGACTTGCAGATGTAAACCCAAACCTTGGTGCTGTACAGGAGCATGGCGCCGCCTGACCCGGCACTGAGGACAGCACTGGAAAGCTGTACGGCGCCGAGGACGGCGCATCGGTGCCAAGGACGGCGCCAAACAACCCGACGCTGAAGGCGCCGTAACCAACACAGAGCTCCGAAAACTAAGGTTTGAGGAGAAAGAAGGAAGAATACCAGGAGATAGAAGCAACGGTGTGGCCCCCTGCGCCGCAGCCTTGAGGGGGGAAAACACCTGAGCGCAGAGTCAATGGCATCGAGGAAGGTGCCGCACGACAAGGGAGGTCTAACTGCCCTACCCGACCTTTTGAAGGGCCCGAGAACCCCGGAGTGACTGGGCCAGGCAGCTGGACTAACCTCAGAGCCCATTGCTCCATCACAGCGGCCCACTGATGAAAACTGCTCATCTGAAGCCCTACCAGAAGGCGGGGAAGGGCTCCGATGTCTAAGAGGGTGGTGACCAGGACAAGAAGCAGACGACTCCGAGGGAGACCGGCAACTGACCCCAATGACCAACCGTCGATGTACAGACATACCAGAGGGCGACCTCGAGATGCTTCTCTTGGACCTGCAGGCCGAAGAAGAGTTCGAGGCGGAATGGAAGCCGAGAATGCGACAGCTCTTTTTATGCTACTGGGGACCGTCCCTCCCTCCCGCACTGGACCATCCGCTGTCAGACCCTCCGAGACGGCGACGGACCAGACCCAGCCCGCCCGCTGACTGAATAGCTTACACGAAGTCTCTCACCGCCATCTGACCCACTCATGATAGACTCAGTCAATGTAGGTTGAGACTTCTTTCTTTAATAAGAATAAATTATCGTAAACAGTATTTATTCGAGATATACTACAAAATAATAAAACTGAAAACTATGCTGCTAGTTTGAAGTTGGACTCCCGGTGGGCGAGCGACAGTCACTGAAGTGCACTCGACGGCGGGAAAAAAGGAACTGAGGCGGTTGGAGGGTTGACGCCGAGACAGTCGATGCACGAGCCGAGGCTCACGGCGCTGCTCCTAGCGGCTCCATCTCCGGCCCTCCGGCAAAAAGTTTGCTCCCGCTGGGTCCTAGCACCTCCAACATAGTTCCATCAGTGTGAATCAGTGGTGGAGACTTTATGTCCAGAAAGATCATCGTTTTTGTTTTTAACTTTTTAACACAGGGTTCCTGCAATGTCATCTGGGGGAACTGGGGAATAGTAGCAAAATAAATACATGCTGTGAGATGACATTACCACGTAATGTAAAGCCGCTGAGCTCACTGCACTGTAAGCTGCTTTTTTTTTTTTTTTTTTTACTGTTGAACACTGTGGCAGAGCTAGTTCTGCCTGTTCTTACTTTTCTTTTTCCTGTTTCAAGCTCATCATTCTGGATTAAAATGGTTTTGTGGTGGTTTAAAATTGACCATGGAGAGGCAAGAGGGAGCCCCGACTGACAGAACAGAATGCACACCTGTTGAAGTTCGACGATTAAGCAAAATGCAGTTTCCAGCATGACAGTGAAGCGCACCTGAATCAAGGTAACGGCAGTGTCAGTTTGTAGCATGAGTCGGATACCTTTGTGACTGTCATGGAGATGACTGAATTTGTCCCACAATGTCACTGCAGCGATGTGTTCCACATGTGGTACTTTTAAAACATTAGACAAAATTGGTTCAGTTCTAAATATAATGATACAATAAAGCAGTAATCTTAAAAATGGATGATTTAACAGTGGAATAGCCTACTGGAGTTTAACAGAAAGAACGTCGGTAAACTAGTGCTATAAAATACAAAACAGATTTTCTTACTATTTACACTGATTGTACCTTGTTTTAAATGTATGGCAGCACCTTAATAACCTGTACTAATAGCGCTCATTCAGGCTGCATATGAGAACAAAAGTGAAAGCTGTTTAATAGAATGGCAGTGTGAAAATGAAAGGATCAGTTTCAGAATGACGTATATGAGTGTGCAGATATCACAATGACATATAGAAACATGTAGATATCAATGATATCTTCACTGGCTGTTTCAGAGATCACTTTTTATTCTTGTATTTATCAAAAAACATGTTGTATAAATACATAGGTATACACACACACACACATGCAAAATCTGACTGGGTTTGATCAATGACATTGACATGTATAAAACAGTCCTTTTATTACTTGTGAAAAACGATGTTCAGGAATCAGACGAATGGTGGGAGTGTATTTCATGTAGCAGCTGCCCTAGAGTATAAATTTCTGTCTCCAAATTTATTCATCCTTTAATTTTTGTTTAGGTCAACATGGCCGGCAGTATAGCCTAGAGGTTAGAAAGCTGTGAATGAGCTTGGAACATCCAGCACACCAGACCTAGGGGTTTGATTCTTACAACCTCCCCTTGCATACTGTGAGACTGAGCAAGTCACTTAACTGCCCAGTGCTCCCAGGTCGCCCCTGAAAACAGGCACTTGTGCCTAGTGGGCCTTACCTGGTTACCAAAGATAAAAAATGAATAAATAAATAATCCCCTCTTATTTTCCCCCCTGAAAAAAGGAGTTGGGGAAATAGGGTGTTCAGGGAATGATGACTTAAATTTATGTATCAATACTACCCCAATTTCTATACAACCTATAGCCAAAGGTTGCCAATCCAAACTACTCAGCAACTGACAACATGCCCAAAAACTACACTAACACATATCTTGCTATTTTATAATGCATTCTATTTAACCAATCTAACAATTGTTTATTTGCTACTCTATATATCAATTCACCATTGCTTAAGGCAGGTCGAATAATTTGTTCAGCAATTTTCTTCCCGTTGAGCAGTTTTAAACATTTTGTTGTTCTCAAAGCTCCCAGTACTCACTTTCCCAATAGTAGTAATTATATGGTTATGTAAGCATTAAGAAAAAATTACTCACCATAGTAATGTTGTTTCTTCTAATGGAGTCTTTACTGTATTCAGACATAATGCAGTTATCCCCAGCACTTGAACTGCCCCAGGGAGGAAACAGTTAACTCTTTGCAGAAGCATAGAATGTTGAGCTCGAGCTCGGTTTCAAACCTCTGTCTGTGGTACTTCGCAGTGTAACCATCAGATTCTTACGAGCTAACTAACTAGTAACTAAAGTATGGAAATTGTTCAAATATGGCCAAAGGGCAAAATATATCTTCTTGGGCCCCAAAAGACTCAAGTCGAGAACCCAAGAAGGAAAGGTAGACAGACGATATTTAGTAAAACACCAGAAAAAATAACATCTACCCCACCCAAGAGGGAGGGTACAAGGTACACCCCTGAGGTGCAACACCGTATCTGCCAGCTCATTTATCAAAACCAGGTTCTGAGAGGGCAGGGGGGAGGTCTGAATACAGCAAGACTCCATTAGAAGAAACAACATCACTATGGTGAGTAATTTTTTCTTCAAACATGAAGTTTTGCTGTATTCAGACAAAATGCAGACTGCCAAGCAGTTCCCTATGGAGGAGGGAATGCAGAACCTACTTTGGGAAGAGGCTCTGCAGTACTGCTGTACCAAACCTAGCATCACTCCTAGCCTGGATGTCCAGGGAGTAATGCTTGGTAAAAGCATGTACTGTTTTCCAGGTGGCTGCTTTACAGATCTCTAACAAAGGTACATCTCTGGCTGCAGCTAGAGAAGCAGCTGTACCCCTGGTCGAGTGAGCCCTCAGGCCTGAAGGGGGCGTTCTACCCAACTTGTCATAACAAAATTGTATACAAGAAACAATCTACCTGCCAATAGTTTTCTTAGGGGTAGGCTTACCCTTTCCCACTTCACCATAAGTGAGAAACAATTGAAGACAGTCATTTCTATGTGCCTTAGTATGCTCAATGTAGTAGCTAAGGGCCCTCTTAACGTCCAGACTGTGTAACCTTTCACCTGAAGAAGAATGGTCAGTGAAAAACACAGGGAGAGATATAGTCTGGTTCAGATGAAAATCTGAAACCACTTAGGGCAAGAACCTCCTAGTGGTTCTGAGGACTACTTTGTCCCTATGGAAGGAGATGAAGTCAGGTTCCACTGACAGAGCCTATAACTCACTAATCCGCCTGGCAGAAGTAACAGCCACCAGGAACACAGTTTTCCAAGTCAAGTATTTCAATTCGGCCGAAGCCAGAGGTTCAAAGGGTGGCTGCATTAGCTGAGCTATGCAGACATTAAGATTGCAAGGCGGAGTGGGTTCCCTAAAGGGAGGGTTAATGTGAACCAGACCTTTGAAAAACTTTCTGAAAACAGGATGAAATGCCAGGGAAGAGCCCTTCCCTGCTGAGAGGAATGCAGACACAGCTGCTAGATGAACTTTCAGAGTGGCAGGCCTAAGGCCTAAACCATTGAGATGAACTAGATAGTCTAAGGTTGTGGAAATGTCTGCAGAATCAGGCAGGATGCCTTTCTGAGAGCACCAAATACTGAACCTTTTCCATTTGGAGTTGTAAGTTTTTCTAGTGGAAGGTTTCCTAAAGACCTTCAGAATATCCAGAACACCCGGAGAAAGATGTAGAGCTGCATATTCTAACTCTTCAAGAGCCAGGCCTTGAGATGGAAAGACTGGAGATTGGGGTACCAGATCCACCCCTGGGAGGAGGACAGGAGACTGTGTGTCCTGGGCAGAGACAGGGGACATGACACTGACAAGGACAGCAGTAGAGGATACCAAGGCTGTCTGGCCCAATCTGGAGCCACCAGTATCACTGTGCAGGGTTGAGTCCTGATCTTGATCAGAACTCTGAACAGCAGAGGGAAGGCATAGAGAAACCTGCCCTTCCAGTCCAAAAAGAGAGCATCCTGGGGAACCGTCCCCAGGACTGGAGGTCTGCAACAAAACAGAGGAAGTTGATTATCCGGTGCTGCAAAGAGATCCATCTCTGGAGTGCCCCACACCTGGAGAAGATGACCTTCAGTATGTGAGGATCCAGGGACAATTCGTGGTGTCCCTGTGAAATTCTGCTCAGAGCATCTGCTAGTATGTTGTCCTTCCCTGGAAGGTGAACTGCTACCAGAGAAATCTGAAGAGAACAGGCCAGAGACCACAGCTTCATGGCTTCTGTGCACAAGGCAGAGGACCGAGTGCCTCCCTGCTTGTTGATGTACCACATTGTGGTGGTGGTGTCCGTTCTGACTTGGACAACCTTGCCCTTGACTGAATCAGAGAAACTCTACTGGGCTAGGAAAACTGCCCCGAGTTCCAGGAGATTGATATGAAGGACAGACTCCTGTGGAGACCACAGCCCTTGAGCTGTCAGGGCTCTCAGGTGGGCTCCCCACCCTAGGAGAGAAGCATCCCTAGTTAAAACTATTGATGGGACTTGAGGGAAGAATGGAACCCCTTGTCTGAGGTTGTCCTGGTCCAGCCACCACTGGAGAGCTTGGACCAGAGTCTGAGTCACTGGAATCAGTTTGGTAAGTGAATCCTTCTTTTGAGACAAAAAAAGACCTCAGATGAAACTGAATGTCCCTAATCTGGAACCTTGCTCCCTGCACCACTGCCGTGGAAGCTGCCATGTGGCCCAGGAGCTGGAGGAACTGTCTTGCTGGGCGGGAGACCTGAGGTCGAAAGGAGGAAGCGAGATCCACTAGGGCCTTTACCCTTGCCAAGGAAAGGAAGGCTTTTGCATGTAGTCTCCAACTCTATGCCTATAAAGGTGAGAAGCTGAACTGGTTTGAGTACAGACTTTGGAAGATTGAGAAGAAAACCCAAGGAGGCCGAGTAGGTCCTGGGTAGTCTGAAGAGCTGACTTGACCTGTAAATGAGACTGACCCACTAACAGCCAGTCGTCCAGATACGGAAAGATGGTGATGCCCTGTCTTCTGAGGTAAGCCACCACTAAGGTATTTTCTGTGGGAGCACCTGATAGAAATATGGAAGTAGGCATCCTTAAGGTCCAGAGATGCTAGCCAATCCCCTGGCCTTAGAGAGGGAAGGATTTTTCCCAGAGTTGCCATTTTGAATTTGGGCTTTGAAATGTGTTTGTTCAGATACCTTAGGTCTAGGATGGGTCGCCACTCCCCTGTTTTCTTTGGGGTAAGGAAGTACCTGGAATACAGTCCTTTTCCCTTGTGCCGAGTAGGAACCTTCTCTATAGCTCTGAGAGCTAGAAGAGAGGAAACCTCTGCCTCTAGGGCAAGGGTTTCTGAGACTGATGCAGGTGGAAAAGACTTGGCCCTTCTTTTTGGAAATTTTTTGAAGTTGAGGGCCAGTCCCTGGCTTACTACTTCCAGGACCCACTTGTCTGAGGTCACAGACTTCCAGGCCTGGAAGTAGTAAGCCAGCCTGTCTCCTACTGGAAATGGGGAGCTGACCCAAGCTGACACATCAGGGTGTCTGCTTGGCAGGAGCCTCAGACTGAGAGGAGGAGGAGGAGGGAGCAGCCCTGCTCATCCCCCTCCTACCCCTCCCTCTGAAGAACCCCCTCTGTGGGAAGGGAGAGGAGGCTTGGGCTTGGTAAAAAGGCCTTTGAAAGGGCCTGCCTCTAGACTGCTGCTTGTGCGGAGTGGCGTGCCTTTCCTTGGCCTGTGCACTCCTGTACGTGGTTCTATATTCATCCATTTTCTTCATGTAAGCCTCTGTCTGCTCCCCAGAGAGTTACCTACTACAGGAAAATCCATGGCCTTAGTCTGGGTATCCTGTGAAAGGCTAGTACATCTGAGCCAAGCATGTCTTCTGAGAGACACAGATGTAGCCATGACTCTAGATGCCACATCACTGGAGTACACAGCAGCATGAAATTGCATTTTGATGCCTCAATTCCTCAGCAGCCACCACCTCCAGCCCTTGGCTAGCTGGGAGAGGTCCCGCTTAGCCAGTTCCAGAACCGTGTCCCATCTGGATTTCTGGTACCTGGCTGTGTAGGTCATATAGGTAGCCTGCCTGAGTCCCAAAGAGGATGCCAAATACTGTTTTTTGGCCATGGCATCCACTTTCCTGGAGTCCTTATCCGGGGTGTGTGAAGCCAAAGGAATGTTAGCCCTGTCACAGGCTGCAGCCTGCACTACCCCAGCATGGCTGCAATGACTATAAAGGAACTCCGCAGCTGAGCCTGATAACGATTACCTCCTGTCCATTCTCTTATCCACAGGAGGTACTGAATTGGGGGTTTGTAAAATTTTGTGTGTCTGTTTCCCCAAAGATTTATGAAGACGGATAGACAGCTTTTTGGACTCTGGGATGTCCATCATTTCTACAAAATCAGGCTCTTCATCCTTCTCTGCTCCTTCAACCAAGGGAAGCTGCAGGGTTTGTGCCACCTTTTTGTAGAACAAACAGTGTGAAGGGGACTCGGAGCCTGGGAGGAGAGACACCTGAGGGCCTGTCTGGGGAGATGTCCGGTTCACTGGGCATATCCAGACCCCCTTCATCATCATCACTGGGATAGTCTTAGTCTCCCTCCCACTCCTCATAATAAGCATCTGGGTCATAATCCGGAGGAGACGGATCCGACCGAACCGACCGACGAACTGGCGGTATCGGTTCAGACGGAACTGGTCTAAGCGACTGGACAATACTAATCGCTTTGGCCATTTCGTCCGCGGCTGGAGTGTGGGATACAGGATCCGAACCGGCAGACTTGCGCTTTTTCTTTGATGGAACTGACCCCTCGGGGTCAGCTCTCCTTTTGCCCAAGGAGGTATCGCCTAGGTCATTAGGCACCTCCTCAGGTTCGGCCGCAACCGAACCAGGCTGGCTATCCGGATCTACGGACTTCTTGGCCTCCCTTTCCTTCAGCCTACTCAGTCTTTTATCTAGAGTGGTTTTAGGAAAGTTCTTACAGATTTGGCAGTCTGACTTGAGGTGGTCAAACCTCAGACAATAAACACAGATGAGGAGGGGGTCGGCCTTAGCAAAGGCCTCCCCACACTCAGTATAGTGTTGAAACCCAGTGGGACCGGTTTTCTTCTTGGGTTTCTCAGACATGGCCAACCTAACAAATTACCCTACAGAAGCTTTCAAGCCAGGTAATAAAGCAACCGATCGGTTACAAACCGTGTCATGGACTATTTAAAAGAACCAGCAAAAGTCCGGTTCTTTCGAAACCGATCGGTACCAGAACACCACACTAATCCCAGAAAGAGAGAACATTTTTACAAAGTCGGTTCCAAACTGGACCGACCGGAAAGAAACCGAAGAAAGAATTTCCACTCTTTTTAGCAAACTAAAACACAGTCACTACCTATCTACATACTACCTGTACCGTAGACAGAGGTTGGAAATACGAAAATAACAAAAACATGCGGTTTAAACCGAAGGCTTTATTTTTCTTTTACCGAACTGAGCAGCTTCACTGTTAGGTGGAGTAAAGAATCTGATGGTTACACTGGGAAGTACCACAGACAGAGGTTTGAAAACCGAGCTCGAGCTCAACGTTCTATGCTTCTGCACAGAGTTAATGCTTTCCTCTCTGGGGCAGTTCAAGTGCTGGGGCTAACTGCATTATGTCTGAATACAGCAAGACTTCATGTTTGAATCCCAGAGATGGGAGGAATTTTCCAGGAATTAATGTGTTGGTGAGGGGGACGAGGCACAAGGCAGAGTGCTTCCCACCACCCAACCATGCATTAGTTCCTGGGAAATGCCTTCTGTCGGGGGGATTAATACGCTTGTAACATGGCAAGTGCAATGTGGGAATTCCTCACATACCGTTTTGTACAAAAGTAAATACAGATTACTTACAACGAACATTGTGCTTTACAAAGATTGCTCACATGTGTAGTTGTACAAAGCTGTGTGTATGTGGAAAGATGAGCGTGTACACTGAAGTACTGATATACATTAATGTTGTGCCTCCCAAGTTCGTGACAATGTTCATCATGTGGCTGTCCTTCTAATGAGTAAGAAAACATAGATAATGGTAACAAAATGCCTACTTCTTGTGCAGACTGTCAGTCTTTTTAGCTCAGTCTGTGTCTCGCATTACTACTTTTCTCCTTTAGTTACTTACCGTGCTGCATTGTGGTCACTCTGTGGTATTTTGCATGCCACGAAACAGTACGGGTCTAGATTTCTGATTAGTTGTTTATGCACATAACTGTATACTGTATTGAGCTTACACATTTTGTTAACAGTGTGCCACCAGATTTATACTGTGCAGGTGTGTGCTGACCAGTGATGTGACTAGCGGAACTATTGACCTCGTTAACGGCGCTTTCGGAGAGTGTGAACACAATAACAGTACTGCCGCCCACACTGACAGTGTTCTAACCTCCGCTGGGTGTCTCCCTCGGGACTCTGGAAAGCTGAGTGATTTCTCATGATTTTACATTTACTGTTTGGTTCTAACATTTCTGAATAAGACTGTTTGCGATTTACTGTGTCCATTGCGTGGGTGGAGAACAAACTGTTGCTCATATTGATGTTTTACAAGCCTTGCAAGAAAGCACTATTAGGCAAGCGCCACCTATGGGTGAGACATCCTACAGTCTTTCGCTCGCATGGCTTTTTTTGAAGCATTGCTACAAAGCAGTACTTTGCAAGCGCCACCTATAGGTCAGAAATAGGCACCACTGCGCTCGCTACCTGCCATAGTATTCTGACAGCAGTGCCACCTATAGGTCAGGTTGAGACTTCGCTGAGGCGCACTCCTGAAGTCAACAGGCACTTATGACCTCAAGTGTTGGTTTTCTTGCTTTAAAACACAGCCGTGCTTATCTAGGGAATTAATGCACGGCTACGTTCGGATCATGTTATCCCTTTCCTCCAATCACTATTTTGTATTTTGCTAGTACTATTAATGCCATGTTACAATGAAAGTTAAATGTGAATCAAAAGTTACTCCTAAGTAACAGTAAGTATCCACCAAGCCCAGTTTGGTTTGGTTATGTGTATATATTTGAGCTTGTCTGGATTTCTCACAATTTTTTGACCCAAAGTGCATCAATTTATTATTTTTTTTTATTTATTTACTGAAATGTTTCACCAGGAGGGCAACAAGTTGCTCGTCTCACGGTGCAACCTGGGGGGAGGGGTTACATAGGGCTGTGAAGGATGATCAGTTACAACAGTATGTGGGTAGTAAAAACAATACAACAATGTAAGATTGTGCAACAGCTGGAACAAGGTATTGTACAATAAACATAGGAACATTGGGTAAATTACAATACATGTCCAAAATTATACAAGAGAACATATGAACGTACAAAACCTATAGAACCATTTTAGTGCATGAGTGTACCAGGAGCAGGCCTGAGGTAGTACGCAAGTGCTGTTGGAGTAAAAAGGATGGGGTTAGGTTGTACACACTGGTGACGGGGGGCAAGAACTGAATATGAGGAGAAGGGTAGCCATTTCCTGATTTCCCCCTTCAGGATGTTGAGAACCCTGCTTGGGGTCATGGTAGGAAGGCAGAAACTGGGGACAGGTATTAAGGTGGGTTAGAGCAGGAACAACTGAGGGAAAGGTAATTGTGTAGGGCAGAGGTAAGGGAGTAGTTGGAGGAGGAGTGACGTATTTCAGGGGGGAGGGAATTACAGATTTTAGGGAAACGATGGGCGAAACCAGTCTGACCGATGAGGGTGGAGTGGCGAGGGACTCTCATGTGCGGGCATCATTTGATCTGAGAGAGTGGGTGGGGGGAGGTGGAGATTTAGTTTTTTTAATGTTCATAATAAGCCTTGATCTGGAGAACCACCCCTCAATTTCTGCAAGGCCCGACTGAATGGGTGGCAGACACAAAGGCACGCTTGCTTACCTGGTCTAGCTGATGAGATTCTCTGTCTACAAAGAGGGCACTGAGGTGCTTGAGCCTCTTGGTATGATCATGGACCGCTTTAATAATGACAGAATCCCTAAGGGTGGTCACCAAAGTAGGATTTGCCAGCCGGAGCATGGTAAAGCCAGTGAGCCTTTTTAGAGACTACTGGAACCGTATGGGCATGCGGCCATGCAGCCTTGATAACATCATCATAAGACTCAATGAACAGGGGGGACTACCAAGGGGTCATGCTCACAAGGTAGACTGCCAGGCGGCAGATTCTCCAGGTTCTGTTCCTCTGTCTCCCACCCCATGGTGACTCCGATATGCCTCATGATAATGTATCCATGAACGTGGGGTCACCTGGAGGCAACTTATGGACATTACTGGGCTCTCCTTCCTCCAAAGTGTCTGCCAAAATGGAGGAAGACTCTGAACTGGTACCATCATCTGGGGCAGAGTCATCCTCTCCACTGTCATCAGGCCGGAGAGCGACCGGGTGAACAGCAGTGCCCATGTCAATAGGGCTCCTTAGAGTATGAGGAGCGCTTGGGCCCGGACGAGTCGGACCGGAGGTGGGGGGGCGTCCCTAGGAGGCCCTTGGGAGTGTGGCAGGTGCGACCCATCTGGAGAAGGGTCCTGTGACTGCAGAAAAGGTCCACAGCGCTGATATCAAGGCGTGGTAGTCCACCGGCGACAGCCCCACTGGTGCAGTATAATTATAGACCAGCTGGGGACCTACCAGTGCAGGATAAGGATAAGCCAGCACCAGTCCCCCAGGTGTCGGGTTTGGTAAAGCCGACATCTCTGACCCAGATACCCAGACTGCAGCCCCACAGCAGCTGGAGGCAGAACATGCTTTGGTCCCCCACAGGCTGTAGTGGGAGGACAGACTCCGGTCTCGCTGGCGTTGGCAGGGGGAGGACCGGCGAAGGTCCTGCTGGTGCCAGAGGTGGCAAGGCCAGCGAAGGGCCTGCAGGCTGCAGGTGAACATGCACAAGCCCAGCAGGCTTCAGCCTGGGTAATGCTGGAGGGGGATCCACCGGCGCCAGAGAAAGAGAGACTGGTGCTGGGGAGGAAGGCCCCACCGGCAAAGGCTGCAGGAAGACTGGGCTCTGGGAGGTAACGGTGACGGCGGTCTCCGGAGGTTGGGAGTTCCCTGCCCCAGCCTCATAGCTCTAGAGTACGGAGGTCCATCGAGAAGCAGACGTCACAATAATCCATGTTGTGGCCTTGACCCAAGCAGGCGAAGCAATGGTCATGGCAGTTGTGAACGGTAATATGCTTCCTAGAGGGGCGCCGACATAGAAGGGGAAGATCCATTCCCCTAACTTCACCAAATTTTTTAGACCCCAGAAGGGACATGACCGAAGCTGTACAGAAAAAAAACAGCTAAAAAAGCTGTCAGCACCATACTAGAGGATGGCGGAAAATAAAGGGATTTGGCATGGAATGCAGCATGGCATCGAGGACAACGGCTGCAGAACTGTGATGCAGTTATGCAGAATGCTCCCATGGAGATGCAGCCTCTACAACAGGATAAACAGAACCTGTGTGTGTGTGTGTGTGTGTGTGTGGGGGCTGGTGTCAGTTACTGGCCAGTCCGCCTCGTGGGCGGTGCCGTCCCAGACGTCTGCTACTCCATTCCAAAAATCTTAAAGCTATACATTTCCATGGGGTCCTAGTGCCTCCTGCACAGACCCACCAGTAATGAATGGTCGACACTGATTCTTGGAAGATCTTTAGGTTATCCAATTTACAAAATATACCAAGGATATTGATGATCATACATTTTATACCATTTGTATTTGCAAACTCAGAGGGGGCTAGAGTTAAGGATGTAGGGTCGGGGTTAAGTTCAACATTTCCAGAACAGAGAAGCAGGAGGATAAGGGTTTGTTAAGTAGATAGTATCTTTGAGGACATATTTAGTGCATCTGGTATTTAGATAACATCGGGGAGTTACAGTGTGGACTATTTCTTGCCAGCTAACTAGTGGATTAGCACAGGTTAGTAAAGTGGGTTTATAGGTAGGGGTGGCAGTATTTAACATGATCTTTGCCAGCTGGATAGTATGTAGTGACCAAAAAGGAGGCAATGAACTGTCCATGTGAACTGCACATCTCTCACCCTCACCTCCAGGGAAGGAGGTAAGCTCAGTATACGGCAGAAAAAAATTACTCACCACAGTAATTATGTTTCTTCCAGGGGATCACTCAGTTTGCTTAACTATTGCAGTCAGCCTCCAGTGTTGAACTGCTCCGGAGAGATTGGAATGTATGTAAATGATGGAACTCCCATTGGCCTGTGCCAATTTCAAACTGCTGCCCCTAGTAACTACTGCACTTTGAATGCTCAGATTCATTACAAAGCCTAACATGTGAGAAATTCTAACTAGCTAGAACTGATTAACACCCTTTCCTAGTATGGGGACCCCTTAGGAAAAAAATGGTCCCTGTAAGACGAGATAACCATAAACACAACTTGTTATTAAAAACTTTAAAAAAGTCTTAAGCGGGAGGCGCTGATGAGCAGCCAGCAGTGAGGACGTGGGTTCCTGCAGCTCCCTCGCCCGCTATAAATAAATATTTTAATTTAGCAGCTTCCGTGGTCAGAAGTAGATAATACGAGCAGAAATCAAGAGAGGAAAGCAGAATGGAGGAATATCTGCTCCCAAATGCAGGGAAAAGTCAGCGGTCCGCAACAAAAAGCCAGGGGAAAAGAGCAACTGCAAAGCCCTCGGATGTGATGGGCCCGATCTCGCTCTCGGCGACTGAGATGGTGGTTTTAGGCCACGAGGTATCGGAACAAGTGATGGAGGCGCTGGAGGGGAAGTGGAACAAGCTGGAGCAAAAAATTGATAGCCGACTGCAGAATTTAATGGAGCAATTGACAGCGCAGGCGGGTAGAGTTACGGAGGTGGAGGAACGGGTTTCAAAGTTGGAAGATGATATGGACCCCGATGGCCAACCGTGTGGCTAAGTTAGAGAAGGAGCTTGCAGAACTAGTGGAGCAGTAGGACTATCAAGAAAACTATGCAAGGCGTTTAAATCTCCGGCTTCGGGGGCTCCCGAAGGAGGAGTCCTGATATATTATCCTTTTGTTGGACTACGAATATGTTGAGGCATGAAGTTGAAGAAAGGGAGGCCAGTTGAGCGTGCCACGAGGCTGCCGGCATTTGCCCATGGGCAGCCCCCGAGGCAGATCATATTTCGTTCCACAGCTACCAGGATCGGGAGGAGATGCTGTGGGCCTACCAGAACATGAAAGAACTGAGGTATGAGGAGAGAGGCTACCTGGTGCAGGACTACTCAAACAGAATATTAAAGCGCAGGGCTTTAACCCCGTGCTGGACACAGACTCAGGAGCTGAAGGTGGACTGTTTATGTTATTCCCCGCGATCCTGAAAATCAAATATGAAGGGGCTACATTCACGTTTTGGGAACCGGAGAGGGCGGCTGCCTTTGTGGAGGATCTAAAGAAAAAGGCGAGATGAGAGCCGCTGATCAGGAGAAGCTGTGAGGAGCATAGCTGTGTTGGCTGTGATGGATACGAAGCTGTTAAATGACTTGAAGTTGTTGGATGGTTTAAAGCTGTTGCCTCCTTGTTTCGGAGGGCTCGAAGTTGAACTTTCTATATTTTTTTCTTCTTCCCCCTATGGCTGTATCCCCCTTCCTGGTGCCTGGCTGGAGCGACTATGGATCCTGCGCAGAGTGAAGTGTGGAGGTATGTGAGGAGCCAGGGAAAAGTAAAAAGGGAGCAAAGGAAAAGAGGCTCAGAGAGAAAAGCCCCCTGGCATGCAGATGGTTAACCAGCTGGATGGACTGTTGGACGGTGCATTGCTGTGGAAGTCGAATTGTGTCCTAATGGAGGACTTGCCGAGGTGGAGCTCTGCCATGCGAGAAGGGCCAGGCCTTATCCTGGAAAGCAGGACGTTGCTGAAGTCGGGTAAGTGGGGGCGTAGGGGGTGTGCCGATGCTGCGTGGATTTTCATGGCAGCACGGTACCCCTCAGGCCTCTGCAATTTTCTTTGGAACCTGCCATGTGGACCAAAAAGAGGGAGGGCTTCACGGCCTGCTTGGGGGAAGGGGCAGCAGGGCAAGGGGATCGCGTAGGAGGCACAAGGAGGGAACAGTTGTGATTCCTGTTTAAGGACATTAAAAGCATAAAAAACTGTTATTATGTTTGGATTGTTGACTTTATAATAAATTGTGGGGAATTTATGAAGGAAGACTACACGGATGCTGTGCGAAGTTAAATAAGCGGGGGCGGAGGAACGAAACGTCTGCATTTGTACGAAGTAGGTCCATTCTTGGATTTGAAGGGCAGTGAGGCAGTTAGTGTTTAGAGGGGGTATGTTTAGAAATGGGAATTATGTTTTGATTTGGAAGAGAGGGTGGAAGGGGGGGAGAGGTTATATTGGGCTTGGGGTATATTACGGGTACGTCTGTATTATTTAATACAGGATGGTGAATGTCTCTCATTTTCATTAATCGTGAAGAATGTGATGCTAGTATATGACTCTGTAAATTACTGTAGGCCTGGGATGTAGGGAACTCTGATCTACATAAAGGTAATGGAAGGGATGAAGGAAAGGCCCTATGGCTAAGCATAAAACATTGAGAATTGTCTCATGGAGTGTGAAGGGGATCTCATCGACGATCAAGCGCACTGGTATTTTGACGGCCTTGCATCGTCAGGGTGCTCAAGTGGCCCTCCTACAGGAAACGCACTTAACTAGCCGGGAGCATTGTAAGCTGGAGAGAGGATGGGTGGGCAAGTGCTTTGCATCCCCTTATAACGCACATAAAAAGAGGAGTAGCGGTGCTGATAGGTAGAACAACCCCTTTCATCAGCATGAGAGTAGCTGCAGATAAGGGGGAAGGGAGATATATTTTTGTGGAAGGGGTGTTATCTGGTGAGAAGATCACTTTTGGAAGTATTTACGCCCCCTCAGTCTTTGACCCAGCCTTTTATCAAGAAATTATGGACGTGCTGATGAGGGAGCAATTCCATGGTTTAATCATGGGAGTGGATTTTAATGCAGTTATGCAAGGGGAGTTAGACCACTCAGAGGGGAAGAGTAGATACGGAGGCAGGTTGAAGAAGTGGCAGGAGGGGGTGCTTGACCTGGATATGATAGACTGCTGGAGAGCTAGGCATCCAGCAGAGAAGGGATTTACCTTCTACTCAAACCCGCACAAAACCTGGACCAGGATAGATTATATATATGTACCCCAGCCTTGGTTGAGTAGGGTGCAAAATATTGAGCACAGTCCCATTCTCCAATTGGACCATGCTATGGTCCAGATGGTGTTGGAAATAAAGGAAGAGAGTGTGGGTCCCCCGCCCTGGAAATTTCCAAGGTATCTGCTGGGTAAAAAATAATTTATTGACTATATTAAGCAGCAATGGCAGTACTATAAAGAAATGAATGAGAAGTCGGTGGAATCCCCAGGGGTATTCTGGGAAGCTGGCAAAGCATTTATAAGGAGAGCCATCATTAGGTTTGTTGCCCAATATAAAAAGGAAAAGGAAACCACCTGAAAGGAATTAGAGGAAGAGGTAAGAAGGTGGGAAAGGGAAGTAGTGGGAAGGGCAACAGAGGAGGGGGAAAAAATTTGAAAGCTGCAAGGGAGGCACTAAATGCTTTTCTTTTGAGAGAAGTGCGAATGGCAGGGATGCTTGCTAGAAGCCATCTGTTCGAATGGGGGAACAGATCTGGCCCATTAATGGTCCGGTTAATCAAGGGAAGGCGGGTATGTACGCATATCCCCGGAATTAAAGATAGGAGAGGGAAGCTGATGACGGATAAAGACTCAATAAGGAACAGGTTTGAACAATTCTATAGACAGCTGTACCAAGCAGAATGTACCGGAACGGGAGACATGGCAGCGCAATTTCTTAGGGGAGTTAAAATTCCTAAAATAACTGAACAACAACAAAAGCAGCTGGATGGGGAAATTACACATCTGGAAATTAGACAAGCAATACAGTGCCTGAAGCAGGGAAAGGCCATTGGACCGGATGGATTTCCCATAGAATTTTACAAAATGCTGCAGGAGTATGTAGTGGAACCTCTACAGCAGGTTTTCTCTGAGGTTGGGGGAGGGGGGGGAGATGACCTTCCGATTTCATTTAGGGAAGCAGTCATTTGTTTGGTCCCCAAACCAGGGAAGGATGAGCAGGAGTGCTCGTCATATCGACCGATTTCCCTATTGAATTGCGTTGCCAAGATCCTGGCCAAGGTTTTGGCCAGGAGACTGGACCAATGTCTACCAGGGTTGGTGCACCCAGACCAGACAGGTTTTGTTTCTGGTAGATGCTATCATAATATGAGAAAACTCCTTAATGTAATATGGAGAGCTTCCCACGGTCAAAAAAATATAGCGGTTCTAACAATGGACACTGAGAAGGCGTTTGACCGTATAGAGTGGGAATATTTATTTGGGGTTCTTCGGATGTATGGGATGGGAGAAGGATTTATAGGATGGGTCTAAAGCTTGTATAAAGCCCCGGAGGCAAGAGTATTGGTGAACGGAGGCTTAACTGGGAAATTTACCCTCCATAGGGGCACTCGGCAGGGTTGTCCCCTTTCACCGCTCTTATCTGCACTGGCTATAGAGCCTCTAGCGATTGCCATTAGATGCTCAATGGAAATTGGGGGGGTGGTCGGGAGGTCAGGGAAAGAACACAAGGTCACATTATACGCAGATGACATGCTACTGTATGTCAGAGACCCAGCTAGATCTGTTCCCCCATTGCTGGCAGTGATAGAGCAGTTTGTAGTGTTCTCCAGATATAAAATAAATATTCATAAGTCCGAAATTATGCTTTGGGGAGAAACTGAAAGAGTGTGTGGAAATACGGCCTGGTTCCTTAAAAAGGCAAAAACAGAATTTACATACCTGGGAATTCATATGGGGCATGAGTTGAGTCAGCTATATAAATTAAATTATGGGCCAATGGTGCAGAATGTAGAAGAGGAGCTGAGAAGGTGGAGAGACCTACCTTTATCGTGGTTAGGTCGTATAAATCTTATAAAAATGAATACCTTGCCACGGATACTGTACTTGATGCAAATGTTGCCAACAGGCCTAAACAAGAAGGATGTGAAGAGGATGGATAAGGCCTTTTCGGGGCTTTTTATGGAAGGGGAGGAGGCCCAGAGCAAGCCTTCGGAGGCTTCAAGCAGATGGAGACAAGGGTGGCCTAAATCTACCTGACTTAAGGAACTATGCTCTAGCTATGCACTATAGACTGTTAGGGGATTGGGTGAATAAACCGCCAGAAGCAGGGTGGTTAGATTTAGAGAAAGGAGAGGGTGCGGTAAGGCTTTTCGGCGTTCCTGAGAAGGGGAGGGAAAAAGGCATATAATGGTCAGGCAAATCCAAATCCACTGGTTGTCTCGGTCTTGGAGGGATGGGAACAGCTACTGAAGTGGGTAGGGGTGAGATCAGGGGAAGAGACATTGCTGCTCCCACTGAGCGGGAACCCGGGTTTTGTGGTAGGGTTAGAAGATACAGGCTTTTTACTCTGGGAGGAGGGGGGGGTTAACTGTGTAAAAGATTTATGGAAAGGAGGGAGACTAATGTCAGGGGAAGAGTTAGGGGGACATATGGGGTTAGGTATGTTCCGAATCTTTCAGGCGAGAAATTATGCTAAAACAATTGAAAGGGATCGAGTGGTGGGTTCTCCCATAGAAGAGATTGAGCATCTGGTACTCAGTACTCGGAAGGGAGCAAGAGGAATAATAGGAAGGGTGGCAAAAATGGGTCGGCAGTATCTACCGGCCTACACTTGTAAAACTAGGATGTTATGGAGTAGGGATCTGAAGAGGGGAGATACCTGACCAGGGATGGGGTTTACTGCTACAATTGCATGAAGGGTTATTGGTGTGTAATAAGTACCAGGAGTCCTGCTATAAATTCCTACACAGGTTCTATTGCCCTCCAAGTATGGTTCACAGATTCTGACCCGAGATATCACCTCTATGTGGGAGATGTAAGAAGGAGGAGGGCACTTACATGCACTGCTTTTGGGAGTGCCCTCACCTCAAACAATTTTGGGACGGAATAGCCGCAGAGGTGGGAAGGATGTGGGGCAGGCAGGTGGAGAGAAACCCGCTGTTCATGTTGTTTGGGGTGGATGACTCAGAGGAAGAGGACTGGAGACCCCTCCCTAGGTGGGTACAGATCCTGGTTGTTTTGGCCAGGCACTGCATCCTAAACACATGGGTTTCAAGTGATACTCCCACTATGCAGCAATGGAAAAACCTGTGCCTGCAGGCCCTTGGCCTGGAAAAGCTATATTATGTACCAAGAAACAGAGAGGATCAGTTTTGGTAAGTGTGGGGAACATTTATGTTTTCATTATCCCCAGAAGAGAGGGAAATGTTGGGGAAAGGGCTGCAAGAATAGGAGGTAATGGCTCAATGTTAAGGTTGAGGAGACAGTTGTTAAAATTGAGCCAGAGTGGGGAGAAAGCATCCTGGGCCCGATAAGGTAGAGGGTAAACAAATGAGAGACAAAGTGTTTATAATAAACTAGCAATGTACAGAGTCAATGAATATGAACAAACTAGCAATGTACAGAGTCAATGAATATGAGATGTGTACGGTATTAAAAGTAACCTTGTTTTTTTTTTGTTTTTTTTGGGGGGAATGAATAAACTAATACATTGATGTAAGAAGGAGATATTGGGGGGTATAGGTAAATGTTGAATTAATGTGTTATTGACGTGTATGGAGTATATGTGATTGTATCTCTGTTTTATGGTGGAAAATTCAATAAACACATTATGCAAAAAAAAAAAAAAAAAAGTCTTAAGCTTAAAATGTTACAGGACAAACTGACCAGTAGGGATGTAGACTAAGCAGACTCTTTTTTTCCTGGTTCTAGCAGGAGAGGCAGGGTGGGAGCTTAAAAGGTAAAGGGAACATTGTTTAACCAGGAGTAGCACACCAAGCCAAAGCTGGTTTCCAGATGCGACCTGAGAGCACAAGGAAGTTAAGTGACTTGCTCAGGATCACACAGTATGCACCTAGGTGGCTGTGGGATTCAAACCCAGGTCTCCAGATCTGCAGCTCAGAGCCTTAACCCACTGTGCTTTACTGAGTGATCCCCTGGAAGAAACACAATTAATACATTGAGTAATTTTTTCTTCAAACCCCAGGAATCGCTCAGTCTGCTTAACTATTGCAGACTGCCAAGCAGTACCTTTGGAGGTAAGGCAGAGAACCTATTTGGGGAAAAAGGCTCTGCAACTCTGATGTGCCGAATCTGGCATCACTTCTAGACTATATGTCTAAGCAGTAGTGCTTCATAAAAGTGTGAACAGTTTTCCATGTAGCTGCTTTCCAAATTTCCAGTAAGGGTATATCCCTTGCTGCAGCCACTGATGAAGCTGTGCCCCTTGTGGAATATGCCCTTAGGCCGGGGGGCTGCTTTCCCATTTTGCTTTAATAGAACTGTATGCATGCTACTATCCAGTGTGCAATGGTTCTTTTCAATGCTGGTTTACCCATACCTACTTCCCCTTAGGTAAGGGGCAACTGGGTCACCTCTGGTCTATAGGGCTAGGTTCTGTTCCGATAGTGTCAGAGAGCCCTCTTGACATCGACCATGTAATCTCTGTTCTCCTGAACTGGAGTTGGCAATGAAAAAAGACCGACAATGTAACAGATTGGTTCAAATGAAAATCTGACACCACCTTGGGAAGGAATTTTCTATTGGTTCGAAGAACCACCTTATCCCTGTAGAAATGTAGTTCAGGTCTGTTCACAGGGCCTGAAGCTCACTCACTCACCCAGCCGAAGTAATGGCTACCAGGAAAACAGCTTTCAAAGTAACATATTTCAGATCTGCAGTTGCCATTGGCTCAAATGGGGGTTCCATTAGCCTAGCAATGCAGATATTCAAGTCCCATGCTGGCACCGGTTCCCTCAGTGGAAGGTGAAGGTGAAGAAGGCCTTTAAAATGTTTTCTGAAGACAGGATGGGAAGACAGGGATCTGTCCTTACCAGCTGAAACATATGCAGAGACTGTAGGTAAGTGCACTTTCAGAGTCGAAGGCCTAGTGAATTCAAGTGGGTAAGGTAGTCCAAAAGGACTGACAACCCAGCATTAGTAGGATGGACACCTGAACGACCACACCATATTGAAAACCTCTTCCATTTGGAAGCATAGGTTTTTCTGGTTGAGGGCTTCCTGGAGCCCCTAAGAACAGTCAGGATCTCCTCTGGGAGGTGAAGGCTGGCAAATTCCAAGTGTTCAAGAGCCATCCCTTAAGACGAAGAGACTTCAAGCGGGGGTACATTATCCTGTCCTGCGAGGATGTCAGCAGATTATACCTCTGAAGGAGGTGAACTGGCTGTGCTGCTAACAGAGTTAGCAGGAGTGAGTACCAGGGCTGGCTTGCACAGTCTGGTGCCACCAGAATCACTGTTGCAGGGTGTGTCCCGAGTTTTATCAGGACCCTGAGCAAGAGCGGAAAAGGAGGGAAGGCAAAGAAATCTGCCTGTCCAGTCCAATGCCAGGGCATCCACTGGGATAGTGCCCCTAACCAGAGGTCTGCAACAGAACTGTGGCAACTGGTGGTTGGCAGTGAAGTAAAGAGATCCATCTCTGGAGTGCCCCACCTTCTGAACACTGTTTGCAGAACCTGTGCATTTAGGCACCATTTGTGATGGTTCGGACTGTTCCCGCTGAGAGTATGCCAGGATGTTGTCCTTTCACGGTAGGTGGAAGGCAGACAGCGTCACCTGCACTGAGTAGGCCAGGTTCCAGACCTTCATGGCCTCTGTGCACAGTAAGGTTGCCCCGGCGGTGCTTCCCTGCTTGTTGATGTAATACATGGTGGTGGTGTCTGTTCTGACCTGCACCACTTTGCCCTGTATCTGGGATGCAAATGACTGTATAGCCAGATGCACAGCTCTGAGCTCCAACAGACTGATGTACAGGAGTGACTCCTGGGGGGACCAAGTACCACTTGCCGTGAGACTGAGCATGTGTGCCCCCCCCACCTCCAGCCTAGTAGGGAGGCATCTGTAGTGAATATTAGTGAAGACGTCTCTTTCTGGAAGGGAACTCTCTCTGAGATTCTCTTTGTCCATCCACCATTGCAGAGCATGTATCAGGTTTTTGACACAGGCACTAACTTGGCCAGAGGATCCCTCCTTCTGCGACCAGTGGGCCCCTAGTTGGAACTGGATTTCCCTTATCTGGCTTCTTGAACCTGGCACTACTGCCATGGTTGCAACCATATGGCCTAGCAAGTGCAGGAAGTGCCTTGCTGGTCTGGGTGTGTTTAGCCTGAAAGAACCTGCCAGCTGTAGAATGCTGCTTACCCTGTCTTGAGAGAGGAAAGCCCTTCCCTGCAGGGTGTCCAGCTCTGCTCCTATAAAGTCTGGAACCTGAACAGGCTCTATCTGGTACTTTTGGGCATTTATTAGGAATCCTACACATTATTCCAGGGTGCTATGGACCAGAGCCAAGGAGTCTCTGATGTGTTGAGGGGACTGTCCCATGACTAGCCAGTCATCCAGGTAAGGGAATACTGTGACCCCTTGTCTTCTCAGATGAGCCACTACTATGGCCAAGCACTTTGTGAATGCCCTTTGTGCTGAGATTAGACCAAAGGGCATGGCTGTGAACTGATAGTGGCCTGAGGGCAGTCTGAACCTCAGGTACTTTCTGTGGCTGGGTTGGATTGGGATGTGAAATAGGCATCCTTGAGGTCTAGAGATGCCAGACAGTTTCCCTGCTGAAGAGTGGTGATTATGGCCAGTATGACCATCTTTTTTTTGTAAAAGTTCTTTATTGTGAATGAGGAAAGCTCACAGTACAGCAAAGTTATTTCATGCAGAGGATACAATCAGGTAGTTGTTAAGCAGAGATACACAACAAAAGCAGCATGTAATGACCTACAGTCAGTATCGGGTCAGAATTATTCTGTGCAAGTTCACTTCGAGCACCAAGTGAGGAGGCAGCTGGGTTTTAACTATAACTTGTACTTATGCATGCATAAATTTCTAAGGGGCCTCTAGGGATGTAATCAAGTTAGTTGATCCGGGATTATACCCGCTTCTATGGCTCTCAACCAGGGTTCCCCATGTTTCCCAAAAGAGCGGTGTTTTGCCCAAAGCGCCCAGCTACGCCCTCTCCAGCTGCATACAATTTTTTACATTTTGTATCCATCTTGCCACAGTTGGGGGGGGCGGACATCCACAATTGTGCAACTGTTCTAGCATTTATTAAGGATACTGGCCATGGGGGTTTGACATCCTCTGGTCTGGGTGGACAAGATCAGCCCCCCAGTAATAACTCTAAGGGAGATTTAGAAGGGGTGTAACCCATGACCTGGGACATTGTGTTATGAATAAAATGCCAGAATGGTGCCACTCTAGGGCAGGTGAGTGCCAAGTGGAGGAAGTCAGACCCATCAGCTGTACATTTGGGACAGGTGGATGACCTATTATCATCCAGACCATGCAACTAGCTGGGCATCACATATGCCCTGTGGAGAAGTAAAGTTGGATCTGCCGCAGTTTATTGCTGTATGAGCAGTGCAGAAAATGTGGAACAGGCCAAGCCCCAGGTTTTCCGATCAACAGTAATGGAAAGGTCTGCGCTCCACTTGTGCCTACTGGAATTAGGTAAATTGGGGAGTGCCGCCATGAGTACTCGATAGTAGGTGGACAGTGGCTTACTAGTTGGTTGTGGGTGAAATAACTTCTTCAAAGGGGGAAGGGACCGCCCACTTATTAGCTACCCGATATCAATTCTACAGCAGTGTCGAACTGTTAGATAAAGGAAGAAGTCTCCTGTTGGTATGTCCCATGTGGCACACAGTTGTGTAAAACTCCTCAGTAAATCCCCTTCCTAAAATTGGCTGATTGCAAATAATCTTTTTTTTCTCCAAGCCCATAATCTCTGAACCATTCTGGCCGTGCACCCTCCAGCGGATTTCATAAAACCAAGAATACTAAGATTAGGAGGGTTACCCCCAACAAACCCCACTTTTTTATGGGCACTTAACCAAACAGATTTAGTGGTAGCTGTAAAGGGATTGCAAAGACGGCGTGATCTGGAATCTTTCTGGCTGCCAACTAGGGTGTCATTACGGAGGTTCCCCTTCAACAAATCCTCCCCTAACCCAATTCATGGACATTCCAAAATGTCATCCCCAGTAGGTATAAAAAATGATTGCCACCCAGTAATACATTTGAAATTGGGCAGACTCACTCCCCTCCCAGGTCGCCTATATAATGTAATGAGGTATCCTGGTCAAACACTCCGCCAAATAAATTTATAGATTATCGCACCTGTTTAAAATGTAGCTAGGGAATTTTAATGGGGAGGGTTTGGTAAAAGTATAGCAACCTGGGCAAAATGGACACTTTAAACACCCCCACCCTATCCAGCAACGAAATCGGTAGTGTAGCCCACCTATCACAGTCCTCTGCTATAGTCTGTACAGCTCCCCGAAAGATGCAGAAATTAGTGCCCCCAAGTATTTTATTTTCTGAACTAGCTGAAGACCCCCTAGTTGGGCAATGCGCTGCACCCAATCCCTGAAGCCAATTGGTAATAGTTCACTCTTAGACCAATTAACCTTATGCCCCGATATGGCGCCAAAAGCATTCATTAACCTGTGAACTAAAGGTAGGTCTTCAGCAGGGTTCTGCAAATACAACAGCTGATAGTCTGTATACATTGCAATTTTATGCTCCCTACCCTCTCCAATAAACCCTCTAATCCTTGTGTGTGCCCTAAGAGTAGCACTCAATGGTTCCAGGGATATGACATCAAGGGGGGGGCAAAGGGCATCCTTGGCAAGTTCCCCGACTAAGCTGAAAGGAACCGGTCAACTCACCACCCACCATAACTTGAGCTAAGGGGCCTTGATATAGTGCCTGCAGCACACATGCACAAAATGAGGGTCCCACTCCCACCCTGTCTAAGGTATAAAGCAGGTACCCCTACTCCACACGGTCAAAAGCCTTCTCAGCGTCTAAGGCGACCGCTGCAGCACCATGAGATCTATTCTTTCTAGCCCAGGAAAATATTCAACGTCCGCCTGATGTTATGCTTACCCAGCCGTCCCTTAAATCCGGTTTGGTCTAGATGTACGATTCCAGGTAACACTGCTTCTAACCTAGTCGCAAGAGCCTTAGCCAATATCTTATAGTCCGCTGTTAACAAGGAAATTGGTCTATAGGAGGAACACAGAGTTTGATTCTTACCCGGTTTGGGTAGTACAGTAATGGTTGCGGATTGTGTGTGTGTGTGTGGGGGGCAACCTTCCCTCCCATAATCCCTCAGTCAAGGCATCATATAAGGATTCCAGCAGGAGGCCTTCAAAAGCCTTGTAAAAATCTATTGGCAGGCCATCAGGGCCAGGTGCCTTCTCATTCTTTAAAATTTTTAAAGCTGCCCTGATTTCTTGTTTAGATATGGGTGCATCCAGCTTCCCAGCCTCTGCTGCGCTAATCCTGTTGAGAGGGACCCCATTAAAAAAAAAGGTATCATAATCCTGTTGAGAAGGACTAGATTCAGAAGAATACAGAGATTTATAAAAGGCCCCAAAGGTATCCCCTATTTCACTTGTCCCCATACACTCTGTCCTTGATCATTCTGTATTTGGTTTATTGATTTAGCAGATTCCTTTCTTTTTATTTGCCAGGCCAAGTATTTCCCTGCCCTATCCCCATCAAAATATTGCCTTGCATTTGAAAGGAGGATGGCCCTCTCCAGCTGTGCACTGGACAAGGTGTTATACCTCCATTTAAATTTTTGTAGAATCCCATATAAAGCAACTGTGGGATTACACATATGTGCCCTCTCGCAGGCTTAGATTTTAGATCTAACAAATTCCAATTCTCTAGTGGCTGTACGCTTTTCTTGCGATGCAAATGCATTAGTCTGCCCTCTCACATATGCTTTCAAAGCTTCCCATCGTGCACAGTGCGTGGCATCTCCTCTGCGGTTGAAGTGCAAAACCTCCTGTAAATTCACCTCTAAGTATGTAAGGTAACCCTGATTTCTCAATAATCTAGGGTCCAGTCTCCACGCTTTAGAGCCTACTGAGGAACCAGTGCCCCCAGAGAGCAATAAAATGCAATGCATGGTCCGAGATCATGATTCGGCCGATACCCTGCTTCCCCCAGCCTGGCCACCAGAATGCCTGACAACATCATCCTATCTATACAAGAATAGGAATTATGTGCATGTGAATAAAAACTATATTCACGCCCAGAGGGGTATAAATGCCGCCACGTATCAACCAAGTCAAAATCAGCTTGCAGTACCCTCCACATCTTTTGCGTTACAAGATTTGGAAACAGGGGCCTTACTCGAACGATCTAAAAAGTACTGTTATGTAAGAACTTACCGTAACAGTAGATCTTCGAGAATAGCTCTTGCAGCAGGTTACACCTTTAGGACTGAAGCTGGCAGGCGCCAGGACCCCACGGAAATTTTCTAGCTAGCAGTATTCAGCGGGGACCGCCTCCGACGTCGGTCCCGCCCCCGACGTTGGGCGTAGTACATGAGGAGGCAGTCCCCCCATAATCCCCATTTCTCCCGCCAGAGACTCTGCCGCTGGATGACATCAGAAGGGGAGACCGAGGATCCGCCATCAGGTGGCAAAACAAGGCATCAGTAAATGTCCTATCCTAGAGAAGGATGCTTTGACTCACGACCTACCTCCAGCGGGATGGTGCGAGGGAAATACTGCTGCAAGAGCTGTTCTCAAAGATCTACTACAGTAAGTTCTTACGTAACTGTACTATCTTACTCAAGAAACAGCCTTGCAGCAGGTTACACCATTAGACTGAGTTCCAAGCAGTGGTGGCAATCATGCACCACCGGAGGAGGAAAGTAGAAACTCTCGAGATACCTCGAGCCAGGACAGAAGTCCTTGAAGGACTGCTGACGAACCCTGCTCTTCGCCTCGATGCAATGTCCAGACTGTAATGCCTGATAAAAGTATGCACGGAGCTCCAAGTAGCTGCAGCGTAAACAGCTGAGGTGGATACGTTCTTTAAAGCCACAACAGAGGTAGCCACCCCCCTGGTGGAATGACCCTTAACTGTGCCCGGTAAGGGTTTGTTGCACTTCTGGTAACAGAACGTAATGCACTGGATAAGCCACCTGGAGAGCGACTGCTTCGAGACAGGAGCACCCTTCATACGATGGGCAAAGGAGATGAAAAGTTGGTCCGACTTTCGGTGTTTGGTTCTGGTCAGGTAGCATCTAAGGCACCTATGCACATCAAGAGTGTGCAGAAGGGCTTCTCCTCAATTAGAGTATTTCAGAAAATACACTGGTAGATCAATGTCCTGATTAAGAGTGAGAGCTGAGACCATCTTAGGTACAAATTTAGGATTGGTCCTTAGGGATACCCTGTCCTGGTGGAAAAACAAATAAGGAGCTTTGCACGTAAGTGCGTACATTTCATAAATCCTTCTGGCAGAAGTAACTGCAACTAAAAGAAAAAATTACTCACCTTAGTAATGTTGTTTCTTCTAATGGAGTCTTGCTATATTATAAACATTAGCAGTTTGATCCAGCTCTAGAACTGCCCCGGAGGGAAATGGTTAAAACCATTCCAAAATAGAATTTTGGCACGACGGCAGCTCTATCTGTGTCATTTCAAACTTGAACTGTCAGATCTTTACGAGCCAAACTCACTAAGGTCTGTGTGGAAGCTGTAACCTACACTAGCCAAATGGCTACCTAAATAATAACAACCACTGATGGTCCCAACACCCAAGACTCAAGTCAGGGGACCAGAAATACTAACACCATTCTAATAATATGAAAATGGAACATAAGTATAATAAAACACACACACGTACATACACACCCCAAAGTCCCAAAGGGGACAAAATGCTAACAGGACATAAGTAGTGCCCACACTGTTGCCCGCACCCCACCAAGTAGAGGTTCTGAGAGGCAGGTTAGAGAGGTTTATAATATAGCAAGACTCCATTAGAAGAAACAACATTACTAAGGTGAGTAATTTTTCTTCAAACAACATGAAGTCTTGCATATTATAGACATTAGCAGAATACACAGCAGTACCTCCATGGAGGAGGGCAGAACCTACTTAGGGAATAGGCTCTGAAGAACAGCTTGCTAAAGCGAGCATCTCTCCTGGCCTGGACATCCAGGGAGTAATGCTTGGTAAAAGTGTGTACGCTTTCCAAGTAGCAGCCTGGCAAATCTCTAATAAAGGATATCTCTGGCAGCAGCTAGAGACGCAGCTGTAATCCCTGGTAGAATGAGTCCTCAAACCGGGGGCTCTGCCCACTTTCTGATAACAAAATTGGATACAAGAGACAATCCACCTGGCTACTGATCTCTTACTGGCAGGTTTGCCTTTCCCAACTTCACCATAGGTAAGGAAAAGTTGGAGGTATTCGAACTCTATGACCTTTGCACGCCTATATAATAACTAAGAGCTCTCTTAACATCCAGGTTGTGCAACCTCCTCTCACCCAGAGGAGTGATCAGTGAAAAATACTGGAAGGAGATAGATTGATTAAGATGGAAATCTGAAACCACCTTAGGCAAAACTTCCTATTAGTCCGAAGGACTACCTTATCCCTGTGGAAGAAATAAAGTCAGTCTCCACTGACAAGGCTTGCAATTCACTTTTATGCCTGGCAGAAGTGATAGCCACTAGAAAAACAGTTTTCCAAGTTAGGTACTTTAAGCTCTGCAGAAGACAGAGGTTCAAAAGGGGGTTGCATTAACTGGGCAATGAAACATTAAGGCCTCAAGCAGGGGCCGGTTCTAGAAGGGAGGATTAGTATGGGTAATCCCTTAAAAACTTGGAAAACACAGATGAGAGGAAAGAGGGGATGACTTTCCTGTTGACACAAAAGCAGACACAGCTGCCAAATGAACTCTCAGGGTAGCTGGTCTGAGACCCAAGGAATTAAGATGTACCACTGAATTCTAACAAAATGGGCAATTCAGCAGATTCTGGGAAATATTTTCCCAACACACCAAATGGAAAACCTTTCCATTTAGAACTATAAGTAGCCCTAGTGGAAGGCTTTCTGGAAGCCTTTAGATCTCAAGAACACCCTGAGAGAGGTGTAAATCAGCAACTCTAACTCCTCAAGAGCCAGGCCTTGAGGTTGAGGGATTTGAGGTACAGATACCAAACCCTTCCCTGGGCACAAGTCAACAGATTGTGATTCCTGGGGAGGCACAGGGAAGATGGACTGTCAGGAGACAGAAGGAGTGGGTACCAGGGCTGCCTGGCCCATCCGGGCAATCAGAATCACCCTGCAAGGCTGAGATCTGATTTTGACTAGTACTTTGAATAGGAGAGGAAAGGGGGAGGCATAGAGGAATTTCCTCCCAATCCAGAAGAAGGGCATCCAGGGAACTGAGCCCAGCACTGGAGGCCTGCAACAGAACAGAGGAAGTTTGTGATTGTCTGGGGCTGCAAAAGATCTATCTGAGGGATGCCTCACCTGGCAAAAACTATCCCCAGCACTTTGAGGATCCAGGGACCATTCGTGATGGCCCTGGGAAATCTTGCTGAGGGCATCCGCTAGGACATTGTCCTTCCCTGGAAGATGAACTGCTATGAGGGAAGTGTTCAGGAATAGGCCAGAGACCACAACCATTGCCTCGGTGCACAAGGTCAAGACCAAGTGCCCCCTGTTTGTTGATGTACCACATTGTTGTGGTGTTGTCTGTTCTGACTTGTCACCTTGTCGTGGACAGATGCAGAAAAAGCTTGAAGAGCTAAAAGACAGCTCTGAGTTCCAGCAAATTGATGTGGAGCAGAGATTCCTGGGGACCAAACTCCTGAGTGGAAAGGTCGCCATGTGGGCCCCCAACCCAGAAGGGAAGCATCTGTAGTGAGAGTCAAGTCGTGAGAAGGGGAATGAAGGGACCCCGCGCTTAAACTGCTCTGATCCTGCCACCACTGGAGAGCTAGGATCAAGGTTCGAGTCACTGGGACCAACTTGAAAGGGGGTCTCTCTCTGAGACCAAAAGGTTCTCAAGTGAAACTGAATGTCTCTCATCTGAAATCTGGCCCCTGCACAACAGCTGTGGATGCAGCCATGTGCCCCAGGAGCTGCAGAAAGTGTCTTGCTGGTTGAGAGACCCGCAGAGTGAAGGAAGAGGCCAGAGCTACTAAATTCCTTACCCTTTTCTGGGGAAGAAAGGCTCTGGCTAGCTTTGTGTCCATCCTGCCCCTATAAAGGTGAGTACCTGGACTGGTTCCAGAAAAGACTTTGGTAGGTTTAGCAGAAAACCCAGGGAGGTGAGAAGCTGCTGGGTGACCTGCAGGTGAATTTTACCTGTTCTGGGACTGGCCTACAATGAGCCAGTCATCTAGATAGGGAAAACAGCAATCCTCTGCCTCCTTAAGTGGGCCACTGCTAGACACTTTGTGAATACCCTTGGAGCAGAGGTAAGGCAAGGGCATTGCTCTGAACTGGTAATGACCTGAGGGCAGTTCGAATCTGAGGTACTTTCGGGATCTTCTGATTAGGACATGGAAATAGGCATCCTTGAGGTCCAGGGAGGCTAGCCAGTCCCCTGGCCTTAGGAAGGTAAATCATTGCCATAGTTACCATTTTGAACTTTGGTTTCAAAAGATGCTTGTTCAGATATCTGAGATCTAAGATGGGCCGCCATTCTCCTGTCTTTTTGGGGTAAGGAAGTATCTGAATACAGACCCCTGCCCTGATGCAGGGAGGAACCTTTCTACTGCTCTAGAGTTAACAGGGATGAGACCTCTGTTTCCAGAGCGAGGTCTCTGAAGCACTTACAGGTAGAAAAGTCTGCTTCTCAACTTGGGAAACTTTTGAAGCTGAGAACCAGACCCTGGCTTACTACTTCCAGAACCCACTTGTCTGAGGTTAAGAAGCTCAATTCTGACTGTAGTCGGCTCAGCCTGCCCCCACTGATACAGGAGAATCTGGCCCTGGCACCCCATCAGGGTGCCTGTTTCGAGGAGCTTTAGGCTGCGGGTGGGAGCAGATCTGCCCACCCTCGCCTGCCCTGCCTCTGGAAGAAGCCCCTCTGAGCATAGGCAGGGAGGCCCGGTCTGGTAGAAAGGCCTGTGAAAAGCCTACCCCTACCCCTGGGGGCATGCCTTTGAGGAGTGGCTTGCCGCCTCCTTAGCCTGGGCACTCTTGTAAGTAGTCCTATTCATCCATCTTCTTCATGTAATTCTCTGTCTGCTCTCCAAACAGAGAATTTCCCTCCAGGAAAATCCATAGCCTTAGTCTGGGTATCCTGTGACAAACTAGTACACCTGAGCCAGGCCAACTCACGTAAAAGCTACAGATGTGGCCATGACCCTAGAGGAAACATCATTAACATCCACAGCAGCATGAAACTGAACCTTAGAGGCTTCAATGCCATCAGCAGCCACCTGTTCTAGTTCACTAGCCAGCTGGCCATGGGCCTGCTTGGCCAATTGCACAACAGTATCCCATCTAGATTTCTGATACCTAGCTACATAAGCCATATAATTTGGTTTGCCTGAGTCCCAGAGAGGCTGCCATATACTGTTTTTTTTGCCATGGCATCAATCTTCCTAGAATCTTTGTCAGAGGATGTGGAGCCAAGGGAATATTAGCTTTATCACAGGCAGCAGCCTGAACTACCCTAACATGACTGCATTGCTGAGAAAGGAATTCTGTATCAGGGCCTGACAATGTACACCTTCTGTCCATCTTTTATTTACAGGAGGCACAGAATTAGGAGCTTTAAAATTTTAATTGTTTCCTAAAAGACTTATGTAAAGGAATAGACAATTCCTAGACTCTGGAATATCCATCATTTCTACAAAATAAGGCTCCTCTTGCTCATCCACAGCCTCTTCTAAAGGAAGCTGGAGGGTTTCAGCAACTTTTATAAAACATAAAATGAGATGGGGACTCAGACAGCATAGGGGAGATTCTAAAGGTCTGTCTGGGGAGATGTCTGTTTAATGGGCACACCCAGACCTTCCCAGCCACATTCATACTGTTCATAATCCTCCTCCCTCCTCTGGTTCATAAAATTCTCAATATCATAATCCTGAACCACTGGGACCGGACTAACTGACCTTTTACCAGATAGTGGTGGTTCAGACGGACCCTGAGACAGTGACTGGACAATTTGTATGGCTTTTATTATCTCTGCAGCAGTTGGAGAAGGAATTTTGGACCCAGACCTGCTGATTTTCTTGTTTTCTTTACTGGAATTGGTCTTCAGAACCAGCTTTTCTTTGCCCGAGGGAAGTCTGGGCTCGGTCAGAGGGCACTCTCTGGTTCGTTGGCACCGAACCGGCTGGCCATCCGGGTCAGCGGACGCTTTGGCCTCTCGCCCTGAGCCTGCCCAATCTTTTTCCAGGGTGGCTGCAGGGAAATTCTGATACCTGGCAGTCTGACTGGAGGTGGTCAACCCTCAGACAATAAACACATGGGTGTGGGTCAGCCTTGGCAAAGACTTCCCACAAACATCACAGTGTTGAAACCCAGGGCCCGGTTTTCTTTTGGGTTTCTCAGACATAATGCCAGCCCTAACCAAAATCTTGCCTTTTAACGGCAGTGCCAGGCAAGACACCTTATTGGTTCCTAACCGTGTCAATGGTATTGGAAAAAACGTAATAAACCGCTTTAGAACCAATAAGAACCGGAACCGCACTCTAAAATAGTAACTTTAGTTTTAAATGAGTTTTAAACCACTGATCGGTTCAAAACCGAACTGATAACTTACAAGTTCCATACAGAAAAAACCTTCATTTACTTAATACGGTTACCAGATAGAGCTTGAATCAACGGTTTTATGGTTAAATAAAACTATTCTCAGTTAACCAACCGAGAAAACACTTTTTACCGAGAAATGAACCAGCAGAAGGAGAAATCCTCGGAGCGACTTCGTTCACTGAGGCGGAGTAAAGAATCTGACAGTTCAAGTTTGAAATGACAGATAGAGCTGCTCGCGGCTAAATTCTATTTTGGAATGGTTTTAACTATTTCACTCTGGGGCATGTTTCTAGAGCTGGATCAAACTGCTAATGTCTATAATATAGCAAGACTTCATGTTGTTTGAAACAACGCTTCCAAGAAAGAAACGAGCTCGCAATCTGTGGTTGGTTCTAAAAGGTGGCAGCGTGGTGTTGCTCCAGGACGGATGGCAAATCCCATGGTGGGACTGGATCCTTAATCGGGGCCTACGGGAGAATGCCTCAAAATGCACGTGGTCGTGTCCAGCTGGGTCACAGTGCATTGGCCTATGGGGACATGGTAGGCTGAAATGGCACAAAGGTGCGAGCCAGGCCGGAGTGGAAAAGGGATAGCAGGTAGTCCAGTACCAGCTTTTCTGGACAGTCCAAAGCGAAAAACACGCTTGAGCCATAAGCAGAACCTGGCGCACTTCATGGTGCAGGTCGGGTAGCCGGTTTCCTAGCGCAGTAAGTTATTATCTGCCACTTCTTTCGACCTCAGATCGCATCATGGCTATGTCTCTAGGAGCCAAGCATGCAGGTTCAGGGAACGTAGGTCCGGATGGACTAAGGAACCCACCTCCTGAGACAGTAAATGGGAGCTGATTGGCAAAGGCAATGGAAGTTCCTGGGATAGCTGATGCAAGAGAGGGAACCATATCTGTCTGGGCCAGAAGGGCGTGATCAGTATGCGCGTTGCTTGCTCCCTGCGGAGTTTTAAAAGAACTCAATGGGAAAGGAGGAAAGGCATAAAGGGATCTGCCCGCCCAGGAGAGGGACAACGGGTCTCACCAGAAAACACCAGGCCCTGGATCTAGCGAGCAAAAATTGGGCAGTTTTGCATTGTATGGGGATGTGAAGAGGTCTATCTCTGGAGTACCCCATCTGCGAAACAGATCTTTGCCACCTCCTGGAGTAGTTCCCATTCGTGGACTCCTGGCCTGAGTGTGTGGACTCAGGCTGTCTGCGATGTTGTTGCCCACTCCCGGAACATGAACTGCAATAAGGTTTGCGCCGTGTTGCAAGACCCAATCCCACACTCTCATGGCCTCCCTGCAAAGCAGGTAGGAGTGGGTGCCTCCTTGTTTGTTGAGGTAATACATCACTGCAGAATTGTCTGTTTGTAACAGAAGTGTACCCGGTGGAATCTCCGACTGGAAGGCCTGCAGGGCATAAATAACTGCCCTCATTTCCAGTATATTTATGTGGAGATGAGACTCCTTGGCTGTCCACAGGCCCCGAAACCGAACACCATCGAGCTGTGCTCCCCACCCGAGCCCTGAGGCGTCTGTGGAGAGTGTCACAGTCGGGGACGGCACTGTGAAGGGGACTCCCGCCAAGAGGTTCCCTGAATGTAGCCACCATTGCCAATCTCGAATTACGGTCTTCGTGATTCGGATTGGATGCTGCAGATGGTCTTGCTTTTGGTCCCACTGTACCAGAATATCCACTGGGTTACCCGCGATGAGGAGACGAAGCGGGACTGTTGCAATGGCTCGAGCCATGTGTCTGATCAGGCAAAGGATCAGTCTGGCTGGGACGGTCTTCTTCGACGACAAGTCCCTGATGAGGAATCTGATGTGTTCCGCTCTGTCTGTGGGAAGGAAAGCTTTCTCTTGGACGGTGTCCAGAACTGCTCCAATGAATTGCAGCATCTGGGATGGAACCAGGCGTGACTTCTTGTAATTGATGAGAATGCCCAAGGTCTCGAACAGAGACCGAGTGCAGTGAATGGCAGACACCAGGGCCTCCCGTGAGGGCGCCATGAGAAGCCAGTCGTCCAGGTAGGGGAACACGTAGTGGCCCTGTCTCCTCAGAGACGCGGCTACGACTGCCATGCACTTCGTGAAGACCCGAGGTGCCGATGATAGCCTGAAGGGAAGAGCTCGGAACTGATAATGGCGGCCCTGAAACTCGAAGTGCAGGAACCTCCTGTGCGCCTGGGTGATAGGAATATGCAGGTAGGCATCCTGCATGTCCAGGGACGCAAGAAATGCATCCTGCTTCGGCATGGGAATCAGGCCCGGGAGGGTCACCATGCGGAAGTGCTTGTACGCGACCGAAAGACTGAGGTCGCTGAGGTCCAGTATTGGACGGAGGTCCCCTGTTTTCTTTGGAAGCAGGAAGAAGTGAGAATAGTACCCTAGTCCTCTCTGGTTCCCTGATACGTGCTCTATAGCTTCTTCTTCCAGAAGTGCAAGCACCTCCTGCTGTATGAGCAGGGCATGCTGACCCGAATAATGGAAAAGCAGGGGAGGTCTTGTAGGTGGGTTGTCTATGAACTCTATGTAATGGCCTTTTTTGACCAACTGTAGAACCCACCTGTCAGTGGTGATCGACTGCCACCCTGAAAGGTGGCGTGAGATGCGACCCCGACTTTCTTTGCCCATTGATCCTGAGGAGGGGCCGGGGCCAGGAAGGAGTCTTGATGTGGCAGCGTTTGTCCCTGCGGGCTGGGCCGACTGAGTAACGTTGGCCTCTGCCTGGGGACGATTTGGCCTGGGCCTTGCGTGAGAAAGTGCCCCTCTGCTGCT
This sequence comes from Neoceratodus forsteri, assembly GCA_016271365.2. Lineage (NCBI taxonomy): Eukaryota > Metazoa > Chordata > Ceratodontiformes > Ceratodontidae > Neoceratodus > Neoceratodus forsteri. Next base: position 171,090,883 of record JADMNL010000025.1, read on the forward strand.
GGCCGCAACGTTGCTGCTGCCTTTGTAGCCAGCCGCGAAAACGTCTCTGGTTCCTATGAAAGGAACTAGGCCTAGATCTGTACATGGCTTGTACAGATCGGACTGCCTTCCCTGCGTCTTGGAGCTTGGTGATAACCCTCTCGGAGGATTCACCAAACAGCACCTTGCCATTATATAGGACGTCTAGAATATTTTTATGTATGTCCGGGGTAAAGCCGGAGACACGGAGCCAGGAGCGTCTCCGGAGACAGACGTCCGAAGCTGCAGCTCTGGCCGAAGAGTCCGCAGAGTCGTATGCGGCTCTAAGCACTTGGGTCCCCACATCTGACCCAGTGCGGAGGAGGTTTAGGAGCTCCGCTTTCTGGTCACCATCGGGAAGCTTTTAAACCAGGTCCTGGCCTTGTTCTCATAGGGCGTTCTGGAACTGAACCATATGGGTAAGGTAGTTCAGGGACCTGATGGCACAAGTAGCAGCTGCGTATGTGCGCCTCCCCAGGGCATCCAATTGCTTGGATTCCTGGTCCGCTGGTTGAGTGCTCATATGCTGGGGTCTCTGAGACTGGTCATGTGAAGCAGTGATGACCAGGGAATCTGCCAGAGGTTGGTTCGCCAAATACTGGTCCTCTCTAGGGGCCTTGTACAGGCGGTCAGCCTTCTTCAGCACCGCGGGAGTGGAGTGCAGACGTTTCCACGCAGCCTTGGTGACGTCCGCGAAGGTGTCCGACAAGGGTGGCACTACCACAGGCTTTGGGTCTTTTTGCCGAAGGTAGCGGGCAAGGCGTTGTTGTTCGGGATCAAGCTCCTCAGCATCCCACCCCATGTTGTCCTGGATGTGCCTCGTGATCTCGGCGAAAGAGGGATCATCCGGTAGAGACCTGGGGAGGTCGTGTGGGTCAGGAGAGGGGATGCTGAGTGGAGAAGACGATCTGGAGTACTCAGACATATCCGATCTTGAATCCTCCGATGGAGTGTAGCGTCGTCGTCTGGGTCTTTTGGGGCTGGGTGACCCTGAGGGGGGTCTGGAGGGAGGCCTTCTCCTGTTGGTAGATCTGCCCCTAGGAGGTGGAGTTTGCTCCTTGGGGGATGGAGGTCGTCCTACTGGCCCCTTAGGTGGAGGAGGGGGCATAGGCGGTGGAGGGGTAGGAGGAGGAGGACAGGCGGGGACCACATCCTTCTTGATGGTGTCCCACCAAAAGGTAAAGAGCTCCTTTACCTCTGCGAAGTTCATACCAGACGACAGGCCTGGCGCCAGTGGCCTGTTGCCGGGGTCGGGCATTGGGTCCCCGGGGGTCTCCCGAACCGGGGAGTGTTCCCGTGGAAGCCCGGCATCCTCGGTGCCACCCACCTGGTCTTCGGGCTGTGGGGTGTCCTCTGTGGAATCCCTATGACCGCCATCCGCCAGCGACGGGGAGTCTTCAGCCGGGGTGGCGGCGTTGGTCCCTGGTCAACGCTTCGGATTCCGCGATCACCTGGCCGGGCGATTTGGTGTCTAGCCGGTGTCGCCTGCTCCTGTGAGTGGCGAGCCAATTCAGAGTGTTTGGCCGACATCGGATGGTGGGCTGACGTCTGTTTGAGGGACATCAGGTCCTTAGTTTTCCTAGGCGCCGGATCAGGACCTCTGGGTGGTTGGGAGACCGACCTGGAGTCGGTGTCCCGGCGACAGGAGGATGAAGACTTGTGGCGCTCACCTGACTTCGGAGAGGCCTTGGAGAGTGTTGATGAAGCCGAGGGCCTCGAAGACTTGAGAGGCTGGAGCGATGAAGAACCACTGGAAGACCTGACCTTGACCAGGGGAGGTTGAGACCGAGCCCTGGAGGGAGAGCAGTCCGATCTGGAGCTGGAGCTGCGGGAGTCCGAGGCCTGAGTAGGGGACCTAGACCTCACCTTTTCCCGGTGTTTGTGGGATTTAGATGAACATTCTCCCTGGGAGAAAGGTTCCTGGTCCTTACTTTTAAGGTTTTCTTCAAGAAGAAATGCCTGAAGTGCCTTCTGACGGCGGATCCTGGTGCGGCTATTAAAACCCTGGCAAAAGGTGCAGGCCTTGGTGTCGTGATCCGGGCCTAGGCAACGCATACAGGATGAATGGGGATCTGTTTGCCGCAGGCACACTTCGAAAGGTGACCCTCAAGAGATGGAATTGTAGAGGACATCAGTTGAGCAGAGCAAAGTTGTTAGAAAATTATTCGGAAGTTCAGTAGTCATCGTATGCTAGAAAGCAGACCGAGAGGCAGATGCTGGTGAGTCGACGGCGGGTAAAGAACGGAGGATGATGGGGGGGACTGCCTCCTTATGTACTACGCCCGACGTCGGGGGCGGGACAGATGTCGGAGGCGATCCCCACTGAATACTGCTAGCTAGAAAATTTCTGTGGGGTCCTGGCACCTGCCGGCTTCAGTCCTAATGGTGTAACCTGCTGCAAGAGCTGTTTCTCGAAGTAAGATCTGTCAGTGACACAGTTAGTCAACTCCCAATAGCCATGGGCCCTCCCAACAGGTCATATCCAGTGTAAGCTTTTGAAAAAATCCAGGGTTCTCTACATTAGGGGTATACACAGATCCTATTAGCATTGTATCTCTACCTGGGATTTCAACCTCAGCCAGTGCATACTGGCCAAATTGGTCTGTCAATGTATCCAAGACCTGTATAGGGGAACCCGCTGGGATCCAAATAGAGGCTCCTCTAGCCTTAGTAGAAAATGTTGACGATACCCAAGTACCACCCATAAATGCAGCAGTTTTCTGTGATTCAGCATGTGAAAAATGAGTTTCCTGCAAAAGAACAATCATACCCTTAGCTCTACGTACTTCAGACAGGACCCTTTTACGCTTTATAATGGATTTAAGGCCATTAATATTCCAGGACAAGCATTTGACATCACCACCATCATAAAACAACCCCCTAGTATATATTTTAAATCTGGCATGCATCATAGAAGCATCCACATTCTTTTCTCCCAGATACCCAGCTCCCTCCCTCTACCCCCACCCCTCTCATATCTAATGATCCCATAACAAAGCCCAATGGGATGACCAGGCCAGAAAAGCAAGCTTCAACACTTTACATAGGAACCCCTGTTCAGCATTCACCACAGCCAGCAGACTAAGGCAGAACCAAACTGGTACCCTTGCTTCTCTCACAAGGATAAGTGCATATTGTACCAGACTTCAGAGGCCCAGTACAAGCCCCCTTCTCCCTCTACTAATTACTATTCCTTGGCTCAGTTCAAAGGAACTGAACTGTGTCCCGGCGCTAGTGTGAACCCACCAGTAATCCCACTGCAATTATTAGGCAGTAAGAAAAAAATTACTCAACTTAGTAATTATGTTTCTTCTAATGGAGTCTTGCTGTATTCTGACTATTGCAGTTAGCCCCAGCCTTTAAACTACCCCAGAGAACAAAGGGTTAACGTTCTATGCAGAGCATAGAATGCTGAGCTCGAGCTCGGTTGAGGTCTCTGTCTGGAGCCCTTTGAAATCCAACTGTCAGATTCTTACGAGCAAAAACTCACTAACTATCCTATGTGGAAACTGTAACATTTTTACTAGCCAACTGGCAAGAAAAAGTTTTGGCTTTCCAAAGGAGGACTCAAGTCAGGAAAACCCAAACCCAAAAATCAATCCAAACAAGAATAATAATGAAAAAAGCACCCAAACAAAAAGAAGAGGATGTAAAAGGAGCACACCTGAGATGCAACACTACACCTGCCCACCCACTTCCCAAAAAACAGGTTCTGAGGGGGGAGGCAGGGAGGGAGGTCAGAATACTGCAAGACTCCATTACAAGAAACCGTTACTAAGCGGAGTAATTTTTTCTTCAAACAACATGAAGTCTTGCTGTATTCTGACTATTGCAGACTACCAAGCAGTACCTCCATGGAGGAGGGGAAAGAACCTACTTTGGGAATAGGCTCTGAAGTACTGCTGTGCCAAACCGAGCATCACTCCTAGCCTGGATATCCAGACAGTAATGCTTGGTAAAGGTATGGACTGTTTTCCAGGTGGCTGCTTGACAAATTTCTAAGAGAGGAATATCCCAGGCAGCAGCCAGGGAAGCAGCTGTACCTCTGGTGGAGTGAGCCCTCAGGCCTGAGAGTGGAATTTTTCCCAGTTTCTCATAGCAGAATTGTATACAAGACACGATCCACCTGGCAATAGTTCTCTTGGTGGCAGGTTTGCCCTTTCCCACTTCTCCATAAGTGAGGAACAACTGGAGGGAATCAAACCTGTGACCCTTGGTACATTCTATATAGCAGTTAAGGACCCTTTTAACATCTAAACTGTGTAGCCTCCTTTCTCCTGAAGAGGAATTATCAGTGAAGAAAACAGGAAGAGACAGACTAATTCAGGTGGAAATCTGAAACCACTTTGGGCAAGAACATTCTATTGGTTCTAAGGACCACTTTATCCCTTTGAAAGGAGATAAAATCAGGTTCCACTGACGGGGCTTGCAGTTCACCGATACGTCTGGCAGAGGTAATGGCTACTAAAAAAGTACAGTTACATAAGAACTTACCGTAACAGTAGATCTTCGAGAGAGGCTCTTGCAGTAGGTAATTACATATAGGACTGGCCTTGACGGCGGCAGGACTCTAAGGAAAAATCTCTAGCTAGCAGTCCCTGGTGAGGGACCGCCCCCACGTCAGGTGACCGGCGTTATATGATGTCGGTATAAAGGGGCGGTCCTGGATGCCCGCCTTCCAGTTCTTTCCCGCCACAGGCCCGGACGAGAGAGAGAAGCAGATGTTTCCATTCCTGGGAAAAAAGCTGAAAAAGTCTAGGGGGATGGAGGGCGGGAAGGTATTACCTACTGCAAGAGCCTCTCTCGAAGATCTACTGTTACGGTAAGTTCTTACGTAACTGTACTATCTTACTTCGAGAGGGCTCTTGCAGTAGGTAATTACATATAGGACTGAATCCCAAGCAGTCTGGAACAAATAAAAGGCACCGGGAGGAGGAAACTACTCCAGAAAGTAGCAAAAGCCTTGCAATCCTCAAGACAGGAGGCCTTGCAAAACAGCTAGCCAAGCCTGCTCTCTGGCGAGAGGCAATGTCCAAACTGTAGTGTTTGAAAAGGTATGGCGGAAGTCCAGGTGGCGGCAGCACAGATGTCTGCCGCACACACATTCTGAAAACAAGCACAGAGGCCGCTACTCCACAAGTGGAGTGACCTCTGACTTGACCGGAAGGGTCTTGTTGTACTTGTCATAACAGAAAGTGATGCAATGAGCCAACCACTTCGACAGGCATTGCTTGGAAACAGCATTGCCTTCCCTTTTGTGAGCAAGAGAGAGACGAACAACTGATCAGTCTTTCTGAGATCCTTTGTCCTGTTGGTGTAGTATCTCAGAATCCGGTGAACATCCATGGTATGGAGTAATTATTCCCCTTAGTTGGAATACTGCGTGAAAAAGGCAGGTAACTCTATGGACTGATTTAAGGTAGACTCTGCTACCACTTTAGGTAGAAACTTGGGATTCGTGCGAAGAGCCACTCATTCTTTGTGAAAAAACAAATATGGGATTTTACACATAAGGGCCTGGAGCTTGGAAATTCTTCGAGCGGAAGTAATGGCCACCAAGAAGAGCGTCTTCCACGGAAGAAACTTCAGATCTGCGGTTGCTGCAGGTTCGAAGGGAGGAAGGGTAAGTTTCTCGAGAACAAAGTTCAAGTCCCAAGGGGAGCAGGAATTCGGATGGGGGGCCTCAGATGAAGGACCCCTCTAAGAAAGGTCTTGGAGACCTCTAATTGGGCAAACGCTTTATCTGCGAAAGGAGCATGGTAGGCTGAAATAGCAGCCATGTGCACTTTCAAGGAGGAATGACTGAGACCCAGGTCAAAGAGATGACGTAAATATTCCAGCAGAACAGCCACTGAACAGGAGAAAGGCTCCACGTTCTGAGAGGCGGCCCAAATAGAAAATCTCTTCCATTTCATGGCATGAGTGGACCTAGTGGAGGGTTTTCTAGCCTCCACCAGAATCTCCGCCACTTTTGGAGAGACACCAAAACGAGATTGAGCTAGGTCTGCAGGAGCCATGCATGAAGTTGCAGGGACTTGAGGCCTGGATGGACCAGGGTCCCCTGATCCTGGGTCAGCAAACCTCGAGGTAAAGGAAGAGGAGGAACCTCTGAGTATTGTTGTAGAAGACAGAACCAGATTTGCCTGGGCCAAAAGGAGCGATCAGAATCATTCTTGCTCCTTCTGTGGTTAGTTTCTGCAATACACAAGGGACCAGAGGAATTGGGGGAAAAGCATAGACGAATCTGCCCTTCCAGTCTAGAGACAGAGCGTCGCTCCAGAAAGCGCCTCGCTCTGGAACGAGCGAGCAAAAGGTGGGAAGTTTTGCATTTTGGGAAGAGGCGAACAGGTCTACCTGCGGAGTCCCCCAAAGCTGAAATACATCGCCCAGCACCTTTTGGTCCAATTCCCACTCGTGTGGCAGGGCAGAGGAGCAGCTTAGCTTGTCTGCCAGGGTATTGTCGACTCCTGGAACATGAATCGCAGTGAGGTGAAGGTTGTGTTGAGTTGCCCAGTCCCAAACCCTCATTGCTTCCCAGCATAGAGAGTAGGATCGAGTCCCTCCCTGCTTGTTGATGAACCACACCACGCACATGTTGTCCGTCTGGACGGCTAGGTGACCGGGAAAAATGTATTGGTGAAGGGCTTGGAGAGCATATAGTACTGCTCGAAGCTCGAGCACATTGATGTGGAGAGCTAGTTCCAATCTGGACCATAATCCCTGGGTTCGGTGAGGACCAAGATCGGCTCCCCAACCTTCGCCTGATGGCTCTGTGGTCAGAGTCTGGGAGGGGGGAAGATGACAGAAGGGCCCCCGGAAAAAGGTTCTCTCGAACCATCCACCATTGCAAGTCTCGAGCCATCGGCGAGGAGATCAGAACTAGATGATCTAGGTCATCTACAAGTTGATCCCACTGGGAGCGAAGAGTCCACTGAGAAATCCTCTTGTGGAGCCGAGCCCGGGGAACTGTCGGAATAGCGGCCGCCATGAGCCCCAAGAGATGGAGAACCGACCTCGCCGGAACCCTCCTGCGTTCTGATAGCAGGGAAATCTGTGACTGAAGAGAGGCCGCCCTGTCCGGAGGCAGGAAGGCCTTGCTCACCGTCGTATCGAGGATAGCCCCGATGAACTGTAGTCTCTGGGAGGGATCCAGATGAGACCTGGAATGGTTGATAGTAATACCCAGGCAAGTAAAACCTGCTGGGTGGGCGACAGAAAATGCAGGAGCTCCTCCTGGGCCGAGGCCACCCAGAGCCAGTCGTCCAGGTGAGAGATTTTCTGAACTCTCATGTCAAATGCGCAGGTGGGCTGCTGCCACGACCACGCATTTAGTAAATACTCGGGGTGCGAGAAGACCAAGCAGGGCGCCAGGTGGTAATGGACCCCCTGAAACACAAACCGAAGATACTTGCGGTGAGAAGGGCGAATGGCAATGTGCAGATATGCATCCTGCATATCCAGCGCACAAAGCCATTAACCCGGCCAAAGGAGGGCCAAAAGGGTCTGTAGGGAGAGCATCCTGAACCTTTGTATTCCACGTAAAGGTTCAAGGAGCTGAGATTGAGAATGGGTCTGAGATCTCCCGTCTTCTTTGAGACCACGAAGAAATGTGAATAGTAACCCGTCCGTTGAAGGTGAAGTGGAACGGGTTCTATGGCCTGCTTCGCAAAGAGGGCAGAGATTTCTTCCTGGACCAAAGGAAGATGGTCCCTTGCGTAAGACGACTTCAGAGGTGGGTGGTGGGGTGGTTTCTGTAGAAACTCTATAGAGTGCCCTTCCGCTATGATCTGGAGCACCCAAGAATCTGTTGTTATCCTCTCCCAACCTGGACGGTGGAGGGAGAACCTCCCTCCTACCGGTTCCTCCGGTGTGTCCGGAGGCGGTGGGAGAGAGGGGAGGAGTCAGGTGGTGTGGGGCAGTGCTGCACAGCTGTTTTGTTGAGGGCCTAGCAGCTGCGGGGGCCCAGCGTTTATGGCCCACCTTCCTTGTGGGTTCTATGTAGCTGACTGCGTCCTGCGAAAAGGATGGCGCTGCGGGTGACCAAGGGGCGGTACATGATCACGGTTTGCAGAGCGACCTCTTCTCCTACACAGTGGGTGATGATGTCCTTGACATCACCACCAAAAACACCAACCCTGAAAGGTGCTTCCTGGATAGCGGACTGCACCTCTGGGACCAAACCTGTCACACGGAGACAAGCATGGCTGCTTGAGACTCCGCAGCCAAAGCGGAGCTCCGCCCGGCAATGTCCTGCATCGTATGTCATCCATGAATGTGGCGACTGGCCGAACAAGCAGAACGGACTAAATCGGCCAGCTCCTGCTTGACTTGAGAGTCAGGTAAGGTGTCAATCTTAGATTCCACCTGGGTAAGGATGGCCTTCTGGTAATCCCCCACATGTGAAACATAATTCAGGGCCCGAATTCCCAGTGTGGAAGAGGCATAGATTTTTCTTCCAAACTGGTCCAGGAGGAGAGATTCCTTATCTGGAGGAGACGAGCTTAGATGTTTGGGATACGCTGACCAGCGCTAATCACGACAGAATCTGCACGAGGGTGGGAGTTCAAATAGTCTACACCCTCTGGAGCCTGGTCTAGCCTGTTAGACTTCCTAGGAAGCGGGGCTAATGCCGACAGTTGTTTCCAAATAGTGGAAACAAGGTGGGCGTGAGCTCTATCCAGGTGGCACTAAAGTTGGGAGCTGTGAGGGCAGGTCCAGATGTTGGCGAGTTTAACCCACTGAGGATCTGGTTCAAGAAGCACCACTGATGTACTTCCTGGATTTTCTGAGCAACTCCGTAGAGGATCCTCTGGAGGAGACTTCAGAGGGTCTCGACGAGGCTTGAATGGACAGCGAGGCTCGTCATCTCTCGAAGCATCGAGAGGAAGAAGAGAATCGGAAGCAGAATGAACTCCCTAACACAGCAGAGGCGAGCGGGTTCCTTGCCCAGAGAATCCTGGACATGTCATCCTGCCCCTCTAAGGATCAAGCGGAAGAGGCTCTGAGTCCAGAGAGTGAGAGTGTGCCATCTCGGGCGTCACGAGGGCAGGCGCCTACATCGCCGTGGTAATCTCTACTTTCCCTTGATGTGACTGAGCCTTGGCCTCAGCGCACCGAAGAACCAGAGTCTCCCTGCAGATCCACCGGCGGCCGAGGGGGCGGTGGAGGTGGAGGAGGAGGGGGAAAGGAAGAAATAAATTACTCACCTTAGTAATGATGTTTCTTCTAATGGAGTCTTGCTATATTCTGACATATGCAGTGAGTCCCAACCTTGAACTGCTCAGGTGAAGAGTTAACTTTCCATGCCAGGCATGGGCAGCTGAGCTCGAGCTCGGTTGAAACTCTGTCTGTTGTTCTGACTCAAACCATCAGATCTTTCACGAGCTAAACTCACTGGGGTCCTGTGTGGGCTGTAACCTACACTAGACAACTGACACCGACCTAAGAACACGTTTTTGGGTCCCAAAACAAGACTCAAGTCAGAGACCCAAAAAGTGAAAAACTTCATAACACGAATACACCCCACGAAGGAGGGTGAAAAACAACAAGGTGGAGCTTACTACTAAGTGCCAACACTGCACTGCCACCCACATCCAAAAACAGAGGGTTCTGAGAGGGCAGGCAGGGGGAGGTCGAGAATACAGCAAGACTCCATTAGAAGAAACATTACTAACGTGACTAATTTTCTTCAAACAACATAAGTCTTGCTATATTCTGACATATACAGACTACACATAGATACTGGAGGAGGGACCAGAACCTACTTAGGAAATAGGCTCAGAAGCACAGCTGTGCCAAACCGAGCATCATCTCCTAGCCTGGATGTCCAGGAGTAATGCTTGGTAAAGTGTGAACTGTTTTCCAGGTAGCTAGCGTGACATATCTCTAGAATAGAGGATCCCTGGCAGCAGCCAGGAGAAGCAGCTGTACCTCTGGCAGAGTGAGCCCTCAGGCCTGAGGAGGAACCTTACCCAGTTTCTCATAGCAAGGTGGATACAAGAGACAATCCACCTGGCAATGGATCTTTAGTGGCAGGTTTCCTTTACCAACCTCTCACCGCCGTGAAGACAGCAGGAAAGAGGAAAACCCTGCGACCGCCATGCGCAGCTCTATGTAGTAACCAAGAACTCTTTTTCACATCTAGCTGTGCAGCCTCCTCTGCACCAGAGGAGGGAATGGTCAGATGAGAGTACACTGGAAGAGATATAGAATTGATTAGGGTGGAAATCTGAAACCACCATAGGGCAAGAACTTCCTGTTAGTCCTGAGGACCACCTTATCTCTGTAGAGGAGATAGGAAATCAGGCTCACTGACAAAGCTTGTAACTCACTTATCGTCGAATGTAACTCACGCATTGTCGTCTGGCAAGTGATGGCTACCAGAACACAGTTTTCAAGTCAAGTGCATAGGCTCTGCTGAAGACAAAAGGCTCAAGGGGCTGCATAAGCTGAGCAATGCAAACATTAAGATCCCAGGCGGGGGCAGGGTCCCTGAATGGAGGTTGGTGAGAAGCAATCCCTTGAAAACTTGGAAAATACAGGGTGAGCAGAAAGAGGAAGGATTACCTGCTGAAATAAAAGCAGACACAGCTGCCAGATGCCACTTAAGATGGCTGGCCTCAGACCGAGTATTTAAGTGGACCATATAATCCAGGACTGTGGGCAAATCAGCAGATTCTGGGAAATATGCTTGCAGAGCATCATGCAAAACCTTTTCCATTTGGAATTATAAGTAGCCCTGGTGGAAGGTTTTCTAGAAGCCTTCAGGATATCCATTACACCTTGGGAGAGGTGTAACTCAACAACTAATAACTCTTCAGAGCCAGGCCTTGAGATGGAGATTTGAGGTTCAGTGCAAACCCACTCCCTGAGCACAGAGTTAACAGGTTTGTAATTCCTAGGAAGACACAGGGAAGATGGACTACTAAGGACAGTAGGGTGGATACCCAGGGCTGTCTGGCTGATCTGGAGCAATCAGGATCATCTTGCAAGGGTTGAGATCTGATTTTGACTAGCACTTTGAACAGGAGAGGGAAGAAAAAATTACTCACCTTAGTAATGTTGTTTCTTCTAACGGAGTCTTGCTATATTATGACATATGCAGTGAGTCCCAACCTTCGAACTGCTCCGGAGGCGAAAGAGTTAACTTCCCATGCAAGGCATGTGGAACCCAATATGAGCTCATTGAACACTCTGTCTGTTGATACTCAAACCCAAACTGTCAGATCTTTACAAGCAAAACTCACTACTAGGTTCTGTGAGGCCTGTAAACCTACACTAACCCACTGGCTACTTAACTACAAACACACATTTTTGTTCTTGATCTCAAAACAAAGACTCCAAGTCAGAGTTCAAGAAGAAAATATAAAGACACCTAAGCACCTTAAGAAGGGTGAAAATAAAATCGGCATCTATGAAATGCCAACATTGCCCTGCCCACCCATCCCAAAAGTAAAAGGTTCTCAGAGGGGCAGGCTGGGGAAGGTCATAAATAGCAAGACTCCATTAGAAGAAACAACATTACTAAGGTGGAGTAATTTTTTTTTCAAACAACATGAAGTCTTGCTATATTATGACTATGCAGATCTACACAGTACACTCCACGGAGGAGGGACGAACTACTTAGGAAATAGGCTCTGAAGCACAGCTGTGCCAAATCGAGGCATCACTCCTAGCCTGGATGTCAGGGGTAGCGTAATAAAGTGTGAACTGTTTTCAGGTAGCTGCTTGACATATCTCTAGGATAGGGATGTCCTGGCAGCAGCCAGAGCCTTAGCTGTACCTCTGGTAGAGTGAGCCCTCAGGCCTGAGGGGAGACCATGCCAGGTTTTTCATAACAAAATTGGATACAAGAGACAATCCACCTGGCAATGGATCTTTGAGTGGCAGGTTTTCCACTACCAACCTCACCGTAAGTGAGGAACAATTCAGAGAGTCAAACCCTGTGACCCTTAGTGGCGTTCTATGAAAGTACGTGAAGGGCTCTTTGACATCTAAACTGTACAATCTCTCTGCCTGAGAGGAGATGGTCAGTGAAGTACACAGGAAGAGACATGGATTGATTAAGGTGGAAGTCTAGAAACCACCTTAGGCAAAAACTTTCCGTTGAGTCCTGAGGACCACCTTATCTCTGTGAAGAGATAAAATCAGGCTCCACTAACAATGCTTGCAGATTCTTATCGCCTGGCAGAAGTGATCTATAAAACACAGTTTTCCAAGTCAAGTGCAAAGCTCTGCTGAAGACAATGGCTCAAAAGGGGTTGCATAAGCTGGGCAATGCAAATATTAAGATCCCAAGCAGGGGCAGGGGCCCTGAATGGGGGATGGTGTGCAACACCCTTGAAAAACTTGGTGAATACAGGATGAGCTGAAAGGAAGAGGTTTACCTGCTGATAGGAAACGAACCACGGCTGCCAGGTGCACTTTGGGGTAGCTGGTCTAAGCTAGCAATTCAAATGCACAAGAAAATACAGATGATGGGCAAGTCCAGCAGATTCCCAGGAAATGTGCTTGCCAGGCACCATATGGAAAACCTCTTCCATTTGGAATTATAAGTGGCCCTGGTGGAAGGCTTTCTAGAGGCCTTCAAAATATCAATACACCTTGGGAAAGGTGTAGGTCAGCAAACTCTAACTCCTCAAGAGCCAAGCCTTGAGATTGAGAGATTTTAGGTTCGGATACAACCCTCCCTGGGCACAGGATAACAGGTTGTGATTCTGGGAAGGCACAGGGAAGGTGGACTACTAAGGACAAAGGAGAGAGAGTACAGGGCTGCCTGGCCCAATCTGGGGCAATCAGGATCACCTTGCAGGGCTGAGATCTGATTTTGACTAGCACAATGAACAGGAGAGGAAGGGGAAAGCAGTAGAAACTTCCTTCCAACTGAGAAGGAAGGCATCCAGGGACTGAGCCCAACACTGGGGGCCTGCAAACAAAAAGGGGAAGTTGGTGATTGTCTGGGTCTGAAAAGATCCATCAATGAGTGCCCCATCTGGAAATACTACCTCAATACTAGGGGATCCAATGACCATTCGTGATGGCCCTGAAATCCTGCTGAGAGCATCTGCCAGGACATTGTCCTTGCCTGGCAGGTGAACTGCCGTAGGAAGTGTTCAGGGAATAAGCCAGAGACCACAACTTCATCGCTTCAGTGCACAAGGCCGTAGACAAGTGCCCTTGCTTGTTGATGTACCACATCCTGATGGTGTTGTCTGTTCTGACCTGAACCAACTTTGTTCTGAACAGATGTGGAAAAAAACTTGAAGTGCTAGAAAAACTGCTCTGAGTTCCAACAGATTGATGTGGAGCAGAGATTCCTGGGGGACCTGATCCCTGGGTGAGTGAGGTCGCCCATGTGAGCTCCCACCCCAAAGGATGCATCTGTCCCTAGGACTGAAGAGGTGAGACTGGGGTGAAAGGGACCCCCGTCTCAGATTGCTCTGGTCCTGCCACCACTGAAGGAGCCTGGATCAGAGTCCAGTCACTGGGATCAATTTGGTTAGAGGGTCCCTCTTTTGAGACAAAAGGCTCTCAAATGGAACTGGGCGTCCCTCATCTGAAACCTTGCTCCCTGCACTACTGCTGTAGAGGCAGCCATGTGCCATAGGAGCTGAAGAAAGTGCCTTGCTGGTCGAGAGACCTGAAGGGTGAAAGAAGAGGCCAGAGAGATCAGGGTCCTTGCTCTTTCCAAAGGAAGGAAGGCTCTGGCCTGTTTTGTGTTCAGTTCTGCACCTATGAAGGTGAGAAGCTGGACAGACTCTAGGACTGACTTTGGGAGATTGAGAAGGAAACCTAGAGATGTGAGCAGTTGCTGAGTTACCTGAAGGTGTAGTCTGACCTGATCTGGAGACTGGCCTACTATGAGCCAGTCGTCCAGATAAGGAAAGATGGCAATCCTTTGCCTTTTTAAGTGGGCAACTGCTACTACCAAGCATTTTGTGAACACCCTCGGGGCTGAGGTGAGGCTGAAGGGCATTGCTCTGAACTGATAATGGCCTGAGGGCAGTTCGAATCTGAGGTACTTTCGATGGGGGCTACAGTGAGGAACATGGAAGTAGGCATCCTTGAGGTCCAGGGAGGCTAGCCAGTCCCCTGGCCTTAGGAAAGATAAAATAATTCCCAGAGTCACCATTTTGAACTTTGGTTTAAAAGGTGCTTGTTTAAGTATCTGAGATCTAGGATGGGCCATCCATTCTCCTGTCTTTTTGAGGTGAAGGAAGTACCTCGAGTACCACCTTTGCCCTGGTGTAAGAGTCGAACCTCTCCACAGCTCTGAGAGCCAGGAGGGGCAGAAACTTCTGTTTCTAGGGCAAGAGCCTCTGATGGATTTGCAGGTGGAAAGGATCTGATTCTCATCTTTTGGAAACTTTTGAAGCTGAGAACCAGTCCCTGGCTCACTACTCAGGACCCACTTGTCTGCTGTTAAAGACCTCCAGAGTCCTGGACAAAGCTAAGCCAGCCTGCCCTATACTGGTAGAGAAGAGTCGGCCCTGGCCACCCCATCAGAGCCTGCTTGGCAGGGGCTTTAGGGCTGAGGGTAGAAGTGGGCTTACTTGTACCCCGACCTCCTTCTCCCTCTGAAGAACCCCTCTGGGCATAAGCAGAAGAGGAGGCCTGGGCTTGGTAAAAGGCCCATGAAAGGCCTGCCCCTGAGATGCTGCTCTTGAGGAGTGGCTTGCCCTTCTTTGGCCTGTGCACTCCTATAGGTGGTCCTATATTCATCCATTTTTTTCATATAATTCTCTGTCTGCTCCCCAAACAGAAATTACCACAACAGGGAAAATCCATAGCCTTAGACTGGGTATCCTGTGACAGGGTAGTACATCTGAGCCAAGCCATTCTGCAAGTCCAGAGATGTAGCCATGACCCATGATGACACATCATTAGAGTCTCTGCAGCATGAAATTGCACCTTGGATGCCTCACCCATCAGACCACCTGCTCCAGCTCCCTAGCAAGCTGGTCAGGGACTTGTTTCAGTAGGGCAAGCACAGTACCCCATCTGGACTTCTGGTACCTAGCAGCATAAGCCATAATTTGCCTGTCGAGTCCTAAAGATGCTGCCATGTATTGTTTCTTTGCCATGGCATCCATCTTCCTAGAGTCCTTTTCAGGAGGGTCACGAGGCTAGGGGAATATTTGCTTTGTACAGGCTGCAGCCTGCACTACCACATGGCTGCACTGCTGAGAGGGAACTCAGTATCAGAGCCTGATAAAGTATACCTCTTGTCCATCCTTTTATCAACAGGAAGATGGGTGAGGAGTTTTAGAATTTTACTGTCTGTTTCCTAAAGATTTATGCAGGGGAATAGACAGTCTCCTAGACTCTGGAATAGCCATCATTTCTACATAATCAGGCTCCTCTTGGTCATCAACAGCTTCCTCAATAGGGAGTTGGAGAGTTTCAGCAACTTTCTTATAGAACATAAAATGAGAAGGGGACTCAGATAGCCTGGGGGGGGGGGGAGAGACCCCAGACAGCCTGTCTGGAGAGATGTCCGGTTCAATGGACACATCCAGACCTTCAAAATCACATTCACTCTCTCTATATTCCTCCTCCCCTTCCTCCGGTTCATAAAAATCCTCAAAATCAAAATCTTGAACCGGTGGAACTTACCGCTTTCCTGATGGTGCCGGTTCGGACGGAACCGGGGAAAGTGTTGCTTTAGCTATTTCTTCAGCAGTTGGAGAAAGAACTTTTGGCTCCAAACTAGCTGACTTTCTAGCCCTTTTAGTTGGAACCGGCTCCTCAGAGCTGGCTCTTCGTTTGGCCGAGGAAGCATCGCCCTGGTCAGAGGGCATTCAACCGAACCGGGCTGGCCATCCGGGTCAGCGGACTTTTTGGCCTCCCTTTCCCTGAGCCTACCAACTCTCTTTTCCATGGTGGCAGCAGGAAAATTCTTACAAATCTGGCAGTCTGCATTGAGGTGGTCAAACCCCAGACAATATACACAAATGGTATGTGGGTCAGCCTTAGCAAAGGCTTCCCCACAGAGACCACAGTGTTGAAACCCAGTGGGCCCAGTTTTTCTTTTGGGTTTCTCAGACATAGTGCCAGCGTAACCAAACTTGCCCGTTAATGGCAATCCGCCAAGCAAGACTCCCTCTCCCAGCCGTGTCACGGGCCGTGGAAAAAACCATAATGAAATCCGTTTTTTTTAGAACCAATAAGATCCGGGAACCGCACTCTAAAGGACTAGAAAGTCTATAAAAAAAACAACCTGATCAGTTCAAACCAAACCGAAAACAAGTTTACAAGTTCCACACAGAAGAAAATAAATGTAAGCCAATCTATTACTCACGATACCACAGACAGAGCTTGAACCGAACGGTTGCGGTTTAATTTCGGTTAAGAAACCAAAAAAAATTAAACTTTTAACCGACAAACGAACTGAGCAGAAGGAGAAATCTCCAGAGCGACTGTTCAGTGAGGCGGAGTAAAGAATCTGACAGTTTGAGTATCAACAGACAGAGTGTTCAACCGACCTCGAGCTCAAGGTTTCATGCCTTGCATGGAAAGTTAACTCTTTCACCTCCGGAGCAGTTCGAAGGTTGGGACTCACTGCATATGTCATAATATAGCAAGACTTCATGTTGTTTGAAGGGAGGAAAAGCACAGAGAAACTTCCCTTCCCAGTTGAGAACTAAGGCATCCAGAGGACTGGAGCCCAACACAGGGGCCTGCAGCAAGGAGAGTTGGTGACTGTCTGGGGCTGCAAAAAAATCTATCTGCGGGTGCCCCATCTGGCAAATATCACCTCCAAGACTAGGGGATCCAGTGACCATTCGTGATAGCCCTGGGAAATCCTGCTGAGAGCATCTGCCAGGACATTGTCCTTGCCTGGGGAGTGAACTGCCGTAAGGGAGGTGTTCAGGGAGTAAGCCAGAGAGCACAACTTCATTGCTTCGGTGCACAAGGCGTAGACAGAGTGCCCCCTTGCTTGTTGATGTACCACATTGTGGTGGTGTTGTCTGTTCTGACCTGTAGAACTTTGTTCTGAACAGACCTGGAAAAAGCTTGAAGTGCTAGAAAAACTGCTCTGAGTTCCAACAGATTGATGTGGAGCAGAGATTCCTGAGGAGACCACAACCCCTGGGTAGTGAGTAGCCCATGTGAGCCCCACCCCAAGAGGGATGCATCTGTAGTAAGGATTAAGGTGAGACTGGTGACTAAAGGAACCCCTTGTCTCAGATTGCTCTGATCCTGCCACCACTGTAGGGCCTGGATCAGGGTTCGAGTCACTGGGATCAACTTAGTTAGAGGTCTCTCCTTTGAGACCAAAGGCTCTCAAATGGAACTGAATGTCCCTCATCTGAAATCTTGATCCCTGCACTACTGTAGAGAAGCAGCCATGTGCCCCAGGGCTGTAGAAAATGCCTTGCTGGTCGAGACACCTGCAGGGTGAATGAGGAGGCCAGAGACCAGGGTCCTTGCCCTGTCCAAAGGAAGGAAGGCTCTGGCTCTCTGTATTCAGCTCTGCGCCTATGAAGGTGAGGAGCTGGACAGGCTCTAGAACCGACTTTGAAAGATTCAGAAGGAAACCTAGAGAGGTGAGCAGTTGCTGAGTTATCTGTAGGTGTAACTTGACTTGGTCTGGGGACTGGCCTGCTATGAGCCAGTCATCCAGGTAAGGGAAGATGGCAATTTTCTGCCTTCTTAGAGAAGCAACTGCTACTGCCAGGCATTTTATGAATACCCTTGGAGCAGAGGTGAGGCCAAATGGGCATTACTCTGAACTGGTAATGGTCTGAGGGCAGCTCAAACCTGAGGTACTTTCGATGGGAGCTTCTGATGAGAATATGGAAGTAGGCATCCTTGAGGTCCAGTGACGCTAGCCAGTCCCCTGGCCTTAGAGAGGAAAAATAATTCCCAGAGTCACCATTTTGAATTTTGGTTTTAAAGGTGCTTGTTTAGGTATCTGAGATCCAGGATGGGCTGCCATTCTCCTGTCTTTTTTGGGGTAAGGAAGTACCTGGAGTACAACCCTTTGCCCTGGTGTAGGGGTGGAACCCTTTCCACAGCTCTGAGAGCCAGGAAGGAAGAGACCTCTGCCTCTAGGGCAAGTGCCTCTGGTGGATTTGCAGGTGGAAAGGATCTGGTTCTCATCTTTGGAAACTTTTTGAAGCTGAGAACCAGTCCCTGGCTTACTACTTCCAGGACCCACTTGTCTGATGTCAGAGACTCCCAGTCCTGGACAAAGTAAGCCAGCCTGCCCCCTACAGGTAGGTGAGAATCGGCCCTGGAAACCCCATCAGGGTGCCTGCTTGGCAGGGGCTTTGGGCTGAGGGGTGGAAGCAGGCCTGCTTGTACCCCGTCTGCCTCTCCCTCTAAAGAACCCCCTCTGGGCATAAGCAGAAGAGGAGGCCTGAGCTTGGTAAAGGCCTATGAAAGGTCTGCCCTGTAGGCTGCCTTTGAGGAGTGGCCTGCCTTTCCTTGGCCTGTGCACTCCTATAGGTGGTCCTATACTCATCCATTTTCTTCATGTAATTCTCTGTCTGCTCCCCAAACAGAGAATTACCCACAACAGGAAAATCCATGGCTTTAGTCTAGGTATCCTGTGACAGGCTAGTACATCTGAGCCAAGCCATTCTGCAAAGTGCCACAGATGTAGCCATGACTCTTGATGACACATCATTTGAGTCCACTGCAGCATGGAATTGCACCATGGATGCCTCAATACTATCAGCAGCCACCTGCTCCAGCTCCTTGGCAAGCTGGCCAGGGACTTGTTTTGCTAGAGCCATAATAGTATCCCATCTGGATTTCTGATATCTAGCAACATAAGCCATATAATTTGCCTGTCTGAGTCCCAAAGATGCTGACATGTACTGTTTCTTTGCCATGGCATCAATCTTCCTGGAGTCCTTGTCCGGGGGGTGTGAAGCCAAGGGAACACTTGCCTTGTCACAGGCTGCAGCCTGCACTACCCCAACATGGCTGCATTGTTGTGTAAGGAACTCCGTATCAGAGCCTGACAATGTGTACCTCTTGTCCATTTTTTTATCCACAGGAAGTATAGTGTGAGGAGTTTTTAGAATTTTAAATGTCTGTTTCCCAAAAGATTTATGCAAGGGAATAGACAGTCTCCTAGACTCCGGGATATCCATCATTTCCACATAGTCAGGCTCATCTTGATCATCCACAGCTTCCTCCATAGGGAGCTAGAGGATTTCAGCCACTTTTTTATAAAACATAAAATGAGAAGGGGACTCAGAAAGCCTAGGAGGAGACACTCCTGAAGGTCTGTCTGGGGAGATGTCCGGGTCAATGGGCACATTCAGACTTTCAAATCCACATTCACTCTCCTCATACTCCTCTTTCCCCTCCTCCGGTTCATAATATTCCTCTAAATCAAGCTCTTGAACCGGTGAAACCGGCTGAACCGGCGCTTACCTGATGGTGCCGGTTCGGTGAACGGAAACGCACTGACAATTTAATCGCTTTGGCTATTTCTTCAGCGGTTGGAGAGGAAAGTTTTAGCTCCACACAAGCTGATTTCCTAGTCCTTTTTGCTGGAACCGACTCTCAGAGTCGGTTTCTCCTTCTCCCGAGAAAGTCTCGCCCTGGTCAGAGGGCAGTCCCTCTGGTTCGGTTGGAACTGAACCGGGCTGGCCATCCGGTTCAGCGGACTTTTTGGCCTCCCTTTCCCTGAGCCTACCAACTCTCTTTTCCAGGGTAGCTGCAGGAAAATTTTACAAATCTGGCAGTCTGCATTGAGGTGGTCAAACCCCAGACAATAAACACAGGTGGTGTGAGGGTCAGCCTTGGCAAAGACTTCCCCACACACACTGCAGTGTTGAAACCCAGTGGGCCCGGTTTTTCTTTTGGGTTTCTCAGACAGTGCCAGTCCTAACCAAACTTACCCATTTATGGCAATCCGCCAGGTAAGACACTCTTATCTGTTCCCAACCGTGTCACGGGTCGTGGAAAAAAAGTAATAAAATCCGTTTTTTTTTAGAACCGATAAGAACCGGTAACCACACTCTAAATCACAGATTAAGATATTTTAAACAACCTGATCGGTTCAAACCGAGCCGATAAACCGTTTACAAGTTCCACACAGAAGAGAATTAATGTAAACCTATCTAGTACTCACAAATACCACAGACAGAGCTTGAACCGACCAGTTGCGGTTTAAATTCGGTCGAAAACCGAGAAAAACAATACTTTAACCGACAAAATGAACCGAGCAGAAGGAGAAATCTCCGGAGCGACTGTTCAGTGAGGCGGAGTAAAGAATCTGACTGCTTGAGTTTGAAGAACAATAGACAGAATTTCAACCGAGCTCGAGCTCAGCGTTCCATGCCTGGCATGGAAAGTTAACTCTTTCACCTCCGGAGCAGTTCGAAGGTTGGGACTCACTGCATATGTCAGAATATAGCAAAACTTCATGTTGTTTGAATACGGATTGTATCCGTAAGGCGAGTATCCGAAACCCGGCTGCGGGAAAACCGGCACAGGGTATTGTGGCGTTGGGTACTGCGGCGCTGGATACTACGGCCCCGGGTACGATGGCGCCAGATAAGACAGCGGGTACCCGGGTGCCGGAGGAGCTGCCGGAGCAGACGGCCCGGAAGGTGGTCCCACGGGCAGGTCAATATTGAGAGGCCCAGGGAGCAGGGCCCGATGGAAGGAAAATCCTGGCCAGGCGTCGTGGCGGCGTCGGGGCCAGCGTCGATCCGGTTCCATAGGAGGAGGTCTGGCGGAGGTGGGACATCCCCGCATCGCCGGGGATTGGGGGTGGGGAATCCCGAGAGTCAGGCTGGGTGACTCAGAGCTCCCGGACGGCAGCGAAGGCTGCGAGGAACAAATACGATGGAGTGTTGGAGGGTCCGTTGGGGTTCCGTCGCCGGCGCTGCGTCGGGGAACGACGTCGCGGCAAGGCTAGTTCGGCGGGCGCCCGGAGGAGCTGGCATCCGTCTTACAGGGTCCCTCATCGGAGGCGGGCGAGAGGAGGGGAGGCCCAGTCCAAGGGGCAGGGTCGGGCGTCTTATCGACCTTCTCCCAGCGGGACGTCTGAGAGCTGGCGTCAGACTTTGAGGTCGCCCGCACCAGTAGGCCGCAAGCCTGCGGCCGAACCGGAGGCGGAAGCCTCCTTTTGCCCGGAGGCACCCGCAAGGCCCGAGCGCGAGCCAGACGGGCGGGCCGACGACTCCTCCAAATCCTTGGAGGCTGCCGGACGGTCCCCCTGAGGGGATGTTACCTGGGCCGCGACTCCGGCCGGAGTCGCGGATGTGGAGGCCTTCTCCCAGTGCCTCTCCTTGTCCCGCTTTTTGCGATGTCCTTCCGGGGAAGTAGATGCCTGCCTGAGCTTCTTCAATTCTTTTCCATCGAGGACATCTTTTTCTTGAGAAGATGGGCTTCCAGGGACTGTTGGCGTCGTCTGCGGGTAGCCGTGTTGAAGTGAAGGCAATGCCGGCACTTGTCGACCGGGTGGTCGGGGCCTAGGCAGAAGAGGCAGAGTGAATGGCCGTCCTTGTGTGGCAGTTGGGCGCTGCACAAGTCGCCCTTGATTTTGTGCTCGGAGGGTGTAGGGGACGACATACACAGATGATGACCTGACGATAGAGGAAAAATCATTTCGTAAAACCGACGAAAGAGCAGGAGCTGACTAAGCACAAACTTTACCGCAAGAGCTGCAGCTAAGCAGGCGGAAAGAACTGAAGGCGGGCGTCCGCACCGCCTTCTTTATACCGACGTCGTATGACGCCGGTCACCTGACGTGGGCGCGGTCCCTCGTCAGGCACTGCTAGCTAGAGATTTTTCCGTGGGGTCCTGCCGCCAGCCGGCGTCAGTCCTATATGTAATTATCTACTGCAAGAGCCCTCTCGAAGTAAGATCACAGTTTTCCAAGTCAAGTACTTAAGCTCTACTGAGGACATAGGCTCAAAGGGAGGTTGCATCAATTAAGCAATGCAGACATTTAAATCCCAGGCAGGGGCAGGGTCTCTAAATGGAGGACTGGTATGAAGCAATCCCTTGAAAAATTTACAGAACACAGGATAAGAGGATAGTGAGGAAGACTTCCCCACTGACAGAAAAACAGAGACAGCTGACAAGTGTACCTTCAGAGTAGCTGGTCTGAGGCCTAGGCCATTAAGATGGACCATATAATCCAGAACTGTAGGCAATTCAACAGTGTCTGGGGAAATATGCTGCTTGGAACACCAAATGCTGAATCTCTTCCATTTGGAGTTATAGGTCTTTCTAGTGGCAGGCTTTTGAGAGGCCTTGAGGATATCCAGAACCCCCCTGAGACAGATGCAAATCTGCAAACTCTAACCCTTCAAGAGCCATGCCTTGAGATTGAGAGACTGAAGATTGGGGTACCAAATCCTCCCCTGAGAGGAGGTTATCAGGTTGTAATTCCTGGGAAGAGACAGGGGAAGATGGACTGCTAGGGACAGCAACAGGGGGTACCAAGGCTGACTGGCCCAATCTGGAGCAATCAGAATCACTTTGTAAGGTTGTGACCTTATCTTGACTAAAACTTTGAACAGTAGAGGAAAAGGAGGGAAGGCATACAGATATTTCCCTTCCCAGTTCAGAATCAGAGCATCCAGAGGGACTGAGCCCAAGACTGGGGGTCTGCAGCAAAAGAGAGGAAGTTGGTGATTGTCTGGGTCTGCAAAGAGATCCATCTCTGGAGTGCCCCACCTTGAAAAAATCACCTTCAAGACCACAGGGTCCAGGGACCATCATTTGTGATAGCCCCGAGAGATCCTGCTCAGTGCATATGCTAGCACATTGTCCTTCCCTGGAAGGTGGACTGCTATCAGAGAGGTTTGCAGGGAATAAGCCAGGGACCACAACTTCATGGCTTCTGTGCACAAGGCCCGAAGACCGCATGCCTCCCTGCTTGTTGATGTACCACATGGTGGTGGTGTTGTCTGTTCTGACTTGAACCACCTTGCTCTGCACTGACAGAGAAAGCTTGCAGAGCCAGAAAAAAATGCCCTGGGTTCTAGGAGATTGATATGGAGAAGGGATTCTTGAGGGGACCACAGTACCTGGGCAGTAAGGGCCCCCAGATGGGCTCCCCAACCCAGGAAGGAAGCATCCGTGGTAAGGACCACTGAATGTGGCCGAGTGACAAATGTGACCCCTTGCCTTAAATTGTCCTGATCCTGCCACCATTCAAGGGCTTGGATCAGGGTCTGAGTCACTGGATTCAATTTGGTAAGGGAATCCTTCCTTTGGGACCAAAAGGCCTTCAGATGGTACTGAATGTCCCTCATCTGGAATCTTGCCCTTTGGACCACTGCTGTAGAAGCTGCCATCTGACCCAAGAGCTGGAGGAAGTGCCTTGCTGGTCGAGACACCTGAAGGAAGAAGTTAGTTCTATAAAACTCTTGCTCTTTCCAGGGGAAGAAAGGCTCTTGCTTTGACAGTATTCAGCTCTGCCCCTATAAAGGTAAGGAGCTGCACTGGCTCGAGAACTGACTTGGGAAGGTTGAGAAGAAATCCTAGAGAAGTGAGCACTTGCTGGGTCACTTACAGGTCTGACTTGACTCGGTCTGGGGACTGGCCCACTATGAGCCAGTCGTCCAGATATGGAAAAATGGAAATCTTTTGCCTTCTTAGAAAGGCAACGACTACTGCCAGGCACTTTGTGAAAACCCTTGGGGCTGATGTTAGACCAAAGGGCAATGCTTTGAACTGATAGTGGCCTGAGGGCAACTCGAACCTGAGGTACTTTCTGTGGGAGCACCTGATGGGAATGTGAAAATTGGCATCCTTTAGGTCCAGAGAGGCTAGCCAGTCCCCTGGCCTTAGAGAGGGAAGAATTATTCCCAGAGTTACCATCTTGAACTTTGGTTTTAAAAGATGTTTGTTCAGGTATCTTAGGTCTAGGATGGGTCACTACTCCCCTGTTTCTATTGGGGTAAGGAAGTACCTGGAGTACAGACCTTTGCCCCTGTGTAGGGTAGGAACTCTCTCTATGGCTCATAAGGCCAAAAGAGATGAAACCTCTGCCTCTAGGGCAAGGGTTTCTGAGAGACCTGCAGGTGGAAAAGTTCTGGCTCTCATCTTCGGAAATTTTTTGAAGCGGAGAACCAGTCCCTGGCTTACTACTTCCAGGACCCACTTGTCTGGGGTAACAGACATCCAGTCCTGGACAAAGTAAGCCAGCCTGCCCCTTACTGGAATAGGAGAGTCGACCCGGACAGACCAATCAGGGTGTCTGCTTGGCAGGGGCCTTAGGCTGAGGAATGGATGCAGCCCTGCTCATCCCCCTTCTGCCTCTCCCTCTGAAGAACCCCCTCTGTGAAAAGGGAGAAGAGGCCTGTGCTTGGTAAAAAGGCCTATGAAAAGGCCTGCCCCAAGATTGCTGCCTTTGAGGAGTTCCTTGCCTCTCCTTGGCCTGAGCACTCCTATAAGTGGTTCTGTACTCGTCCATTTTCTTCATGTAATTCTCTGTCTGCTCCCCAAACAGAGAATTACCCACTACAGGAAAATCCAGGGCCTTAGCCTGGGTGTCCTGTGAGAGGCTAGTACATCTGAACCAAGCCATTCTCCGAAGAGCCACAGATGTAGCCATGACTCTTGATGACAGATCATTGGAGTCCACAGCAGCATGAAACTGTACTTTTGATGCCTCAATCCCATCTGCAGTCACCTCCTCCAGCTCCTTGGCTAGTTGGGGGGAGGCCTGTTTAGCCAGTGCCAGTACAGTGTCCCACCTGGACTCCTGGAACCTGGCTGTATAGGCCATATTAATTTGCCTGCCTGAGTCCCAAGGAAGATGCCATGTACTGTTTTTTTGGCATGGCATCAATCTTCCTGGAGTCTTTGTCTGGGGGGTGTGAAGCCAAGGGAATGTTTGCCTTATCACAGGCAGCAGTCTGCACTACCCCAACGTGGCTGCATTGCTGGTATAAAAACTCTGCATCTGAGCCTGATAGTGTGCACCTCTTGTCCATCCTTCTGTCAACAGGGGGTACAGAATTGGAAGACCAGGATTTTTTGTTTCTGTTTCCCAAAGGATTTGTGAAGGGGAATAGACAGTCTCCTGGACTCTGGGATGTCCATCATCTCCACACAATCAGGCTCCTGCTGATCCTCCATGGCCTCCTCCATAGGCAGCTGGAGGGTTTCAGCCACTTTCCTGTAAAAGAGAAAATGGGATGGGGACTCAGAAAGCCTAGGAGGGGATACAACAGAAGGTCCGTCTGGGGAGATGTCCGGTTCCACAGGCACAGCCAGACTTTCACCATCATCAACATCATCTGCAAACTCCCCCTCCTCCTCAAACTCCGGTTCATAAAAATCTTCAGGGGTATAATCTTGAACCAGGGTAAACCAACCAAACCGAACCCCTGCAAAAAGGTGTTGGATCAGTCGGAACCAAGCAAAGCCATTCCACAATTTGAATCGCTCTGGCCATTTCCTCGGCGGTCGGAACATGAACCTCTGGATCCGAACCGGTCGATTTTTCTTTGCGTTTCTTTTTTGCAGGAACCGACCCCTCAGGATCGGCTCTCCTCTTGCCCGAAGTAGTATCGCGCCCTGGTCAGAGGGCACTCCTGAGTTTGGTTGAAACCGAACCGGGCTGGCCTTCAGGTCAGCGGACTTCTCAGCCTCCTTTCCCTCAGTCTACCTAATTTCTTTTCAAGGGTAGATTTAGGAACATTTTACAATTTGGCAGTCCGTGATTGAGGTGTTCAAACCCCAGACAATAAACACAGGTGGTGGGGTCGGCCTTAGCAAAGACCTCCACACACTCACTGCAGTGTTGAAACCCAGTGGCCTGTTTTTTTCTTGGATTTCAGACATGGCCAACCTAACCAAACTTACCCTTTTTATGGCAATCGCCAGGCAAGACTCCCTTATCGGTTCCTAACCGTGTCACAGGTGTTCCGAAAAACGTTCAAAACACGTTTTTTTTTTTTTGGACCGGTAACCACACTCTAAAGTAAAACACAAGGATTCAATACAAATGATCGGTTCAGCCGAACCGATTTAACACTTTACAATTTCCACACAGAAATCAGAACAAAACCTATTACTCACTGTACCACAGACAGAGACTGAACCGACTATGTGGAAATAAATTCGGTAAAAACCGACAACTTAACCGAGATTTTAACTGACTTTCAAACCGAGCTAAAGCAGAAATCTCCGGAGCGACTGTTCAGTGAGGTGGAGTAAAGAATCTGACGGTTAGATTTCAAAGGGCTCCAGACAGAGACCTCAACCGAGCTCGAGCTCAGGATTGTATGCTCTGCATAGAAAGTTAACCCTTTGTTCTCCGGGGCAGTTTAAAGGCTGGGGCTAACTGCAATAGTCAGAATACAGCAAGACTTCATGTTTGAAAGAAACCTTCTGCCCTTAATGCTAGCCATAAAGTTGTGGGAGGGGGTGACAGCCCACAGGCTGTCTGAAAGAAAAAATGCTGGTCAGCTGCACAACACATAGCCAGAGCATTCACGTAGCATAAGAAAATAAAGTAATACTGAAGCAGGTATAGGTCTCAAAACAGTGAAATTACTCCTTAACCAAAGTAATTAACAAGTTCCTTGGCATTAGAGATAGACCATTGGGGCCAAAATTAACTGGAGGCTTAAATTCGCCCCTTCACATGACCCCTAAACACAGCTTAACAAAGCTAGAATTCAATAAAGAGTCGTACATTTTCACAATCCTCTTTATGGTAACATAAGTTGGGACTGGGTGGGGACCCATAAATAACACATTCAACATTGTATTTGCTGCAAGTGTTGAGGGTCCACCCAGAGCCCTCTCCCTCCAAAGTGAGAAAGCAAACTGCTCCTTCCCGTCCCAGGGAGGGGGGAGGGGAGTCCATGTTGAACACGCTGGAACAGCTTCCAATGGCCCAGGAAAGTCTCAAATAAGAAGAAAACCTCCCGCTGATACCCGGGTCCCTAGACTCGGTTGGGGGTATATAGTACTACACGCTTGCTCGATTATTAAAGTTCCACCGATTAGGCCTCACCTCGTGGCATCGAGCAGCATAGCACCCTTGAGGAGGAAATAAAAGACTCGGGTCGATGTGTATACCACTCACCAGCAGAGAGAAAGCAAAATAAATCTACTGATTTAACAACGATTGCACAAGTGAAAACATTACACACCTCATTCTGCATTAGGTTGCGGTCTGTCCCTCCTGTTCTCCTCCTCCTCTAGCCACCCCTCCACTGCTTTGTGGCACATGAAAAATCGAGGATTCTGCCCAGGCCTATCTACTCGGAGCCGTGCAGAATATGCTAAAGAAAATTTCCATCCTAGTCAGTACAATTTACTTTTAGTCGGGTTGAATTTCTGTCACTTCGTCTGCAACTCTAGACTGTAATCTTGGTAAATATGCACAATAGAGTTCCCCGGTTTTATAGGACCCATCTCTCTTGCCTTTTGTAAAATGAACTCTGTCTAGAAACTTTAGATATTTTATAAGGCAGTGATGGGCAAGGTCTCCTGGGCATGGTGGAGGGCCTACTCGGTGGGCTCGCTCCATTTCAAAGCCTTCAGTTCTCTCTCCAAGGCCCAAATTCTTGACAATCCACCTATGTATTTCCACATTAGGATTTCTCCCCTCCATCCCCTCGGGAAGGCCAATGATCCAAATGTTGGATCTATGGGAGTGATTCTCCTGATCCTCTAGTCATTACTTCAGGTCTGCAATCGTGGAAAGTAAGCAGTTTCTCTCTGCTGAAGCCCTCGCATATGTGTCCTCCAAGTCACTAACTCTGCGCTCCAGTTCACATATTTGGGAAGTATGGGTGGTAGTCGTCTCAGTTAAGCTAGTGACCACCGACTGTGAGTGAATTGAGTGTTCAAGTTGTGAAATCCTGCTTTCATGTGACTCCTCATTTGTGCCAATGTTTCAGGGACCCCAGCCAAGGTCTTGGTTAACTCCAGTTCCGTGCCTATATTTTGCATGCCATCTCCGCAATCAGCTGGTGATGAAGGCCCAGAATGGCGTAGATTGCTTTTGCTTCTTTTAGCCGGCTTGTTGGCTCCAAATTGCAGTTTGGCCTGTTTGTTTTTAGATTTCCCATATGCCATCAGGGTTAAACATTTTATATTGCCTGCAAAATCGTTCAAAAGCAACTGTATAGCTGAAATTCTTAAGTTAGGAGCAGTCACTCCAGGGAGCTGTGTTAAACGTCCTCCATGCTTGTTGGCTAGCCACACCTCAGTATGACCATCTTGAACTTTAGCTTTATTACGTGTTTGTTCAGAAGTCTGAGATCCAAAACAGCTCATCAGTCTTTATTTTTCTTTTGGGACAGGAAATACCTGTAGTAGTAGAACCCCTTGCCCCTCTGGGAGAGTGACAGGTTCCACTGCTCTGATGAGCAACAGGTTTGTTACTTCTGCTTCCAGAAGCACCTTTTCAGAGGGTGTGACAGGATGGTCGTTTCTGCTTCTTAACCTGGGAAGTGTTTTGAAGCTGAGAGACAGATCTTGACTCACTACCTCCAAGACTCACTTGTCTGTGGTGATGGACTGCCAAGCTTGGAGGTAGTGAGCCAGCCTGCCCCCTACTGGTAGTGGAGAGGCAACCTGTACAAACATGTCAGGGAGTTTGCTTTGGCTGGGCCTTGGCCTGGATGAAAGGCTCTGTCCTTCTCACTGCCCTTCCACCCCTGCCCCTGAAATATCCCCTGGTCTGCTGGAAGTACGGCAGGGCTTGGGCTTGGAAAAAAGGTCTAGGGTTGGATCCCCTACCCCTGCCTCCCCTCTTCTGGGACCTGTAAGAGGTGGCGGGTCCATCTCTGGCTGCATTGCTCCTGAATGTAGCCTTGTAATCCTCCACCTTCTTCATAAATGCTTCAGTTTTATCCCCAAAGACAGAACTGTTCTCACATGGGAAATTCATAGCTTTTGCCTGGGTGTACTGAGCCAAGTTTGTGGCTCTGAGCCAAGCAAACCTTCTCTTGGAAACTGAGTGCCATATGTCTGGCAGCAGTGTCACTGTCATCCACTGCCATATTAAACTGATATTTCATGGCATCCAACACTGTCCTGGCAGTTTCAGCCAGGTCTACAGCCATTTTCCCCTGTAACCTGTCAAACACAGCTAGTACTGTTGTCCAGTGGGTGTTTTGGTAATGGGCCGCATAAACCATGTAGTTAGCCTAACGAGCAAGGAAGCTGCCATGTAACCATTCTTCCCCATGGCATCTACCTTCCTACAGTCTTTATCCAGGGGATGGGATGCCAAGGGCAAACTTGCCTTGTCACAGGCAGCCGCCTGTACCACCTCTCATGGTCCAGGTGGGTGAATAAAAAGTCAGCAATGGACTGGCCAAGCTTGTACTTTTTATCCACCTTTCTATCTACCCTGGGACTGAAGTTGGGGTTTGTAGGATTTTTTTTAATATTGCCTTCCTGAGAGTCTTGTGGATAGGTAGAACCAGTTATTTAGCGGGGGTGAGACCCATCACCTCCAGGTAGTCAACTTTCTCCTCTTCTTCCATGAACTTCTGTATAGCCAGGTCCAAGATGTCCGCCATCTGCCTCACAAATGCACTGCGAGAGGAATAATCCTCTGGACCTGGGGGAACACACCAAAGTCCTGCTCAGGAGAGACTTCTGGTTTTATGGGTTCTCCCTCGTCCTCATCATACAGTTCCTCATACACCGGAATCAACTCCTGGGACTGCGGAACCAAAGCTGCTACCGGTGGAACTGTGGCCGGTTGAAGAAGCAATGGGCCAGCAGCCTGAAGGACCTGCAGAACTTGCAGGGCCCCAGCACTCTCCTCAGCAGAGGGTATGACCGGTCTACTCGCTGAGAGCTCCTTTGCTTTTTCAGCAGAAGATGCAGCGATATGTTTTTCCACGTGTATCCTTTTTGCTGGAACTGGTTCCGCCGCCAGTTCCACTGGCTGTGTAGACTTAGCAGACTCAGGTTTTTCCGACGATTTGTCTGCCGTTTCTTTACTTTTATCCTTTTTTTGGAAAAGATGGCTCCCTCGGATGATTTTGGAGGGGAAGCTGGGGTCACCATCTCTTCTAACTTTTTGGCCCTCTTTTTAAGTGGTTTGAGGCAAAAAGATTTACAAATCTCACAGTTAGCGAAAATATGACTTGTCCCAAGACAGGAGATAGTGTGTCAGCTTTAGCCACTAGACGTCCACAACCAGTGCAGTCTTTAAAACCAATTAGTCCAGTCCTTTTTCCTGGGAGTTCCTGACAGTGTCAGGAACCACGGTAACCACCCAACAGATACAGACCAGAAAAAAAGAACAGTACTAGTTTTTCAAATAGCAATCAGTTCCCAAGCTAGACCCAAAAGTGAACTGGACATAGCATTCTGTTCCTAACAGGAAGAAGAACTGAAACAACTAAATATCCCAATAAACAAACACTATGGTTCAGGGAGGGAACAGAGTTTTACTTACAAAAAATGATAAAACGGGTAAAAATTACCACAGAAACAGCGGTTCTGCGGAACCAAGAAAAACTGGTGTACAAACTAAATAAAACCACTAAACTATCTAAAATACTTGAAATTAGGGGCAGCGATGTAAATCTAACTATAAACAAACTTCTCATCAAAATTAGGGTTTGTGAAGAAGTTGAGGAGAGCTCTCCGAAGTATCTGAACTAAGCAGGAGAAGTAATGAATCTGAGCACTCAGAGTGTAGCAGTTAACTAGGGGCAGCAGTTTGAAACTGGCACGAGCCAATGAGAGTTGCATCATTTACATATATTCCAACCTGTCTGGAACAGTTAAGCACTGGAGACTGAATGCAATAGTTAAGGAGACTGAGTGATTCCTGGGGTTTGCAGATGAGCAGAGCAGGATCCACATTCTGGGAACAGCTGACATAGTTATAGGAGGTTTTCAGTACAGAAGCACCATCAATTTTTTTTTTTTTTTTAAATTATGCTTTATTCGCCTTACTACCTGCTGACCCCGACCATTCAGGGCATCCAAAGCTTCAGCCTCATGCCGCCCACTCACCAGAATCTACCTCCCAGTCCATCAAGTAACTCTGGTTTGCCCCCCAAAGCGGGGACGAGGTGGGGTCCTAACCCCTATAATCCTTCATTTCGTTGGGCCTGGAGAGGTGGCTGTCGAGCAGGGGCAAATCGGAGGCATGCCTCAGGAAGCCCGTCATCCCGGAGATGGCAGGTGTTTTTCCCCCCATTTCCTCCAAGACACAGTGAAAGCCCCCGATGTCAAGGCGCTACACGCCGACGTTGACTGAGCATCTCGCCACCTGTCTGCTCCAAATGGGGCTTGTGGTTCCCCGAGCCTCCGCCCGAGGTCACACAACTGTAGTGGGCATCGGCCATCCACCAACCCCCCTGGAGACGGCGAGCTGTCGTGGGACGCTCAAGCAGTTCTCCCCCCAGCTGGCCCTCCAGCGACCAGAGTTCGCTCCCGAACCCGGGTCGCTGGTGTCGCAAGCGGAAATCCTACTCCTACGCCGACTGGCCGGCCATGGAGCACTATCAATTTGGTGATTATACTAGAGATGCCCAAAATCTGCTAGCAAAATAAAGATTCTGTATTGGCCCGGTGGCGCGGAGAGTTGAGGCGCTGGACGCCACACCACGGCGGCGACTCGGGTTCAGGAACGAGCCTGGGATGTTGGGGGTTGGCTGGGAAGGGAAGCGTTTTAGCATCTGGAGGACTGCTCTCTCTTCCCAGAGAGTGATCGCTCCTGGAGAGGCCTCTGGCAGCGGCCAGAGGCACCAGACATAGCGACACTGCCGAATGCAGGGGGCAGAGTTGATCATAGCATTGCTTTGACAGCCGCACTCCACGGGGGAAAGGAAAAAGGAAAAATCCCAACTCCAGGGATAGGCGATGGCACCTCGGCCCCAGGACAACACACTATCGCTGAGCTCCCTCCTCTCCATGGCCAACCCACGTGGGCCCGGCGCTCTATACGAAAAAATTACTCACCTTAGTAATGTTGTTTCTTCTAATGGAGTCTTGCTATATTATAGACATTAGCAGTTTGATCCAGCTCTAGAACTGCCCCGGAGTGAAATGGTTAAAACCATTCCAAAATAGAATTTTGGCACGAGAGCAGCTCTATCTGTGTCATTTCAAACTTGAACTGTCAGATCTTTACGAGCCAAACTCACTAAGGTCTGTGTGGAAGCTGTAACCTACACTAGCCAAATGGCTACCTAAATAATAACAACCACTGATGGTCCCAACACCCAAGACTCAAGTCAGGGGACCAGAAATACTAACACCATTCTAATAATATGAAAATGGAACATAAGTATAATAAAACACACACGCATACACTACACCCCAGAGTCCCACAGAGACAAAATGCTAACAGGACATAAGTAGTGCCCACACTAAGTTGCCCTTGCACCAAGTAGAGGTTCTGAGAGGGGCAGGTTGGGGGAGGTCTATAATATAGCAATACTCCATTAGAAGACACAACATTACTAAGGTGAGTAATTTTTTCTTCAAACAACATGAAGTCTTGCTATATTATAGACATTAACAGAATACACAGCAGTACCTCCATGGAGGAGAGGCAGAACCTACTTAGGAAATAGGCAGTGAAGAACAGCTGTGCCAAAGCGAGCATCTCTCCTGGCCAGGACATCCAGGGAGTAATGCTTGGTAAAAGTGTGTACCGTTTTCCAAGTAGCAGCCTGGCAAATCTCTAATAAAGGATATCTCTGGCAGCAGCTAGAGACGTGGCTGTACCCTGGTTGAATGAGCCCTCAAACCGGGGGGGGCTCTGCCCACTTTCTCATAACAAAATTGGATACAAGAGACAATCCACCTGGCTATTGATCTCTTAGTGGCAGGTTTGCCTTTCCCAACTTCACCATAGGTAAGGAAAAGTTGGAGGGATTCAAACCTGTGACCTTTGGTACGCTCTATATAATAACTAAGAGCTCTCTTAACATCCAGGCTGTGCAACCTTCTCTCACCCAAGAGGAGTGATCAGTGAAAAATACTGGAAGGGAGACTGATTAAGATGAAAATCTGAAACCACCTTAGGCAAAAACTTCCTATTAGTCCTAAGGACTACCTTATCCCTGTGGAAAGAAATAAAGTCAGTCTCCACTGACAAGGCCTGCAATTCACTTATGCGTCTGGCAGAAGTGATAGCCACTAGAAAAACAGTTTCCAAGTTAGGTACTTAAGCTCTGCAGAAGACAGAGGTTCAAAGGGTTGCATTAACTGGGCAATGCAAACATTAAGGTCCCAAGCAGGGGCGGTTCCGAAAGGAAGATTAGTATGGAGTAATCCTAAAAAACTTGGAAAACACAGGATGAGAGGAAAGAGGAGATGACTTTCCTGCTGACACAAAAGCAGACACAGCTGCCAAATGAACTCTCAGGGTAGCTGGTCTGAGACCCAAGGAATTAAGATGTACCATGTAATCTAACAAAATGGGCAATTCAGCAGATTCTGGGAAATATTTTCCCAGCACACCAAATGGAAAACCTTTTCCATTTAGAATTATAAGTAGCCCTAGTGGAAGGCTTTCTGAAGCCTTTAGGATCTCAAGAACACCCTGAGAGAGGTGTAAATCAGCAAACTAACTCCTCAAGAGCCAGGCCTTGAGGTTGAGGATGGAGGTCCGGATACCAAACCCTTCCCTGGGCACAAGTCAACAGATTGTGATTCCTGGGAGGCACAGGGAAGATGGACTGTCAGAGACAGAAGGAGTGGTACCAGGGCTGCCTGGCCCAATCAGGGCAATCAGAATCACCCTGCAAGGCTGAGATCTGATTTTGACTAGTACTTTGAATAGTACAGGAAAGGGGGAAAGCATAGAGGAACTTCCTCCCAATCCAGAAGAAGGCATCCAGGGAACTGAGCCCAGCACTGGAGGCCTGCAACAGAACAGAGGAAGTTTGTGATTGTCTGGGGCTGCAAAAGATCTATCTGAGGGATGCCCACCTGGCAAAAACTATCCCCAGCACTTGAGGATCCAGGGACCATTCGTGATGGCCCTGGGAAATCCTGCTGAGGGCATCCGCTAGGACATTGTCCTTCCCTGGAAGATGAACTGCTATGAGGGAAGTGTTCAGGGAATAGGCCAGAGACCACAACTTCATTGCCTCGGTGCACAAGGCCGAAGACCGAGTGCCCCCATGTTTGTTGATGTACCACATTGTTGTGGTGTTGTCTGTTCTGACTTGTATCACCTTGTCATGGACAGATGCAGAAAAAGCTTGAAGAGCTAAAAAGACAGCTCTGAGTTCCAGCAAATTGATGTGGAGCAGAGATTCCTGGGGGGACCAAACTCCCTGAGTGGAAAGGTCGCCCATGTGGGTTCCCCAACCCAGAGGGAAGCATCTGTAGTGAGAGTCAAGTCGTGAGAAGGGAAATGAAGGGGACCCCGCCTTAATTGCTCTGATCCTACCACCACTGGAGAGCTAGGATCAAGGTTGAGTCACTGGGACCAACTTGAAAGGGGTCTCTTCTCTGAGACCAAAAGGTTCTCAAGTGAAACTGAATGTCTCTCATCTGAAATCTGGCTCCCTGCACAACAGCTGTGGATGCAGCCATGTGCCCCAGGAGCTGCAGAAAGTGTCTTGCTGGTCGAGACCTGCAGAGTGAAGGAAGAGGCTAGAGCCACTAAATTCCTTACCCTTTCTGGGGAAGAAAAGCTGGCTAGCTTTGTGTCCAATTCTGCCCCTATAAAGGTGAGTACCTGGACTGGTTCCAGAACAGACTTTAGGTAGGTTTAGCAGAAAACCCAGGGAGGTGAGAAGCTGCTGGGTGACCTGCAGGTGAGATTTTACCTGTTCTGGGGACTGGCCTACAATGAGCCAGTCGTCTAGATAGGAAAAAACAGCATCCTCTGCCTCCTTAAGTGGGCCACTGCCACTGCTAGACACTTTGTGAATACCCTTGGAGCAGAGGTAAGGCCGAAGGGCATTGCTCTGAACTGGTAATGACCTGAAGGCAGTTCGAATCTGAGGTACTTTCGATGGGATCTTCTGATTGGGACATGGAAATAGGCATCCTTGAGGTCCAGGGAGGCTAGCCAGTCCCTGGCCTTAGGGAAGGTAAAATCATTGCCCGAGTTACCATTTTGAACTTTGGTTTCAAAAGATGCTTGTTCAGATATCTGAGATCTAAAATGGGCCGCCATTCTCCTGTCTTTTTTGGCGTAAGGAAGTATCTGGAATACAGACCCCTGCCCTGATGCAGGGGAGGAACCCTTTCTACTACTCTGAGAGCTAACAGGGATGAGACCTCTGTTTCCAGAGCGAGGGTCTCTGAAGCACTTGCAGGTAGAAAAAATCTGCTTCTCAACTTGGGAAACGTTTTGAGGCTGAGAACCAGACCCTGGCTTACTACTTCCAGAACCCACTTGTCTGAGGTTAAAGAAGCCCAATTCTGACTGAAGTAAGCCAGCCTGCCCCCCACTGGTACAGGAGAATCGGCCCTGGGCACCCCATCAGGGTGCCTGTTTCACAGAAGCTTTAGGCTGGGGGGTGGGAGCAGGTCTGCCCCTGCCTCTGAAGAAGCCCCTCTGAGCATAGGCAGAGGAGGCCTGAGTCTGGTAGAAAGGCCTGTGAAAAGGCCTACCCCTACCCCTGGGGGCATGCCTTTGAGGAGTGGCTTGCCGCTCCTTAGCCTGGGCACTCTTGTAAGTAGTCCTATATTCATCCATCTTCTTCATGTAATTCTCTGTCTGCTCTCCAAACAGAGAATTTCCCACCACAGGAAAATCCACAGCCTTAGTCTGGGTATCCTGTGACAAACTAGTACACCTGAGCCAGGCCAACCTACTGAAAAGCTACAGATGTGGCCATGACCCAGAGGAAACATCATTAACATCCACAGCAGCATGAAACTGAACCTTAGAGGCTTCAATGCCATCAGCAGCCACCTGTTCTAGTTCACTAGCCAGCTGGCCATGGGCCTGTTTGGCCAATTGCATAACAGTATCCATCTAGATTTCTGATACCTAGCTACATAACCCATATAATTTGCTTGCCTGAGTCAGAGAGGCTGCCATATACCTGTTTTTGCCATGGCATCAATCTTCCTGGAATCCTTGTCAGGAGGATGTGAAGCCAAGGGAATATTAGCTTTATCACAGGCAGCAGCCTGAACTACTCAACATGACTGCATTGCTGAGAAGGAATTCTGTATCAGGGCCTGACAATGTATACCTTCTGTCCATCTTTTTATCTACAGGAGGCACAGATTAGGAGCTTTTAAAATTTTAATTGTTTGTTTCCTAAAAGACTTATGTAAAGGAATAGACAATCTCCTAGACTCTGGAATATCCATCATTTCTACAAAATCAGGCTCCTCTTGCTCATCCACAGCCTCTTCTAAAGGAAGCTGGAGGGTTTCAGCAACTTTTTTATAAAACATAAAATGAGATGGGGACTCAGACAGCATAGGGGGAGATTCTAAAGGTCTGTCTGGGGAGATGTCCGGTTCAATGGGCACACCCAGACCTTCCCAGCCACATTCATACTGTTCATAATCCTCCTCCCCCTCCTCTGGTACATAAAATTCCTCAATATCATAATCCTGAACCACTGGGACCGGACGAACCGACCTTTTACCAGATAGTGGTGGTTCGGACAGACCCTGAGACAGTGACTGGACAATTTGTATGGCTTTTGCTATCTCTGCAGCAGTTGGAGAAGGAATTTTGGACTCCAGACCTGCTGATTTTCTTGTTTTCTTTACTGGAATCGGTTCCTCAGAACCAGCTTTTCTTTTGGCCGAGGAAGTCTGGCCCTGGTCAGAGGGCACTCCCTCTGGTTCGGTTGGCACCGAACCGGGCTGGCCATCCGGGTCAGCGGACTTTTTGGCCTCTCGTTCCCTGAGCCTGCCCAATCTTTTTTCCAGGGTGGCTGCAGGGAAATTCTACATACCTGGCAGTCTGACTGGGTGGTCAAACCCCAGACAATAAACACATGTGGTGTGTGAGTCAGCCTTGCAAAGACTTCCCACAAACATCACAGTGTTGAAACCAGTGGGCCGGTTTTCTTTTGGGTTTCTCAGACATAATGCCAGCCTAACAAAACTTGCCCTTTGCCTGGCAGTGCCAGGCAAGACACCCTTATCGGTTCTAACCGTGTCAGGTATTGAAAAAAGCGTAATAAATCGTTTTTTTAGAACCTATAAGAACCGGAACCGCACTCTAAAATAGTAACTTTTAGTTTTAAATGAGTTTTAACCCACTGATCGGTTCAAAACCGAACCGATAACTTACAAGTTCCACACAGACAAAACCTTCATTTACTTCACGGTTACCACAGATAGAGCTTGAACCGACGGTTTTGCGGTTAAAATAAAACTATTCTCGGTTAAATCCAACCAAGAAAACACTTTTTAAACCGAGAATGAACCGAGCAGAAGGAGAAATCTCCGGAGCGACTGTTCACTGAAGCGGAGTAAAGAATCTGACAGTTCAAGTTTGAAATGACACTGATAGAGCTGCTCTCGTGCCAAAATTCTATTTTGGCATGGTTTTAACCATTTCACACTGGGGCAGTTCTAGAGCTGGATCAAACTGCGAATGTCTATAATATAGCAAGACTTCATGTTGTTTGAATATAGAGCACCCTGGGTGGGTAGGGCGGCCCTTCCTCAGAGGGGCACAGATCCGGAGGTTGCTTCGGGCCGTGCGAGGGAGAGGTAGGGGAGTCTCAGGTTGCAGGCAGAGACCTGGGTTACCGAGGCAGCCTGACAAAGTTCCCCGGTGTGGTGTGGCGAGCGGCAGAAAAGAAAAAATTACTCACCTTAGTAATGTTGTTTCTTCTAATGGAGTCTTGCTATATTATGACTATTGCAGTTTGCCCCAGCCTTAGAACTGCTCCGGAAGTGAAAGAGTTAACTTCCATGCAGAGCATGGAGCTTAGAGCGCGAGCTCGGTTCAGAAGCTCTGTTTGGCTGGTTTCAAACCGAAACCGTCAGATCTTTATGAGCAAAAACTCACTAAGGTTCTGTGTGGAAGCTGTAACCTACACTAGCCAACTGGCTACTAATATATTAACACATTTTACTGGTCCCAACACAAGACTCAAGTCAGTGGACCAGAAAATTAAGATAAAATAACTAAATAAACACAACACCCAAACATGAAAGAGGGCATCAATAAATGCCAACAGAGGACTACCCACCCCATATCCCAAAGTAGGAGTTCTGAGAGGGGCAGGCTGGGGAGGTCATAATATGAGACTCCATTAGAAGAAACAACATTACTAAGGTGAGTCATTTTTTCTTCAAACAACATGAAGTCTTTCTATATTATGACTATTGCAAGACTACACAGCAGTACCTCCAAGGAGGAAGGACAGAACCTACTTAGGAAATAGGCTCTGAAGCACGGCTGTGCCAAACCGAGCATCCCTCCTGGCCTGAATATCCAGGGAGTAATGCTTGGTGAAAGTGTGTACTGTTTTCCAAGTAGCTGCCTGACATATCTCCAAGATAGGGATGTCTCTAGCAGCAGCTAGAGATGCAGCTGTACCTCTGGCAGAGTGAGTCCTCAGGCCTGAGGGGGGAACCTTACCCAGCCTTTCATAGCAAAACTGGATACAAGAAGCGATCCACCTGGCAATGGATCTTTTAGTGGCAGGTCTCCTTTCCAACCTCACCATAAGTGAGAAACAGTTGGAGGAGTCAAACCTGTGACCCTTAGTGCGCTCTATGTAGTAACTAGGGCCCTCTTAACATCTAAGCTGTGCAGCCTCCTCTCACCAGAGGAGGAATGGTCAGTGAAGAACACTGGAAGTGAAATAGATTGGTTAGGTGGAAATCTGAAACCACCTTAGGCAAAAACTTCCTGTTAGTCCTGAGGACCACTTTATTCCTGTGAGGAAATAAAGTCAGTTTCTACTGATAAAGCCTGTAACTCACTTATCGCCTGGCAGAAGTGATGGCTACCAGAAATACAGTTTTCCAAGTCAAATACTTAAGCTCTGCGAAGACAGAGGCTCAAGAGGTTGCATTAGCTGAGCAATGCATACATTAAGATCCCAAGCCGGGGCAGGGTCCCTGAATGGAGGATTGGTGTGAAGCAATCCTTTAAAAAACTTGGAAAATACAGGATGAGCAGAGAGAGAAGAGGGCTTCCCTGCTGAAATGAAGGCAGAGACAGAAGCCAAGTGCACTTTCAGGGTGGCTGGTCTCAGTCCCAAAGAATTAAGATGGACCATGTAGTCCAATACAGTAGGTAGATCAGCAGATTCTGGGGAAACATGCTTCCCAGAACACCATATGGAAAACCTTTTCCACTTGGGAGTTATAGGTAGCCCTGGTGGAAGGCTTCCTAGCAGCCTTCAGGATTTCGAGAACACTTTGAGAAAGTTGCAAATCAGCAAACTCTAACTGCT
Source organism: Neoceratodus forsteri (assembly GCA_016271365.2). Taxonomy (NCBI): domain Eukaryota; kingdom Metazoa; phylum Chordata; order Ceratodontiformes; family Ceratodontidae; genus Neoceratodus; species Neoceratodus forsteri. The sequence goes on from JADMNL010000025.1 coordinate 171,130,185, forward strand.
CAAGAGCCAAGCCTTGAGGTTGAGGGATTTGAGATTCGGATACCAAACTCTCCACTGAGCACAGGTTAAGAGATTCTGGTTCCTGGGGAGACACAGGGGAAGATGGACTACTAAGGACAGAAGGAGTGGGTACCAGGGCTGCCTGGCCCAGTCTGGAGCAATCAGGATCATTCTGCAGGGCTGAGACCTGATTTTGACTAGTACTTTGAACAGGAGAGGGAAGGGGGGAAAGGCATAAAGAAACTTCCCTTCCCAATCGAGGAGAAAGGCATCCAGGGAACTGAGCCAAACACTGGGGCCTGCAACAAAACAGTGGAAGTTGATAATTGTCTGGGGCTGAAAAGATCTATCTGAGAGGTGCCCCATCTAACAAACACTATCCCCAGTACTAGGGGATCCAGTGACCATTCGTGATGGCCCTGGGAAATCCTGCTGAGGGCATCTGCCCAGGACATTGTCCTTGCCTGGGAGGTGAACTGCTATGAGGGAAGTGTTCAGGGAGTAAGCCAGAGACCACAACTTCATCGCCTCGGTGCACAAGGCCAAAGACCGAGTGCCCCCTTGTTTGCTGATGTACCACATTGTAGTGGTGTTGTCTGTTCTGACCTGTACCACCTTGTTCTGAACAGATGCAGATAAAACCTGAAGTGCTAGAAAAACAGCTCTGAGTTCCAACAGATTGATGTGGAGCAGAGATTCCTGAGGGACCATAATCCCTGGGTGGAGGCTGCCATGTGAGCTCCCATCCCAAAAGGGATATCTGTAGTAAGGGTCAAGGAATGGGACAGAGGGATGAAAGGCACCCTGTCTCAGACTGCTCTGATCCTGCCACCACTGAAGGGCCTGGATCAGGGTTGAGTCACTGGGATTAACTTGGATAGAGGATCTCTTCTTTGAGACCAGAAAGCTCTCAAATGGAACTGAATGTCCCTCATCTGAAATCTTGCTCCTTGCACCACAGCTGTGGAGGCAGCCATGTGCCCTAGGAGCTGCAGGAAATGCCTTGCTGGTCGAGAAACCTGCAGAGTGAAGGAGGCCAGGGCCACTAAGGTCCTTACTCTTTCCAAGGAAGGAAGGCTCTGGCCTGCTTTGTATCCAGTTCTGCGCCTATAAAGGTGAGTTCCTGGACAGGTTCCAAAACTGACTTTGGAAGATTGAGAAGAAATCCCAGAGAGGTAAGCAGCTGCTGGGTAACTAGCAGGTGTGATGTGACCTGGTCTGGAGACTGACCCACAATGAGCCAGTCGTCCAGGTAGGGAAAAATGGCAATCTTTTGTCTTCTTAGGTGAGCAACTGCTACTGCCAGACACTTTGTGAACACCCTTGGGGCAGAAGTAAGGCCGAAGGGCATTGCTCTGAACTGATAATGGCCTGAGGGCAGTTCAAATCTGAGGTACTTTCGATGGGAGCTTCTGATAAGAACATGGAAGTAGGCATCTTTGAGGTCCAGGGAGGCTAGCCAGTCCCCTGGTCTTAGGGAGGGTAAAATCATTCCCAGTGTCACCATTTTGAACTTTGTCTTTAAAAGATGCTTGTTTAGATATCTTAGATCCAGGATAGGCCGCCACTCTCCTGTCTTTTTTGGGGTAAGGAAGTACCTGGAGTACAGACCCTTGCCCTGGTGAAGGGGAGAAACCTTTTCTACAGCTCAGAGCCAGGAGGGTTGAGACTTCTGTTTCCAAAGCAAGAGTCTCCAAAGGGTTTGTAGATGGAAAAGATCTGGCTCTCATCTTTGGAAATTTCTTGAAGCTGAGAACCAGACCCTGGCTCACTACTTCCAGGACCCACCTGTCTGAAGTTAAAGACTGCCAGTCCTGGACGGAGAGCCAACCTGCCCCTACAGGTAGTGGAGAGCCGACCCTGGGCATCCCATCAGGGTGCCTGTTTGGCAGGGGCTTTAGGCTGAGGGTGGGAGCAGGTCTGCTCGAACCCGTCTGCCTCTCCTCTGAAGAACCCCCTCTGTACATAGGCTGAAGGGAGGGCCCTGAGTCTGGTAAAAGGCCTGTGAAAAGGCCTACCCCTACCCAGGGCTGCCTCTGAGGGTGGCTTGCCGTTCCATGGCTTGTGCACTCCTGTAAGTGGTTCTATATTCATCCATTTTCTTCATATAATTCTCTGTCTGCTCCCAAACAGAAATTTCCAGCCACAGGAAAATCCATAGCCTTAGACTGGGTATCCTGTGACAAAGTAGTACACCTGAGCCAGGCCAATCTCGAAAAGCCACAGATGTAGCCATGACTCTAGAGGATACATCATTAGAATCCACTGCAGCATGGAATTGCACCTTAGATGCCTCAATACCATCAAGGCCTGCTCCAGCAACTCGCTGCGAGCTGGCGGGGACCTGTTTAGCTAAAGAGCCATGACAGTATCCCATCTAGATTTCTGGTATCTTGCAACATAAGCCATACAGTTAGCTTGTCTGAGTCCCAAGGATGCTGCCATGTATTGTTTTTGGCCATGGCATCAATCTTCCTGGCATCCTTGTCAGGAGGATGTGAAGCCAGTGGAATATTAGCTTTATCACAGGCTGCAGCCTGAACTACTAACATGACTGCACTGCTGTGAAAGAAAATCTGTATCAGGACCTGACAAAGTGTACCTCCTGTCCATCTTTTTATCCACAGGAGGCACAGAATTAGGAGCTTTTAAAATTTTTATTGTTTGTTTTCTAAAGGATTTATGTAAAGGGATGGACAACCTCCTGGACTCTGGGATATCCATCATCTCCACATAGTCAGGCTCCTCTTGCTCATCCAAAGCCTCCTCTAAGGGAAGCTGGAGGGTCTCAGCAACTTTTTTATAAAACAAAAAATGAGAAGGGGACTCAGAAAGCCTGGGGGAAGACTCACCTGAAGGTCTGTCTGGGGAGATGTCTGGTTCAATGGGCACATCCAGACTTTCAAAGTCACATTCACACTGATCATAATCCTCATCCCCCTCCTCTGGTTCATAGAACTCTTCTATATCATAATCCTGAACCACTGGAACCGACCGAACCGACCTTTTGCCAGACAGTGGCGGTTCGGAGGGAACTGGGGACAGGGACTGGACAATCTGTATTGCCCTGGCTATCTCAGCAGCAGTTGGAGAAGGAATTTTGGACTCCAAACCTGCTGATTTTTTAGATTTCTTTGCTGGAACTGGCTCCTCAGAGACAGCTTTTTAGATTGGAAGTCTCGCCCTGGTCAGAGGATACTCCCTCCCGGTTCGGTTGCGCCGAACCGGGCTGTCCATCGGGTCAGCGGACTTTTTGGCCTCTCGTTCCCTGAGCCTGCCCACTCTCTTGTCCAGGGTGGCTGCAGGAAATATTACAAATCTGGCAGTCTGAATTGAGGGGTCAAACCCCAGACAATGAACACATGTAGTGTGTGGGTCAGCCTTGGCAAAGTTTCACCACAGACACTACAGTGTTGAAACCCAGTGGGCCGGTTTTCTTTTGGGTTTCTCAGACATGATGCCAGCCTAACCAACCAACTGCCCTTTTGATGGCAGTGCCAGGCAAGACACCCTTATCGGTTCCAAACCGTGTCACAGGTCGTGGAAAAAACCGTAATGAAATCCGTTTTTTAGAACCGATAAGAACCGGGAACCACACTCTAAAAAGCCTTAAAAGGCTTTAAACTTATATTTAAATACAACTCGATCGGTTCAACCAAACCGATAATACTTTTATAAGTTCCACAGAAAAAATCCATCTATTACTTACGATTACCATAGACAGAGCCTGAACCGATCGGTTTTGCGGTTAAAATAATGAAATTGCGGTTAAATTAAACCGAGAAATAGCACTTTAAACCGAAGAAATGAACCGAGCAACAAGAGGAATCTCCGGAGCGACTGTTCAGTGAGGCGGAGTAAAGAATCTGACGGTTTCGGTTTGAAACCAGCCAAACAGAGCTTCTGAACCGAGCTCGCACTCTAAGCTCCATGCTCTGCATGGAAGTTAACTATTTCACCTCCGGAGCAGTTCTAAGGCTGGGGCAAACTGCAATAGTCATAATATAGCAAGACTTCATGTTGTTTGAAAAAAGAACTGGGGGAAAAAAAATGTTAAGGTTATGCACTAGGGGTATAGAGGGTAGCAGGGAAGGTGATAGGGAGAGGACTGACAGTAATCGTAGGGGAGGAGGGAAAGGATAGTAGGTAGAGAAGGGGGAGGAAAGTAAGCAGGGGGTTACAGGTAAGAGGCCAGGGGAGAGAATGGCAGTTAGGGAGCCAAATGTGAGCAGCTCCACAAGTGAAAAAATACGGAGACCATATATAGGGAAGTCCACACAGCCACCAAGAAATTAGAAGAGGAAGAGTGAGGGACTGGGTAGCACTGAGAATGTGGGGAGGGTAGTAATAGAAGAGTCATGGTCTAATGGAAACAAGCCCAGAGTTTGGGTGAGATAGGAGGTATAAACTGTTAGCAATGCTATAGTACCTACCATGGGAGGGCAGGAGGAGACAGCAAGAAAAACAAGGCATCAAATTCACTTTAATATCACGGTAAAAAAAAAAAAAAAAAGCACAATTTATAATGCAGAGCAGCATCAAAAGACCAGCTACGATGCCAGCCCGGTGGTGCTGGATGCCACATCTCGCACTACACCAGCGACCTGTGTTCGAGAACAAGCACGCACTGCCGTGGGCCCGCTGGGGAAGTGATGGATCGTACGTCTGATGGACTGCTCTCCATCTCGGGGGCCCAGTGGCACATGCATGCCTCACCCCTAGCAGAGGCTAGGGCTTAGTGACACGGAGTCGCAACAGCATGCAGCAGGAGCAGCATACGGGACTGTGCGCGACCCAGTCGTAGGCATCATTGCACGCCCGCAAGGGGCACGAAGAAAAAATTACTCACCATAGTAATGTTGTTTCTTCTAATGGAGTTTGCTGTATTCAGACATAATGCAGTTAGCCCCAGCACTTTAACTGCCCCGGAGAGGAAAGAGTTAACTATGTAAAAGCATAGAACATTGAGCTCGAGCTCAGTATTCAAACCTCTGTCTGCGGCACTTCCCAGTGTAAGTGCAAGATAATGCATATGGGGCACAAAAACCCTGGCACAATATATCAGTTGGGGGGCGAGGATATAGCATGCACCAAGCAGGAAAGGGATCTTGGAGTTGTCATCTCTGATGACCTCAAGGCAGGGAAACAGTGTGACAAGGCAGCAGGTAAAGCAAATAGGATGCTGGGATGCATAGGCAGGGGCATCACCAGCAGGAAAAGGGAGGTCATAATTCCACTATACAAGACACTAGTGAGGCCGCACCTGGAGTACACTGTGCGAGTTCTGGAGACCTTACCTCACGTAAGGACATAGACAGGGTAGAGAAGGTTCAGAGGAGGGCAACAAAGATGATGCATGGATTGCATCACAAGTCCTATGAGGACAGGTTGAAGGCACTGAACATGTACTCCCTGGAGGAGAGAAGGGAGAGAGGGATATGATAGAGACATACAAGTATCTTACAGGGAGGAACAGGGTGCAGGAATGCACAATTTTTAAGCGAAAAAGATGTTCCAGGACTAGAGGGCATGGGATGAAGTTGGAGGGAGGACGATTCAGAGGAAACGTGAGGAAGAATTTCTTCACAGAACGGGTGGACGACAAGTGGAACACCCTGCCAGAGGAAGTGGTGGGGGCTGAAACAATCACGGGATTTAAGAATGCATGGGATAGACATAAAGGAATTCTGGAGGTCAGGGGTAAGGGGTAACAGACTTCCTGGAAAACATAAACTGAACTTACAAACTTAAATGGGCAGACTGGGTGGGCCATAGGCCCTTATCTGCCGACACTGTCTATGTATCTATGTAACGTCAGATTCTTATGAGCAAACTAACTAACATACTTAAGTATGGAAATTGTTCAAACATATAGCCAAAGGGCAAAAGATTTGTTTTGGGCCCAAAAGACTCAAGTCGAGAACCCAAAAAGGAAAGGTAGTGACAATATTTAAGTATAAAACACCAGAAAAATAATAACATCTACCCCACCCTACAGGAAGGGTACAAGGTACACCCCTGAGGTGCAACACTGTACCTGCCAGCCCACTTCCCAAAACCAGGTTCTGAGACGGGAGGCAGGGGGGAGGTCTGAATACAGCAAGACTCCATCAGAAGAAACAACATTACTATGGTGAGTAATTTTTTCTTCAAACAACATGAAGTCTTGCTGTATTCAGACATAATGCAGACTACCAAGCAGTTCCCCTATGGAGGAGGGAATGCAGAACCTACTTGGGAAGAGGCTCTGTAGTACTGCTGTAACAAACCTAGCATCACTCCTAGTCTAGATGTCCAGGGAGTAATGCTTGCTGAAAGTATGTACTGTTTTCCAGGTGGCTGCTTTACAGATCTCTAACAAAGGTACATCTCTGGCTGCAGCTAGAGAAGCAGCTGTACCCCTAGTCGAGTAAGCCCTCAGGCCTGAAGGGGGCGTTCTACCCAACTTGTCATGACAAAATTGTATACAAGAAACAATCCACCTGGCAATAGTTCTTTTAGTGGCAGGCTTACCTTTCCCCACTTCACCATAAGTGAGAAACAATTGAAGACAGTCATTTCTGTGAGCCTTAGTATGCTCAATGTAGTAGCTAAGGGCCCTTCTAAACATCCAGACTGTGTAACCTTCTTTCACCTGAAGAAGAATGGTCAATGAAAAACACAGGGAGAGATATAGACTGGTTCAGATGAAAATCCGATACCACTTTGGGCAACAACCTCCTATTGGTTCTTAGGACCACTTTGTCCTTATGGAAGGAGATGAAGTCAGGTTCCACTGACAGAGCCTGTAAATACAGGTTACTCACCTGTAACAGGAGTTCTAGGAATGGTATATGTTGTTCATCCACACTGTCTGGCAGGTTCCTTGTCGCTTTAAATCTTGCCGGAAGGTCTTCAAGCTGGCTCCTCCCACCCACCCGGGTGGTAAAACTCTCGGCTCCGCCCCATTACATCAGATCTAGCCAGCTGGAAGCCAGGGAGGCCGGGTGTGTCATGTGGATTAACAACATATACCATTTCTAGAACTCCTGTTACAGGTGAGTAACCTGTGTTTCTAGGGACGTGGATATGTTGTTCATCCACACTGTCTGGCAGACTCCTAGCAGTTCTCCGGGAGGAGGGAGGCAAAGCGCACACCCCCTACTTAGGGAATAATGACTGGAGAACTGAGGCTCCAAAACCAGCATCCCGGCGCGACTCAAGGTCGACGTGGTAGTGGGTGATGAAGGTGTGTGCTGACTTCCAGGTAGCAGCACTGCAGATTTCCTGGATAGGGACATCCCTGGAAGCAGCCACTGATGCAGTGGTATGGTGGGTAGAATGAGCTCTTATCCCTCTGGGAGGCTCCATGCCCGCCAACCTATAGCAGAAATCTATGCAGGAGGTGACCCACCTGCCTATCGTCTGCTTGGCTGCAGGTCTGCCAGGTGCGGCTTCAGCGTGGTGACAAACAGCTGGCAAACCTCTCCCTGAACTTCAGCCATCCGCTCCTTGTAATAAGCGAGTGCTCTTCTAGGGTCCAAAGTATGGAGCCTATATTCGGCCTCCGAGGTGTGACTGGGGTAGAACACTGGCAGAGTCAACATCTGGTTAAGGAGAAACTCCGAAACCACCTTCGGAAGGAATTTCGGGTGGGGGCGCAGGACAACCTTGTCCCTGTGAAAGACCAGATAAGGAGACACGATGGAAAGTGCCTGGAGCTCTCCCATCCTTCTGGCTGACGTGATAGCCACCAAGAAGGCGGTCTCCCACGACAGGTGAGAGATGTCACACCTGTGCATCGGTTCAAATCGCTTGCCCATGAGCTTAACCAATACCAGCAGTAGATCCCACGGAGGTGGAGGTTCTCGCACCGGAGGGGATATGTGATCAAGGCCTTTGAAAAAAGCTCCCGACCACCTTCTCCTGCACCACGACTGCTTTTGGCCCGCCCGGTGCAGAGATGGCTACCAGGTGCACCTTGAGGTCAATGATCAAGCCCTTGCTGTAACTCTAGCGACAGAACCAGGCCATCAGGTGCAGGGATTGAAGGTCCGGATGGAATACCTTCCCCTGATTGACTGAGATCAGGTCCGGGCGGGCTGGAAGCCGCCTCGGGAGCCTGGAGCTGAGACTGAGGAGATCTGGATACCGGAACTGGCGGGGCCAGTCTGGGGCTACCAGAATCACCTGCGCCTTGTCCCTCCTCACCTTGAGAAGCACCTTGCGATCAAGGGAAATGGGGGAAAGGCATAGAAGAGGCCCAGAGTCCATGGCCTCGAGAAGGCATCCCCCTGCAGCGAGCCCTGCTGAGGAGGGGGGTGGCCATGAAACAGTCTCAGCTTCGCACTCTCCCTGGAGGCAAACAGGTCCACCTGAGGTGTGCCCCAGTGAGAGAACAGATCTTGTACTACCTCCAGCAGGAGAGACCACTCGTGGGACGCAGCCCCTATCCGGCTTAGAGCATGAGCCATAATGTTGGAGGCTCCTGCCACATGGATGGCAAGGAGATCCGCCTCCAGGCTGCACACGGGGGACCAAATGCGGAGAGCTTCCTTGCACAGAGGCATGGAGCGCGTCCTGCCCTGGCAGTTTAGGAAGTACATGGTCGTGGTATTGTCTGTCTGGACCTGGACCACTTGACCATGTATAAACGGAGCAAAGGCGGTGAGGGCTAGACGTACCGCTCAAAGCTCCAGCAGGTTGATGTGGCATCGGGACTCCTGAGGGGACCAGAGGCAGTGCACTCTGTGCTCCCCCAGATGGGCACCCCAACCCATCAGAGAGGCATCGGTCGATAGAGAGACCGTCGGCTCGGGGCGGACGAACGGGATGCTCTCTCGCAGATGTCCTGGAACGGTCCACCACTGGTGGGCGTTCCACATACCCTGGGTCACTGTCACTAGCTGATACAAGGGATCGGAGTGCTGTGACCATTGGCTGGCCAGCCCCCATTGAAGGGGATGCATGTACTAACGGGCCCAACGGATCACGCTGGTGCAGGCTGCCATGAGGCCCTGGAAGTCCTGGGCAGGGCGCAATTGTCCAACCTGAAATGATTGGGCAAAGGAGGAAAGAACCTCGGCCCTGTCCGCCAGGAGCCATGCTCTGGCTCGTAGAGAGTCGAGCTCTGCCCCGATGAATTGGATCACCTGCTTTGGCACAAGTTCCAACTTGGCCTCGTTTATGAGGAGGCCAACCTGAGAGCAAACCTGGAGGGCCAGATCTCTGGACTCTCCACCTCCATTTTGGAGGAGGCTGCAATCAGCCAGTCATCCAGGTAGGGGTACACCCGACCCTTCGCACCGAAAAGAGGAATGCTGTCACCACTGCCATGCATTTGGTGAAGACCCTGGGAGCTAGGGAAAAGCCGAAGGGCATGGCCCGGAACTCGTAGAGGGATCCCTCTGCCCTGAAGCGGAGGAATCTCTGGTGGGACAGATGGATTGGGACGTGAAAGAACGTGTCCTGGAGGTCCAGAGAACAGAACCACATGCCTCGTTCCAAGGATGGAATGATCTGAGCCAGAATGACCATCCTGAAGGTTCGAGATCTTAGGAACCTGTTCAGGTTGTGCAGGTCTAGAATGGGGCGCCAGCCCCCCGTCCGTTTTGGGACCAGGAAGTACCTGGACACAAACCCTGGATCTGGTGGAGGATCCGCCACCTTCCTGATCACCTCTTTTTTGAGGAGCAGGGCAATGTCAGTCGCGAGCCGAAAGAGAGGCCAGACACACGAGCCCCCCCCCGGAAGGGCGACAGCTCGGAAAGGTGGGGCCTGCTCGAACTCCAAAGGCAGGCCCTTTCCTACCACCTCCAACACCCAGCAGTCCGTGGTGATAGCGGACCGGGGGAAAGGAAGTGGCGGAGACGTCCCCCCACGGGGGGAACCCAGGGGGCAGTGACTAGGCTGGGGGCGACACCCCTCAACCCGTAACTGGGCAGGCCTGGAGGAGGGGCCGGCCGAGGGACCTCCTGGGCCTTTCCCTCCCTGCTTCCTATTAGAGGAAGCTGCAGGCTTGGCTTTGGGATGCCAAGCGCGAGCCTGCTGGCCCTGGTGCTGGTGTTGCTGGGCCGGACGTGCCGCAGGCGCAGAAGGGCGAAAGGACTTATGTTGTTGACGACGGCCCTTGTCCTTCTGGGCAGAGGTGACAGAGTCCAGGGAGCGTTGGACTCTTCGATCCGCTGGAGGTGGCCTTCCACTCCAGGGCTGAACAGGTCAGTCCCCAAGAAGGGGACATCCGCCAATTTGTGCTGGGTATCCGCCGTGAAGGTGGATATCCTCAGCCATGCCCTGCGGCGCATGGCCACTGCGGCCGCTACTGATCCGGCACAGGAGTCTCCAATGTCCAGAGCCGTTTGGAGCTGCTGTTTCGCCACCGCCTTTCCCTGATCCCGCATCTGCTTGACCGTGGTTGGCAGGGAGATGAGGGATCACCTCATCCAGGGAGCCCATAAGGGCGTGGGAGAAGTGTGCCATCAGCATGGCCGAGCTGGCCTGGCGGAGGCCTTGGGAGGACGCAGCGTACACCTTGCACCCAGCATAGTGCAGCTTTTTGGACTCCTTGTCAGAGGGCTTATCCACATCCCTATGTGTCTCGGAACGCGGAAAAGCGTTATCGGTGACTAATCCCTGGCAGAGGGGTGCTCCGAAAAACCGGACAAAGAGCCGGTAGGGACCGCATACTTCCTGGCCATCCTGGCCGAAGGCGCAGGGCAGGAAGCCGGCCGCTGCCAGAGCTCCAAGGCTGGGCCAACAATGGCTTCAGCCACCGGAAAGGCCTTCGTGGGTGAATCCCCTCGGTCCAGTATCTCCGTTAAGGGATACTTGGCCCGCTTGGATACGGGCTCGAGCTGCATCCCGGTGGACTCCGAGATGAGTCGAAGCAGACTCATGAACGATGATGGGCTCGCGTCCATCGACTGCCCCCGGGGACTCCAGGTCAAGGGGCCTGGAAAACAGGGAGGAGTTGTCGTCGGACTCAGAGGAGTCCGTGAAGAGCTGCCTGGGGCCTGAGCCACCCTCCACCTGCCGAGGACGGTCGGGAGTGAGGGTGACCGACAACCTGTGGGGCAGACCCTGATCCAACTGAGAGTCCTTGGTCGGCGCCCCCGATTTCAGTTGTGGAGGTGGAGATTCCACCACAATCGGTGGGGCAGCTGGTTTCAGCCGAACAACCGCCCAGGCTTGGGCACCTCGGCTACAGTGAGGGTTGTTTCGCCTTTCAGGAGAACAGCCACTTGATGGCCGGGAAGGCGGCGGTGTCGGCTTGTTCCTGGACAAAAGTAACTGCTGCCACATTAAGTCCTCGTAGCGTCAACGCAATCTGCATCGAAGCCTCTCCTCTTCCGAGGAGGAAGACTAGGACAAGCGGCGCCGCCGCTTATCTCGGTGCCGAGACCGCCAGTGTCGGTGGGATCGGCTGGACCGAGACGAGGTCCGAGACCGAGACCCTCTGTGTTTCCGAGGGCAGGTCTGGGAGGGAGCCGGGGACACCAGCTCTTCCCTCGGCTCGGAAGCCTTGAACGGGGACTCTGGCACTGGAGGCGCAGGCAAGTCCTCAGTCTCCACCGGGGGAACCGGTGAAGAAGGGTTGTTGGCTTCACCAGTCGACGGCCCGTCTGACGGGTGTCTCGGCCGGCTGACCTGACGGGGACACCCATGAAGCCAGCGGCCTTAGCCACAACTCCTCACCGGCGCAGAGTGTCGATTGTCCAGGCAAGGGACCTCTCCGCGTCCCTCACGAACGCCGAGTGGGACTTACCTTTCGAGTCCTTCTTTTGGACCGAGAAGAGTGTCCCGATGGCCCCTCTCCCTTCATGGAAAGGGACTGGCAAAGCTCCTTAAAAGAAGCTGTGTAGGAGGATCCCAGAGAGAGCGGAATAAATGCCGCGACCGAGGAAGATGAGGATGCGGCCTGGGCTGCCTCCTCCTTGAGGACGATCATCTGCTCGAGTTGCTAAGCCGAGCCAGCTGCGGGACACCGCCCAATGGGCCTCCTTAGGCTTCACCGGCGGGTAGCGCTTCTCAGGGCGCCCAAGCTGTAACCGGGCAGCGCGGTCTTCTAGGACGTTCGCCGAAAACAATCGACATAAAACTCGTAGGCCTGCGGGTCGTGATCTAGGCTGAGGCAGTAGACGCACGTGGAGTGCGGGTCCGTCCTGGACATCATCTGCCCGCATGGGCACCGCCGAAATCCGGGAGTCGATTTGTCCATCGCAGCCGCGAGGGAGTAGTTAGACCGAAGTCTTGAGAACTTTAGAATTATTTTCGGGCGAACCGAAGAATTAGGATCCAGTCTATACGCAGAGCGTTAAGGAGGAACTTGAGCTTCCAAGCGTAAGGAAAGATCTGGCGCCATGGGGCGGAGTCGAGAGTTTTACCACCCGGGTGGGTGGGAGAAGCCAGCTTGAAGACCTTCCGGCAAGATTTAAAGCAGCAAGGAACCTGCCAGACAGTGTGGATGAACAACATATCCATGTCCTTAGAACTCACTAATCCGCCTGGTAGAAGTAATAGCTACCAGGAACACAGTTTTCCAGGTCAAGTACTTCAATTCGGCCGAAGCCAGAGGTTCAAAGGGTGGCTGCATTAGCTGAGCTATGCAGACATGTAGATCCCAAGGCGGAGTGGGCTCCCTAAAGGGAGGGTTAATGTGAACCAGACCTTTGAGAAACTTTCTGAAAACAGGATGAGATGCCAGAGAAGAGCCCTTCCCTGCTGAGAGGAATGCAGAGACAGCTGCTAGATGAACCTTCAGAGTGGCAAGCCCAATGCCTAGACCATTCAGATGAACTAGATAATCTAAAGTTGTGGAAATGTCTGCAGAATCAGGCAGGGTGCCTTTCTGAGAGCACCAAATACTGAACCTTTTCCATGTGGAGTTGTAAGTTTTTCTAGTGGAAGGTTTCCTGGAGACCTTCAGAATATCCAGAACTCCCTGAGAAAGATGTAGTGCTGCATATTCTAACTCTTCAAGAGCCAGGCTTTGAGATTTAGAGACTGGAGATTGGGGTACCAGATTCGCCCCTGGGAGGAGGAGGACAGGAGATTGTATGTCCTGGACAGACAGGGGACGTGACACTGACAAGGACAGCTGTAGAGGATACCAAGGCTGTCTGGCCCAATCTGGAGCCACCAGTATCTCTGTGCAGGGTTGAGTCCTGATCTTGATCAGAACTCTGAACAGCAGAGGGAAGGGAGGGAAGGCATAGAGAAACCTGCCCTTCCAGTCCAAAAAAAAGAGCATCCTGGGGAACCGTCCCCAGCACTGGAGGTCTGCAACAAAACAGAAGAAGCTGATTGTCCGGTGCTGCAAAGAGATCTATCTCTGGAGTGCCCCACCCGGAGAAGATGACCTTCAGGATGCAAGGATCCAGGGATCATTCTTGGTGTCCCTGTGAAATTCTGCTCAGAGCATCTGCTAGTATGTTGTCCTTCCCTGGAAGGTGAACTGCTACCAGAGAAGTCAGAAGAGAATAGGCCAGAGACCACAGCTTCATGGCTTCTGTGCACAAGGCCGGGGACCGAGTGCCTCCCTGCTTGTTGATGTACCACATTGTGGTAGTGTTGTCCGTTCTAACTTGGACCACCTTGCCCTAGACTAAATCCGAGAAGCTCTGCAGGGCTAGGAAAACTGCCCCGAGTTCCAGGAGACTGATATGAAGGAGAGACTCCTGTGGCGACCAGACTCCTTGAGCTGCCAGGGCTCCCAGGTCGGCTCCCCACCCTAGGAGAGAAGCATCCGTAGTTAAAACTACTGATGGGACTTGAGGGAGAAATGGAAACCCTTGTCTGAGGTTGTCCTAGTCCAGCCACCATTGGAGAGCTTGGACCAGAGTCTGAGTCACTGGAATCAGTCTGATAAGTGGATCCTTCTTTAGAGACCAAAAAGACCTTAGATGAAACTGAATGTCCCTCATCTGGAACCTTGCTCCCTGCACCACTGCCGTGGAAGCTGCCATGTGGCCCAGGAGCTGGAGGAACTGTCTTGCTGGGCGGGAGACCTGAGGTCGAAAGGAGGAAGCGAGATCTACTAGGGCCTTCACCCTTGCCAGGGGAAGGAAGGCTTTTGCTTGTACAGTGTCCGACTATGCCTATAGAGGTGAGAAGTTGAACTGGTTCGAGGACAGACTTTGGAAGACTGAAAAGAAACCCCAGGGAGCTGAGTAGGTCCTGGGTAGTCTGAAGAGCTGACTTGACCTGTAAAGGTGACTGACCCACTAAGAGCCAGTTGTCCAGATACGGGAAGATGGTGATACCCTGTCTTCTGAGGTAAACCACCACTACTGCAAGGCACTTTGTGAACACCCTAGGAGCTGATGTTAGGCCGAATGGCATGGCTCTGAATTGGTAATGACCTGAAGGCAACTCGAGCCTGAGGTATGTTCTGTGGGAGCACCTGATGGGAATATGGAAGTAGGCATCCTTGAGGTCCAGAGATGCTAGCCAATCCCCTGGCCTTAGAGAGGGAAAGATTATTCCCAGAGTTACTATTTTGAATTTGGGCTTTGAAATGTGTTTGTTCAAATACCATAGGTCTAGGATGGGTCGCCACTCCCCTGTTTTCTTTGGGGTAAGGAAGTACCTGGAGTACAGTCCTTTTCCCTTGTGCCAAGTAGAAACTTTCTCTATAGCTCTGAGAGCTAGAAGAGAGGAAACCTCTGCCTCTAGGGCAAGGGTTTCAGAGATTGATGCAGGTGGAAAAGACTTGGCTCTCTTTTTTGGAAATTTTTTGAAGCCAAGGGCCAGTCCCTGGCTTACTACTTCCAGGACCCACTTATCTGAGGTCACAGACTTCCAAGCCTGGAAGTAGTAAGCCAGCCTGCCTCCTACTAGAAATGAGGAGCCGACCCGGGCTGACACATTAGGGTGTCTGATTGGCAGGAGCCTTAGAGGAGGGAGGGAGAAGCCCTGCTCATCCCCCTCCTGCCCCTCCCTCTGAAGAACCCCCTCTGTGGGAAGGGAGAGGAGGCCTGGGCTTGGTAAAAAGGCCTTTGAAAGGGCCTGCCCCTAGACTGCTGCTTGTGCGGAGTGGCGTGCCTTTCCTTGGCCTGTGCACTCCTGTATGTGGTCCTGTATTCATCCATTTTCTTCATGTAAGCATCTGTCTGCTCCCCGAGTTTTACCTACTACAGGAAAATCCATGGCCTTAGTCTGGGTATCCTGTGAAAGGCTAGTACATGTGAGCCAAGCATGTCTTCTGAGAGACACAGATGTAGCCATGACTCTAGATGCCACATCACTGGAGTCCACAGCAGCATGAAATTGCATTTTGGATGCCTCGATTCCATCAGCAGCCACCCCCTCCAGCTCCTTGACTAGCTGGGGAGAGGCCTGTTTAGCCAGTTCCAGAACCGCGTCCCATCTGGATTTCTGGTACCTGGCTGTGTAGGCCATATAGGTAGCCTGCCTGAGTCCCAAAGAGGATACCAAATGCTGTTTTTTGGCCATGGCATCCACTTTCCTGGAGTCCTTATCCGGGGGGTGTGAAGCCAAAGGAATGTTAGCCCTGTCACAGGCTGCAGCCTACACTACCCCAACATGGCTGCAATGACTATAAAGGAACTCCGCAGCTGAGCCTAATAAATACCTCCTGTCCATTCTCTTATCCACAGGAGGTACTGAATTAGGAGTTTGTAAGATTTTGTGTGTCTGTTTCCCCAAGGATTTATGAAGAGGGATAAACAGCTTTTGGACTCTGGGATGTCCATCATTTCCACAAAATCAGGCTCTTCATCCTCCTCTGCAGCTTCAACCAAGGGAAGCTGCAGGGTTTATGCCACCTTTGTATAACAAAAGTGTGAAGGGACTCAGAGAGCCTGGGAGGAGAGACACCGAGGCCTGTCGGGAGATGTCCGGGTTCAATGGGCACATCCAGACCCCTGGTCATCGTCATCACCGGAAAGTCTTAGTCTCCTCCCACCTCCTCAAGCAGCGTCTGGATCATAATCCGGAGGAGATGGATCGCACGACGAACCGACTGCCTAACCGGGTTCGTACCGTTCGGATTGAAACGTCTAAGCGACTGAATACTAACGCTTTGGCTATTTCGTCCGCGGTTGGAGAGTGAGACAGGATCCGAACAGGCAGACTTACACTTCTTGACGGAATCACACCTCGGGTCGGCTCTCCTTTTGCCTGAGGAGGTATCGCCTAGGTCAGTAGGCACCTCCTCAGGTTCGGCCGCAACCAAACCGGGCTGGCCATCCGGATCTACGGACTTCTCTGCCTCCCTTTCCTTCAGCCTACTAAGTCTTTTATCTAGAGTGGATTTAGGAACGTTTTTACAGATTTGGCAGTCTGATTTGAGGTGGTCAAACCCCAGACAATAAACACAGATGAGGTGGGAGTCAGCCTTAGCAAAGGCCTCCCCACACTCAGTACAGTGTTGAAACCCAGTGGGACCCGTTTTCTTCTTGCGTTTCTCAGACATGGCCAACCTAATAAATTACCCTATTGCAGCTTTCAAGCCAGGTAATATAATAACCGATCAGTTACAAACCGTGTCACGGGCTTTTTAAAAGAACCAGCAAAAGGTCCGGTTCTTCTGGAACCGATCGGTACCGGAACACCACACTAATCCCAGAAAAAAAATTAAAATTAGCAAGGTCGGTTCCAAACCGGACCGACCTGAAAGAAACCGAAGAAAAGAACAATTTCCACTTTTCCACCAAAATAAAACACAGTCACTACCTATCTACACACTGCCTGTACCGTAGACAGAGGCTGGAAATCCAAAAATAACAAAAAAAATATGTGGTTTAAACCAAACGCTTTACTTTTACCGAACCGAGCAGAGGAAATCTCTGAAGCAACTTCACTGTTAGGCGGAGTAAAGAATCTGACAGTTGCACTGGCAAGGGCCGCGGACAGAGGTTTGAAAGCAGAGCTCGGGCTCAACGTTCTGTGCTTCTGAGTGGAGTTGGCTCTTTCTTCTCCGGGGCAGTTCGGGTGCTGGGGCTGACTGCATTATGTCTGAATACAGCAAGACTTCATGTTGTTTGAAAAACAAGAAAAAGAGCAGTGTGGCAGGATGAAGGACAACGCCTCGCAGGACCCACTCCCAGCTAGCCATGGTGCTGGCCACACTGGATCCGGTCTCCGGCGGGGGTTGGGGAACTCTGCCGGCACCGCCGGGGGCAAGCCCTAGGGGTAAGTGCCAGCTCTGGCTGGTGGACAGGGCTGGGGGCGCCCTCCAGATGGGGGACCGCAAAAAAAAAAAAAAAAAACACAGCTACAGCTGTTACACACAGGAATTACTGACATCAGAAAGTAAAGTAGAACAAACTGGACAACAGCATGTAGTCATTTAGACAGCAGTTCTATCTATTACAGTACTTGCAGCTAGTAGAAAGGTGCAATTTAAGTCCAATGGTGTGTGTGCTACTATGTGGCTGGCAGACCCACTGACTCATGGCCAACAACTACACAGTCCTTTGCACTTGGTGCTTTGGGTGGAGGACCGCTTGTAGTAAACTGTTGTAAAAAGGGGGGTTCTGAGCCCCGACTGGTTGGGAGGGCTGTGGGGAGTTGTGGCTGTCCCTTGTCTCTCCAATGCTGGGCTCGGTGTCCTATGTCGGCAAGTGGTGCAGCGGTGGGCAGGACTAGTAAGCAAAGCCCTCCTGACCTCCGAAAACCACTGCAGAAGTCCAGCAGCATCCACAAAACAAAGCCGTTTGCAACAATTTAAACGTGCAGGTTCTGGCATGCAAGGCAGTTACTCCACCTTCTGCCGCAATTCTGAGCCCCAATTGGTTGGGAGGGTTGCCATACATTGTGTCTGGACAAGGTTAGCCTGGCAGTTTAGAAATTACAGCACAGGCACAGACCTACAGTTAAGTAGGAAATCAGGGTCAGCCATAATTTACTACTTGCACTATGCATGCCTGCCATGCACATGATACATATAAACATTCGGCACTGACAAATGCTTGTTCTGCACAGGTCTCGCTTTTGTTTTCTGTCCGACGTAGAAGCAGTAACAGAAACCATTCCAACAAACCCTGAAGGGTGGATCAACAGAAGAATCTTAGCTGCAACTCTGGCAAAATATTTATAAAAAATAAAGACAGGAAATTGTGGTCTTGATTCACAAGAACAGGTTTTAACAGCTTTGAACATTATAAATGCTTGCGTAATTCTTAAACTGTTCAACTAAAGCAATCCAATTTACACAATTTAAAAGAGAGAAAAATTCATGTCACCTGGCAAATCTGTAGTTGAAGCTGTCAATGTTTTAGTCTTTGGACAAGAAGAATTTAATGCGACATTCTCAGGAACTCTAACAATAATTAAAAAAGAAAGAAAAGCAGTTTCAACGCATATTCCACAACTTTGTTATTACTGAATGAATTGATAAAGCTCATTTAACAGCGAGAAACCAGACGGCCTCCTAATTTGATATCGGGGCTAACCGTATTTGCACAGTGAAACCCAAACAAGAAGGACCTACACTCACCAGTAAGTCCCTTTCTCCAGTAGGGCATAGCCATACCCTGTGGTTGTGGGCTGTACAACCAAAATTAATTCTGGAAAAAGGCGGAACATGATACAAGTTGTTGGGGGGGTCCCCATCTCTGTTGGCTAAATGTTCACTTCCGCAGTAAAAAATATTAGAAGACAGGCATAACAGTTGGATGTATAATGATGTTGTGCTTGCTGAATTTTTCTTAAAATCTATCAAATATGATTAAAAAAACAAATTGATAAATTACACAACTACATTTTTATAAAAAGTCTGTAGTCAAACCCCATCATGTATATTAGTGACAAAGATGCAACTGAGAAATATTAAAACCTACACTGCTGGAATTTTAGAGTCCAAGTGTATCCCTGTAGTGTAGATCTTCAAATTCCGGTCAGAGTGAGTATATGACATTGTGGGGGAAGACTAAAAGCTTAAGCTTTGGTGGCATCATAACACACTGTTGACTACACAATATTCGTCCTTGTAAGCTATGGCACAGGAGTCCTGCACAGGTGCAGCCACTATAGAGTAGAAGGTTAAATATCCACATAGTATAATGTCCTAGCTGTGTGCCTGAACCACTGGATAATAATTTTCTTTATAGTACATGGGTAAGGCCCTCTGTATATGGAATTTCATTAATTCTCAGTGTTATTGTACCCTAGTAGTGATGTCAGACTGTTGTTGGACCATCCTGAGTAGGCCACTGCAAGAATACAACACAGAATGCCCACATGCTCCACTTTCCCTTTCAGCACTGGCAATTGCTCATTATTTTCTACTGTCAGTTGTACAGAGAAATATGAGCGATGGGCAACGGTTTCAGAACAGGACACATTTCAGCTACCAAGTAAAGTACAGCACCAGACTAATGCAAATTGTTACTTCACCACTGCTGTTCAAAGGTGCCCAAATATTATAAAAGACAATGGATGGGCAATAGTGAACAACAACGCAGAGTTTATTTCTAGATATTGTCATGACAACTTCTCGATGCAAACACAGCATTGCTGTTCACTGTTGCACACCCACTATCCTTTATTTTGTAAACCGGAACAGTGCAATAAAAAAAGAACTGCATGAAGCCGGCCCGCCGGAGCAACGGTCGGATTTCAGTCTGCGACGCCGGCATCCCTAGTTCGGGAATGAGCCCAGGTCACTGGAGGGCTGGCTGGGGAGAGAAGGTTGAGCGTCCAACGACAGCTTGCCTTCTCTGGGGGAAGAGTGGGGATGCGGCTTGGCATCTGCTGGCCCCTGGCAGAGGCCGGAGACTTAGCAGCATGTCAGCGCCTCAGCGTCTGACTGGCCCTTGACGAAGGTCTGGGACTCAGCAAGCTCTGAAGGCTTATGCAGTGTGGCAGGATGTCATGGACGTCGGTGCTTGCGCCATGACGTCAGGGCACTTGCGACGTCCACAAGGAAACAGTGAAAAGGCCTTCCAGCTCAGAGGAGATGAAGCACAGGAGCTAGCCCTAATGTGCTTCCACCAGCCTGGCCTCAAACGAAAACCAGAAGTGTTCAGGAGGTACAGGCCCCACCTTGTCCCTGCCTGGGGGGCAAACCGCAGCTCCATGGGGGATCAAGGATGGACCAGGTAAGGTGGATGGCAGGAGTAGACTCCTGGGTGCTCCCAAGGAACCGGAGCTGGAGGGGTGTAGGAGGGAGAAAAAGATTTAAAACAAAACAAAAACTGCATGTTTTTGTGAAGACTGTAAACAATTACAATTTTTAACTCTGAAAAGATTACAGAGTAAATACTACTAACTACTGCAACTGGAGATCTACCAGGATATTGGCTGGAGGCACAGAGGGCACAATATCAGAAAGTCAGATATGAATTTTTGTTTTCTATAGCATGTAATGTATTATTTATTTGAAATTACCCCAACGACTGCAATAACCCCTGAGAGACAGCAGCATTTTGTTTACATGGGGTCCCCAGAAGGACAGCAGAAGTCAACAGGTTAACACAGTCCAGCAGGAACAGTTACATACAGACTAGAATACACACAGAAAAAAAAAATGCAAAGCTAATTACAGTAAACTAAAAGTGGAGCCACAACAAACAAAGAGCATTAGGGAAAGGTGAAATTGTTTAAACCGGGAAAGGCACACTAAGCCGATACTTGTTTCCAGGTGTGACCTGGGAGCACAGGGAAGTTGAGAGACTTGCTCGGGGTCACACAGTACGCAAGCGGGGCCTGTGAGATTAAAACCCAGGTCTCTAGGTTTGCAGATCAGCACCCTAAAACACAGCGCTATACTGCTTTCTACAGCATTGTGTTATACAAGATTTTTCATTTTTTATTTTACTCTTATTTGCAATTTGTTAACCCAGTAGGACTCAAAAGCATTAGATACCCAGTTTCAAGGGGGACCCGGAGATTCAAACAAGTGCAACAGAGAATAAATATACAATATATCCATGTACACAGTAATCCTACGACACTGCACATGCACAGAGACACGTCCAGACAGTATCGACAGAGTGTAAACAAGCAGGTAAATTAGACCAGAATGTGATGGCTTTATAAATAAAAGAATTATAGTCGGGGACAGGCAGTTTCTGGTACAGAACAAACGCAGGGAGTCTGAAGGTGGCTGGAAAGACTGTACTTGAACACTTGCAAGCCAGAACCATTCCTTGGCCAAAAACGTTTCCTTTAGCTCATTACCCCAGAGCCCCCGTAGCTGCTGTTTGTGCATTTTGTGTCACTACATATTGTACAGTACTGGAGATGGTGTAAGACTGGAGACAGAAGTAAACTGATGTACCATAATTATCTCTGTATCACTGTTTGTATGTGTGATCCTTGTGAAATGTATTATTTTACGTTATTCTGGATGCTGTTTGTGACTGTTAAGCTGCCATGTACAGCCTGTACTCATTTCTTTTCTACTCACTGTATACTGTGATATTTTACTGTAATTTGTTTGTAATCTCTCAGGTCGTGCCTGAAAGAAAAAATTACTCACCTTAGTAATTATATTTCTTCTAATGGAGTCTTGCTGTATTCTGACAATTGCAGTGATTCCCAACCTTTGAACTGCCCCGGAGAACTAAGGGTTAACCTTCCATGCAGGGCATGGAACACTGAGCTCGAACTTGGTTGAAGTCTCTGTCTGGAGTGTTTTAAACTCAAACCGTCAGATTCTTATAAGCCCAACTAAAATAAAAATTCTATGTGGAAATTGTAAAAATTCTACTAGCCAACTGGCTGAAAAGCTTTGGATACCCAAGGAAGACTCAAGTCAGGAAACCCAACGACTAAACCCAATATACTTAAAAAAAATAACAATAATAAATAAGCACCCAAACAAAAGGGAGGAGGGTGCCAGCAATACACCCCTGAGGTGCAACACTGCACCTGCCCACCCACTTCCCAAAAACAGGTTCTGAGAGGGGAGGGAGGTCAGAATACAGCAAGACTCCATTAGAAAAAATATAATTACTAAGGTGAGTAATTTTTTCTTCAAACATCATGAAGTCCTGCTGTATTCTGACAATTGCAGACTACCATGCAGTACCTCCAAGGAGGAGGGACAGAACCTACTTTGGGAATAGGCTCTTAAGTACTGCTGTGCCAAACCGAGCATCACTCCTAGCCTGGATATCCAGGGAGTAATGCTTGGTAAAGGTATGGACTGTTTTCCAGGTGGCTGCTTGACAGATTTCTAAGAGAGGAATATCCCTGGCCGCAGCCAGGGAAGCCGCTGTACCTCTTATAGAGTGAGCCCTCAGGCCTGAGGGTGAAATCTTTCCCAGTTTCTCACAGCAGAATTGTATACAAGACACAATCCTCCTGGCAACAGATCTTTTGGTGACAGGTTTGCCCTTTCCCATTTCTCCATAAGTGAGGAACAACTGGAGGGACTCAAACCTGTGACCCTTGGTACGCTCTATGTAGTAACTAAGGGCTCTTTTAACATCTAAACTGTGTAGCCTCCTCTCTCCTGAGGAAGAATGATCAGTGAAGAAAACAGGAAGAGACAGACTGATTTAAGTGGAAATCTGAAACCACTTTGGGCAAGAACCTTCTATTGGTTCTAAGGACCACTTTATCTCTGTGAAAGGAGATCAAATCAGGTTCCACTGACAGGGCTTGCAGTTCACCGATACGTCTGGCAGAGGTAATGACTACCAAGAACACAGTTTTCCAAGTCAAGTACTTAAGCTCTGCTGAGGACATAGGCTCAAAAGGAGGTTGCATAAGTTGAGCAATGCAAACATTTAAATCCCAGGCAGGGGCAGGGTCTCTAAAGGGAGAATTGGTATGAAGCAATCTCTTAAAAAACGTACAGAATATAGGATGAGATGATAGTGAGGAAGACTTCCCCACTGACAGAAAAGCAGAAACAGCTGACAAGTGTACCTTGAGAGTAGCTGGTCTGAGGCCTAGGCCATTAAGATGGATCATATAGTCCAGAACTGTAGGCAATTCAGCAGTGTCTGGTGAAATATGCTTCTTAGAACACCAAATGCTGAATCTCTTCCATTTGGAGTTATAAGTCTTTCTGGTGGAGGGCTTTCGAGAAGCTTTGAGAATATCCAGAACCCCCTGAGATAGATGCAAATCTGCAAACTCTAACTCTTCAAGAGCCATGCCTTGAGATTGAGAGACTAAAGATTGGGGTACCAAATCCTCCCGAGAGAAGGTTAACAGGTTGTAATTCCTGGGAAGAGACAGGGGAAGATGGACTGCTAGGGACAGCGACAGGGGGTACCAGGGCTGTCTGGCCCAGTCTGGAGCAATCAGAATCACTTTGCAAGGTTGTGACATTATCTTGACTAAAACTCTGAACAGAAGTGGGAAGGCATACAGAAGTTTCCCTTCCCAGTCGAGAACCAGAGCATCCAGGGGGACTGAGCCCAAGACTGGGGGTCTGCAACAAAAGAGAGGAAGTTGGTGATTGTCTGGGGCTGCAAAAAGATCCATCTCTGGAGTGCCCCACCTTGGAAAAAATCACCTTCAATACCAGAGGGTTCAGGGACCATTCGTGATGGCCCTGTGAGATATGAAAATTACATACCTACCGTAATTCTTGATCTTCTCTTGTATCTTCACCATTCATTACTGATAGGGTTAAGCCGGAGGCGCGCACCCGCTACGGGAGGTTTTTTTTTTTGAGTCGGCTCCAACGGCGCTGCCCTTGAGGACGACGTATTGCATCATCGCGCGAGGAGCCGCCGTTAGGTGCGCAGATCCTCCTCCTCAGTTCTGGTAGCCGGAG
The DNA here is from genome assembly GCA_016271365.2 of Neoceratodus forsteri. Lineage (NCBI taxonomy): Eukaryota > Metazoa > Chordata > Ceratodontiformes > Ceratodontidae > Neoceratodus > Neoceratodus forsteri. Next base: position 171,153,865 of record JADMNL010000025.1, read on the forward strand.
GCGAAAAGTGCAAGAAAAAAGAAAGTGAGGCAAGAGAGCCGAGGGATAGAAAAAGGAAAGGAAATAAACTGAAAAAGGAATAAGCCGATGGAGAACAGACAGAGGAGAGAGAATCCCTACCCTAAGGGACCGCAGGGCCTCCTGTCCGGGGCGGCTCTAGGGGAGGAGAGGGACAGGGAAGTAGAAGAAGAAGAAAGAAAGAGAAAGAGGCATGTTGAGAGGGAGAACAGTGCCCATCGAGCATTGTTGGTTGAGAGGCTTATAGGCTCGAAACTAATAAGGGAGCAAGAATCCCAGTTGCTAGGACTGAGAGGAGGTTCCACCGAACCTTCTGAACAGATCCAAGGGAGGGCAGACTCTCTGAACTCTCAACATGCCAAGTCCCTTCATCCTAGTTGAGGGCTCCTAGACTGTCCGAGCAGAACCTGTTCCGGTAGAGCGCTCATCCAGGAAGAGGACTAAGTCCCTTAGCACCTTGTTAAGTGCTAACACAGAAGTGTATGGGAAAGACTATGCCTTCTTGAAGGCAGTTTGTATGAAAAGTAGAGAGGAACTCAATCAGACTTGCTAGGGCAAGGCAGACAGAAGCTTGAAGCTGACAAGTTCAGTCAGCAACTGGAAAAGCTTGAAAAAACCTGCCAGGGGGATTCCAAACTTTGAGGAGGCCAAGACAGGGCATGGCCACCAGGCTGTGAAACTACATGACCTGAAGAAGGTAAGGAATCGCACCATAGGGCAGTCAGAAAGGGTTCCCTCAGAATTAAAGGAATTTACAACCGTACTCGTTCCCTCTACCTTGAGGAAAAAAGTGAATCCATTCACAAGAATGGGGGAAAAGAACAGAAAAGTTTTTTTTTTTTTGCATAAAGGCCAAGGAGTGAGAGAGGAACGAGACGGGAGGGGGAGACGCCACAGAAGGAGGCCACTGAGGGGAAGGTGGGTGGGTATCAGTAATGAATGGTGAAGATACAAGAGAAGATCAAGAATTACGGCAGTGCGTAATTTTCATATCTTCCTTGTCAATCTTTACAATTCATTGCTAGCTATTGATGAGTACTAAGCCCCTCCCCTTGAAAAGGGGGCAGAACCCTGAGGAACAAGACCCCCAGCCTCCTGTTGGTGAAAAACAGAAGGGGAAGACCCTGGCTAATACAGAAAGAAGCCTAAGTGGGAGAAGAGCTAGGAGGTGCCCCCCGAGGATGGGGAGAGGAAGGAAGCCCCTGCAGAAGTCTCCTAGCTCTGGAGGAAAAAAGACGGGTCCCACGGAAAGCGGAGCGCATCACCCTACGCCGGGCCAGGGGTGACAACCTTGATAGATGAAGCCATGCCGTCCGCCTAATGCAGATCACTGTCCCCGCAAGCCTGAAAGCCACCTCATTGGCGTCATAAGATGCTCTTGCTTGGTGCCTTGCCAGCTCCAGGCCTATAGCGGAGAGGGCTATAGCCTGTCTGGTTTGCTCCGTATCAGGCATTGATGCTAGGAGCTGGGAGAGCATCGACCACAGATGCCGAGTGTAGGTAGCGTGGTGAGCCTGATGTGATGCAATGCAAGCCACCGCCACGAAGAAGAGAACACTCCTCCGCTTCCACGGTCGGTGTGGGAATCCGAATCCGGTGGGGCGGTCATGTGCCAGGCGGCCGCGCCCGGAAGGAGTCTCTAGGTACACCAAACCCGAGGACGGGTTGGGAAGGGTACCCAGGATTCCGAGGGGGCACAATACCTTCGACGACAGTCTACCGGGGCTGGAGAAAGGGCGGCTGGCGACTGCCAGGAACGGATAGACGCCTCCTGGAAGGGGATAGGCCAGGAAGGTACCACCAGGTGCTGGGAACTGAATTCTCCAAGGAATTCACGCGTCTCCCATTCAGTATTGTCTCGCTTAACGTAAGAGATTCGAAGATCCCTCACCATCCTCGAAAGGAATCGCTGATATTCCGTGAATTCAGCGTCAGAAGAAAGATGAGCAGGGGGTTCCTCTCCCTCAGAGGAGGAAGACGAGGATGATGGAGAGCTCGAATGTCCAGAAGATTCCTGCCGCGGTGGGGAGAGTCGAAAGACCCGCTCATGCATGTATCTAACGTATGAGGGAAGGCCGCTGCAGAACCTCTGAACTTCTCCCAGGATAACGGACCCGTAGGACCGACATGACCTGGAAGAGCGGGGGGTGGATGCAGAGGTACTGGAGAAGGGCACCTATGAAGAGGCAACTGACCTCTGCCACGGCTCTGAAATCCGGGGAACGGAGCCCGAGCTGGCGGGATCCCGGACAACAAACCAGGCCGCAAGACGGGACCCTGAGGATGCGATGCCTGGAAGAGCCCAGTGGGGAACCTCCCCTGTGACGAACCCGGGACTGCATGGATCCAAAAGGGCAGTCCACAGCAATGCCACCGGAGGGAACCTCGGGGCCCAAGAGGGAAAGGCGGGGTTCGGCGCTGCGGCTCCTAGCCACCCCACGAGGGGTGGCCGGCGGAGACCGCGACGACCGCCCCGCCTTTTGGAATCAGAGAGCCTCCTCCGGCAGCTGCCCCACCCTGAGAGGTGGCAACAGCACCCAGGAGGTAGCTGTCACAGGTCCCCTAGGAGGAGGAGCTCCTCAGTCCCCACCACATCACTCCCCGGGACCCAGGGCCACCCCTAGCCCGAGGGCCCTCAGGAGAGGACGGGAGTGGGGACAGAGGGAGGGGCCCGCTACGCCGCCTCGCACCCTGTGCCACCGGGGACCCTGACCCCGAAGAGTCAGGGTGTCAGGATGGGTCCACATCTGAGTCATCGACCTCCGAAGAGGACGAGACCAGCAGAACCTCAATGCTGGCAACCCCAGGGGTCCCCAGAGCAACGGCGCAGGTGCCAGGGATGGCGCCAGATGACCCCAGCCCACTCGCGACAGCCAGGCCCTGGCTCCCCTGTTGCACCAGGTAGGCCCACGGTGCCACTCCCGGCGCCTGACCCCAACCCGGCGCCACCAAGAGCGCAAACCAGGCCTGCGGCGCTGCGAGCAGCGCCAAAGGCCAGGGCGGCGTCGAGGGTCCACCGGTGCCAGGCCCAGCAATCGTGGGCCTCGACACTAGGGGAGCCTGCACCTCCGAGGAGGTGACTGCCGAGGCGGTGTCCCCGTCATGGCCCCGGGAGGGACCACGACGTTCCCCCGACACCACGAGAGAAGCTTCCTCTTCGGCAAGAGAAGAGGAGGAAGCTTACTCCTCTGCGGACCGTATAGGCCCGGGAGAGGACCCAGGGGAAGGGCCTAGAGACCTTACCTGGGAATCCCTGGAGCGACGCCGTCCCCCGAAGGTCGGCGGGGCCTTGCCGAGCTTGAATGCGCAGACTTAGAGGACACGATGGTCCATGGAGAAACAAGCGTTGCACGCGTCCATGTTGTGGTTGGGTCCCAGGCAACGGAGACAGACATCATGCTGGTCCGAGACGGAAAAATGCCGGCCACAGGAGCACCGACGCATAGGGGCGCGGCTCGCCTTCGACTTGCGCCTTGCTCCCGAACCGGACATGATGCGAACTAAACAAGGAAAAAAAAAAAGGCAATTAAGCACTCAGCGCCACAGTATAGAAAGAAAAGGAACAGTCTTACCGGATACGGCGTCGAGTGAGACGTGGAAACTACTGAGAAAGCGAGGAGTCTTTTGAGGAAACCGAGAATACTAACGTTACTGCGTAGCAGGTGCAGCCTCGACGGTGGGAGAAACAGAACTGAGATGGAGGAGGAGTCTGCGGCACCCAACGGCAGCTCCTCGCGCATGACGCGATACATTGTCCTCGAGGGCGGTGCCGTAAGAACAGACTCAAAAAAAAAAAACTCCCGTAGTGGGTGCACGCCTCCGGCTTAACCCAAGCAGTAATGAATGGTGAAGACTGACAAGGGAAGATCCTGCTCAGTGCATCTGCTAGCACACTGTCCTTCGCTGGAAGGTGAACTATCATCAGAGAGGTTTGTAGGGAATATGCCAGGGACCACAACTTCATGGCTTCTGTGCACAAGGCCGTAGACAGAGTGCCTCCCTGCTTGTTGATGTACCACATGGTGGTGGTGTTGTCTGTTCTGACCTGAACCACCTTGTTCTGTACTGACTGAGAGAAGGCTTGCAAGACCAGAAAAACTGCCCTGAGTTCTAGGAGACTGATATGGAGAAGGGATTCCTGAGGGGACCACAGTCCCTGGGCATTGAGGGCCCCCAGATGGGCTCCCCAGCCCAGAAGAGAAGCATCCGTGACAAGGACCACTGAATGAGACTGAGTGGCAAATGGAACTCCCTTGCCTTAAAAACTGTCCTGATCCTGCCACCACTGAAGGACTTGGATCAGGGTCCGAGTCACTGGAATCAGTTTGGTTAGGGAATCCTTTTTTTGGGACCAAAAGGCCCTCAGATGGAACTGAATGTCCCTCATCTGGAATCTTGCCCCTTGGACCACTGCTGTAGAGGCTGTCATGTGGCCCAAGAGTTGAAGGAAATGCATTGCTGGTCAGGACAGCTGAAGGAAGAACCCTTGCCCTGTCCAGGGGAAGAAAGGCTCTTGCTTTGACTGCATCCAGCTCTGCCCCTGTAAAGGTAAGAAGCTGGACAGGCTCGAGAACTGACTTGGGAAGGTTGAGAAGGAATCCTAGAGAAGTGAGCACTTGCAGGTGTGACTTGACTTGGTCTGGAGACTGAACCACTATTAGCCAGTCGTCTAGGTATGGAAAAATGGAAATATTTTGCCTCCTTAAAAAGGCAATTACTACTGCCAGGCACTTTGTGAAGACCCTTGGGGCTGAAGTTAGGCCAAAGGGTATTGCTCTGAACTGACAGTGGCCTGAGGGCAACTCGAACCTGAGGTACTTTCTGTGGGAGCACCCGATTGGAATGTGAAAATAGGCATCTTTGAGGTCCAGGGAGGCTAGCCAGTCCCCTGGCCTTTGAGAAGGAAGGATTATTCCCAGAGTTATCTTGAACTTTGGTTTTAAAAGATGTTTGCTTAGGTATCTTAGGTCTAGGATGGGTTGCCACTCCCCTGTCTTTTTGGGGGGTAAGGAAGTACCTGGAGTACAGACCTTTGCCCCAGTGTAGGGCAGGTACTCTCTCTATGGCTCTCAAAGCCAGCAGAGATGAAACCTCTGCCTCTAGGGCAAGGGTTTCTGAGAGACCTGCAGGTGGGAAAGATCTGGCTCTCATCTTTGGAAATTTTTTGAAGTTGAGAACCAGTCCCTGGCTTACTACTTCCATGACCCACTTGCCTGATGTAACAGACATCCAGTCCTGGACGAAGTAAGTCAGCCTGCCCCCTACTGGAATAGGAGAGTCGATCCGGGCAAGCCCATCAGGGTGTCTGCTTGGCAGGGGCCTTAGGCTGAGGAGTGGATGCAGCCCTGCTCATCCCCCTTCTGCCTCTCCCTCTGAAGAACCCCCACTGTGAAAAGGAAGAGGCCTGCGCTTGGTAAAAAAGCCTATGAAAAGGCCTGCCCCTGCCCCTAGATTGCTGCCTTTGAGGAGCTGCCTGCCTTTCTTTAGCCTGAGCACTCCTGTGAGTGGTCCTGTACTCATCCATTTTCTTCATGTAATTCTCTGTCCGCTCCCCAAACAGAGAATTACCCACTACAGGAAAATCCATGGCCAAGCCATTCGCCGAAGAGCCACAAATGTAGCCATGACTCTTGATGACATCACTGGAGTCCACAGCAGCATGAGACTGAACTTTTGATGCCTCAATCCCATCTGCAGTCACCCCTCCAGCTCCTTCGCTAGCTGGGGAGGCCTGCTTAGCCAGTGCCAGTACAGTGTCCCACCTGGACTTCTGGTACCTGGCTGTATAGGCCACATAATTCACCTGCCTGAGTCCCAAGGAAGATGCCATGTACTGTTTTTTTGCCATGGCATCAATCTTCCTGGAGTCTTTGTCTTGGGGGTGTGAAGCCAAGGGAATGTTTGCCTTATCACAGGCAGCAGCCTGCACAACCCCAACATGGCTGCATTGCTCATATAAAAACTCTGTATCTGAGCCTGAAATTGTATACCTCTTGTCCATTCTTCTATCCACAGGAGGTATAGAATTGGGAGACTTAGATTTTTTTTGTGTCTGCTTCCCAAAAGATTTGTGAAGGGGAACAGACAGTCTCCTGGACTCTGGGATGTCCATAATTTCCACAAAAATCAGGCTCCTCTTGATCCTCCATTTCTTCCTCCATAGGAAGCTGGAGGGTCTCAGCCACCTTTCTGTAGAACATAAAGTGGGAAGGGGACTCAGAAAGCCTAGGAAGGGATACACCGGAAGGTCTGTTTGGGGAGATGTCCGGTTCAACAGGCACATCCAGACTTTTACCATCATCATCATCCTCCTCAAACTCCGGTTCATAAAATTCTTCAGGGGTATAATCGTGAACCAGGGGAACCGACCAAACCAAGCCCCTGCCAAAAGGTGCCAGATCAGTTGGAACTGGGCGAAGGGATTCCACAATCCGAATCACTCTGGCTATTTCCTCAGTGGTCGGAACATGGACTTCTGGATCCGAGCCGGACGATTTTTCTTTTTGTCAGAACTGAACCCTCGGGATCGGCTCTCCTTTTGCCCAAAGAAGTATCGCCCTGGTCAGAGGGCACTCCTTCTGGTTCGGTCAGAACTGAACCGGGCTGGCCATCCGGGTCAGCGGACTTCTCGGCCTCCTTTTCTCTCAGTCTACCTAATCTCTTTTCAAGGGTGGATTTGGGAACGTCTTTGCAAATTTGGCAGTCTGAATCGAGGTGTTCAAACCCCAGACAATAAACACAGGTGGTGTGGGGATTGGCCTTAGCAAAGACCTCCCCACACTCACTACAGTGTTGAAACCCAGTGGGCCCAGTTTTTTTCTTGGGTTTCTCAGACATGGCCAACCTAACCAAACTTACCCTTTTTTTCGGCAACCGCCAGGCAAGACTCCCTTATCGGTTCCTAACTATGTCACGGGTGTTGGGAAAAATCGTATCAAACACGTTTTTTTTAGAACCGATAAGGACCGGTAACCACACACTAAAGTAAGATACAAGATTTAACAACTGATCGGTTGAGCCGAACCGATCCACACTTTTACAAGTTCCACACAGAAAAAAACAGTACAAAACCTATCTAGTACTCACGGTACTACAGACAGAGACTGAACCGACTATGCGGAAAATAAATTTTGGTTAAAAACCGACAGTAAACCGACACTTCAACAGACTTTCGAACCGAGCTGCAAGAGAAATCTCCGGAGCGACTTTTCAGTGAGGCGGAGTAAAGAATCTGACGGTTAGATTTCAAAGGGAAACAGACAGACACATCAACCGAGCTCAAGCTCAGCATTCTGTGCTCTGCATAGAAAGTTAACCCTTTGTTCTCCGGGGTAGGTTAAAGGCTGGGGCTAACTGCATTAGTCAGAATACAGCAAGACTTCATGTTGTTCGAAACCTACAGACTCATGAAACATATATGTTATGCAATGGCCCAAACCAAAATATACAATTTAAGGGAGGAGAGGCCGCAACTCATGTTTGCTGGAGCCATGAAAGACCCTTCACAAGGGATGATAAATTGTGTATTTTGAGTGAAACCTGGGTGTTTTCTTTTTATCATGCAAGATTTTATTGTATTTTGTTTTCCAAGGACATACAGTGGTGCTTAGAACTACAGGTGTCAATTATACAAAAGTATACATACAGAAGTACAAGAGCCATTAGACAGGTGACAATACCAAGGAGCCATATTATACATCTATATACCAATGAGTATCTATCACAAATATGTTTCATAGCGATAAAACTATTCATTCTGCTGGCAACTGCTAACCATAGGTAACTGGTACTGAAATTAGTACATAAGCTCCAAGCCAACTCAGAGTATGGCACTGTGCTAAAGCAGCTTAATTCACATCAGAGCTACTCCTAAAACCTTATGAGAAGGCTAGGAGGTTTAACCATGTGACCTAAAAGTGAAGGCATACGAGAGAAAAAAGACAAAATGAAGGAGAATTTATTCCTAAGTGGGATGAGGACTCCAATTCTGATAGACATTATAAAGGGGGTGGGGGGAGAGGCGAAGTCAAAGTATAGGTGGGGTTACTTGAAGATGGGACTGGGACCTCACATATGTGTGACTGAAGATATGGCTGCATTTTTTGTAGTATCTGGGAAAGTGACCCGTTCCCGCAGCACTGATTCTCTCAAAAACGGCTAGCCTGTCCAGGGCCGAAGGGGGGAGAGGGTTGCTTCCATTTCATCAAGATGGCTCTCTTACCTTCCAGAGTCCATACTTTAAGCGGGGTAGGAAAGGGGTCTAGAGTCGAGGCATCCCCCAATAAGAGAGAGAGAGTCTTGTGAGGGAAGGATCCTTTTACCCACAATTCTGGAGCAGTCTTCCAAGACCAGTGACCAAAAATTATGGAGGACAGGGCAGGTCCAAACGATATGGAGGAGATGGGCCGGGGAGGCTTGACATCTTCAACATCTGTCATAATGCAACAATTTTAAGCTTGCACAGCATGGCAGGTGTCCTGTACCATAGAAGAAGTATTTTCAGCTGTATCAACTAACTCTTGGCATCTTCATAGACTACATGTGCCGCTCTGAGCCAGGAGTACCATCGTTGTGAGGAAACAGGGCCTCCCATGCCAGCCTACAATTGGAGGTGGTGTCCGGCTGGAGTCTCTCAACATCTTGTAGATAAGTCCCGCCATCCCCTGGCCTTGCCTGGGTTTATGGATTGTGGCCAGGCAATTCCATCTAATGTCATTAGTGAACTTGGCCAGGAGGGGATGGAGCGCACTCCTCAACTGAAGATATCTCCAAATGTCCTGAGCTTTTAAATCAAAACGGTCCTGCAGTTGTTCATATGTCATCACTGTTTTATTATTTGGGAGGAGACGGTCCCCCACGGTGTGTATTCCTTTACTGGCCCAATGTTGCTAGGAGAGAGGTTTGCAATCCACCATAAGAAGTCTATTATTCCAGAGGGGAGCGTATATAAAAATCGGGGGAGAAGAGGCTGTGTGTGGGACGCCTGTGAGAGTCATAGTGCTGCTCCACGTTTTACATGTTTCGGCCATGATTGGGGTAAGCTGATTGCCCAGAGATTTTCTGCTGGCTAACAGCGAGAAGAGGGAGTCCCCTGGTATGAGGGTCAATTCCAGAAGGACCCACTGAGGAGGGGAAGTCAGTCTCAGGTTAAACCAGGCAGTGGCTTGTGCCATGCGGAAGGCCAACTGATAACCTATCCACCAGGGAAGCCCAAGTCCACCTCTGGACCAGTGGGCTCTCAATTTTGTGTGGCCCCAACGAGCTGCCCTTCCCTCCCGTAAAAAGGAGACGACCAGCTGGTCAAGGGAGGAAAACTGGTTGTGTGACAGGGGGATTGGGAGGTTACTTAATAAGTAGGAAACTCTTGGGAGTAAACATGCGTACAGCCTCTACTTCGCCTTTGAGGGACAGCTGCAATTTTCTATTTATTTGTTCTAGGATTACAAATTACCTTTGAGCCCAGGGCTTTTTTACAAAGATTCCACGTCATAAAGGTTCAACATCATAGGTTACGAGGTTTACACATGTTGCAAAAGAAGACAAGTGATAAGGATAGGATGGTGGGGTAGAAGGAGAAAGGAAGAGGGCAGTAGCATGTGTCAGACAGGAGCTGGGAGGGGAGAAGGGTTGGTGGAGGGGATAGTGTGGGGGGTTGGAAAGAGTGCGAGGCAGCCAGGCGGCGCAGTCAGTAGCAAGTGCGGAGAGGAAGGTGTCCCACTGGAGGGCAAGTGCGGTGGGCATGGGCCTGGCAGAGGTGAGCACAGGAGGCTCGGTGACTGATAAATTAGCCATGGCAGTCACAGGTGCTGGAGGCAACTAGGGTATTATGGAGCTTGGATTTGAAGGCACCAAGACCGGTGGTGATAGTATCACAGGTGAGACCATTCAACCAGGTGGGGGCCCCGTAGGCGAATGATCGTTGGCCTTGGTTTGTGCGGCAGCGAGGGATCAGAAACAGTTGAGGCTTTGATCCTTGGTGATTCTAAACTGGTTTTGTTTGGAGAAGGGTGCAGACTCGGAAATTGGCGATCCACAACTGATTTTTTTTCTTTTTTGCCACCATACAGGTTTGGTAATGGATTCGATTTTCAAGTTGCAGCCAGTTGGTTTTGTGTATAGAGGTCGCAGGTGCGTGTGTGAGGCGATTTGCTCCAATGACGAGTCAGCAGGCCTTGTTTAGTGTGATGGACACCCTTCTGAGTGCCGTGCGAGGGGCATCGCCATAGATGAGTAGGCCATAGTCTATCTGGGAGACAATGGAGCTTTGAACAGCGGCAGTGAGGGCCTCTTTGGTCAGGTGCCGCCGATGGCAATATAGTAGACCCAGTCTGGAGTTCGCAGTTTTGGCAACGTTGATTATGTGGGTAGCGTAGGACAGGTGAGAGTCCAAGGTGATTCCTAGATATTTAAAGTATTCGACCTGCTCCAGAGGGCTACCTATAGGTGTTCAGGGAGAGTTGGAGATGTTTGTGCTTGTTTTGGTGGCTGGTGAAGATCATGGTCTTGGTTTTTTTCTGGTTAAGAATTAACTTATGTTCTTTGAACCAGTTTTCAACAGAGGTGAAACCATGCTGAAGAGCATGTTGAAGGTGGCATGGGTCTTGATGGGAGGTAAGAATCACAGCGTCATCTGCATAGAGTATTATCTGTAGCGGACTGGAGGTGGGGAGAGGGTTGAGGGAACAGGCTGAAAAGTAGTGGGCCCAGGATGGAGCACTGTGGGACACCAGAGCAAACGTTTTTAGTGTCGGAGAGTATGTCCATTATTTTTACACATTGGGTCCGGTTTCCAAGGTAGCTGTCTAACCATGCCACAGATTCAGTCGAGAGGCCAATGTCCAGTAGCTGATGTAGTAGGAGGAGATGGTAGACGGTGTCAAAAGCCTTTGACAGGTCTATGAATATAGACCTAGTTAGAAGACCTTGGTCTAGGGCGCTGTGGATGGCACCCGTGAACTCAAGAAGGGCAGTGGCAGTGCTATGCCCTTTTCTAAACCCATGTTGTTGCTGGCAAAGGATGTTATGTTTGCTCAGATAGTCAGTGAGCTGGTCCGCTACAATCCGTTCTAGGGCCTTAGAGAGGGGTGGGAGGATAGAGATAGGGCGGTAATTCCCATGAATGGTCCAGTCACCGCTTTTGTGGATTGGAGTGACTGTTGCCGATTTCCATTTATCCGGGAACTGGCTGAGAGAGAGAGAGAGAGAGAATTAAAGATCTTGGTGAGCGGCTCCAGTACTTCCTCTAGTGTGAGTGACAGTAGATTGAGACCCAGTGCATCAGCACTTGCTCTGGTGTTGCTGATGGCTTTGGAGATGTCTTTCTTGATTGTGTTTTTGTTAACTGCTCTGAAGTAGAAGGGGGGGCGGTTAGTTGGTGGAGTCTGATGGGTGGGCAGATGAGTGTCGCTGACATTTAAATAGTCAGGGGGGAGGACGCTGCTGAGGTCGGTGAAAGCATCGTTGAGAGTACTGGCAATGACTTTCTGGTTCAGTGTAATAGATTTGTTTATTTTGAGAACAGTCGGGGGTGATTTGGTCTCCTGTCTTGTGACATCTTTTATGTTATTCCAGAAGAAAAAATTACTCACCTTAGTAATGTTTCTTCTAATGGAGTCTTGCTATATTATGACTGATGCAGTTTGTCCCACCATTAGAACTGCTCCGGAGGTGAAAGAGTTAACTTCCATGCAGTGCATGGAACCTAGAGCGCGAGCTCGGTTAGAGAAGCTCTGTCAAGGTAATTTCAAACCGAAACCGTCAGATCTTTATGAGCAAAACTCACTAAGGCTCTGTGTGGAAGCTGTAACCTACACTAGCCAACTGGCTACTAAAATATTCACAAATTTTCCTGGTCCCAACACCAAAACTCAAGTCAGGGGACCAGAATCAATAAGATAAAATAAATAAATAAAACACAACACCCAAACATAAAATGGGCATCAATAAGTGCCAACAGTGGACTGCCCAACCCATACCCAAAGTAGAAGTTCTGAGAGGGGCAGGCTGGGGGGGAGGTCATAATATAGCAAGACTCCATTAGAAGAAACAACATTACTAAGGTGAGTAATTTTTTCTTCAAACAACACGAAGTCTTGCTATATTATGACTGATGCAGACTACACAGCAGTACCTCCATGGAGGAGGGACAGAACCTACATGGGAATAGGCTCACAAACGGCTGTGCCAAACCCGACATCCCTCCTGGCCTGGATATCCAGGGGTAATGCTTGGTGAAAGTGTGTACTGTTTTCAAGTAGCTGCTTGACATATCTCCAAGTTAGGGATGTCTCTGGCAGCAGCTAGAGATGCAGCTGTACCTCTGGTGAGTGAGCCCTCAGGCCTGAGGGGAACCTTACCCAGTTTTTGATAGCAAAATTGGACAAGAGACAATCCACCTGGCAATGGATCTCTTAGTGGCAGGTCTCCCTTTCCCAACCTCACCATAAGTGAGAAATAGTTGGAGAGTCAAACCTGTGACCTTAGTGCGCTCTGTGTAGTAACTAGGGCCCTCTTAACATCTAAGCTGTGCAGCCTCCTCTCGCCAGGAGGAGGAATGGTCAGTGAAGAACACTGGAAGTGAAATAGATTGGTTAAGGTGGAAATCCAAACCACCTTAGGCAAAAACTTCCTGTTAGTCCTGAGGACTACCTTGTCCCTGTGAAAGGAAATAAAGTCAGTCTCCACTGATAAAGCCTGCAACTCACTTGTCGCCTAGCAGAAGTGATGGCTACAAAATACAGTTTTCAAGTCAAATGCTTAAGCTCTGCCAAAGACAGAGGCTCAAAGGGGTTGCATCAGCTGAGCAATGCAAACATTAAGATCCCAAGCAGGGCAGGGTCCCTGAATGGAGGATTAGTATGAAGCAATCCCTTAAAAAACTTGGAAAATACAGGGTGAGCAGAAAGAGAGAGGGCTTCCCTGCTGAAATGAAAGCAGAGACAGCTGCCAAATGCACTTTCAGGGTAGCTGGTCTCAGTCCCAAAGAATTAAGATGGACCATATAGTCCAAAACAGTGGGTAAATCAGCAGATTCCGGGTAATATGCTTCAGAACACCATATGGAAAACCTTTTCCACATGGAGTTATAGGTAGCCCTGGTGGAAGGCTTCCTAAAGCTTTCAAGATTTCGAGAACACCCTGAGAAAGTTGTAGATCAGCAACTCTAACTCCTCAAAGCCAGGCCTTGAGGTTGAGGATTTGAGATTGGATCCAGACTCTCCTCTGAGCACAGGTTAACAGACTGTGGTTCCGGGGAGACACAGGGAAGATGGACTGCTAAGGACAGAAGGAGTGGGTACCAGGGCTGCCTGGCCCAGTCTGGAGCAATCAGGATCATCTTGCAGGGCTGAGACCTGATTTTGACTACTTCTTGAACAGGAGAGGGAAGGGAAGGCATAGAAACTTCCCTTCCCAATCGAGGAGAAAGGCATCCAGAGGACTGAGCCCAACACTGGGGGCCTGCAACAAAAAGTGGAAGTTGATGATTGGGGCTGCAAAAGATCTATCTGAGGTACCCCATCTGGCAAAAACTATCCCAGTACTAGGGATCCAGTGACCATTCGTGATGGCCCTGGGAAATCCTGCTGAGGGCATCTGCCAGGACATTGTCCTTGCCTGGGAGGTGAACTGCTATGAGGGAAGTGTTCAGGGAATAAGCCAGAGACCACAACTTCATCGCCTCGGTGCACAAGGCCGAAGACTGAGTGCCCCCTTGTTTGTTGATGTACCACATTGTAGTGGTGTTGTCTGTTCTGACCTGTACCACCTCGTTCTGAACAGATGCAGAAAAAACCTGAAGTGCTAGAAAAACAGCTCTGAGTTCCAACAGATTGATGTGAGAGAGATTCCTGAGGGACCACAACCCTGGGTGAAGAGGTCGCCCATGTCAGCTCCCCATCCCAAGAGGGGACGCATCTGTAGTAAGGATCAAGGAATGGGACAGAGGGATGAAAGGCACCCCTTGTCTCAGATTGCTCTGATCCTGCCACCACTGAAGAGCCTGGATCAGGGTTCGAGTCACTGGGATTAACTTGGATAGGGGATCTCTTCTTTGAGACCAGAAGGCTCTCAAATGGAACTGAATATCCCTCATCTGAAATCTTGCTCCTTGCACTACAGCTGTGAAAGCAGCCATGTGTCCTAGGAGCTGCAGGAAATGCCTTGCTGGTCGAGAAACCTGCAGAGTGAAGGACGAGGCCAGGGCCATCAAGGTCCTTACCCTTTCTAGGGGAAGGAAGGCTCTGGCCTGCTTTGTGTCCAGTTCTGCGCCTATAAAGGTGAGTACCTGGACAGGTTCCAGAACTGACTTTGGAAGATTGAGAAGAAAGCCCAGAGAGGTAAGCAGCTGCTGGGTAACTAGTAGGTGTGATTTGACCTGGTCTGGAGACTGACCCACAATGAGCCAGTCGTCCAGGTAGGGAAAGATGGCAATCTTTTGCCTTCTTAGATGAGCAACTGCTACTGCCAGACATTTTGTGAATACCCTTGGGGCAGAGAGTGAGGCCGAAGGCATTGCTCTGCACTGGTAATAGCCTGAGGCAGTTCGAATCTGAGGTACTTTGTCGGGAGCTTCTGATAAGAACATGGAAGTAAGGCATCCTTGAGGTCCAGGAAAGCTAGCCAGTCCCTGGCCTTAGGGAGGTAAATCATTCCCAGAGTCACCATTTTGAATTTTGGTTTTAAAGGTGCTTGTTCAGATATCTTAGGTCCAGGATGGGCACTACTCTCCTATATCTTTTTGGGGTAAGGAAGTATCTGGAGTACAGACCCTTGCCCTGGTGTAGGGAGAAACCCTTTCTACAGCTCTGAGAGCCAGGAGGTTGAGACTTCTGTTTCCAAAGCAAGAGTCTCTAAAGGGTTTGCAGGTGGAAAAGATCTGGTTCTCATCTTTGGAAATTTTTTGAAGCTGAGAACCAGACCCTGGCTCACTACTTCCAGGACCCACCTGTCTGATGTTAGACTCCCAGTCCTGGACGAAGTAAGCCAGCCTGCCCCCTACAGGTAATGGACAGCCGACCCTGGGCATCCCATCAGGGTGCCTGTTTGGCAGGGGCTTTAGGCTGAGGGGTGGGAGCAGGCCTGCTCGTACCCCGCCTGCCTCTCCTCTGAAGAACCCCTCTGAACACAGGCTGAAGAGGAGGCCTGGGTCTGGTAAAAGGCCTGTGAAAAGGCCTGCCCCTACCCCTGGGGCTGCCTCTGAGGAGTGGCTCTGCTGCCCTTGGCTTGTGCACTCCTATAAGTGGTTCTATATCATCCATTTTTTTCATATAATTCTCTGTCTGCTCCCCAAACAGAGAATTTCCCACCACAGGAAAATCCATAGCCTTAGACTGGGTATCCTGTGACAAAGTAGTACACCTGAGCCAGGCCAATCTACGAAAAGCCACAGATGTAGCCATGACTCTAGAGGATACATCATTAGAATCCACTGCAGCATGGAATTGCACCTTAGATGCCTCAATACCATCAACAGCCACCTGCTCCAGCTCCTTTGCAAGCTGGCCAGGGGCCTGTTTGGCTAAGGCCATGACAGTATCCCATCTAGATTTTTGGTATCTCGCAACATAAGCCATATAGTTTGCTTGTCTGAGTCCCAAAGACGCTGCCATGTATTGTTTTTTGGCCATGGCATCAATCTTCCTGGAGTCCTTGTCAGGAGGATGTGAAGCCAGGGAATATTAGCTTATCACAGGCTGCAGCCTGAACTACTAACATGACTGCATTGCTGTGAAAGAAATTCTGTATCAGGACCTGACAAAGTGTACCTCCTGTCCATCTTTTTATCCACAGGAGGCACAGAATTAGGAGCTTTTAAAATTTTTATTGTTTGTTTCCTAAAAGATTTATGTAAAGGGATAGACAATCTCCTGGACTCTGGGATATCCATCTCTGCAAAGTCAGGCTCCTCTTGCTCATCCAAAGCCTCCTCTAAAGGAAGCTGGAGGGTTTCAGCAACTTTTTTATAAAACAGAAAATGAGAAGGGGACTCAGCAAGCCTAGGGGGAGATTCACCTAAAGGTCTGTCTGGGGAGATGTCTGGTTCAATGGGCACATCCAGACTTTCAAAGTGACATTCACACTGATCATAATCATCCTCCCCCTCCTCTGGTTCATAAACTCTTCTATATCATATTCTTGAACCAGTGGAACCGACCGAACCGACCTTTTGCCAGATAGTGGCGGTTCGGAAGGGAACCAGGGAAAGTGACTGGACAATCTGTATTGCCCTGGCTATCTCTGCAGCAGTTGGAGAAGGGATTTTGGATTCCACACCTGCTGACTTTCTAGTTCTCTTTGCTGGAACTGGCTCTCAGAGTCAGCTTTACGCTTGCCGAGAAGTCTGGCCCTGGTCAGAGGGCATCTCCTCGGTTCGGTTGGCACCGAACAGGCTGTCCATCCGGTCAGCGGACTTTGGCCTCTCGTTCCCTGAGCCTACCAACTCTTTGTCTAGGGTAGCTGCAGGGAAATTCTTGCAAATCTGGCAGTCTGCATTGAGGTGGTCAAACCCCAGACAATAAACACATGTGGTGTGTGGGTCAGCCTTGGCAAAGGCTTCCCCACAGACACTACAGTGTTGAAACCCAGTGGGCCGGTTTTTCTTTTGGGTTTCTCAGACATGCCAGCTAACCAAAAAACTTGCCCTTTGATGGCAGTGCCAGGCAAGACACTTATCGGTTCCCAACCGTGTCACGGGTCGTGGAAAAAACCGTAATGAAGTCAGTTTTTTTTAGAACCGATAAGAACCGGGAACCGCACTCTAACAAGCCTTAAAAGGCTTCAGAATAAAGTTTAAATACAATTTGATCGGTTCAAACCGAACCGATAAACACTTACAAGTTCCACACAGAAAAACCTATCTATTACTTACAATACCATAGACAGGCAGGAGGAATCTCCGGAGCGACTGTTCACTGAGGCGGAGTAAAGAATCTGACGGTTTCGGTTTGAAATTACCTTGACAGAGCTTCTCTAACCGAGCTCGCACTCTAGGTTCCATGCACTGCATGGAAGTTAACTCTTTCACCTCCGGAGCAGTTCTAATGGTGGGACAAACTGCATCAGTCATAATATAGCAAGACTTCATGTTGTTTGAAAGCTCTCCCATTTCCCGATGAGTCAGTGGGTGCTTCCTTGTAGTAATCAGATTTCTGTTTTGTATTTTTGGATGTCTGCTTGATTTCTAGATGATCTGGCCTGTTCCCAGAGATGGTCCCTGTGTTTCAACTTCTTTAGGAGTGTGCCAGACAGCCATGGGTTGCACTGAGATTTAACTTTGCACTTTTTTAGTGGGGCGAAGATGTTACAGGCTTCATTGAAGATGCAGATGAAGTGGTCCAGTGCTGTGTTTGCGTCAGTAGCCCAGTCGATGGTGGACCAGTCTTGATTAAGTAGGTGGGTTTTTAGGTTGATTAGCTGTCCACGGGGTAGGACTTTGCTGTGGATGACCTTAGGAGGTGGTTTGCAGAATTTATTTGACCAGGTGCAGCTGATGGGGAAGTGATCACTGAGGGAGTCAGGCAGAACAGCGGATCTTATGATCTGGGAGGGGTGAGAAGTCAGGATCCAGTCCAATAGGGTGCTGGTGCCAGTTTTATAGTTTTTTCTGGTTGGGGAGTCCAGTATCTGGGTGAGGCTGGCCGATGCGACAGAGTCCCTGGCAGCTCCAGCCTCAATACCCATCCAGTTTATGTTGAAATCACCGAGTATGATGGTTTCAGAGTCGGGCAGGAGTGTTTTGATATAATCCAAAACCGCGCTGAGGCCCGGTCCCTGTTCTTTAGGAGGGATATACACTGTGATGGCCGATAGGGCTTTATTTTGTGCACCAAGAAGGATTTTGATGTGCAGTAGTTGGGTATTGGGTGTTGGTGTGTCAATATGGACAGCGTGCCCCAACAGATTGTCTTTTAGATGCAGGGCACATCCCCCTCTTTTAGATTTACGATCCAGCCTGAAGATATTATATCCTAGGAGGGAGATTGTGTGATCAGGAACTGAGGGGGTGAACCAGATTTCAACCACTGCCAGAATATCGGGATGGTGGGCACTTACGAAGGCTTGTAGTTGGTCAAATTTAGGTAGTAAGCTGCAGATGTTCAGGCAGATAATGGAGAGGGTGCCAACTCGCCTCGTGTGGGTGGAGATCCTAGCTGACTTTGGGCCAGGGTTGGGGTGAATGTTTCCTGATAGCAGCAGGAGGAGGAGGAGTAGGAGTTTCAAGGTGGCCAGGCATAATTCCCTAAGGGAGAGCTTGCAGTTGTTTTTAGAGGAGGAGGGGTAGGTAGAGGTAATTTTGTGAGGATACAGGAGTGTTGTGAACTGGGGAGACAGCTGTGCCCGCCGCACCCTGAAAAGAAGGTGTAGGTACATTGTGAGGGGGTGACCCCTAGTGTCAGAGATGGGTTCATTAGTAAGGGTGCCAGTTCAGCTGTATGAGGTATTCAACCTATAGCTTTGGAGAGGGGAGAGGAAGCAGGTTGTGGGGAGATGTAATAGTGGAGCGAGGGTAAGGAGGAGGACTGATAAGTAAGGCACAGTGGGGAAGGTATGCATGCTTATAGAGGAGAAGAGAGAGGAAAAGAATTAGAAACTTGTTACAAGGCAGTAGAAGCAGCAGCAAATGAGCAGGGGTGCGTGCAGAGGGCAAGAGACCAATGGGAGAATGAGGGAGAAGGGCAAGTACAAGGGGCGTGACAAGGGATCTATTTAATAAACGGTGGAGGGGGGCGGGCCAAAAAATTTGGCAAAGCTCCGTTGATTTCTATGGGCGCAACGGCCCTGGGCTAAGTCAGAAAGTCAGCGGGCGCTGCAGCCAGTCAGGGCTCAGCAGAGTAGGCATGATCCAATCAGGATAGAGCCCTGAGTGCGCTGGGCCAATGGCGGCACACACAGCATCCCCGGTCCAAGGAGGATTTCTTACCCACTTGTATGGTTCCCCGTAGCAGCCAGGAGGCGAGTGGCAGAGCAGCAGGGTCCGTAGCCGCTCCTTCGTGGCAAATGCAGCCCTGTCAGGGGCTCAGGAATCTTGGAAGGGAGGAAGGAGAAAGCAAAAGCTAAAGGGGGGATGAGTAGGAGCAAAACAAAAGGCAGTGGCGTGGTGCAGAGCTCAGAAATCAGGGGCGTGGAGCTGGGGGCTACCAGACAAGCTGTTTGATGCAAACTTGACCTGGCACCTGTTTGTGGGGAGGGGGGTAGGGAAGAGGTGAGAAGAGACGAGGTGTAGATTAGGCAAGCGAGCAAACAAAGGGGGAACTTGGCTGGAGGGGTGGGGGCGGTTCAAGCATAGAGCGTGGAGAAGGGAGAATCACAGGAGGGCAGTTAGGCATGGTTTTAAAGGCAAGACAAATTTAAGCAGCAGTCTGATTCGGCAGCAGAACAGTAGACAAATTACAATAGAATTTGGATTCGGCTCAACAGATTTTATACAAGCAATTTCACAGAGGCCCCAAGTCTAAGGAGACAGAAGTGATAGGACGGCGGGTGCAGTTGGAGGAAAAAAAAAGAAAGAAAAAAATTCGGCAATGCTCTGTTGATTTCAATGGGCACAACGGCCCTGGGCTAAATCAGAAAGTCAGCGGGCGCTGCAGCCAGTCAGGGCTCAGCAGAGTAGGCAGGGTCCAATCAGGATAGAGCCCCGAGTGCGCTGGGCCAATGGCGGCACACATGGCTTCCCCAGTCCAAGGAGGATTTCTTACCTGCTTGTATGGTTCCCGGTGGCAGCAAGGAGGCGAGTGGCGGAGCGGCAGGGTCCGTAGCCGCAACCGCGCCTTCGGGGCAAATGCAGCCCTGCCAGGGGCTCAGAAATTCATTTGTATGGTTCCTGGTGGCAGGCAGGAGGCGAGCGGCGGAGCAGCAGGGTCTGTAGCCGCGCCGATCGGGGCAAATACAGCCATCAGGGGCTTAGGAATCCGCTTGTATGGTTCCAGTGGCGGCAGAGGGAGTGGCGGCAGGCAAGGTCCATAGCCAGCCGCACCTTCATGGCAAATGCAGCCCTGTCAGGGGCTCAGGAATCCGCTTGTATGGTTCCCGGTGGTGGCCAGAAGTTGAGTGGCGGAGTGGCAGGGTCCATAGCCGCGGCTTCAGGGCAAATGCAGCCCTGTCAGGGGTTCAGGAATCTGGGGTGTCCCTCTGTTAAAAGAATTTGACCCAATGCTGAACTTCAGTTGTCAAGGCTGTTATTAGAGGAGAGAAATTGGTCTTTTCAAGATCATTTCACGAAAGGGGAATATAAATACCTAGATACAGGAAACCTTGAGGGGGCCCAAGCAATGTCAGTGCCTTGTAAGCATTTCCTGGATCACCTGGAGTTGAGTGGAGAGAGAATCGTTTTCTTTTGGTTTATTACTAAGCCGGAGAGGGAGGCAAACTCTTGTAAAATTGGCAGCACTATGGGAAGGGAGAGGTCAGGGTTGGACAGTGTGACTAGCATGTCGTCCGCATAAGCATTAACCAAAAAGGCTCTGCCTGGGACAGGGATCCCTGTGATATCAGGGATCAGAGAGCTTCCCAATCAAGGGGTCGAGGTCTATGAGGAAAAGGAGAGGCGAGAGGAGGCATCCTTGTCTGGTGCCCCTCTGTTAAAAGAATGGAGAGGAGATGTCTCGACTAGCAACAATTCTGGTTGTTGGGATAGAATATAAAGTGGAGACCCAAGAGCAAAAATAATCACCAAATCTGTAAAGATGGAGGACATTATGAAGGTAGTTCCACTATAATGAATCAAATGCCTTGAAAAAGTTGATTGCCAAGGCTGCCATTGGGGTTGCGGAGTGTAGTGCAAGCCACTTCAGACTAAGGACTAGACGCACATCTGCCCCTGACCTACCCTTTGAAAAGCCAGACTGTGAAGGGTGGATCAGGATGAAGAGAACCCGCGTCAGCTTGGTCACCAGAACTTTGGCTAGGAGTTTAGTGTCCACTTACAAAAGTGAAACAGGCCTAAAGTTGGCGCAATCTAGCACATCAGAGGATTTCTTGGTGGGATTAGGGTTATCAGTGCTTCTTGCATGGTAGGTGGGAGTGAGGCTGTGCTCTGTGCCTCTTGCAGAGCTCGTAACAATGGAGTAGTAATGTCAGAACTAAGTAAGTGATAGAGCTCGACAGTCATCCCAGCTGGTCCCAGGGCTTTGCCCTTTGCCATATGAGAGAGAGCAGTTTGGAGTTCGCTAGGTGCAATGGAGGACTCCAGGTCATTAAATGCAGCTTGATAACATTTAGGGAGAGAGACCCCTTTACAAAACTCAAGCAAACGGTTGGAGAGTTCAGCAGAAGAGACCCGAGATTTAGTCTCGTAAAGGGACTGATAAAATAGCCACATTGTTTCATTGATTTCTTTGGGGGTAGATACCACCTTGCCCACTGCGTTTCTAAGCGCAAGTATCCTAGATGAGGCTTGCTGTTTATGTAAATGGTAGGCCAGTAGTTTATCTCTTTTATCGCCTCCTTCCCATGATCTGTGTTTGGAATGAAGAAGCTGCCATTCTGTTTTTTGCTTAGCAGTGTATTTGTTTGATATTTCAGGCCCACAGTCTTGGGCAAGAGAGGGGAATTGAGGGGCCTTTGGGTTGAGACCTTAAACTGTTCTCAGGATGGTGAGCTATGCCTGGAGTTGTTGCACATGCTTCACTCTGGCCTTGTTTTTAGCCGCTGTGTAAGATATAATCCTCCCCCTGATGACAGCCTTAAAGGCCTCCCAGAGTGTGGAGGCAGAAACCTCCTCAGACATATTGAGAGAGAAGTACGAGAGAGTCTCTCTGCAGTGACATAGGCCTGGAAGTCCCTATCTTGCAACAGCAGTGGGTTGCACCTCAATATCGTGGACGGAGCCACTTGCCCTGGGGGAGAAAACAGTATAGACACCAGAGCATGATCATAAATTATAATACTTCCAATGGTGGCTTCTGAAACCCCGGGTGAGGCTGCATAATTAGCCAGCCAGAAGTCTATCCTGCTATGGGTATGATGAACTGCTGAGCAAAAGGAATAATCCTGGCCTTGTGGATTATCTCTTCTTCAGGGGTCACAGAGATTCCACTCCAAGATAAGCTCATCAAGACCCGACAGGTCTTTGGGGTGGGTCTGTGGGGGTGGGGATGGACTCGTCAAGGAAAATATCGGGGACCAAGTTATGGTGGTGGTCTAACAAGATTGGGAGATCTGAATAACCATTCATGAGATCGGTGAAGGCTTGACTGATGGCGGGGTAGATTTCTCCAGAGTCATTATTAGGGCCATACATGTTTGCTAGAAACACCCTTCCCCCTGGGTAGGAAAGTCTAACTGCGATCCACCTGCCCTGAGAGTCTATGCATTTTTATTCTACCACCAAAGGCGAAGCTTTACAAAGTAAGATGGCCACCCCCCTAGATTTGCTTGAGGCACAACTAACAACAGCTGTTCCTACCCATAGTTTCTTAAGCCATTGCACAGTTTTGTTAGTTAGGTGCGTCTCTTGAAGCAGGGCTATGTCAGTACCCAGGGAATTCAGAAAGTGAAGCACTTTGGTGCGCTTGACCGAATGATTAAGCCCCTTAACATTCCAAGATACACATTTCCAGCCAGGCGGTGCAGGGGAGTTGCTAGCCATACTATACCACAGAGAAAATAACCAGAAAAGGAGTACTCACCCGTGAGATGAGAGATTGTCTAACAAAGAAGGAGGGGTGACGTGTATGTTAGCCCAGAAAGGAGGGTGTCAACCCTTGACAGAAGTCAGGAGTAGACAGAAAATGGAGCAAGTTTAAGAAAGCTGCAATGTTTGGCACCAATTAGGAAACAACCTGATCTGCTAAGCCAATAGAAAACAGGATAATCAGTAAAATGATTGAAAAAGTAACACTGTAACAGTACCCGTATATAAACTGATAATCACAGAACAATTTTGAGGTTTTAATGGTGCTGAGTTGGATGTGTGAAGAGTGCCTACAGTCACTCTACGCCACACTGCTTCAGACACCAATAATGGGGGAAAGTCAACCAGAGTGTGACCTGTCATAACCTGGCCTCCTAGACCACAATAAGGCTGGGTCTGGAGGAACCAGAAAGTCCTAACGGCAATTAGGCTGACAGGTTGTGTATAGAACCATTAACAACTGGAAGAAAAAAAAAAAAGGGGGGGGGTTTCCCATCATATTGTGATAGAGAAAGGGTGGGGGAGGGGGGCTTCTATGAGCTGCCCACCAGTATTCTAAACAAAAAATAGAGATAGGCGGAACTTAGCCGTCCTTTTAGTATTAGTGTGGCTAGGTGCTGTCTGCACCCAATATATAAATATGTACCAGGATTTTGAAGACGGAATATCTGATGGCCAAGCTCAGGCTGTCTGTGGAAAGATTTAAAGTGAGATGGTTACCATTTTTTCATTATATGGCTTCTAAAGAAAACAAACATGCGTTGGAAGTGTTAGCCATATACTCATAAGATGTATATTTGACTATAGGACAGGTTGGACCATTGAGCAATATGTGGTATGAAGAAATCATGCCTTTTTCTCTTCCTTTTCCCCTCTTTTCTTGCTCTATCAAACATACAGTTTGTGATTGATGTTTTTCCTCCTTTAAATTGTGTATGTGCTGAATATAAGTTTTTGTAATCGTGTGTGATAAAATTTCAATACATTTCTATTAAAAAAAAAAAACACGAGCAGGATGAGGCATAGGTGCCCTTGCATATATAGGAAGAGGATAGGGAAAGAAGGGGTGCTGTTGCTAAACAGTGGATCGGGGGGCATTACCCTCCCTTTACTGGCGATCAGGTCAAAAAATCAGATGGCACCCTAAGGAGAGAGCAGCCAAGGGACAGCTGTCTTAAGGGGGTTGGGAGGTGCAGGGAACAGACGCAACCGAGGGAAGCCATTTCCCCCCACTTACCACCCAGAAAAACAGCACATCTATCTAATTATAGAAGAAACATTTATATCAGCTATTAAATTATGATGAAGAAAACAAATGTCTTAGCCAGTTTAAAGCGTCCTGCTCGTCATTCGTTTCTGCCAGAGGCACCAGGGTCATCAGATCGTTTTTCTTCTTCTGCTCTGCTGGGGTGCGGAGGGGCAGACAGGGCTTCAGCAAATGATTTAGTCCCTGGTTTCAGAAGGCCTGCTGCTGAGGCACGATCTTCTTCACCTTCTTCTATGGCGGCAGCCCAGTCCAGCGGTTTGATATCTTTTAAGGGGTCACCGTTTTCAGCTGCTACTTGATCTTGGCTGGTTGCAGAGAGCACTTCTGCTCTTAGTAGCTTGGCGGGCGGTGGGGTGAAGCTGTGGAGTTGCCATTGAGAGGCAACCTGGACTTCTGGATCGCTGGTGTGGACAACTGGAAGTATTAGATTTTTAACTGAGCTTGCTTCTTTGTAGCTTCCAAATCAGTGTGGGCTTGTTTAGGGGCAGTTGGTGGACTGGGAGCTGTCCCTTTTCCAAAACGCCAGTGTAGTGGCCTTCCTGCACATAGGGCATGGGAAGCGATTTAACAGCAGGGCCAGTCCGGTTATATCTGTTCCCCTCTTGCAACCCTCTCTCCTGTCTTTCTGTTCCCTTGCCTTTTCTGTCCCCCGGGACCCAGAGGCATCTGGGAGATGCAGTCCGAGGTAGAAGGCACGGCCAGTGATTATGGTTCCATGTTTCAGCTTTCCTGGGGCATTCAGCAAGAAAGAATTTCCCATCTCTGGAGATCGGCAATGCTGAGAGTTTTTTAAATCTATATTGAAAAGAGTTTGCCTGCAGGATCATTTTAAGTGGACCAAAAGCTCTCCTTCTGGCGGCTACTTCTTGAGAGAAGTCCCTATAGAGGGATAAGGTGGCGCCTCTCCATGTGAGTTCTCCCAGGTCCCTGGCAGCCCACAGTAGCTTCTCCTTGACAGAGTACCTTAACAGGTACACTATTATGGTTCTTGGGGTATTCGAGCCATCCGATCTGCCACCCACCCGGTAAGCTCTTTCCACGCCGATCGGTTCTCTGCACCTCTCCCAGCAGCTCTAGCAACCAGTCACTGAAGAAGCATTCGATACCGGGGCCCCCAGGATCCTGATGTTTCTCTGGCTCCTATTCTCTTGGTCCTCAGCCCTATACCAAAGCAGAATGAGCTTGGCCTCATGGAAGTTGATGCAACACTGCCATATGGTTGCCTCTCGAACTCTTCAGTTCTCTGCTCCAACACATTTTTCTCGTCTTCCAGTCGTCGCACGTCAGCCACATTTCCTGCCAGAGATGCACCAATATTGTCAACCCTGGTCAGAAGTGCTTCAAGCATCTGAGTTATGTGCGATAGGGCGTCTCCTAGTTGGGCCTGACCAGGGGAGAGTTGAATACCTTGCAGACATGGTCATTGTCTGTTTTCCACAGAGGTCTCCATCACACCCGTCAAAAATTGCAATATTTTGTGATGGCAAGAGGTAGGGCAGCTTTCAGTAGATTAGTGATGCTCAGCTTTCAGTGATCATGACCCATTAAATCATTACTCGGGTGCAGAATTAGTGGCTGGAGCACTGGAAATCGAGCTAGGGTCTGTGCTGTTAGGTCTTGCGGCCTACCCAGACTGTGCAGCTCTCAAAGCGGCAACCCGTCTAAAACACCCAGAGCGTGGCCCTGCAGCAAAAAAAAAAAAAATCAGGATGTAGGCGGGGGGTTCTCAGTTGTATCTAGTATTTCAGTCCGGCATTGCTGTACATTAGATGCAACTAGGTGCCAGGCTGGGACAGGCGAGAGTCCTAAGCAGCCATTATCGTTAGGTCAAGCCATGCCCCAAAAAAAAATCAGGGTGTTTGCAATGTACACATCAGTGAACATAAAACTTTCTAATCCTTGTGTGTTAAAATTGATATCAACTTCTAGCTTCAGTGCTGCACAGGGTTTCTGTGATGTCATCAGAACTGTAAAAGTGGTTTTCCGACAGAACCAAGTACTAAACCTTCAGTTTAGCAACAGTGTACCACTAACAGCAAATACGTCAGGATATTTTGAGGTTAGCTACAACATAAAAGGTATTAACTTGTTATCTTGCCATTTTCATCTCCCCTGGCCCTGCATCAATATAATGCTTCTGTATGTAAATGTGTGTAACAGATTATCCTAGTTTTAGTGTGCGTTTTGTTCCTGGAACTCATGCTTTACTCTTCTAATGCACGCTGGCCAGCCTCTTGGCCAGGTCATCATTGGAAATGAGATCTTGTCCTCAATATTTTTTTTCTCTTGGTTTGTAAAATGAAGAACTGAACTAGCAAGACCTAACAAGTCCACAAGTGTCTACATCTTGCAATATTCCCATTAGAGATATACAACATACCTCTTAGATGAATCTGAAGGGGTACAAATAACTACATCTGGATCTTCGTTATTCTGTGGTGGAGGGAATGGAGAAACAGAAGATGATGATCCCAAAAAACTTCCTAGCTCAAGACTTCCTCAGTTACATAAATGCTACCATGTAGTGATGTTTGTAATAAGCTTTAGTAAAGGAGGAGTTGACACTCTTGCAGTGGGAGTTACAAACAAAAATGTGATATACTGCTCTAACGCAGGGACTCTTATGCTCTAACGCAGGGAGTCTTATCTAAGAAGACTAGCTAACTTCTAACGGTACTTTTGTTACTAGTATTCGTTACACAAGCACACCAGAGCAGTTCCAAGAAGCATGCACAAAGTCTTCAGAAAGCCCACAGTATCTGAGAGCCAAAGTGCCAACTCCCCAAAATCCCAACACACTGGCCAAAGAGAGTTCTAACTGAACAAAAAGAAAAAATTACTCACCTTAGTAATTATATTTCTTCTAATGGAGTCTTGCTGTATTCTGACAATTGTAGTGATTCCCAACCTTTGAACTGCCCCGGAGTAAAGAATCTGACAGTTTGAGTTTAAAACACTCCAGACAGAGACTTCAACCGAGCTCAAGCTCAGCGTTCCATGCCCTGCATGGAAAGTTAACCCTTAGTTCTCCAGGGCAGTTCAAAGGTTGGGAATCACTGCAATTGTCAGAATACAGCAAGACTTCATGTTGTTTGAAGGCATTAATGCAGTCAAGAAAAGTAGAAAAACCGTCCCACTAGAAAATATTTGCCCATAAAATCTGACTGCAAGAGTAGCTCCCCCCCAAAAAATGCAACTTCACTTTTCCTGCAGAGAGAGAAGGCTCTCGAGTATGGAGGGCGAAAGACTTGAGGAAGGGGAGCTGACAAAGTTCTAACCTATGGGCTTTCCAAGGACTTAGAACATGTTAAGTGGAGCAGCAGAAGTGTAACTACTTGGAAAGACAGATTTACTATAGACCTAAACTGAACACATACTTATTTTAAACTGCATTTGCAGTTATCCAGACAGTGCAATCTTAAGTGTTAAGCACCAGCTTGGGAACCAGATCATTGGTTCAAACCTGGCTACAGCCAAATACTCCACTGAGTGGAAACTTGGAATGAATCTTCCATACAGGTTTCCAGTCAACTTAAGTCACTGGGTTCTGTACATCATATGCAATTAGAAATTGATCATCAGCTGGGAAAACGACAGCTCTAACAAGAGGTGAGCTGAACTCACTGGATTCTACTTTATTGTAGTCTTCAGCTCATCTGATGTCACTGGGTTGCAGAACTGCTAAGTATTTAAAACCATCTAGCAAAAGCCAATACAGGCTGCAAAATAATGGTATTGTGGGCAGTGAGAAATGTGTAAACTATTTTTACACTAACCACTGAGCCACCTAACTGCACTTTCTAACTGCTGTGATACACACAATGACTAATATATATATATACGTACAGTACAGTTACATAAGAACTTACCGTACCAGTAGATCTTCGAGAGGAGCTCTTGCAGCAGGTAATACCATTAGGACAAAGCCACCAAAAGTGTTAGGACACCATGGAAAAAACTTCTAGCTAGCAGTCTATGGCAGGGGTCCGCCCCCGTGGCTCCACCCTATCAGACGTGGTAAAAAGTGGTGGTCCCCCAGCACCACCTCCTTTCTCCCACCAGAGACCTGGCTGAAAAACAGATGGAGAACCGAGGACGATTTCCTATCCCCAAAGAGAAAATATAATATTGGTCCCTGGGGGCAGGTGGATGGGAAAGCCACCTGCTGCAAGAGCCCCTCTCGAAGATCTACGGTTACGATAAGTTCTTACGGAACTGTACTATCTCACTTCAAGGGGGAGCTCTTGCAGAAGGTAATATCATTAGGACAGAGACCCAAGCAGTACCCATAAAGATACCCAGGTCGAAGGGTGGAGGACAATAATGCCAAAAATATAGGCAATTAGGAGAGGAGTTCCTGGAGGACTGCTAGGCTGAAACCTGTTCTCCTTCTGGAAGTCACGTCCAGACTGTAGTGTGCAACAAAGGTGTGCACTGAACTCCAAGTAGCGGCTGCACAGAGGTCTGCTGAAGAAACATTCCTCAGGGAAGCAAAGGATGTTGCTATCCCTCTGCTGGAATGACCCTTAACTGGTCCCGGTAAGGGTTTGTTATGCTGCTGCTAACGGAATGTGACGCAGTGCACGAGCCACTTAGTCAAAGTCTGCTTGGTGACGGGTGCCGCAACTTTTCTGTGGGCAAATGAGGCAAACAATTGGTCCATCTTTCTGGAGGAACCAGTTTGAGCCAAACAGTAACGCAGAAGCCTATGTACATCCAGAGTTTGTAACAAGGCCTCCCCTCTGTTAGAGTACTCTGGGTAATAAACTCGTAGTTGAATATCCTGGTTCAACGTGAACTCGGATACTACCTTTGGAAGGAACTTAGGGTTTGTATGGAGGGCTACCCTGTCCCTGTGAAAAATAAGATAAGGCTCTTTACACGTCAGAGCTTGTAGCTCGGAATTTCTCAGAGCCGAGGTGATAGCAACGAAAAATAACACCGTCCAAGAGAAAAGGTGAAGCTTGCAACTTGTGGCTGGTTCAAAGGGTGGCAAGATGAGTTTCTCCAAAACAAACAGGAGGTCCCAAGGCAGCACAGGGTTTCTCCTGGGAGGTTTAATGTGCAAGATGCTCCTTAGCAAGGTCTTGCATATTTATTTATTTGCACATCAGTTTACAACCTTTGAGCCAGGGGCACATTTTCAAAGGTACCTCGTCACAAAGAGGACAAATACAGTAAAGACATTCATGCTACAGGATGTAGGTTACATGGAATCAACACACAAGTTTGTGAAGAACATGATAGATACAGCAGTAAATACAAAATATAAAAACTCACTTATGGTTACA
Source organism: Neoceratodus forsteri (assembly GCA_016271365.2). Lineage (NCBI taxonomy): Eukaryota > Metazoa > Chordata > Ceratodontiformes > Ceratodontidae > Neoceratodus > Neoceratodus forsteri. Next base: position 171,183,071 of record JADMNL010000025.1, read on the forward strand.
GGATATGGGTACATCAATCAATCGGTGATTGGACCGATATTACAGAGAGGCCAAATTGGTTATTGTGGCAACATAGAGACTGGAAATGGAGCAGTCAGTAGAGCAGTGATAATTTAACAGGTTACAGCAGCATATAATGGTAAGAGCAGTCAGGAGCAGTGGCAAATTAACCAGGTTACAGCAGCACATAGTAACACTGCCGGAGGCGAAGTCAACAGAGCAATTTAAGCCAGGTTACAGTAACATATAGCAATACTGCAGTTTGAGCAGTCGGCAGAGCAGTGGTAATTTTGCCAGAGGAGATACGTACTCGCATGGGGAAAGGCCAAGCACCAGGGAATAATTACTGTACAGTCCATCGTGGTATAAGTATAGAGTGGTGCGGTTTGGATGCTGCCCAGTGGGCACTGTCAGGGCACAGTGGGTAGCGCCTCAGATTATACAGGTGCAATTTCGTGAGGTGAACAGTTCACTTCTGAGTGCAGGTTTAAATTTTGAGATAGTAGGGGCATCTGTGACATGGAGAGGGAGCGAGTTGAACCAGGAAGGGGCTCTATGGGGGAAGGACCTCTGACTATGGGAGGTCCTGGCTCTTGGTGTCTGGAAGGTAGTCTTGCGGGAAGTCCGTGTACAGACCAGGGATTTGGCTAGGGAGGGAGGAGGCTGTCAGCCCGGGGAGGACAGTCCTAGGAGAGTTTTTTTTTGCTATTAGGCATGTTTGGTAACGCAGTCGTTCATCTAGGTTCAGCAATGTTGCCAGCCCGTAGAGCTGGCATGAGTGTGTAAACCTAGGGGCCCCAGTGATTAGTCTGCATGCCTTGTTAAGTAACAGGCGGATTTTGTTGAGCGCAGGTGTGTCGGCAGCCCCGTAGACCGGGAGTCCATAGTCTACCAGGGATAATATAGAGGATGTTACCGCAAGCCGGAGGGCAGTGAGGGAGAGCGCTTTTGTAGCGGTATAAGATACGCCCAGCTGTGACATTGGCTGCTGAGGCAAGGGGTGTCAATGTGGGTATGGTAGTTGAGGGCTGAGTCAAAGGTGACCCAAGGTACTTGAACGAGGTACTTGCTCTAGCGGTTTTTGGAGCCAGGGAGGATGTGGAGTGGAAAATTGCTGGCTTTGTTTTGGGGCTGGGCAAAGAGCATTGTTTTCAATTTTTTGAGATTTATGATCAGTCTATGCTTTGTGAACCAGGTTTCTGCAACAGTATACGAGAGCTGCAGGGATTCCTGAAGGGAGGTAGGGTTGCGGTGGGAGGCAAAGATGACAGCGTAGTCTGCATACAGCAGCATATTTCCGGTGCATTCACTTGGCAGAGTGTTAAGGTAGAGCAAAAAAGAGTAGAGGTCCCAGGATGGAGCCCTGAGGAACCCCTGATCGGATGGGACATGATTTTGATAGTGTTCCATTAATTTTGACACATTGGGAGCGGGCCGATAGATAGCTGGTGCACCAGGTGAGTGGCCCAGTAGCGAAGCCAGCCTGGTGGAGTGCACCCAGTAGGAGGGGGTGGGAAGCAGTGTCAAACGCCTTTGAAAGGTCGATGAACACTGCCCCAGCTAGGGAGCCAGAGTCCAGGGATGTGTGTAGGAATGTTGAGAACTCCACTAGTGCTGTGTCCTGCCCGGAAACCGTGCTGTTCAGGGCAAGGGATGTTGTATTTAGTCAGGTACTCAGTAATCTGTATAGCGACCAGTTTTTCAAGGGCTTTGGAGAGGGGAAGGAGTATAGAGATAGGCCGGTAGTTCCCACCTGAGGACCCATCACCCCCTTTGTGGATGGGAGTGACAATGGCTGTCTTCCATGCTGTGGGGAACTGCCCCAGGCAGAGGGATTTATTGAGAAGGCTGGTAAGTGGGACAAGGACCTGGTCCAGTACGCGCCGGAGAATGGCGACGTCCACGGTGGAGTTGCCGGGACTATTGCTCTTTAGCGCACATGTCCAACTGTGCCAGAGTCTTCCCATTCAGTGGTGCACGATAGGCTGATAATGTACAGAGGTGCAACTTAAAAGGACGAGTAGCTAAGGCCCAAGTCCGATAAGTAAATATACTCCAGCAGAGATTCCACCAGACAACTGAGAGGATCTAGAGAATGGGGGAATGCCCACAAGCAGAAATGCTTCCATTTCATGGTATATGTTGCTCTGGTAGAGGGTTTTCGTGCTGCCACGAGCACCTCTGCCACTCTGAGGGATACTCCAAATTTATCCCTAGCTAAGTCTGCAGGAGCCAAGTATGCAAATGCAAGGACAGGAGGGCCGGATGGACCAACACCCTGCTCTTGGGAGAGCAAGTAAGTGGAGAGGGGCAACAGAACTGGCAGTTCTGACGCCAGCTGTTGCAACAGCGGGAACCAAATCTGTCGCGGCCAGGAGGGCACTACCAGTATCATCCGGGCACCTTCTGCCTGCAACTTGAGTAGGATCCTTTGAAGAACAGGGAAGGGAGGGAGGGAAGGCACACAGAAACCTCCCTGTCCAAGAGAGGGACAATGCATCTCACCAAAAAGCACCAGGCCCTGGATCTAGCGAGCAGAAATTGGGCAGTTTGGCATTGTGTGGGGACGCAAAGAGGTCCAGTTCTGGCTGACCCCACCTTTCAAAGAGGTCGCCTACAACTTCTTGATGTAGTTCCCATTCGTGGTTCCGAGACCAAGAGCGACTTAGGCCGTCTGCGAGGATGTTGTGAATCCCTGGAACATGGACAGCTGTGACATCCAGGCTGTGATCCACTGCCCAAGTCTATACCCTCACTGCCTCTCTGCATAGGGGATAAGAATGTGTGTCCCCTTGCTTGTTGAGATGTAAGACTACTGGGGTATTGTCCGACTGGAGCAAAAGGGGCCCAGGAGGGATTACCCCTTGGAAAGCTTGAAGGGCGTACAATACAGCTCTCATCTCCAAAATGTTTATGTGGAGAGACCATTCCATTGAATTCCAAGAACCCCTCATCTAATGTGAAGCAATATGTGCTCCCCATCCCAATCCTGAGGCATCTGTAGTAAGGATCTGTTGTGGGCTGGATCGCTGGAAGGGAATTCCTACGCCCAAATGGGCCGGGGTAACCCACCAGGTCAGGGACTGACTGCGCTGGAGATCCAGATGGGCTCTTCTAGCTCGTCCATGCCTTGGTCCCACTGTATTCTGAGGTGCCAATGGAAGATCCTCATGTTCAAGTGTGCGAGGGGAACTGTAGCTATGGCTGCAGCCATATGACCTAGAAGCTGCAGACCACCCTTGCTGGGAACAAGTCAGAGTCCATCACCCTGTGAGTGACTTCTCTTAGCCCGGTTGCCCGATCTGCGGGCAAGAAGGCTTTCCCTTGGACGGTGTCCAAGACTGCTCCTATGTACTGCAGCCTTTGAGCAGGTTTAGGGTGATGCCCAGAGTCCTGAACAAACTGAACGCCTCGTCCATCGTCCTGTTCAACTGGTCTTCTGTTGGAGCTGTGAGAAGCCAATCGTCCAGGTAGGGGTAGACAAAGTGACCCACTCTCCTGAGGGCCGCCACCACTACTGCTAGGCACCTGGTGAAAACCCTTTTGCTGCTGACAGGCTGAACGGCAGCGCCCTGAACTGGTAGTGCCCTCCTTGGAAGGTGACGCAAAGGTACTTCCTGTGGGATGGCAGGATCTTTATATGCATATACACATATCCTGCATGACCAGTGAGCATAGCAAGTCTCCTTGATGGAGCGTGGGCAACAGGCTCGCTAAGGTCACCATTCTGAACCTTTGGTACTGATGAAAGTGTTCAGCTGACTCAGATCCAGACTGGGACGGAGGCCTCCCATCTTCTTTGGGACTAGGAAGAAGTGGGAGTAAAGTCCCTTGCCTCTGAGCACAGGGGACCTCCTGGATGGCACTTTTGTCGAGCAAGGCCTGTGTCTCTGCTTGCAGGAGAGCTGCGTGGGAGGTTGAGCAGTGGGAGGGGACAGGTGGATTGTCCTACGGGATTTGGGCAAGCTCTAGGGAGTATCCTCTGTCCACTATCTGGAGGACCCATTGATCGGATGTGATATTGGACCATCCGGATTGGTAAAGGAGAATCTTCCTTCTACCTCCCTACGCTTTGTTCTGGAGAATCGTAGAGAGTCATGCTGTTGTGGAGGGGTAGGCAGGGGAAGTCTGGGCGCCTTGGGATTTTGGAGCCCTGGGCGCCTGAAGGGATGGGGGACCTTTTAAAACCTCCCTTGTGTTGTGTCTAGTGTCTTCCCTGCTGTCCCTGGTTCTTTCCAAACTGACGGCATCGGGTGACCACTGGCTCTGAACTGTACATCCTGTGGACAGCAGATCCTGCTTTACCAGAATCTTGTAACCCAGTTATAAGTTTCTCAGTCTCCTGGCCACATAGGAGTGGACCCTGAAAGGAGTGTCCAAAATGGCAACTTGTAAATCCGGGAAGAAACCAGAAACTCTGAGCCACGCATGCCTCCGCATGCAAATACCAGTGGCTGCTACCGTTGTGGCAGTGTCTGCGAAGTCGCAGGAGTTCCTTAACACGTGCTTGTCCACATCCATACCAGACTGGATGACAGCGAGGAGTTTTGCCTCACCCTCAGAGTCTGGCTGGGCCTTGGCCAGGTCCATCGCTTTCGCTCACAGAGAATTTTGATATGTGACCATGTGGGCAAGAAAGTTCAGAAAAAATTACTCACCTTAGTAATTATGTTTCTTCTAGTGGAGTCTTGCTGTATTCTGACAATTGCAGTTAGGTCCTGCCTTTCAACTGCCCCCGGAGAACACAGGGTTAACTTTTCTATGCCTGGCATAGAATGTTCATCTCGAGCTCGGTTGAAGCCTCTGCCTGTTATTCAAACTGCAACCATCAGATCTTTACGAGCAAAAACTCACTAGGTGTTCTGTGTGGAAACTGCAAAATTTTTACTAGCCAACAGGCAAATATATAATGTTTTTGGTTCTCAAAGGAAGACTCAAGTCAGGAAACCCAAAAACAAAAACACATCAATAAAACAACATTCCACCCAAAGGAAAAAAAGAGGGTATAAAAGGGACACCCCTAGGGTGCCAACCCTGCTCCTGCCCACCCACATCCCAAAAACTAGGTTCTGAGATGGGAGGCGGGGGCAGAATACAGCAAGACTCCACTAGAAGAAATAATTACTAAGGTGAGTAATTTTGTCTTCAAACATGAAGCCTTGCTGTATTCTGAAAATTGCAGACTACCAAGCAGTACCTCCATGGAGGAGGGACAGAACCTACTTTGGAAACAGGATCTGAAGTACTGCTGTGCGAAACCAAGCATTACTCCTAGCCTAGATATCCAGAGAGTAATGCTTGGTGAAAGTATGGACTGTTTTCCAGGTGGCTGCTTGACAAATTTCTAAGACCGGAATATCCCTGGCAGCAGCCAGGGAAGAAAAAATTACTCACCTTAGTAATGTTGTTTCTTCTAATGGAGTCTTCCTATATTATGACCTATGCAGTGAGTCCCAACCTTCGAACTGCTCCAGAGGTGAAAGAGTTAACTTTCCATGCCAGGCATGGAACGCAGAGCTCAAGCTCGGTTGAAACTCTGTCTTTGTTCTTCAAACTCAAACCGTCAGATCTTTGAGCTAAACTCACTGAGGTCCTGTGTGGAGGCTGAAACCTACACTACCCAACTGGCTACTAAACATAAAAACACATTTTTGGTCCCAAAACAAAGACTCAAGTCAGGAGACCCAAAAATAAAACATAACACCAAGTCACCCAAAGAAAGAGGTGAAAACAACAAGGTGGGCATCTACTAAGTGCCAACACTGCACTGCCCACCCACATCCCAAAACAGAGGTTCTGAGAGGGCAGGCAGGGGGGTCATAATATAGCAAGACTCCATTAGAAGAAACAACATGACTAAGGTGAGTAATTTTTCTTCAAACAACATGACGTCTTGCTATATTATGACATATGCAGACTACACAGCAGTACCTCCATGGAGGGGACAGAACCTACTTAGGAAATAGGCTCTGAAGCACAGCTGTGCCAAACCGAGCATCACTCCTAGCCTGGATGTCCAGGGAGTAATGCTTGGTAAAAGTGTGAACTGTTTTCCAGGTAGCTGCTTGACATTTCTCTAGAATAGGGATGTCCCTGGCAACAGCCAGAGAAGCAGCTGTACCTCTGGTAGAGTGAGCCCTCAGGCCTGAGGGAGGAACCTTACCCAGCTTTTCATAACAGAATTGGATACAAGAGACAATCCAACTGGCAATGGATCTTTTAGTGGCAGGTTTCCCTTTACCAACCTCACCATAAGTGAAGAACAGTTGGAGGGAGTCAAACCTGTGACCCTTGGTACGCTCTATGTAGTAACTAAGGGCTCTCTTCACATCTAAGCTGTGCAGCCTCCTCTCGCCAGAGGAGGAATGGTCAGTGAAGTACACTGGAAGAGATATAGATTGATTAAGGTGGAAATCTGAAACCACCTTAGGCAAGAACTTGCTGTTAGTCCTGAGGACCACGTTATCTCTATGAAAGGAGATAAAATCAGGCTCCACTGACAAAGCTTGTAATTCACTTATGCGTCTGGCAGAAGTGATGGCTACCAGAAACACAGTCTTCCAAGTCAAGTAGTTAAGCTCTGCTGAAGACAAAGGCTCAAAGTGGGGTTGCATAAGCTGAGCAATGCAAACATTAAGATCCCAGGCAGGGGCAGGGTCCCTGAATGGAGGGTTGGTGTGAAGCAATCCCTTAAAAAACTTGGAGAATACAGGATGAGCTGAAAGAGAAGAGGGTTTACCTGCTGAAATAAAAGCAGACACAGCTGCCAAATGTACTTTTAGGGTAGCTGGTCTCAGCCCCAAGGTATTTAAATGGGCCATATAATCCAGGACTGTGGCTAAATCAGCAGATTCTGGGGAAATATGCTTCCCAGAGCACCATATGGAAAACCTCTTCCATTTGGAATTATAGGTAGCCCTGGTGGAAGGCTTCCTAGAAGCCTTTAGTATATCCATTACACCTTGGGAGAGGTGTAGATCAGCAAACTAACTCTTCAAGAGCCAGGCCCTGAGATTGAGAGATTTGAGGTTCGGGTACCAAACCCTCCCCTGAGCACAAGCTAACAGGTTGTAATTCCTGGGAAGACACAGGGGAAGATGGACTGCTAAGGACAGTAGGAGTGGATACCAGGGCTGTCTGGCCCAGTCTGGAGCAATCAGGATCATCTTGCAAGGCTGAGATCTGATTTTGACTAGCACTTTGAACAGGAGAGGGAGGGGGAGCATAGAGAAACTTCCCTTCCCAATTGAGAACTAAGGCATCCAGGGGGACTGAGCCCAACACTGGGGGTCTGCAGCAAAAAAGGGGAAGTTGGTGATTGTCTGGGGCTGCAAAAAGATCTATCTGCGGGGTGCCCCATCTGACAAATATCACCTCCAGGACCAGGGAGTCCAGTGACCATTCGCAATGGCCCTGGGAAATCCTGCTGAGAGCATCTGCTAAGACATTGTCCTTGCCTGGCAGGTGAACTGCCGTAAGAGAGATGTTCAGGGAGTAAACCAGAGACCACACTTCATTGCTTCGGTGCACAAGGCCGTAGACAGAGTGCCCCCTTGCTTGTTGATGTACCACACTGTCGTGGTGGTGTCTGTTCTGACCTGTACAACTTTGTTCTGAACAGATTTGGAAAAAACTTGAAGTGCTAGAAAAACTGCTCTGAGTTCCAACAGATTGATGTGGAGCAGAGATTCCTGAGGGGACCACAATCACTGGGTAGTGAGGGTGTATGTGAGCTCCACCCAAGAGGGATGCATCTGTAGTAAGGATTAAGGAGTGAGACTGAGTGACAAAGGAACCCTTGTCTCAGATTGCTCTGATCCTATCACCACTGTAGGGCCTAGATCAGGTTCGAGTTACTGGGATCAATTTGGTTAGAGGGTCTTTCCTTTGAGACCAAAAGGCTCTCAAATGGAACTGGATGTCCCTCATCTGAAATCTTGCTCCCTGCACTACTGCTGTAGAAGCAGCCATGTGCCCCAGGAGCTGTAGAAAATGCCTTGCTGGTCGAGAGACCTGCAGGGTGAAGGAGGATGCCAGAGTGACCTGCAGGGTGAAGGAGGATGCCAGAGAGACCAGGGTCCTTGCCCTGTCCAAAGGAAGGCTCTGGCTTCCTTTGTGTTCAGCTCTGCGCCTATGAAGGAGAGGAGCTGGACAGGCTCTAGAACTGACTTTGAAAGATTCAGAAGGAAACCTAGAGAGGTGAGCAGTTGCTGAGTTATCTGTAGGTGTAACCTGACTTGGTCTGGAGACTGACCTACTATGAGCCAGTCATCCAGGTAAGGGAAGATGGCAATTTTTTGCCTTCTTACGGCAGCAACTGCTACTGCCAGGCATTTTGTGAATACCCTTGGAGCAGAGGTGAGGCCGAAGGGCATTGCTCTGAACTGGTAATGGCCTGAGGGCAGCTCGAACCTGAGGTACTTTCGATGGGAGCTTCTGATGAGAATATGGAAGTAGGCATCTGGGAGGTCCAGGGACGCTAGCCAGTCCCCTGGTCTTAGAGAGGGTAGAATAATTCCCAGAGTCACCATTTTGAATTTTGGTTTTAAAAGGTGCTTGTTTAAATATCTGAGATCCAGGATGGGCCGCCATTCTCCTGTCTTTTTTGGGGTAAGGAAGTACCAGGAGTACAATCCTTTGCCCTGGTGTAGGGGTGGAACCCTTTCCACAGCTCTGAGAGCCAGGAGGGAAGAGACCTCTGCCTCTAGGGCAAGTGCCTCTGATGGATTTGCAGGTGGAAAGGTTCTGGTTCTCATCTTTGGAAATTTTTTGAAGCTGAGAACCAGTCCCTGGCTTACTACTTCCAGGACCCACTTGTCTGATGTTAGAGACTTCCAGTCCTGGACAAAGTAAGGCAACCTGCCCCCTAGGGGTAGCTGAGAATCGGCCCTGGCAACCCCATCAGGGTGCCTGCTTGGCAGGGGCTTTGGGCTCAGAGGTGGAAGCAGGCCTGCTTGTACCCCGTCTGCCTCTCCCTCTAAAGAACCTCCTCTGGGCATAAGCAGAAGAGGAGGCCTGGGCTTGGTGAAAAGGCCTGCCTTTGAGGAGTGGCCTGCCTTTCCTTGGCCTGGGCACTCCTATAGGTGGTCCTATACTCATCCATTTTCTTCATGTAATTCTCTGTCTGCTCCCCAAACAGAGAATTACCCACAACAGTAAAATTCATGGCCTTAGTCTGGGTATCCTGTGACAGGCTAGTACATCTGAGCCAAGCCATTCTGCAAAGTGCCACAGATGTAGCCATGACTCTTGATGGCACACCATTAGAGTCCACTGCAGCATGGAACTGCACCTTGGATGCCTCAATACCATCAGCAATCACCTGCTCCAGCTCCTTGGCAAGCTGGCCGGGGACCTGTTTTGCTAGAGCCATAACAGTATCCCATCTAGATTTCTGATATCTAGCAACATAAGCCATATAATTTGCCTGTCTGAGTCCCAAGTATGCTGCCATGTACTGTTTCTTTGCCATGGCATCAATCCTCCTGGAGTCCTTGTCAGGGGGGTGTGAAGCCAAGGGAATATTTGCCTTGTCACAGGCTGCAGCCTGCACTACCCCAACATGGCTGCATTGTTGTGTAAGGAACTCCGTATCAGAGCCTGACAGTGTGTACCTCTTGTCCATTCTCTTATCCACAGGAGGTATAGTGTGAGGAGTTTTTAGAATTTTAACTGTGTTTCCCAAAAGATTTATGCAAAGGAATAGATAGCCTCCTTGACTCTGGGATATCCATCATTTCCACATAGACAGGCTCCTCTTGATCATCCACAGCTTCCTCCATAGGGAGCTGGAGGGTTTCAGCCACTTTCTTATAAAACATAAAATGAGAAGGGGACTCAAAAAGCCTAGGAGGAGACACTCCTGAAGGTCTGTCTGGGGGATGTCCGGGTCAATGGGCACATCCAGACTTTCAAATCCACATTCACTCTCCTCATACTCCTCGTCCCCCCTCCTCCGGTTCATAATATTCCTCTACATCATACTCTTGAACCGGTGGACCCGGCCGAACCGGACGCTTACCTGATGATGCCGGTTCAGTCGGAACCAGGGAAAGCGACTGGACAATTTTAATCGCTTTGGCCATTTCTTCCAGTGGTTGGAGAGGAAAGTTTTGGATCCACACCAGCTGATTTCCTAGTCCTTTTGCTGGAACCGACTCTAGAGTCAGATCTCCTTTGCCCGAGGAAGTCTACGCCTGGTCAGAGGGCACTCCCTCCAGTTCGGTTGGAACCGAACCGGGCTGACCATCCGGTTCAGCGGACTTTTTGGCCTCCCTTTCCCTGAGCCTACCAACTCTCTTTTCTAGTGTAGCTGCAGGAAAATTTTTACAAATCTGGCAGTCTGCATTGAGGTGGTCAAACCACAGACAAACACAGGTGGCACAGAGTCTGAACCGACCGGTTGCGGTTTAATTTCGGTCAAAAACAGAGAAAAACAATACTTTAACCGACAAAATGAACCGAGCAGAAGGAGAAATCTCCGGAGCGACTGTTCAGTGAGGCGGAGTAAAGAATCTGACGGTTTGAGTTTGAAGAACAACAGGCAGAGTTTCAACCGAGCTCAAGCTCTGCGTTCCATGCCTGGCATGGAAAGTTAACTCTTTCACCTCCGGAGCAGTTCGAAGGTTGGGACTCACTGCATAGGTCATAATATAGCAAGACTTCATGTTGTTTGAAGCAGCTGTACCTCTTGTGGAATGAGCCCTCAGGCATGAGGGTGGAGTTCAACCCCAGTTTTTCATAGCAGAATTGTATACAAGAAACAATCCACCTGGCAATAGATCTCTTAGTGGCAGGTTTTCCTTACCAACTTCTCCATAAGTGAGGAACAACTGGAGGGATTCAAACCTGTGACCCTTGATACGCTCTATGTAGTAGCTAAGGGCTCTTTTAACATCCAAACTGTGTAGCCTCCTCTCTCCAGAGGAAGAATGCTCAGTGAAGAAAACACAGAGAGATATAGACTGGTTGAGGTGGAAATCTGAAACCACTTTAGGCAAGAACTTTCTGTTGGTTCTAAGGACCACTTTATCTCTGTGAAAAGAGATGAAATCAGATTCCACTGACAGGGCTTGCAATTCACTGATACGTCTAGCAGAAGTAATGGCTACCAAAAACACAGTTTTCCAAGTCAAGTACTTAAGCTCTGCTGAGGACAAAGGCTCAAAAGGGGGTTGCATAAGCTGAGCAATGCAAACATTAAGATCCCAAGCAGGAGCAGGATCCCTAAAGGGGGGATTGGTGTGAAGCAATCCCTTGAAAAACTTACAGAATACAGGATGGGATGACAGAGAGGAAGACTTGCCTACAGACAGGAAAGCAGAAACAGCTGCCAAGTGTACCTTAAGGGTAGCTGGTCTGAGACCTAGGCCATTAAGATGGACCATATAATCCAGAACCGTAGGCAATTCAGCAGAGTCTGGAGAAATATTCTTCTTAGAACACCAAATGCTGAATCTTTTCCATTTGGAGTTGTAAGTCTTTCTGGTGGAAGACTTTCGAAAAGCCTTAAGGATATCCAGAACCCCTTGGGAAAGATGTAGATCTGCAAACTCTAACTCTTCAAGAGCCAAGCCTTGAGATTGAGAGACTGAAGATTTGGGTACCAAAGCCTCCCCTGAGAGGATGTTAACAGGTTGTAATTCCTGGGAAGAGACAGGGGAAGATGGACTGCTAGGGACAGCAACAAGGGATACCATGGCTGCCTGGCCATAGTCTGGAGCAATCAGAATCACTCTGCATGGTTGTGACCTTATCTTGACTAACACTTTGAACAGGAGAGGGGAGGGGGGGAAAGCATACAGAAATTTCCCTTCCCAGTTCAGAATCCTAGCATCCAGGGGGACTGAGCCCAAGACTGGGGGTCTGCAACAAAAGAGAGTAAGTTGGCGATTGTCTGGGGCTGCAAAAAAGATCCATCTCTGGAGTGCCCCATCTTGAGAAAATCACTTCCAACACCAGGGGATCTAGGGCCCATTCGTGACGGCCCTGGGATATTCTGCTCAGTGCATCTGCTAGGACATTGTCCTTCCCTGGGAGGTGAACTGCTATCAGAGAGGTTTGCAGGGAATGGGCCAGGGACCACAACTTCATTGCTTATGTGCACAAGGCCGTAGACAGCATGCCTCCTTGCTTGTTTATGTACCACATGGTGGTGGTGGTGTCTGTTCTGACCTGAACCACCTTGTTCTGTACAGATTTGGAAAAAGCTTGCAGTGCCAGAAACACTGCTCTGAGTTCCAAGAGACTGATGTGAAGCAGAGATTCCTGAGGCGACCACAGTCCCTGGGTGGTAAGTTCCCCCAAATTGGCTACCCAGCCCAGCAGGGAAGCATCTGTGGTGAGGACCACTGAATGAGACTGAGCGACAAATGGAACCCCTTGCCTCAAATTGTCCTGATCCTACCATCATTGCAAGGCTTGGATCAGGGTTCGAGTCACTGGAAATAGTTTGGTAAGGGAATCCTTTCTTTGGGACCAAAACTCTTAAGTGGAACTGAATGTCCCTCATTTGGAATCTTGCCCCCTGGACCACTGCTGTGGAAGCTGCCACGTGGCCCAGTAGCTGAAGGAAATGCCTTGCTGGTTGAGACACCTGAAGACTGAATGAAGAGGCTAGTTCCATGAGGGTCCTTGCCCTTTCCAGGGGAAGGAAGGCTCTTGCTTTTATTGTATCCAGTTCTGCACCTATGAAGGTGAGGAGCTGCACTGGTTCGAGAACTGACTTTGATAGGTTGAGAAGGAATCCTAAAGAAGTGAGCACTTGCTGGGTCACTTGCAGGTGTGACTTGACTTGGTCTGGAGACCGACCTACTATGAGCCAGTCGTCCAAGTATGGGAAAATGGAAATCTTTTGTCTTCTTAGGAAGGCAACAACTACTGCCAGGCACTTTGTGAAGACCCTTGGGGCTGATGTTAGCCCAAAGGGCATTGCTCTGAACTGATAGTGGCCGGAGGGCAACTTGATCCTGAGGTACTTTCTGTGGGAGCACCTGATGGGAATGTGAAAGTAGGCATCTTTGAGGTCCAGGGAGGCTAGCCAGTCCCCTGGCATTACAGAGGGAAGGATAATTCCCAGAGTTACCATTTTGAACTTTGGCTTTAAAAGATGTTTGTTCAGATATCTTAGGTCCAGGATGGGTCGCCACTCTCCTGTCTTTTTGGGGGTTAGGAAGTACCTGGAGTACAATCCTTTGCCCCAGTGTAGGGTAGGAACTCTCTATATAGCTCTGAGAGCTAGGAGAGAAGAAACCTCTGCCTCTAGGGCAAGGGTTTCTGAGAGATTTGCAGGTGGAAAAGATCTGGCTCTCAACTTGGGAAATTTTTTGAAGCTGAGAACCAGTCCCTGGCTTACTACTTCCAGGACCCACTTGTCTGAAGTAAGAGACATCCAGTCCTGGACAAAGTAAGCCAGCCTGCCCCCTACTGGTATAGGAGAATCGACCCGGGCAGACCCATCAGGGTGTCTGCTTGGCAGGGGCTTTAGGCTCAGGGGTGGATGCAGCCCTGCTCATCCCCCTTCTGCCTCTCCCTCTAAAGAACCCCCTCTGCGAAAAAGAAGAAGAGGCATGTGTTTGGTAAAAAGGCCTTTGGAAAGGCCTGCCCCGCCCCTGGACTGCTGCCTTTGAGGAGTTGCTTGCCTTTTTTTGGCCTGAGCACTCCTGCAAGTGGTCCTGTAGTCGTCCATTTTCTTCATGTAATTCTCTGTCTGCTCCCCAAACAGAGAATTACCCACTACAGGAAAATCCATGGCCTTAGCCTGGGTATCCTGTGAGAGGCTAATACATCTGAGCCAAGCCATTCTCCGAAGAGCCACAGATGTAGCCATGACTTGCAATGATACATCACTGGAGTCTACAGCAGCATGAAACTGAACTTTCGGTGCCTCAGTCCCATCTGCAGCCACCTGCTCCAGCTCCTTGGCAAGCTGGGTAGAAGCCTGTTTAGCCAGTGCCAGTACAGTGTCCCACCTGGACTTCTGGTACCTGGCTGCATAGGCCATATAATTAGCCTGCCTGAGTCCCAAAGATGCTGCCATGTACTGCTTCTTTGCCATGGCATCAATCTTCCTGGAGTCCTTTTCTGGGGGGTGTGATGCCAAAGGAATGTTTGCCTTATCACAGGCAGCAGTCTGTACAACCCCAACACGGCTGCATTGCTGAAAAAGGAACTCCATATCTAAGCCTGAAAGAGTATACCTCTTGTCCATTCTTCTGTCCACAGGAGGTATAGAATTGGGAGACTAAAGAATTTTTTGTGTCTGTTTCCCAAAAGATTTGTGGAGGGGAATAGACAGTCTCCTGGACTCTGGGATGTCCATCATCTCAACATAATCAGGCTCTTCCTGATCCTCTACTGCCTCCTCCGCAGGAAGCTGGAGGGTATCAGCCACCTTTCTATAGAACATGTAGTGCAAAGGGGACTCAGAAAGCCTAGGAGGAGAAACACCTGAAGGTCTGTCTGGAGAGATGTCCGGGTCAATAGGCACATCCAGACTTTCACCATCACCATAATCATCCTCATACTCTCCCTCCTCCTCAAACTCTGGTTCATAAAATTCTTCCAAGGTATAATCCGGAACCGACTGAACCGAGCCCCTGCCAGATGGTGCCCGTTCAGTCAGAACCGATCGCAGCGATTCCATAATCCTAATCGCTTTGGCTGTTTCATCGGCGGTCGGAGTATGAGATTCTGGATCCAAACCGGTCAACTTGTCTTTTCTTTTTGTTTCTGTCGGAACAGATTCCTCAGAATCGGTTCTCCTTTTGCCCGAAAAAATATCGCCCTGGTCAGAGGACACTCCATCTGGTTCGGTCGGAACCGAATCGGGCTGGCCATCCGGGTCAGAGGACTTCACGGCCTCCCTTTCCCTCAGTCTACCTAATCTTTTCCAGGGTAGATTTGGGAAAATTTTTGCAAATTTGGCAGTCTGAATCGAGGTGGTCAAACCCCAGACAATAAACACAGGTGGTGTGGGGATCAGCCTTAGCAAAGACCTCTCCACACACACTGCAGTGTTGAAACCCAGTGGGCCCGGTTTTTTTCTTGTATTTCTCAGACACGGCCAACCTAACCAAACTTACCCTTTTTTTGGCAATCCGCCAGGCAAGACTCCCCTATCGTTACCTGACCGTGTCACAGGTTTTGGGAAAATGCTCTAAACCCCCCCTTTTTTTTTATAATAGAACCGATACGGACCGTAACCACACACTAAAAGTACAATTTTATTTAAATGATCGGTTCAGCCAAACCGATCATAGTTTACAAGTTCCACACAGAAAACAGAACAAAAATCTATCTAGTACTCACGGTACCACAGACAGATACTTGAACAGACTATGCGGAAACAACAATTCGGAAGAAAACCGACTGAAAACCGACACTTCAACCGACTTTGAACTGAGCAGCAGGAGAAATCTACTGAGTGACTGTTCAGCGAGGCGGAGTAAAGAATCTGACGGTTGCAGTTTGAATAACAATAGGCAGAGGCTTCAACCGAGCTCGAGATGAACATTCTATGCCAGGCATAGAAAAGTTAACCCTATGTTCTCCGGGGCAGTTGAAAGGCAGGACCTAAATGCAACTGTCAGAATACAGCAAGACTTAATGTTGTTTGAAATGACCTGACCATGTAGGTTGCTTATGAGTACACCTTACCCCAATCTGGTCCAGCTTTTTGGATTCAGGGGTTGGGCACTCATGTGTCATGGCTGTTGTGCCCTGCCGTGAAGCAGCAGTCAGTACCACTGAGTCGGCCTTTGGATGCTCACCTAAGGAAGGCTCCCCTTTAGGAAGTTTTAAATAGCCTGTCCACTTTCCTAGGTACTGCAGTTGTGGTAGCCGGGTGTTTCCAAGTTGACCTAGAAACACCTTGAAATGGTTCTACCTGTTGGGGAATGGCCAAGGGTTTAGGGTCAGTGGCTCCCAGAAATTCTGCCAAACGGTGCCTTTCTGGGTCTAGCTCTTCTGTGTTCCATTGGTATAGAGCTTGAATGTGCCTCATGATGTCCAAGGAGGACAGGTCATCTAGAGGTGACCTTGGTGAGTCCCTTCTTGGATCTGGAGACAGAATAGGTAATTCATCCTCGGAGAAGTATTCAGATGAAGAGTCTCCAGCATCCTCCCAAAGGTCGATGGCAGGCGTCCGCCCATGGAAGGGATGGACAACTGGTAGCTTTTCCTGGTGCCCAACCCAGGTGTCCACCTATCTTCTTCAGTAGACGGCGGATGCTCCATGGGTGGTGGAGGATGCTGAGGCGACTAGTCCCTGGGTGGTGGTCGGACTGGGGATGGGTCCCTGGGTTTTGGGAGAAGATCCCCTTTTATGGTGTTCCACCAGGCATTAAAGAGCGCTCCCACCTCAGATAATGAAACAACTGGGGGCACAGGTGTCGGGTTTGGGACGCCGGAGGGACCACGCGTTGGACCTTGTGGACCTTTGGATGTCGGCATCTGATCCTTGGGCACCTTTTCTATCGGTGTCTCTGGCATCAGGCCTGCCGGGGCCTTGTCTGGTGGAGCTGAATCCCCTTGTACTCTGGCGTCCAGCTCCTTTGGAGGCAGTGGCTGGACATCCTGGACCCGCTTTGTCTTTTGGGGCATTGGTCAACAGGGCCGACAGCCATTCTTTGGCCGGCAATGCCTGATCCATCTCTGACGCAAAGTCGGAGTGGCTGGTCATCTGCCCTCCCTTAGAGGCCAACATCACCCTTTCTTCAGGTGGAGGAGGCGTCTGGTACCAGATAACCTTCTGGCGTCTGGTGGAATCGTCTGACTTTCTATGCCTCTCGGACGAACCAGCATGCTTACAGGCAGCGGGTTCTGAGGGTTTGCCCGCAGCAGACACCTGTCCCTCTTGGGTCGGCCCATGCGATGATTTGTGAGGTCGGTAGGTCAAGGGAATTTGGGCCGATGAAAGCCCCTGGGATGAAGACTCCCCACCTTTTCAATGTGTTGAGGCAGTGGTCTTCTACTGAACCCCCGAAACTCCTGTGGTACCTGGGGAACCAACTCCGACCTCCCGCCGGAGATGGAGGTAGCAGATGTCCTGTGAGGGGACTCTGGGCGGGATTCCAACCTGGCTCTCCTCCTCCTCCCAGTGATGGTGTTTCCCTCCCGATCGTTTCTCCTTTGGGGTGGGGGAATCCCTGGCTGAGGAGGATGAACTATGTCCTGATGGGCCCTTCTGCATGGCGGCCACTTATTGCTCCAGCAGGTAGGCTTTGAGTGTATTTAGGCGGCAAATCAGAGTTTTGCTATTAAACTTCTGGCAGTGTGGGCAGTCGTCAGGCCAATGGTCTGGGCCTAGGCAGAGTGACCATCCCTCGCCAGTATCTGCTTCCTACACGCACACTTCGACTTTCGCTGCCGAGAAGTCGATAAAAACATGCACTTTCTTGATGAAAACGGAGGAAAGGAACGAGCTACTACTAAACTGCATGAGGCGCAAAATGGCGGTCAACTGCAACAATGGATCCAATGTTCATGGGTCGACAACAGGAAAAGAACTGGGGTAGTGTGGGGCATGGCCCCCTTTATACGTCTGATGTCGGGGCGGAGCAGACGTCTATGGTGGTCCCCTGCCATAGACTCCTAGCTAGAAGTTTTTTCCGTGGGGTCCTAACACCTGGCGGCTTAGTCCTAATGGTATTACCTGCTGCAAAAGCTCCCCCTCAAAGTGAGATATGCATACATATTCCAGTGTAACATAGCAGTGCACTGTCTACACACATTTTTACAGATTAAAAAAAGGAAAAAGAAAAGACATCTAGAGAACGTTTTTTTCTTTTGAGGCTCAGAGGAACATTGCAGGGTGGGGAGTTGCCACTAGATACTAATAATAAAACTTTTTGTTACCTCATTTAAATCAGCAATGACATGCATAAGGCTGAAACTGATCTAGATAAAGGGGGAATGCAGACTAACAATTTTTGCACTAACCACTGAGCAACCTAAAGAATAGTTACGCAAGAACTTACCGTAACAGTAGATCTTCGAGGGGATCTCAGTCATTAGGTTACACCACAGGAACCTTCACCGTCCGTCAAGAGGAATCCACATGGAAGATTTTCGGCAGTACAACTGGGGCCACCAGCGTCAGCAACCCTATATAGGTATAGGCGACCCCACTCCCTCCTCAGTTCTTTCCCTCCAGAGATGAAGGGAGCAAGGCTCACGCGCCCTGGCGAACCGAGGAGAGACAGAGGGACCCAGCTGTAAATAAAATATTGGAAACAGCAGATAGCCAGGACCTGGACAGGAGCCCCAAGAAGGTGGATCACGGGAGGGAACTCATACCCGATGACCTGCGATCCCCACGAAGATTTACTGTTACGGTACATTCTTACGGAACTGTTCTATCTTCTTCAGGAGTATCTCAGTCATCAGGTTACACCATAGGAATGAGTACCAAGCAGTAACAAGTGAAAACAGACAGACAGTCTGGGAGGTTGGAGCTCCATAAACGTAAGACAGGAGTCCTTGTAGCACGGCCCTGCAAAATCCTGTGTGGGCTCTAGAGTCAATGTCCAGACTGTAATGCTTGGTTAAAGTGTGGACTGCACTCCAAGTGGCCGACTCACAAATGTCAGTGGCCGAGACCCCTTTGAAACAAGTCACCAAGGTAGCCATGCCTCTGGCGGAATGAGTTTTGATAGCACCAGTCAATTCTCTGCCGTACTTACTGCTGCAAAACACAATGCAGTTTGGAAACCATTTGGATGGACACTGCTTAGAAACTGAAACACCCTCTCCACTTGTGGTGAAAGAAGAAAAAAATACTCACCACAGTAATGTTGTTTCTTCTAATGGAGTCTTGTTGTATTCCGACTTTTTTTTTTATCTTTCTTCACGCGAAATAGAACGACAGGAACTCCGAGCAACCAGACTTTCAGGTGGAGAGAAAAATCTGAAGCGGTTAGAACACTACAGTTGGTAGACGTAGTATTTGAAAGATGCTCACGTGCAAAGAATTCTACTCATTTGCATGTGTTCCATCGATCCAGGCAGTCCAACCCTCCAGGCTTACTGCATAAAGTTATGAATATCCTGAGCATTACTGGGATTAGAATATGCAGTTAGCCCCAGCACTTGAACTGCTCCGAAGAGGAAAGGGTTAACTCTATGCAGCAGTATAGAACGTTGAGCTCGAGCTCTGTTTTGAAACCTCTGTCTCTGGTACGTATCAGTGTAACCATCAGATTCTTACGAGCAAACCAACTGTAGCTATGGAAGTTGCTTAACTTTAGGCCAAAAGGCAACAAACTTGGGTCCAAAAGACAAGTCAAGAACCCAAGAAAAAAAAAAGGTAGTGAAAAATATAACTATAAAAGCAACAGTAACACAACTACCCCACCCTGAAAAGGTGAGGTACAAGGTACACCCCTGAGATGCAACACTGTACCTGCCAGCCCACGTCCCAAAAAACTAGGTTCTGAGAGGGGAGGCAGGGAGGGATGTCAGAATACAGCAGGACTCCATTATAAGAAACATTACTATGGTGAGTAATTTTTTTCTTCAAACAACATGAAGTCTTGCTGTATTCTGACAATATGCAGACTACCAAGCAGTTCCCCCCCAAGGAGGAGGGGACACAGAACCTTACTTTGGAGAAAGGCTCTGCAGTACTGCTGTACCAAACCTAGCATCACTCCTAGAATGGATGTCCAGAGAGTACTGCATGGTGAAAGTATGCACTGTTCTCCAGGTGGCTGCTTTACAGATTTCTATCAAGGGTACATCTGTGGAAGCTGCTGGAGAAGCAGCTGTACGCCTAGTTGAGTGGGCACTCAGGCCTGAAAGGGGTTCTTTGCCCAACTTGGCATAGCAGAACTGTATACAAGAGACAATCCACCTGGCAATGGTTCCTTTAGTAGCAGGCTTGCCTTTCCCCACTTCCCCATAAGTGAGAAATAATTGAAGACAGTCATTTCTGTGTGCCTTAGTAAGCTCTATGTAGTAGCTAAGTGCACGTTTAACATCCAAACTGTGTAATCTTCTTTCTCCCGAAGAAGAATGATCAGTGAGAAACACAGGTAGAGACAGACTGGTTGAGATGAAAATCTAATACCACTTTTGGTAAGAACCTCCTATTTGTTCTAAGGACCACCTTATCCCTACAGAAGGGGATAAAGTCAGACTCAACTGACAGGGCCTGTAATTCACTAATGCGCCTGGCAGAAGTGATAGCTACCAGGAACACAGTTTTCCAGGTCAAGTACTTAAGCTCTGCCAAAGCCAGAGGTTCAAAAGGTGGCTGCATAAGTTGAGCAATGAAGACATTTAGATCCTAAGCCGGAGTAGGCTCTCCAAAAGGAGGGTTGATATGAACCAGACCTTCGAAGAACTTAGTGAAAACAGGATGAGATGCCAGGGAAGAGCCCTTCCCTGCTGAAAGGAAAGCAGAGACAGCTGCTAGGTAAACCTTCAGAGTTGCAAGCCTAAACCATTAAGGTGAACCAGCTAATCTAAGACTGTAGCAATGTCTGCAGTATCAGGCTGAATGCTCTGAGAACACCAAATGTTGAATCTTCTCCATTTGGAATTATAAGTTTTTCTAGTAGAAGGTTTCCTAGAGACCTTCAGAATATCCAGTACTCCCCGAGAAAGATGCAGGCATGCATATTCTAACTCTTCAAGAGCCAGGCTTTGAGGTTGAGAGACTGGCGATTGGTGTACCAAATTCTCCCCCAAGAGAAGGTTAGGGGAGTGTTACTCTTGGGAAAAGACAGGGGGAGAGACACTGTCAGGGACAACAGCAGAGGTTACCAAGGTTGCCTGGCCCAGTCTGGAGCCACTAGAATTAAGGTACAGGGTTGAGACCTGATCTTGACTAGAACTCTGAACAACAGGTGGAAGGCATAGAGGAACCTGCCCCTCAAATCCAATATGAGAGTATCCAGAGGAACAGTCCCTAGGACTGGAGGTCTGCAGCAGAACAGGGGAAGTTGGTGATTGTCTGGAGCTGCAAAAAGATCCATCTCTGGAGTGCCCCATCTGGTGAAGATTACTTTCAGGATGAGAGGGTCCAGGGACCATTTGTGATGGCCCTGGGAGATTATACTCAAAGCATCTGCTAGCACACTATCCTTCCCTGGAGCTGTCAGGGAGGCCTGAAGGGAGCAGGCTAGAGACCACAGTTTCATGGCCTCTGTGCACAAAGTCATGGACAGAGTACCTCCTTGCTGGTTGATGTACCACATTGTGGTGGTGTTCTGTCCTAACCTGCACCACTTTGCCTCTGACTGCATCTGAGAAAGCATGAAGAGCTAGGCATACTGCTTTGAGTTCCAGGAGATTGATATGAAGGAGAGACTCTTGTAGAGACCAAACATCCTGGGCCATGAGTGCTCCCAAATGGGCTCCCCAACCTAGGAGAGAAGCATCTGTGGTTATGACCACTGAAGGGGGCTCGACTGAGGAATGGGACACCTTGTCTGAGATTGTCCTGATCCAGCCACCACTGCAGAGCTTGGACCAGAGTCTGAGTCACTGGAACCAGTTTGCTGAGCGAGTACTTTTTCAGAGACCAAAAGGACATTAGGTGGAACTGAATGTCCCTCATCTGAAAGCTTGCCCCTTGGACCACTGCAGTAGAAGCTGCCATGTGGCCTAGGAGTTGAAGAAAGTGTTTTGCTGGACGAGAGACCAAAGGATGAAATGAGGAAGTGAAATCTGTAAGGGCTTTACCCTAGCCAGTGGAAGGAAGGCCTTTCCCTGGACAGTATTGAATTCTACTCCTATTAAAGTAAAGAGTTGTAGTGGTTCAAGAACTGACTTGGGAAGACTGAGGAGGAACCCCAGAGAGCTGAGCAGGTTCTGAGTGATTTCCAGAGCTGACTTGACCTGGTCTGAGGACTGACCTACAATGAGCCAGTCGTCCAGGTAGAAAAAAAAATTATTACTCACCTTAATAATGTTGTTTCTTCTAATGGAGCCTTGCTGTATTCTGACTATTGCAGTGATCTCCAACCTTTGAACTGCCCCAGAGAGGAAAGAGTTAACTTTCCATGCAAGGCATGGAAGGCTGAGCTCGAGCTCGGTTGAGACTCTGTCTGTTGTTGTTTGAACCCAAACCGCCAGATCTTTACGAGCTATATTCACTGGGCGTCCTGTGTGGTAACTGTAAACTCACCCTAGCCAACTGGCAACTAAATTTAATAAAAATATTTTTTGGTTCCAAGGCAAAGACTCAAGTCAGGAAACCCAAAAAACAAAACACAACACACACCCAAAAATAAGTGGGTGAGAAAAAGGGGCACCTCTAGGGTGCCAACACTGTTCCTGCCCACCCACATCCCAAAACCCAGGTTCTGAGAGGGGAGAGGTCAGAATACAGCAAGACTCCATTAGAAGAAACAACATTACTAAGGTGAGTAATTTTTTCTTCAAACAACATGAAGTCTTGCTGTATTCTGACTATTGCAGACTACCAAGCAGTACCTCCATGGAGGAGGGAAAGAACCTACTTTGGGAACAGGCTCTGAAGCACTGCTGTGCCAAACCGAGCATCACTCCTAGCCTGGATATCCAGAGAGTAATGCTTGGTGAAAGTATGTACTGTTTTCCAGGTGGCTGCTTGACAAATCGCTAAGATAGGAATATCCCTGGCAGCAGCCAGGGAAGCCGCTGTACCTCTAGTAGAGTGAGCCCTCAGGCCTAAGGGTGGGATTCTACCTAATTTTTCATAGCAGAATTGTATACAAGAGACAATCCACCTGGTAATAGATCTCTTAGTGGCAGGTTTTCCCTTACCAACCTCGCCGTAAGTGAGGAACAATTGGAGGGAGTCAAACCTGTGACCCTTGGTGCGCTCTATGTAGTAGCTAAGGGCCCTTTTCACATCCAGGCTGTGTAGCCTCCTCTCCCCAGAGGAGGAATGGTCAGTGAAGAAAACAGGAAGAGACAGACTGATTAAGGTGGAAATCTAAAACCACCTTAGGCAAAAACTTGCTATTAGTCCTGAGGACCACCTTATCTCTATGGAAAAAGATAAAATCAGGCTCCACTGACAGGGCCTGTGACTCACTTATGCGTCTGGCAGAAGTAATGGCTACCAAGAACACAGTTTTCCAAGTCAAGTACTTAAGCTCTGCTGAAGACAAAGGCTCAAAAGAGGGTTGCATAAGCTGAGCAATGCAAACATTGAGGTCCCAAACAGGGGCAGGGGCCCTGAAGGGAGGATTGGTATGCAGCAATCCCTTGAAGAATTTACAGAATACAGGATGAGCTGAAAGGGAAGAGGGTTTGCCTGCTGACAAGAAGGCAGAGACGGCTGACAGATGCACTCTAAGTGTAGCTGGTCTGAGTCCCAAGCTATTGAGATGAACCATATAGTCCAGGACTGTAGGCAACCCAGCAGACTCTGGAGAAATATGCTTACCAGAGCACCAAATAGTAAACCTTTTCCATTTGGAGTTGTAAGTCTTTCTGGTGGAAGACTTTCGAGAAGCCTTTAGAATATCCAGAACACCTTGAGAGAGATGCAAATCAGCAAACTAACTCTTCAAGAGCCGGGATTTGAGATTCGGATACCAAACCCTCCCCTGAGAACATGTCAACAGGTTGTAATTCATGGGAAGAGACAGGGGAAGGTGGACTGCTAAGGACAGCAAGAGAGGGTACCAGGGCTGTCTGGACCAGTCTGGAGCAATCAGAATCACTTTGCAGGGTTGAGACCTGATTTTGACTAGTACCTTGAACAGGAGAGGGAAGGGGGGAAAGCATACAGGAATTTCCCTTCCCAATTGAGAACTAGAGCATCCAGGGGGACGGAGCCCAACACTGGGGGTCTGCAGCAAAAAAGAGGAAGTTGGTGATTGTCTGGTGCTGCAAAAAGATCCATCTGTGGAGTGCCCCATCTGGAGAAGATCACCTTCAAAATTAAGGGATCCAGGGACCATTCGTGATGGCCCCAAGATATCCTGCTGAGAGCATCTGCCAGGACACTGTCCTTCCCTGGGAGGTGCAC
This sequence comes from Neoceratodus forsteri, assembly GCA_016271365.2. Taxonomy (NCBI): domain Eukaryota; kingdom Metazoa; phylum Chordata; order Ceratodontiformes; family Ceratodontidae; genus Neoceratodus; species Neoceratodus forsteri. The sequence goes on from JADMNL010000025.1 coordinate 171,207,039, forward strand.
TGCCATCAGAGAGGTATTCAGGGAATAGGCCAGAGACCACAACTTCATTGCTTCTGTGCACAAGGCCGTAGACCGAGTGCCCCCTTGCATGTTGATGTACCACATCGTGGTGGTATTGTCTGTCCTGATCTGAACTAGTTTGTTCTGAACAGACTTGGAAAAAACTTGGAAGTGCTAGAAACACTGCTCTGAGTTCTAAGAGACTGATGTGAAGCAGAGATTCTTGAGGTGACCACAACCAGGTCAGATCCCCCAAGAGGGAGGCATCTGTGGTAAGGATTAGAGAATGAGATTGAGTGACAAAGGGAACTCCTTGCCTTAGGTTGTCCTGATCCTGCCACCATTGCAAAGCCTGGATCAGGGTTCGAGTCACTGGGATTAGCTTGGTCAGAGAATCCTTTCTCTGGGACCAGAAGGCTCTTAAGTGGAACTGAATGTCCCTCATCTGAAATTGTGCTCCTTGGACCACTGCCGTAGAGGCAGCCATGTGGCCCAGGAGCTGCAGAAAATGCCTTGCTGGTCGTGACACCTGAAGGGTGAATGAAGAGGCCAGTGCAACAAGGGTCCTTGCCCTGTCCAGGGGAAGGAAGACTCTTGCCCTTATTGTATCCAGCTCCGCCCCTATGAAGGTGAGGAGCTGCACTGGCTCTAGAACTGACTTTGAAAGATTTAGGAGGAATCCTAGAGAAGTGAGCAGTTGCTGAGTTATCTGTAGGTGTGACTTGAGTTGGTCTGGAGACTGACCAACTATGAGTCAGTCATCCAGGTATGGAAAGATGGAGATCTTTTTTCTCCTTAGGAAAGCAACCACTACTGCCAGGCATTTTGTGAACACCCTTGGAGCTGATGTTAGGCCAAAGGGCATTGCTCTGAATTGATAGTGGCCTGAGGGCAACTCGAACCTGAGGTACTTTCTGTGGGAGCATCTGATGAGAATGTGGAAATAGGCATCCTTGAGGTCCAGGAGACTAGCCAGTCCCTGGCCTTAGAAGGTAGAATTATTCCCAGAGTCACCATTTTGAACTTTGGCTTTAAAGGTGCTTGTTTAAATATCTGAGATCCAGGATGGGCCGCCATTCTCCTGCCTTTTTGGGGGTTAGGAAGTACCTGGAGTACAATCCTTTGCCGCTGTGTAGGGGTGGAACCCTTTCTATGGCTCTGAGAGCCAAGAGGGAAGAGACCTCTGCCTCTAGGGCAAGGGCCTCTGAAGGATTTGCAGGTGGAAAGGATCTGGTTCTCATCTTGGGAAATTGTTTGAAGCTGAGAACCAGTCCCTGGCTTACTACTTCCAGGACCCATTTGTCTGATGTTAAAGACATCCAGTCCTGGACAAAGTAAGTCAGCCTGCCCCCTACGGGTAGTGGAGAATCGGCCTGGGCAAACCCATCAGGGTGCCTGTTTGGCAGGGGCTTTAGGCTGAGGGGTGGTAGCAAGCCTGCTTATACCCCGTCTGCCTCTCCCTCTGAAGAACCCCCTCTGAGCAAAGGCGGAAGAGGAGGCCTGGGCTTGGTAGAAAGTCCTATGAAAAGGCCTGCCCCTGCCCCTGGAATGCTGCCTCTGGGGAGTGGCTTGCCTTTCCTTGGCCTGAGCACTCCTATAGGAGATCCTGTACTCATCCATTTTCTTCATGTAGTTCTCTGTCTGCTCCCCAAACAGAGAACTACCAATAACAGGAAAATCCATGGCCTTAGTCCGGGTATCCTGTGATAGGCTAGTACATCTGAGCCAAGCCATCCTACAAAGGGCCACAGATGTAGCCATGACTCTAGATGAAACATCATTGGAGTCCACTGCAGCATGAAATTGCACCTTGGATGCCTCAATACCATCTGCAGCCACCTGCTCCAGCTCCTTGGCAAGCTGGTCAGGGACCTGTTTAGCTAGAGCCATCACAGAGTCCCATCTAGACTTCTGGTATCTAGCTGTGTAGGCCATATAATTAGCCTGCCTGAGTCCCAAAGATGCTGCCATGTACTGTTTCTTTGCCATGGCATCAATCCTCCTGGAGTCCTTATCTGGGGAGTGTGAAGCCAAGGGTATATTTGCCTTATCACAGGCAGCAGCCTGCACTACCCCAACATGGCTGCATTGCTGGGAAAGGAACTCTGTATCTGAGCCTGAAAGAGTATACCTCTTGTCCATTCTTCTGTTCACAGGAGGTATGGAATTAGGAGTCTTTAAAATTTTAAATATCTGTTTCCTAAAAGACTTATGGAGGGGAACAGACAGTCTCCTGGACTCTGGGATGTCCATCATCTCAACATAATCAGGCTCCTCCTGATCCTCTACTGCTTCCTCCATAGGAAGCTGGAGAGTTTCAGCCACTTTTTTGTAAAACAAAGTGGGAAGGGGACTCAGAAAGCCTAGGAGGAGAAACACCTGAAGGTCTGTCTGGGGAGATGTCCGGGTCAATGGGCACATCCAGACTTTCATAATCACCATCACTATCCTCATACTCTCCCTCCTCCGGTTCATAAAAATCCTCTAAATTATAATCCGGAACAGGGTGAACCGACAGAACCGAGCCCCTAACCGATGGTGCCGGTTCGGTCGGAACCGAAGTTAGCGACTGAACAATCCTTATCGCTTTGGCTAGTTCATCAGCGGTCGGAGAAAGAACTTGAGGATCCGAACCGGCTGACTTATCCCTTCTTTTTCTTTTAACCGGAACCGACTCCTCAGAGTCGGTTCTCCTTTTGACCGAAGAAGTTTCGCCCTGGTCAGAGGGCACTCCTCCTGGTTCAGTTGGAACCGAACCGGGCTGGCCATCCGGGTCAGCGGACTTCTTGGCCTCCCTTTCCCTCAGCCTACCTACTCTCTTTTCCAGGGTAGCTGTGGGAAAACTTTTGCAAATCTGGCAGTCTGAATCGAGGTGTTCAAACCCCAGACAAACAAAGGTGGTGTGCAGGTCAGCCTTAGCAAAGGCTTCCCCACTTACACTACAGTGTTGAAACCCAGTGGGCCCGGTTTTTCTCTTGGGTTTATCAGACATAGCCAGTCCTAACCAAACTTACCCTTTTTTCGGCAATCCGCCAGGCAAGACACCCCTATCGGTTCCTGACCCTGTTACGGGTCGTGGAAAAAAACGTAATGAAATCAGCTTTTTTTTTTTAGAACCGATAAGAACCGGTTACCACATTCTAAAAAGCAGAAGAAACTTTTTTTTTTTTTTACAAACCTGATCGGTTCAAACCGAACCGATCCGATGTTTACAAGTTCCACACAGAAACTAATAATAATAAACCTATCTAGTACTCATGGTACCACAGACAGAGACTGAACCAACAGGTTAGATGGAAGAAATTCGGTTGAACTGAGGGAAAAAAACACGACACTTTAACAGACTAATTTGAACCGAGCGAAGGAGAAATCTCCGGAGCGACTGTTCAGTGAGGCGGAATAAAGAATCTGGCGGTTTGGGTTCAAACAACAACAGACAGAGTCTCAACCGAGCTCGAGCTCATGCCTTGCATGGAAAGTTAACTCTTTCCTCTCCGGGGCAGTTCAAAGGTTGGAGATCACTGCAATGGTCAGAATACAGCAAGATTTCATGTTGTTTGAAGATAGATATACCCTGCCTTCTGAGGAAGGCAACTACTACTGCAAGGCACTTCGCAAACACCCTTGGAGCTGATGTTAGGCCGAAGGGCATGGCCCTGAACTGATAATGGCCTGAGGGAAACTCGAACCCGAGGTAATTTCTGCGGGAGCACCTGATAGGGATGTGGAAATAGGCATCCTTGTGGTCCAGAGATGCTAGCCAATCCCCTGGCCTTAGAGAGGGAAGAATTAGTCCCAGAGTCATCATTTTGAATTTTGGTTTTGTGATGTGTTTGCTCAAATACCTTAAGTCTAGGATGGGTCGCCACTCCCCTGTCTTTTTTGGGGTAAGGAAGTATCTGGCGTACAGACCTTTGCCCCTGTGTCGAGTAGGAACTTTTTCTACAGCTCTGACAGCCAGCAGAGAAGAAACCTCTGGTTCTAGAGCATTGGTTTCTGAGATGGTTGCAAGTGGAAAGGATCTGACCCTCATTTTTGGGAATCTTTTGAAATGGAGAGCCAGTCCCTGGCTTACTACCTCCAGGACACACTTGTCTGAGGCAACAGCCTTCCAGGCATGGAAATAGTAAGCCAGCCTGCCTCCTACTGGAATAGGGGAGTCTACCTGGGCTGACACATCAGGGGGTCTGTTTGGCAGGAGCCTTGGGTTGGGAAGAGGATGCAGCCCTGCTCATCCCTCTCCCTCGAAAGAACCCCTTATGTGGGAAAGAGGAGGAAGCCTGGGCTTGGTAAAAGCCTGTCCCTGCCCCTAGACTGCTGCTTTTGAGGAGTGGCTTGCCTTTCTCCGGCTTGTGCACTCTTCTAGGTGGTCCTATACTCGTCCATTTTCTTCATGTAAGCCTCGGTCTGCTCCCCAAACAGAGAGTTTCCCACCACAGGGAAATCCATGGCCTTAGCCTGGGTGTCCTGGGAAAGGCTAGTACATCTGAGCAAAGCATGCCTCCTGAGAGAGACAGCTGTAGCCATGACTCTTGACGCCACATCACTGGAGTCTACAGCAGCATGGAATTGTACCTTGGATGCCTCAATTCCGTCAGCAGTCACCTCCTCCAGCTCTTTGGCCAGCTGGGGGGAAGCCTGCTTAGCCAGTTCCAGAACCGTATCCCACCTGGACTTCTGGTACCTGGCTGTGTAGGCCATATAATTAGCCTGCCTGAGCCCCAAACAGGATGCAAAGTATTATTTCTTGGCCATGGCATCCACCTTCCTGGAGTCTTTGTCTGGGGAGTGTGAAGCCAAAGGAATATTAGCCCTATCACAGGCTGCAGCCTGCACTACCCCAGCATGACTGTATAAAAATTATGTACCCAAGTCTGATAAAGTACAGTTACCCAAGAACTTACCGTAACAGTAGATCTTCGTGAACAGCTCTTGCAGCAGGTTACACCATCAGAACTGAAGCCGGCAGGCGCCAGGACCCCACGGAAATTTTCTAGCTAGCAGTGTTCAGCGGAGACCGTCCCCAACATCGGTCCCACCCCCGATGTCAGGCATAGTACATAAGGGGGCGGTCCCCCAGAATCCCCAGTTCTCTCGCCGGAGACTCCCAGCTGCTGGATGACACCAGAAGAGGAGACTGAGGATCCACCATCAAATGGCAGTCAGAGAGATGCTGAGACACCTGATCCTAGGAGAAGGATGTTGGAACTAGAATCTACCTCCAGCGGGGATGGTGGGAGGGAAAGTACCTGCTGCAAGAGCTGTTCTCGAAGATCTACTGTTATGGTAAGTTCTTACGTAAATGTACTATCTTACTTCCAGAAACAGCTCCTGCAGCAGGTTACACCATTAGGACCGATTCCCAAGCAATAATGGAAATCCCACACCATCGGGAGGAGGGAAGATAGAAATTCTTAATGAAACCAAAGCCTAGGACAGAAGTCCTTGAAGGACTGCTAGACCAAAACCTGCTCTTCACCTCGATGCAATATCCAGGCTATAATGTCTGATGAAATTGTGCACGGAGCTCCAAGTAGCTGCAGCACAGATGGCCGAGGTGGACACATTCTTAAGGGCCGCAAAGGAGGTAGCCACCCCCCTTGTGGAATGACCCTTAACCACGCCCAGTAAGGGTTTGTTGCACTTCTGGTAACAGAACGTGATGCACTGAATGAGCCACCTGGACAGCAACTGTTTGGAAACAGGAGCTCCCATCATCCTGTTGGCAAAGAAGACAAAAAGCTGGTCTGATTTTCAATGGTGTTTGGTTCTGGTCAGGTAGTATCGGAGACACCTATGCACATCTAGGGTGTGCAACAGGGCCTCTCCTCGATTCGAATAGTTGGGGAAATACACTGGTAGATCGACATCCTGATTAAGGGTGAGAGCAGAGACCACCTTAGGCAGAAATTTGGGATTAGTCTGTAGGGATACCCTGTCTTGGTGAAAAACCAAATAAGGCTCTTTGCACATGAGTGCATGGAGTTCAGAAATTCTTCTGGCTGAGGTAACGCCAACTAAAACAACGTCTTAGGCGAAGGCGCAGCTCGCAATCCACAGCTAGTTCAAAGGGTGGCAGCGTGAGCTGCTCCAGGACAAAGGGTAGATCCCATGGCGGAATTGGATCCTTAATCGGAGGTCTAAGGTGGAGAATACCTCTCAGGAAGCCTTGTGCCGTGTCCAACTGGGATATGGTGCATTGGCCTATAGGACAATGATAGGCAGATATGGCACAGAGGTGTACTTTGATAGAGGAGTAGGCCAAGCTTGCCTGAAAAAGACACAGGAGGCAGTCCAAGACCGACTTTTCTGGACAGTCTAGAGGCAGAAACCCCCCGCTTGAGCCCATAGGCAAACACGGCGCCATTTCATGGTGTAGGTAGCATGAGTGGCCGGTTTTCTCGCAGCCACCAGAACATCGGCTACCTCTTCTGAGACCCCGTGTTGCAAAATGGCTATGTCTCTAAGAGCCAAGCCTGCAGGCTCAGCGAATGAAGGTCCGGATGGACCAAGGAACCCTCCTCCTCCTGAGGCAACAAGTGAGAGCTGATTGGCAGAGGCACCGGAGGTTCCCCAGATAGCTGATGTAGTAGAGGGAACCGGATTTGCCTGGGCCAGAACAGCACGATGAGCATCAGCGTCGCTTGCTCTCTGCAAAGTTTCAGAAGAACCCTCTGGATCAACGGAAAGGGGGGAAGGCATAGAGGAATCTGCCCGCGCAGGAGAGGGACAACAAGTCTCGCCAGAAAACACCAGGCCCTGGATCTAGCAAGCAAAAATTGGGCAGTTTTGCGTTGGATGGGGACGCGAAAAGGTCGAACTCTGGTGTACCCCATCTGTGAAACAGATCCTCTACTATCTCCTGGAGTAGTTCCCACTCGTGGACTCTGGCCTGAGGCGGCTCAGGCTGTCTGCAATGAGTGCGTCCACTCCTGGGACATGAACAGCAATGAGGGTTTGCGCCGTGTATAAGCCCAATCCACACCCTCATGGCCTCCTGCAAAGTGGGTAGGAATGGGTGCCTCCTTGTTTGTTGAGGTAATACATCACCGTGGAATTATCTGTTTTGTAACAGAAGGGTACCAGTGAATCTCCAGTGGAAGGCCTGCAGGGCATAAAGAACTGCTCTCATTTCCAGGAAATTTATGTGGAGACGAGTCTCTTGGGCTGTCCACAGGCCCAGAGACCAGACACCGTCGAGGTGTGCTCCCCATCCGAGCCCTGAGGCGTCTGTGGAGTGTGTCACAATCAGAGATGGTGCAATGAAGGGGACCCCTGCTGATAGATTCTTCGGATCTAGCCACCATTGCCAATCCCGGAATACGGTCTTCATGATCCGGATTGGAAGCTGCAGATGGTCTTGCCTTTTATCCCATTGGACCCGTAACATCCACTGGGTGACCCGCATGTGAAGATGAGAAAGAAGACTGTTGCAATGGCCGTAGCCATCTGTCCGAGCAGGCAAAGGACCAATCTGGCAGGAATGGTCTTTTTCGCCAAAATGTCCCTGATGAGGGATATGATGTCTTCCGCTCTGTCCTGGGGAAGAAAAGCTTTCCCCTGGACGGTGTCCAGAACTGCGCCTATGAACTGCAGAGTCTGTGACAGAACCAGGCGTAACTTCTCTTGATTGAGCATGATGCCTAGCGTCTCGAACAGAGACGGAGTATAATGGATGGCGGACATCGAGGCCTCCCGAGAGGGCGCCATGAGAAGCCAGTCGTCCAGGTAGGGGAACACGTAGTGGTCTTGTCTCCTCAGAGTCGCCGCTACAACCGCCATACATTTCGTGAATACCTGAGGTGCCGATGACAGTCCGAAGGGGAGGGCTCGGAACTGATAATGGTGGCCCTGGAACTCGAAGCGCAGAAACTTCCAGTGTGCTTGAGCAATGGTTATATGCAGCTAAGCGTCCTGCATGTCCAAGGATGCTAGAAAGACGCCCTGCTTGAGCACGGGAATCAGACCTGGGAGGGTCACCATGCGGAAGCGTTTGTACAGGACCAACTCGTTGAGGTCGCTGAGGTCCAGTATCGGACGGAGGTCCCCTGTTTTCTTGGGAACCAGAAAGAAATGAGAATACTACCCTGCACCTCTCTGGTTCCGTGGTACGTGCTCCATTGCTTCTTTTCCCAGGAGTGCAAGCAACTCCTGCTGTATGAGCAGGGCATGCTGACCCGAGTAACGGGAAAGCAGAGGAGGTCTTGCCGGTGGGTGGTCGAGAAATTTTATAAAGTGACCTTTCTTGACCAACTGGAGAACCCTAAAAAGTGGCAAGCGATGCGACCCCCGACCTTTTGTGCCAGTTGATCCAGAGGAGGGGCCAGGAAGGAGTCATGCTGTGGCAGCACTGGTCCCTGCAGGCTGGGCCAGTTTAGTGTAGCTTTGGGCTCTGCCTGGGACGACAGCCTGGGCTTTCCACTGAAAGGTGCCCCTTTGTTGCTGGCCAGAATGTGGCTGCTGCCTTTGTTGCCGGCTGCGAAAACTACTCTGGTTCCTACGAAAGGAACTGGGCTTGGATCTGTACATGGCCTGTACAGACCTGACTGCCTTCCCAGCGTCCTGGAGTTTGGTGATAACCTTCTCAGAGGGTTCACCAAAGAGTACTTCGCCGTTGTAGGGGATGTCAAGAATGTTCTTCTGTACGTTCGGGGTGAAGCCGGAGACAGGGAGCCAAGAGGAGTGTCGCCAGAGACAGACGCCTGAAGCTGCAGCTCTGGCGGACGAGTCCGCAGAATCGTATGCAGCTCGTAGTACTTGGGAACCCACATCAGACCCTGTGCGGAGAAGGTTTAGGAGCTACGCCTTTTGATCGCTATCCGGCAGCTTATCCACCAGGTCCTGGCCCTGTTCCCATAGGGCATTCTGAAACTGTACCATGTGAGTTGGGTAGTTCAGGGACCTGATGGAGCATGTAGCAGCCGCATACATGCATCTCCCCAGGGCATCCAATTGTTTGGATTCCTGGTCCGGTGGCTGTGTACTCATGTGTTGTGGTCTTTGGGACTGGTCATGTGAGGCCATAATGACCAGAGAGTCTGCCAAAGGTTGTTGAGCCAAGTATTGGACCTCTCTCGGGGCATTGTACAGGCGGTTAGCTTTCTTCGGCACCACAGGAGTAGAGTGCGGACGCTTCCACGCAGCCTTGGTGACGTCCGTGAAGGTGTCCACCAAGGGTGGCACTACCACAGGCTTTGGGTCTTTCTGCCTAAGATAACAGGCAATGCGCTGTCTTTCGGGGTTGAGGTCTTCAGCATCCCATCTCATGTTGTCCTGGATGTGCCTCATAATCTCAGAGAAAGAGGGATCATCCGGAGGAGACCTGGGCAGGTCATGTGGGTCAGGTGATGGAATGCTGAGTGGAGAAGGAGATCTGGAGTAATCTGAGGTATCCGATCTGGAGTCCTCCCCTGACGGAGTATACCGCCATCTGGGTCGCTTGGGGCTTGGAGACCCTGATGGAGATGTTGAGGGAGGCCTTCTCCGATCCTTGGATCTACACCTGGGAGGTGGAGTCTGCTCCTTAGGGGCTGGTGGTCGTCCTGCTGGCCCCTGTGGTGGAGATGGGGCGTAGAAGGGGAAGGAGGAGGTGGAGGAGGTTTTACAGGTACCACATCCTTTCAGATGGTGTCCCATCAGAAAATAAAGAGATCCTTTACTTCTTGCAGGTTCATGCCAGACAGGCCTGGCGCCGGTAGTCTGTCACCGGGGTCGGGTCCGTGGGTGTCTCCAGGTTGGGCGAGGGTTCCCTCGGGAGCCCAGCATCCTCAGTGTCGCCCACCTGGTCTTCGGGCAGCGTCGTGTCCTCCTCCATTGAGTCCCTGTGACCGGTGTCCACCGGTGACTGGGGGGCGGTCTTCGGCTCCGGTGAATGCGAGGCCAACATCGGTCGCTTGGCCGATGTCTTCGAGTCCGAATGCTCGGCTGGTGTCTGGTGCCTGGCTGGTGTCCGAGGCTCCAGCGAACGCCTGGCCAACTTTGTATGTTTGGCCGACATCGGGTGCTTGGCTGACGTCAGATCCGACGTCCGCTTTAGGGATGTCAGGTCCTTAGTCTTCCTGGGTGGTGGATCCGGACCTCTGGGAGGCTGGCAGACCGACCTGGAGTCAGGATCCCGACGTTGGGTCGATGAGGAAGACTTGTGGCGTTCTGAAGACTTGGAAGAGGCCCGAGAGAGAGTAGAGGAAGCTGAGGGCCTTGAAGTCTTGATGGGCTGGAGAGTCGAAGAGCCGCCTGAGGCTCGAATTTTGACCTGAGGGGCTGAGAATGAGCCCTGGAGGGAGAGCAGTCCGACCTGGTGGACCCTGAGCTACGGGAGTCAGAGGCCTGGTTCGGGGATTTGGACCTTGCTTTCTCCCTGGCGTTTATTGGCCTTGGAAAAAGAATCGCCCCTGGAGGAAGGTTCTTGGTCCATCCTAGTAAGTCTTTCTTCCAGCAGGTAAGCCTGAAGTGCCTTCTGACGGCGGATCCTGGTGCGGTTGTTGAACCCTTGGCAGAAAGTGCAGGCCTTGGTGCCGTGGTCCGGGCCTAAGTACCGCACACAGGAGGAATGAGGATCCTTAAAAGGGATCTGCTTTCCGCAGGCACACTTGGAAAGGTGTCCCTCGAGTGAAGGAGTTGGAGAGGACATCAGTTTGGAGAAAACTCTTGAAGTTCTAAGTCGTCGTGCGCTAGGTAGAGACTGAGAGGCTGATGCAGGCAAGTCAACGGCGGGAAAGAACTCGGGATTCTGGGGGACCGCCCCCTTATGTACTATGCCTAACGTCAGGGGGACGGGACCGACATTGGGGGCGGTCCCCACTGAATACTGCTAGCTAGAAAATTTCCATGGGGTCCTGGCACCTGCCCGGCTCCAGTCTTAATGGTGTAACCTGCTGCAAGAGCCGTTTGTCGAAGTCAATCATGTACCTCCTGTCCATTCTCTTATCCACAGGAGGTAAGGAGTTAAGTGTTTGCAAAATCTTTTGTGTCCGTTTCCCCAAAGATTTGTGAAGAGGGATAGACAATCTCTTGGACTCTGAGATGTCCATCATTTCAACAAAATCAGGCTCTTCCTCCTCCTCAGCAGCTTCCACCATTGGAAACTGGAGAGTTTCAGTCACTTTTCTGTAGAGCAAAAAGTGGGAAAGGGACTCAAAGCCTGGGAGGAGAGACATTAGAAGGCCTGTCTGGGGAGATGTCCAGTTCAATAGGCACATATAGGCCTCCAAAGTCATTATTGTAGTCGTCATCAGGATATTCTTAGTCTCCCTTCCACTCCACATCATAATATGCATCTGGATCATAATCCAATGGAGTCAGATCCAGCCAAACTGACCGATTAACCGAAGGTGACGGTTCGGACGGAACTGGGCGAAGCGACTGGACAATACTGATCGCTCTGGCTATCTCGTCGGCGGTTGGAGAATGCGGTACTGCATCCAAACCAGCAGACTTTTTTCTTTTAGCCAGAAACAAACCCCTCAGAGTCGGATCTCCTTTTGCCCAAGGAGGTATCGCCCAGGTCAGTGAGCACCTCCCCAGGTTCGGCCGAAACCAAACCGGGCTGGCCATCCTGATCAGTGGACTTCTCGGCCTCCTTTTCCTTCAACCTACTCCATCTTTTATCCAGAGTGGTTTTAGGAAAATTCTTATATATCTGGCAGTCTGTTTTGAAGTAGTAAAACCACAGAAACACAGATGAGGTGGGGGTCAGCCTTGGCAAAGGCCTCCCCACACTCAGTACAGTGTTGAAACCCAGTAGGACCTTTTTCCCCCTTTGGGTTTCTCAGACATGGCCTCACTAACAATTTACCCTTTACAGCTTTCAAGCCAGGTAAAACTCCCCTATCGGTTACCAACCGTGTCATGGGCTATGTAAAAAAAAGTCAGCTTTTTTGAAACCGATAGGAACCGGATACCACTACTAAATCCCAGAAAAATTCAAACACGAACAAAGGTTGGTTTCCAACCGAACAGACAGGAAACCGAAGGAAAAAAACAATTTCCACAAAAACAATATCACTACCTATCTACAACACTACATGTACGGTAGACAGAGCCTTGATACTGAAAAATAATAAATCAGCTGAATAACCGAACTTTTTTTTTTACCAAACCGAAGGAGAGATCTCCGGAGCGACTTCTCAGTTAGGCGGAGTAAAGAATCTGATTGTTACACTGATATGTACCAGAGACAGAGGTTTGAAAAACGAGCTAGAGCTCAACGTTCTATGCTGCTGCATAGAGTTAACCTTTTACTCTCCAGAGCAATTCACGTGCTGGGGCTAACTGCATATTGTCAGAATACAGCAAGACTTCATGTTTGAAACAAACTGCTTAGACTTTCTAGACTCTTTAGTCCAAAGCAGATAATACTTCAAAGTTTGGAGCACATCTAACGTATGGAGCTGTGCTCCCCCTGAATTGGCACGCTCAGGAAAATAAACAGGAAGGTGGCTAGATGGATTAAGAATGAACTCGGAGAAGACCATAGGTAGAAATTTAGGATGTGTGTGCAAAGATACCCCGTCTTTATGAAAAATCAAATAAGGCACCTCGCAACAGAAGGCCCAAAGCTCAAATTCTTCGAGCAGAAGTAATTGCAACTAAAAACTTCACTTTCCAAGAGAGAACTTCAAGTTGTGACTGGCTCAAAAGCAGACCGGGTCAACTTTTCCAACATAAAATTTAAGTCCCAAGTCAGGACCGGGGAATGTACTGGGAGTTTCAGGTGCAGAATGCCCCCAAAAAAGGTAAGGGAGACATCCAGCTGACAATAGTGCAGTCACCCACGAGCTCATGAAAGGCAGAAATAGCCGAAAGGTGGACTTTGAGGGAAGAATACTGGAGGCCCGAGTCAGACAAAGAAATCAGGTTGTCCAGGACATGATTCACAGGGTAGGTGAATGGGTCTAGGGAATGTTTGGCAGCCCAGATAGCAAGCCACTTCATGGCATAAGTGGCATGGGAGGAAGGCTTGTGGGCAGTCACCAGGACGTCCACCACCCTGTTAGAGACCCCAAACGTGGCAATGGCTATGTTCTCAGAAGCCATGCATGCAGATGGAGGGAACCGAGATTGGGCTGGAACAGAGTCCCCCAATCCTGGGTCATCAGATTCCTACAAAGGGGCAGAGGGACTGGAAGTTCCTCCGCCAGCTGCTGAGGCAGAGGGAACCATATCTGGTGAGGCCAGAATAGGGCTACCAGAATCATACTTGCCCCCTCCATCTGCAGCTTGATCAGCACCCTCTGAATTAGAGGAAACAGAGGGAATGTATGCAGAAATCTCCCACTCCAAGAGAGGGACAACGCATCTCACCAAAAAACTCCAGGCCCTGGATCTCGTGAGCAGAAAGAAAAAATTACCCACCATAGTAATGTTGTTTCTTTTAATGGAGTCTTGCTGTATTCTCACTATATGTAGTTAGCCCCAACACTTTAACTGCTCCGGATAGTAAAGGGTTAACTCTATGCAAAAGCATAGAACGTTGAGCTCGATCTCTGTTTTCAAACCTCTGTCTGTGGTACTCTGAAGCGTAACAGTCAGATTCTTACGAGCACTAAACTAACTCAAAGAAGATATTGTTTCAAAAATTTTGTGCCAAAAGGCAAAACCAGGTTTTAGGGTCAAAAGACTCAAGTCGAGAAAACCCAGAAAGAATCCAAAAGGTAGTGATTTACCAAAAATGCTTAAACTAAGAGAAACCCCCTAAGAGGTGGAGGTATGTCCAGTACACCTCTGGGGTGCAGCACTGTGCCTGCCCCACCACAGCCCAAAAAAAAAAAACAGGTTACTCACCTGTAACAGTAGTTCTAGGAATGGTATATGTTGTTCATCCACACTGTCTAGCATGTCCCTTTCCCCTTTAAATCTTGCCGGAAGTCTTCAAGCTGGCTCCTCCCACTCACCCAGGTGGTATATAGCTCGGCTCCACCCCATGACGCCAGATCTTAGCCCGCTGGAAGCAAGGTGGTGCCGCCTAAAGCCGGGGAGGTCAGGTGGGTGCGTGTGGATGAACAACATATACCACTCCTAGAACTCCTGCTACAGGTGAGTAAACTGTATTTCTAGGGACATGGATATGTTGTTCATCCACACTGTCTGGCAGACTCCTAGCAGTACTCCGGGAGGTAGGAGGCAAGGCGCACACCCCCTACTTAGGAAAGAGAGACTGGAGAACCGAGGCCCCAAAACCAGCATCTCGGCGTCACTCAAGGTCGATGTGGTAGTGGGAAATGAAGAAAAAATTACTCACCTTAGTAATGTGGTTTCTTCTAATGGAGTATTGCTGTATTCTGACTATTGCAGTTAGGTCCTGCCTTTCAACTGCCCCGGACAAAAAAAAGAGTTAACTTTCCATGGCCAGCATGGAACGTTCCGAGCGAGCTCAGTTGAAGCCCCTGTCTGCTGTTGTTTAAACTCCAACAGTCAGATCTTTACAAGCAATACTCACTATAAGTTCTGTGTGGAAACTGCAAAACTCACACTAGCCAACTGGCAACTAAATTTACTAAAAAGGGTTTTTTGGTTTCAAAGCAAACACTCAAGTCAGGAAACCCAAAAAACAAAACAACACACACCCAAAGTAAAGGAGGGTGAATAAGAAAGGGGCACCCCTAGGGTGCCAACACTGCTCCTGCCCACCCACATCCCAAAAACCAGGTTCTGAGAGGGGAGGCAGGGGGGAGGTCAGAATACAGCAAGACTCCATTAGAAGAAACATTACTAAGGTGAGTATTTTTTTCTTCAAACAACAAGAAATCTTGCTGTATTCTGACTATTGCAGACTACCAAGCAGTACCACCATGGAGGAGGGACAGAACCTACTTTGGAAATAGGCTCTGAAGTACTGCTGTGACAAACCGAGCATCACTCCTAGCCTGGATATCCAGAGAGTAATGCTTGGTGAATGTATGGACTGTTTTCCAGGTGGCTGCTTGACAAATTTCTAGGATAGGAATATCCCTGGCAGCAGCCAGGGAAGCAGCTGTACCTCTAGTAGAGTGAGCCCTCAGGCCTGAGGGTGGTGTTCTACCCAGTTTTTCATAGCAGAATTGTATACAAGTGACAATCCACCTGGCAAAAGATCTCAGTGGCAGGTTTGCCCTTACCGACCTCTCCATATGTGAGGAACAACTGGAGGGACTCAAACCTGTGACCCTTGGTACGCTCTATGTAGTAGCTAAGGGCCCTTTTAACATCCAAGCTGTGCAGCCTCCTCTCTCCAGAGGAATGGTCAGTGAAGAAAACAGGGAGAGACAGACGGATTAAGGTGGACATCTGAAACCACCTTAGGCAAAAACTTCCTGTTAGTTCTCAGGACCACTTTATCTCTGTGGAAAGAGATGAAATCAGGCTCCACTGACAGGGCTTGCAATTTACTGATACGTCTGGCAGAAGTAATGGCTACCAAAAACACAGTTTTCCAAGTCAAGTAATTAAGCCCTGCAGAGGACAAAGGCTCAAGGGGAGGTTGCATAAGCTGAGCAATGCAAACATTAAGGTCCCAAGCAGGAGCAGGGTCCCTAAAGGGGGAATTGGTGTGCAGCAATCCCTTGAAGAACTTACAAAACACAGGATGGGCTGACAGAGGAGAGGGCTTGCCTACTGACAGGAAGGCAGAGACAGCTGCTAAATGCACTTTAAGTGTAGCTGGCCTAAGGCCTAGGCCATTGAGATGGGACCATACAGTCCAGAACCATAGGCAACCCAGCAGATTCTGGAGAAATATTCTTATTAAAACACCAAATAGCGAACCTTTTCCATTTGGAATTGTAAGTCTTTCTAGTGGAAGGCTTTCAAGAAGCCTTAAGGATATCCAGAACCCCTTGGGAGAGATGCAGATCAGCAAACTCACTCTTCAAGAGCCATGCCTTGAGATTGAGAGACCTAAAGTTCGGGTACCAAATCCTCCCCTGAGAGGATGTCAATATGTTGTAATTCCTGGGAAGAGATAGGGGAAGGTGGACTGCTAAGGACAGCAACAGGGGGTACCAGGGCTGTCTGGCCCAGTCTGGAGCAATCAGGATCACTTTGCAAGGTTGTGACCTTATCTTGACTACAACTTTGAAGAGGAGAAGGAAGGGGGGAAAAGCATACAGAAATTTCCCTTCCCAGTTCAGAATCAGAGCATCCAAGGGGACTGAGCCCAAGACTGGGGGTCTGCAACAAAAGAGGAAGTTGGTGATTGTCTGGGGCTGCAAAAAGATCTATCTGTGGAGTGCCCCATCTCGAGAAAATCACTTTCAAAACTAGGGGATCAAGGGTCCATTTGTGATGGCCCTGGGATATCCTGCTGAGAGCATCTGCTAGGACATTGTCCTTCCCTGGGAGGTGAACTGCTATCAGAGAGGTTTGCAGGGAATAGGCCAGGGACCACAACTTCATTGCTTTTGTGCACAAGGCCGTAGATCGAGTGCCTCCTTGCTTGTTGATGTACCACATCGTGGTGGTGCTGTCTGTTCTGATCTGGACCACCTTGTTCTGTACAGATTTGGAAAAAGCTTGCAGTGCCAGAAACACTGCTCTGAGTTCCAAGAGACTGATGTGAAGCAGAGATTCTTGAGGTGACCACAGCCCTTGGGTGGCAAGATCCCCCAGGTGGGCTCCCCAGCCCAACAGGGAGGCATCTGTGGTGAGTATCACTGAATGAGACTGAGTGACAAAAGGAACTCCTTGTCTCAAATTGTCCTGATCCTGCCACCATTGCAAAGCCTGGATCAGGGTTCGAGTCACTGGGACTAGTTTGGTAAGGGAATCCTTTCTTTGGGACCAGAAGGCTCTTAAGTGGAACTGAATGTCCCTCATCTGGAATCTTGCTCCCTGGACCACTGTTGTGGAAGCTGCCATGTGGCCCAGAAGCTGAAGGAAATGCCTTGCTGGTCAAGACACCTGTAGGGTGAATGAAGAGGCCAGTTTCATAAGGGTCCTTGCCCTGTCCAGGGGAAGGAAGGCTCTTGCCCTTACTGTATCCAGCTCCGCCCCTATGAAGGTGAGGACCTGTACTGGCTCAAGAACTGACTTTGGAAGGTTGAGGATGAACCCTAAGGAAGTGAGCACTTGCTGAGTTATTTGCTGATGTGACTTGACTTGGTCTGGAGACTGACCCACTATAAGCCAGTCGTCCAAATATGGAAAGATGGAAATCTTTTTTCTCCTTAGGAAAGCAACCACTACTGCCAGGCACTTTGTGAACACCCTTGGGGCTGATGTTAGGCCAAAGGGCATTGCTCTGAATTGATGGTGGCCTGAAGGCAACTCAAACCTGAGGTACCTTCTGTGGGAGCACTTGATGGGAATGTGAAAGTAGGCATCTCTGAGGTCCAGGGAGGCTAGCCAGTCCCCTGGCCTTAGAGAGGGCAGAATTATTCACAGACTCACCATTTTGAACTTTGGTTTTAAAAGGTGCTTGTTCAGATATCTTAGATCCAGGATGGGCCGCCATTCTCCTGTTTTTTGAGGGTTAGGAAGTACCTGGAGTACAATCCTTTGCCTTTGTGTAAGGTAGGAACCCTTTCTATGGCTATGAGAGCCAGGAGGGAAGAAGCCTCTGCCTCTAGGGCAAGGGTCTCCGATGGATTTGCAGGTGGAAAGGATCTGGCTCTCATCTTGGAAAATTTTTTGAAGCTGAGAACCAGTCCCTGGCTTACTACTTCCAGGACCCACTTGTCTGATGTCAGAGACTTCCAGTCCTGGACAAAGTAAGCCAGCCTGCCCCCTACAAGTATTGGAGAATCAGCCCGGGCAGACCCATCAGAGTGTCTGCTTGGCAGGGGCTTTAGGCTGAGGGGTGGAAGCAGGCCTGCTCATTCCCCATCTGCCTCTCCCTCTGAATAACCCCCTCTGAGCATAGGAAGAAGAGGAGGCCTGGGCTTGGTAAAAAGGCCTTTGAAAGGGCCTGCTCCTGCCCCTGGACTGCTGCCTTTGAGGAGTGGCTTGCCTTGCTTTGGCCTGAGCACTCCTGCAGGTGGTCCTGTATTCGTCCATCTTTTTCATGTAGTTCTCTGTCTGCTCCCCAAACAGAGAATTACCAGTGACAGGGAAATCCATGGCCTTAGCCTGGGTATCCTGTGATAGGCTAGTACATCTGAGCCAAGCCATCCTCCGAAGGGCCACAGATGTAGCCCTGACTCTAGATGAAACATCACTACAGTCCACAGCAGTATGAAATTGCACCTTGGATGCCTCAATCCCATCCGCAGCCACCTGCTCCAGCTCCTTGGCAAGCTGGTCAGGGACCTGTTTAGCCAGAGCCAGAACAGTGTCCCATCTGGACTTCTGGTATCTAGCTGTGTAGGCCATATAGTTAGCCTGCCTGAGTCCCAAAGATGCTGCCATGTACTGCTTCTTTGCCAAGGCATCAATCCTCCTGGAGTCCTTAGCTGGGGGGTGTGATGCCAAGGGAATATTTGCCTTATCACAGTCAGCAGCCTGCACTACCCCAACATGGCTGCATTGCTGAGAAAGGAACTCCGTGTCCGAGCCTGAAAAGGTGTACCTCTTGTCCATTCGTCTGTCCACAGGAAGTATGGAGTTAGGAGTCTTTAGAATTTTAATTGTCTGTTTCCCAAAAGATTTATGGAGGGGAATAGACAGTCTCCTGGACTCTGGGATGTCCATCATTTCAACAAAATCAGGCTCCTCCTGATCCTCTACTGCTTCTTCCATTGGAAGCTGGAGGGTTTCAGCCACTTTTTTCCTAAAACATAAAGTGGGAAGGGGACTCAGAAAGCCTAGGAGGAGAAACACCTGAAGGTCTGTCTGGGGAGATGTCCGGGTCAATGGGCACATCCAGACTTTCATAATCACCATCATCATCCTCATACTCTCCTCCTCCTCCTCCTCCTCTGGTTCATAAAATTCTTCTGAAGTGTAATCCGGAACCGGGGGAACCGACCGAACCGAACCCCTGCCAGATGTTGCCGGTTCGGCTGGAACCGAAGTTAGCGATTGCACTATCCTTATCGCTTTGGCCATCTCATCAGCAGTCGGAGAATGAATTTGTGGATCCGAACCGGATGATTTTTCTCTTCTCTTCCTTTTAACCGGAACCGACTCCTCAGAATCGGCTCTCCTTTGCCGAAGAAGTTCCGCCTGGTCAGAGGGCACTCCTTCTGGTTCGGTCGGAAACCTTTACCTCAGTCTTACCTACTCTCTTATCCAGGGTAGCTTTGGGAAAACTCCTACAAATCTGGCAGTCTGAATCGAGGTGGTCAAACCCCAGACAATAAACACAGGTGGTGTGGGGATCAGCCTTAGCAAAGGCTTCCCCATACACACACTGCAGTGCTGAAACCCAGTGGGCCCGGTTTTTTTTTGGGTTTCTCAGACATGGCCAATCCTAGCCAAAACTTACCCTTTTTTCGGCAATCCACCAGGCAAGACTCCCCTATCGGTTCCTGACCGTGTTACGGACCTTGGAGAAAAAACGTAATTAAATCTGTTTTTTTTAGAACTGATACGGACCGGCAAGTAAATTCACAAACTTTAAGACTAAACTGATAGGTTCAAACCGAACCGATCCGAAATTTACAAGTTCCACAGAGAAACTAAATGTAAAACCTATCTAGTACTCACGGTACCACAGACAGAGACTTAAACAGATTCGGTAGCAGAAATTCAGTAGAAACTGAGCGAAAAACGACACTTTAACCGACTTTTTTGAACAGAGCAAAGGAAAAATCTCCAGAGCGACTGTTCAGTGAGGCGGAGTAAAGAATCTGATGGTTGGAGTTTAAACAACAGCAGACAGGGGCTTCAACCGAGCTTGCGCTGAACGTTCCATACTGGCCATGGAAAGTTAACTCTTTGTTCTCCGGGGCAGTTGAAAAGCAGGACCTAACTGCAATAGTCAGAATACAGCAAGACTTCATGTTGTTTGAAGGTGTTTGCTGACTTCCAAGTAGCAGCCCAACAGATTTCCTGGATAGGGATGTCCCTGGAAGCAGCCACCAATGCAGCAGTATGGTGGGTAGAATGAGCTCTTAACCCTCTGGGAGGCTCCTTGCCCGCCAACTCATAACACAGACCTATGCATGATCTGATCCATCTTGCAATAGTCCGTTTGGCTGCAGCGCAGTCTGCCAGAAGCGGCTTCAGCATAGGTGACAAACAGCTGGCGAACCTCTCCCCGAATTTCTGCAGTCCTTTCCTTAATAACAGGAGAGAACATGTCTGAGGTCCAGAGTATGGAGCCTGTACTCGGCGTCCGAGGTATAATTAGGGTAATATACCAGCAGAGTCAACACCTGGTTAAGGTGAAACTCTGACAACACCTTCGGAAGGAAGGAGGGCAACTAAAATGGTGCAGGGTCTGCACCAGAAGACATATGAAGAGAGACTAAAGGAGCTTAATATGTATAGCCTCGAGGAAAGGAGGGAGAGGGGGGACATGATAGAAACTTTCAAGTACCTCAAGGGAGTCAAAGTCCAAGAGGGTAGCATCTTTCAAAAAAAGAGGTGTGCAAGACTAAGGGGGCACAATTTGAAGATAGAGGAGTGGCAGCTCAGAGGTAATGTAAGGAAGAATTTTTTCACAGAGAGGGTTGTGGATCCATGGAACGACCTTCCGGAGGAGGTTGTGGAGTCAAAAACAGTGGTTGAATTCAAGCATGCATGGGACAGTCATAAGGCAATTCTAGGGGGTGGGGGTAGAAAGAAGTAGGCTGCTGGTTAACTAGGATCTGCAGCTTATCCATTAGGTAGGGAAATGGGCAGACTGGGTGGGCCAAGCGGTCCTTATCTGCTGTCAAATTCTATGTTTCTATGTTGGATGGGGGCGCAGGACAACTTTGTCCCTGTGAAATATCAGATAAGGGGAGTCCACCGAGAGCGTCTGGAGCTCCCCTGTCCTTCTGGCTGACATGATAGCCACCAGGAAGGCAGTCTTCCACAACTGTGAGAGTTCACATTTGTGCATGGGTTCAAATGGCTTGCCCATGAACTTTGCCAAAACCAGAAAAAGATCCCGCAGAGGTGGAGGTTCACGCACCGGAGGGGATATGTGATCCAGGCCTTTGAAAAAATGTCCGACCATTGTCTCCTGTGCCAATGTCGACTGACCGGCCCACACCCGTTAAGCAGAGATGGCTGCCAGGTGCATCCTAAGGGTCGATGACCAAAGACTCCCTTTGGAGACAGACCAAAGGTAGTCTAAAATGTTAGCCACAGAGCAGGATAAGGGGTCCAGACTCTTACCCTAACACCAAATGGAAAACCTTTTCCATTTGAAGGCATAACATTTCCTGGTCGATTCCTTTCGAGATGCCTCCGCCACAGTGTAGACATCCTCGGAAAGACCCGGAGCCTGGAATTCTAGCCGCTCAGGAACCAGGCTGTGAGGTGCAGGGACTGAAGGTCAGAGTGGAATACCTTCCCCTGGTTCAAT
This sequence comes from Neoceratodus forsteri, assembly GCA_016271365.2. NCBI lineage: Eukaryota > Metazoa > Chordata > Ceratodontiformes > Ceratodontidae > Neoceratodus > Neoceratodus forsteri. The sequence continues at coordinate 171,228,409 of JADMNL010000025.1, forward strand.
GATATCAGGTTCGGGCGTGTACAAAGCCGCTCTAGGGCCCTGCAGCTGAGGCTGAGATCTTCTGGATACCAGAACTGGCGGGGCCAATCTGGGGCTACCAGGATCACCTTCGCCTTGTCCCTCCTCACCCTGGATAACACCTTTTGGATCAAGGGAAATGGAGGGAAGGCGTAGAAGAGGCCTGTGGTCCACGACCTCGAGAAGGCATCCCCCTGCAGCGAGCCCTGCTGAGGGGGATGGGCATGGTACAGCCTCAGCTTGGTGTTCTCCCTAGAGGCAAACAGGTCCACCAACGGTTTGCCCCAACGGGAGAACAGACTGTAAGCTACCTCTGGATGGAGAGACCACTCGTGGATGTCTGGCCTATGGGCTGAGAGCATCCGCCAGTTGGTTCGAGACTCCTGCCACATGGATGGCAAGGAGATCCGCCCAACGGTTGATGAAGGTCCAGATCCGAGCGCTTCCTTGCATAGCAGACGGGAGTGCATGCCGCCCTGTTTGTTGAGGTAGTACATGATCGTGGTATTGTCCGTCTGGACTTGAACCACTTGACCCCGGAGCTGAGGAGCGAAAACTGACAGTGCCAGTCTGACTGCTCTGACCTCCAACAGGTTGATGTGGCAATGGGAGTCCTCGGGGTTCCAGAACCCGTGGACTCTGTGGTCCCCCATGTGAGCTCCCCAGCCAATGAGAGAGGCATTGATCGTGAGGACGACCGTCGGCTCGGGGCAGACAAACGGGATCTCTTCCCGCAGATGACTTGGGACGGTCCACCATTGGAGAACGTCCCACATCCTCTGGGTGACAGTGACCAGCTGGTCGAAAAGACCCTGACGCTGAGACCACTGAGTGGCCAGCTCCCATTGGAGGGGGTGCATGTGCAATCTGGCCCAACAGACCACTGAGGTGCACGCCGCCATGTACCCCAGAAGGCGCAGGAAGTCCCGGGCAGGGCGCAAGTGCCCAACCAGAAATGATTGGGCAAAGGAGGAAAGAACCTCCGCCCTGTCCGCTGGAAGCCGAGCTCTGGCTTGAAGAGAGTAGAGCTCTGAACCGATAAAGCCCATCACCTGAGAGGGCACGAGTTCTGACTTGGCCTCGTTGATCAGGAGGCCTAGGGGAACCCACTAGGAGCCAATCGTCAAGGTAGGGGTATATGCGAACCCCTCGATGCCGTAGATGGGCTGCCACCACTGCAATGCATTTGGTGAAGACCCGTGGGGCTGAAGACAGGCCGAACGGCATGGCTCGGAACTCGTACAGGGTCCCTTCGACCCTGAAGCAGAGGAACCGCTGGTGGGTGGGACGGACGGATTGGGATGTGAAAGTACGCGTCCTGTAGATCCAGTGAACAGAACCACATGTTTCGCTCCAGGGATGGTATGATCTGGTTCAGAGTTACCATCCGGAAGGTGCGAGACCTGAGATATTGATTCAGGTCGTGGAGATCTAGGATGGGGCACCAACCCCCCATCCGCTTGGGCACCAGGAAGTACCTGGACATGAAGCCTGGGTCTGTAGGAGGATCCAGCACTGGAGCTCCTGCCTCTCTGCACAGGAGCTGAGCAATGTCGACCCGAAGGGCCGACTGAGCGCTAACTGAGTTCCTTTCCTCTGGTGGGGCACGGGCTCGGCTGGGGGAGTACTGCTTGAACTCTAAAGGCAGTCCCTGACTGCCCACTTCCAGAACCAACCTGTCCGAAGTGATACTGGACCAGGCGGAAAGAAAGTGGCGGAGCCGGCGCCCCACGGGAGGACCAAGAACTGGCATGATGGGTGTAGGGGAGGCCACCCCCGACCCGTCACTGTGCAGGCTTAGAGAAGGAGGAGGCTCCTGGGCCAGCACCTCTGCCTCCTTTGCGGGGCTGCTGGGGACCCTGCTTGGGCCTAGGGTGCCAAGCTTTAACCTGCTGTTGCTGCTGACCTCCCTGGAAGGAGGGCTGCCTCACCGCAGGGGAAGAGTGCCGAAAAGGCTTCTTCTTGTGCTTCTGCTGGTTCTTGGCCGAAGAACCCTTAGCAGAGGTGGCAGCTAAAGTGGCATTAGACTGCTCAATGCGCTGGAGATGACCTGCCACTCCCGGACCGAAGAGGTCGGTGCCAAGGTAGGGCACGTCAGCTAGCTTGTGCTGAGTATCCACTGGAAAGGAGGATAATCTCAGCCAGGCCCTGCGGCGAGTGGCCACTGCAGCAGCTAGTGAACAGGCACAGGAATCTCCAATGTACAGAGCCATCTGCAGCTGCTGTTTTTCAACAGCATGGCCCTGGTCACGGACCTGCTTGACCATGGTCTGCATGTCTGCTGGGAGATGAGGGAGGACTTCATCAAGCGACCCCAGCAGGGCGTGAGAGAAGTGTGCCATAATCACTGCCGAGCTGGCCTGACGAAGGCAATGGGATGAGGCCGCACAGACTTTCCAGGCAGAGTGGTCCATATTTTTGGACTCCTTGTCTGGAGGGCGGTCAGTATCCGCAGAGCTACCCATGCACCGAAACACTGAGGCAGTCACAAGGCTCTCGGCCGAGGGATGCTCAGTGAAGCCCCCCCAAGGACCCCACAGGTACTGCGTCCTTGCGAGCCACAACGGGCAGACGGAGCCGGGCAAGAGGCAGGGCTGCCAAAGCTCAAGGGCCGGGCCAACAATGGCTTTGGCCACTGGAAAGGCCTCCGTCGGGGTATCCCCCCTCTTAAGGATATCCGTGAGAGGATATTCCGCCTTCTTTTGGATAGGCTGTAATGGCATACCAGTGGACTCAGCAATGAGTCGAAGGATGCCCTGGAAGGAAGAAGGGCCTTCCTCCAGGCCTGTCACTGACAACTCATCAGGGTGTGAGTGAAGACCAGTAGTATCAGAGTCCGAGGAGTAGGCATGCAGGGGTCTCCCACCTATGTCCCCTTCGATGCGCCTAGGGCGATCAGGAGTGACAGTTATGGACAGCCTACTGGGCAAGCCCGTATCTGTCCGATCCTCCTTAGAGGGAGCCCCACCCTGAGTCTGCTTAGGCAGTGGTTCCACCAAAATTGGTGGGGAGACCGGAACAGGCTGACCCGGAATGCATGCCGGTCCCACCAGAGGGAGAACCGGAGTCCTCGGCACCGAGGGAGTCAGCGTCGGCTGAAGAGGCTGGGGCCAAGTAATGGCCAGAGCAGCTGGAGTGGACGGGTTTTGACCGGTCAAAAGTAGTTGCTGCCACATGAGGTCCTCATAACGTCGGAGCTTCCATCTAAGTCTCTCCTCGTCCGAGGAGGATGAGGAACAGAGGCGGCGCCTCTTCTGGGAGTGTTTATGACCCTTTTTCGGCTTTTCGACTGATGGAGTCCTACTCCTCGATTGAGACCGACAGCGTCGGCTCTGTCGATCGGGAGAAGCCGGATCCGGCCAAAACCGAGGAACCAGCTCTTGTCCCTCGATCGGGATACCCGAAGGACGGGTCTCCTCGTCAGGGAAGGAAAGGATGGGAGTCCTCTCCAATGAGTCGTTGACAGGAGTCTGCGACAATGGCTCGATCGGGTAGAGAGAAATCTCAGCCGGTTCTGCCGTATCCTCAGTTTCGGTGGCTTGGCCTGACGGAAGATCTGAGAAGCCGGCAGCCGAGGAAGCGATCTCGACCGAGGCAGAGACCGCCTGATCCTGAGTATCGGACCGCTCTCTGTCCCAGGAACGTCTTCTTCGACTAGAAGAGGATTTGGGGTCCTTGTCCTTTTTCTTGGAGTGGGAGGAGTGCGAGCCCGAAGGCGCCTCACCCTTGGTAGGGAGAGACTGGCACAACTCCCAAAAGGACCCCATAAAGGTGGAGCCCAGGTTGAGCGGGACGTAAAAACTTCGGTTGGCCGAAGCTTGGGCAGCTTCCTCCGCGAAAGCCGCCATCTGTTCGAGCTGCTCAGCGGACCCCATGGACGCGGAAACTGCCCACCTGGCCTCCTTCGATTTCACTGGTGGATTGCGAAGCTCTGGTCTCCCCAACTGAAGGCGCGCCTTGCGGTCATCCAGGATGTTGGGATGGAAGGTCAAACAGATGGTGCAAGCCAAGGTATCGTGCACAGCGCCTAAGCAATAAACGCATGAGAGGTGGGGATCGGTGCGAGACATTTTCTATCCGCAAGGACACCGGCGAAACCCAGGGGACGACTTGTCCTCCATGTCCGAAGCGTTCGGATCCAAGTCATAAACTCTAACGAGTTTGAGAGAGAGTAAATGCTGCGAAAACCGATAAGACTCCAGGGCCTACGGTACTTGAAAAGTAGCACGAGGGAACCTGCATCTTCCAGCAGAAAGGAAGATCTGGCGTCATGGAGCGGAGCAGAGGTATATACCACCCGGGTGGGTGGGAGGAACCAGCTTGAAGACTTCCGGCAAGATTTAAAGGGGAAAGGGACATGCCAGACAGTGTGGATGAACAACATATCCATGCTCCTAGAACTACTAGGTACCAGGAGGGGAGGCAGGGAAGGAGGCCAGAATACAGCAAGACTCCATTAAAAGAAACAACATTACTATGGTGAGTAATATTTTCTTGAAACAACATGAAGTCTTGCTGTATTCTGACTATATGCAGACTACCAAGCAGTACCCCCTTGGAGGAGGGAGTTACAGAACCTATTTTGGGAACAATCTCTGCAGCACAGCCGTGCCAAACCTAGCATCACTTTGTGACTGGATGTCCAAAGAGTAATGCTTGGTAAAAGTGTGAACAGATTACCAGGTAGCTGCTTTGCATATGCCCACTAAAGGTATATCTCTAGCTGCTGCGACCGAAGCAGCTGTACCTCTGGTAGAATGAGCCCTCACGCCTGAGGAAGGTTCCTTCCCAAGTTTAGAATAGCAGAATTGAATACAAAAGACAATCCACCTGGCAACAGACCTCTTGGTAGCAGGTTTGCCCTTTCCCACTTCACCACAAGCAAGAAACGACTGAGAGCAGTCCTTCCTATGGGCCTTAGTATGCTCAATATAGTAACTAAGAGCCCTTTTTACATCAAGACTATGTAACCTCCTCTCCCCAGAGGAGGAGGAATGATCAGTGAAAAACACAGGCAATGACAGACTGGTTCAGATGAAAGTCTGACTCCACCTTGGGAAGAAACTTTATACTGGTGCGCAGGACCACCTTGTCCCTACGAAAGAAAATGTAATTAGGTTCCACTGATGAGGCCTGTAACTCACAGATTCTCCTGGCAGAGGTAATGGCCACCAGGAATACAGTTTTCCAAGTCAAGTATTTCAGCTCAGCTGAAGATAAAGGTTCAAAAGGGAGCTGCATAAGCCGAGCAATGCAGATGTTCGGATCCCAAGAAGGGGTAGGCTCCCTAAAGGGAGGACTGACATGAACCAAACCTTTGAAGAACTTCTTGAAAACTGGTTAGGAAGCTAGGGAGGAACCCTTACCAGCAGAAAGGAAGGCAGACACAGCTGCCAAATGTACCTTGAGAGTAGTAGGCCGGAGGCCTAAACTGTTAAGATGCACTAAATAGTCAAATACAGTGGCAATATCAGCCAGTTCTGGCTTAGTATGCCTCCTGGAACACCAAAACCCAAACATTTTCCATTTGGAGCTGTAAGTCTTCCTAGTAGCAGGTTTCCTGCTGCCTTTTAAAATATCCAGGACTGATTGGAGAGATCCAAACTTGCATATTCTAGCTCTTCAAGAACCAGACCTTGAGCCTGAGAGTCTGAAGGATGGGATACAGAATCCTCCCCTGAGAGGAGATGAGGAGATTGTGTTGTCTGGGAAGACACAAGGGCAGTGTTACTGATAGTGACAACAGTAGAGGATATCAAGGCTGTCTGGTCCAATCTGGAGCCACCAGGATCACCTTGCAAGGCTGCAGACCTGATTTTTTAACAGGACCCTGAATATCAGAGGAAAAGGAGGAAATGCATACAGAAACCTGCTAGTCCAATTCAGTAGAAGAGCATCCTGAGGGACAGGACCCAGAAGGGGTGGTCCCCAACAATAAAGAGGAAGTTGATGACTGTCCGGGGCTGCAACGAGATCCATCTCTGGGGTGCCCCATCTCTTGAAAATGACTAAGAACTAGGGGGTTCAGGGCCCATTCATGATGACCCTGAGAAATCCTGCTGAGAGCACCTGCAAGAATGCCGTCCTTCCCCTGGGAGATGCACAGCCAGAAGGGAATAAGGTAGAGACCACACTTTCATGGCCTCTGTGCACAAGGCCAAGGACAGAGTGCCTCCCTGCTGGTTGATGTACCACATGGTTGTGGTATTGTCTTTCCTGATCTGCACCACTTTCCCTTGAACCACAGCTGAGAATGTCTGAAGTGCTAGAAACACAGATCCCAATTCGAGAAGATTTATGTGCAGAACAGACTCCTGGTGAGACCAGGTTCCGAGCTGTAAGATGATCTAGATGGGCTCCCCAGCCCAGCAGGGAGGCATCTGTGGTGAGTCACAGAAGGGACTTGACTGATAATGGGAACCCCTTGTCGAAGATGGTCTTCCTCCAGCCACCAATGGAGGGCCTGGACTAAGGTTTGAGAGACTGGAACCAGTTTGGAGACCAGTAAGATCCGAGATGAAACTGAATATCTCTCACCTGAAATCTTGCTCCCTGAACTACTGCTGTGGAAGCTGCCATGTGGTCCAGCAGTCGTAGAAAGTGTCTGGCTGGACAAGACACTAGAGGATGAAAAGAGGAGGCCAGAGTGACCAGAGACTGAACCCTTGAGAGAGGGAGAAATGCCCTTGCCTGAATAGTATCTATTTCCACCCCTATGAAGGTGAGAAGCTGAGCTGGCTCCAGAACAGGCTTCTCTAGATTTAGAATGAAACCCAAGTATTCTAGAAGTTTTTGGGTGACCTCTAAGGTTGACTTCACTTGGTCTGAGGACTGGCCCACTAAGAGCCAGTGGTCCAAGTATGGAAACAGAAGGATGCCCTCCCTCCTAAGGAATGCCACCACTACTGCAAGACACTTGGTGAATACCCTTGGAGCAGATGTTAGGCCGAAGGGCATGACCCTGAATTGATAATGGCCTGAGGGCAACTCGAACCTGAGGTACTTTCTGTGGGAATGTCTGATAAGTATGTGGAAGTAGGCATCCTTGAGATCCAGGGAGGCTAGCCAGTCTCCTGGTCTCAGAGAGGGAAGATTTACTCCCCGAGTCACCATTTTGAACTTTGGTTTTGTCAAGTGTTTGTTCAGGTACCTTAAATCTAAGACGGGTCGCCACTCCCCTGTCTTTTTGGGGTTAGAAGTATCTGGAATAAAGTCCTTTTCCCCTGTGACAAAGAGGTACATTCTCTACTGCTTGCAAAAGCAGAAGAGAGGAGACTTCTGCCTCTAAGGCCTTTGTCTCAAGGGAAAGGGAGGACTGAAGGACCTTTCTTATCCTTGGGAACCTTTTGAAACTGAGAGCAAGTCCCTGGCTCACTACTTCCAGGACCCATTTGTCTGAAGTAATAGACTCCCAGGCCTGGGAGTAGTGAGACAGCCTGCCCCCTACTGGGATTGGGGAGGCAACCCTGACTGACAACTCAGGGTGTCTGCTTGGCAGGGGGCTTAGACTGAGAAGCTGATGGGGTCCTAGTCACCCCACGTCTACCTCTTCCCCTAAAAAAAACCCTCTGATGCAAAAAGGATGAGGAGGAGGCCTAAGCTTGGTGAAAAAGCCCACCCTGCCCCTAAAACTGCTGCCTCTGAGTAGTAGTCTGCTTTTCTTTGGCTGCAGCACTATAGGTGTCCTGTATTCGTCCATTTTTTTCATATAATTCTCTGATCCCCAAAGAGAGAATTACCACTTACAGGAAAATCCATGGCCTTAGCCTGGGTGTCCTGTGAGACGTTGGTACACCCAAGCCAGGCAAATCTCCTCATGGAGATAGATGTAGCCATGAACCTGGAATCACTAGAGTCAACAGCAGCGTGGAATTGCACTTTAGATAACTCTATACCATTTGCAGCCACCTGCTCCAGCTCCTTGGCTAGCTGAGAGGAGGCATTCTTAGCTAGCTCCAGAACCGTATCCCATATAGATTTCTGGTACCTAGCTGTATATGCCATGTAATTAGATTGCCGGAGTCTCAAAAAGGATGCCAAGTACTGCTTTTATGCCATGGCATCCACTTTCCTGGAATCCTTGTCTGGGGGGTGAGATGGCAGGGAATATTAGCCTTGTCACTGGCTGCAGCTTGTACTACTCCAAAATGGCTGCTATGATTGGGAAGGAATTCTGTCCCAGGACCTGACAAGGTATACCTCCTGTCCATTGTCTTTTCCACAGGAGATATGGATGTAGGAAATTGTAAAAATATTTGTGCCTGCTTTCCCAAGGATTTATGTAAGGGGACAGACACCCTCTTTGACTCTGGGACATCCATCATTTCTAAATAGTCAGGTTCTTCCTGATCCTGTTCAGTCTCCTCCATAGGAAGCTGAAGAGTCTCGGCCACTTTCTTGTAAAACAAGAAATGGGAAGGGGACTCAGAAAGCCTGGGAGGAGAAACCTGAGGCAGCCTGTCTGGGGAGATGTCAGACTCTATCGGCCCATCTAGGCCCTCATCCTCTTCCTCATAATCTTTTTCCTCCTCCTCCTCCTCCCAATCACCCTCGTAGTAAGATTCAGGATCTATGTCTGAAGCAGACACTTCCGACCGAACCAGTCTGCTTTGAACAGAGACCGGTTCGGTCGGAACCGGGCAAAGCGATTGAACTATGGAAATCGCTTTCGATATCTCCTCAGTGGTCAGACCATGGAGAGGCTGATCCGAACCAGCCATTTTCTTTTTTGTTTACTTGGAACAGATTCCGCAGGTCAGTGGGCACCTCCTCAGGTTCGGCCGTAACCAAACCGGGCTGGCCATCTGGGTCAGCAGACTTCTCTGCCTCCCTCCTCCTCAGTCTACTCAAACGTTTTTCCAAAGTGGCTTTGGGAAAGTTTTTGCATATTTGGCAGTCTTCTTTGAGGTGGTCAAACCTGATACCAGTACACACATATGAGGTGAGGGTCGGCCTTGGCAAAGGCCTCCTTACACTAGGATACAGTGCTGAAACCCAGTGAGTCTAGTTTTCTTTTTGGGTTTCTCAGACATGCCTTCAACTGAAAGTCACCCAAAACAGCGGTTAAGCCAGGCTACTAATCAGTTTCTTCCATGTCACGGGTCGCTTAAAAAAATCCTAAAAGTCTGATTTTTTTTTTAGGAACCGATAAGTACCGGAAAGAACCACACAAACAACAAGTAATACAAAAACAGAATAGGCTTTGGTTCCACACCGGACCAACAGGTAAGAAACTGAAATTAAAACAATTTCTTGTGAAAAAAGTACAGTTATGTAAGAACTTACCGTAACGGTAGATCATCCAGAACAGCTCTTGCAGCAGGTTACACCATTAGGACTGAAGCCGGCAGGCGCCAGGACCCCACGGAAATCTTCTAGCTAGCAGTATCCAACGGGGACTGCCCCAGACGTAGGCCCCGCCCCAACGTCAGGCATCATACAAAAGGGGGCGGTCCCCTAGAATCCCGAGTTCTCCCGCCGGAGACTCCCGGCCGCTAGATGACATCAGAAGTGGAGACTGAGGATCCGCCTTCAAGAAGGTATTCAGAGCGGTGTTACAAACACCTAATCCTAGGTAGTGAGATAATGGAACTCTACCTCCAGAGGGATGGTGCAGGAAACTACCTGCTGAAGAGCTGTTCTCGAAGATCTACTAGCAAGTTCTACGTAAATGTACCATCTTACTCGAGAAACACTTGCAGCAGGTTACACCATTAGGATGGATTCCCAAGCAATTCTGGAAATCCCTCTCAGATGGGAGGAGGCTAGGTAAAGATCGCAAGCTGGACCGAAGCCTAGGATAGTAGTCCCTGAAGGACTGCTAGACCAAAACCAGCTCTTTGCTGTGATGCAACATCCAGGCTATAATGCCTGATAAAGGTGTGCACGGTGCTCCAAGTAGCTGCTGCGCAGATGGCTGAAGTGGACACGTTCTTCAGAGCAGCAAAGGAGGTAGCCACCCCCCTTGTGGAATGTCCTCTAACCAAGCCCGGTAGGGATTTGTTACGCTTCTGGTAACAGAACGTGATACAATGAATGAGCCACCTGGACAGCGATTGTTTAGAAACCGAAGTCCCCAGCATCCTATGGGCGAAGGAGACAAAAATTGACCAGATTTATGGTGTTGCCTGGTTCTGGTCAGGTAGTATCTTAGACACCTATGCAAGTCTAGAGTGTGCAGCAGAGCCTTTCCTCTATTAGAGTACTTATGAAAGTACACTGGCAGGTCGATGTCCTGATTAAGGGTGAGGGCAGAGACCACCTTAGGTAGAAACTTTGGGTTTGTCCTTAGGAACACCCCTTCCTGGTGAAAAACCAAATGGGTTCTTTGCACATAAGTGCATGTAGCTCAGAAATCCTTCTGGCTGAAGTAACAGCAACTAAAAATAACATCTTCCATGCCAGAAGACTTGGCTCGCAATCCGCAGCTGGTTCAAAAGGTGGCAGCATAAGCTGCTCCAGGACGAAGTGTACGTCCCATGGAGGAATGGGATCCTTAATCGGAGGCCTAAGGTGGAGAATGCCTCTCAAAAATGCTCCTTCGGTTTCCAACTGAGCTATGGACCATAGGCCTATAGGAGTATGATAGGCAGAGATGGCACAAAGGTGTACTTTTATTGAGGAGTAGGCTAAGTCTGCCTGAAATAGGGACAGAAGGTAGTCTAGAACCGAACCTTCCGGACAATCCAGTGGGGAAAGTCCTCGTGGTTGAGCCCAGAGGCAAGATCTGTACCATTTCATGGCGTATGTGGCATGAGTGGCCGGTTTTTTAGCAGCCGCTAGAACATCTGCTACCCCTTCCGAGACCCCATAGCACATGATAGCTATGTCCGTAGGAGCCTGGCATGCAGGTTCAGAGAGCGAAGGTCCGGATGGACCAAGGATCCTGCCTCCTGGGACAATAAGTGAGAGCCGATTGGCAGAGGCACCGGAGGTTCCTGAGACAGCTGGTGCAGCAGAGGGAACCAAATCTGCCTGGGCCAAAAGGGCGCGATTAGTATCAGCGTTGCCTGCTATTTGTGGAGTTTCAAAAGAACCCTCTGGATCAACAGGAAGGGAGGAAATGCAGAGAGGAATCTGCCCATCCAGGAGAGGGGACAATGCGTCTCGCTAGAAAACACCAGGCCTTGGAGCTAGGAGCAGAAATTGGGCAGTTTTGTGTTGGATGGGGACGCGAAAAGATCCAACTCTGGTGTCCCCATCTGCGAAACAGATCCTCTACCACCTCCCGGAGTAGTTCCCATTCGTGGGCTCTGGCCCGAGACCGACTCAGACCGTCTGCGATCACGTTGCCCACTCCTGGGACATGTAGAGCAATAAGGTTTTTGCGCTGTGTTGCAGAACCCAATCCCACACCCTCATGGCCTCCCTGCAAAGCGGGTAGGAACGAGTGCCTCCTTGCTTGTTGAGGTAATACATCACCGCGGTATTGTCTGTTTGCAGCAGCAGAGTACCCGGTGGAATCTCCGACTGGAGGCCTGCAATGCATAAGGGAGTGCTCTCATCTCTAAAATGTTTATGTGGAGATGAGCTTCCTGGGGCGTCCACGAGTCCCGACCCCGTAGAGGTGGGCTCCCCAACCGAACCCTGAGCCGTCCGTGGAGAGGCACAATAAAGAGGACTCCCACCGATAGGTGCTGTGGTTCGAGCCACCATTGCCAATCCCAGATTACAGCATTCGTGATTTGAATTGGGAGCTGCAGATGGTCTTGCTTCTGATCCCATTCTGATGTGTTCCGCTCTGTCCTGGGGCAAAAAGGCTTTCCCCTGGACAGTGTCCAGGACTGTACCCATGAACTGCAGTCTCTGTGACAGAACTAGGTGTGACTTCTCCTGATTGATGATGATGCCCAACCACCTGAAGAGGGAACGAGTATAGTGGATCACAGACATCAGAGCCTCCCGAGAGGGGGCCATGAGGAGCCAGTCATCCAGGTATGGGAACACATAGTGGCCTCGTCTCCTGAGACCCACTGCTACGACTGCCATGCACTTCATAAATGCCCAAGGTGCCAAAGATAGTCTGAAGGGGAGGGCTCGGAACTGATAATGGCGACCCAAAAACTCGAAGCGCAAGAATTTCTTGTACGCTCGAGCTACAGGTACGATGCAGGTAAGCATCCTGCATGTCCAGAGATGCTAAGAAGCCCTGCTTGAGCATGGGAATTAAACCTGGAAGGGTCACCATGCGGAAGCGTTTGTAAAGGACCGAAGCAGTGAGGTCGCTGAGATACAGAATCGGACGGAGATCCCCTGTCTTTTTGGGAACCAGAAAGAAGTGGGAATAATAACCTGCACCTCTCTGGTTCCGTGGTAGGTGCTCTATAGCCTCCTTTCCCAGAAGTGCAAGCACTTCTTGCTGTATAAGCAGTGCGTGCTGACCCGAATAACAGGAAAGCAGGCGAGGCCTTGACGGCGGGTGGGCAAGGAATTCTATAAAGTGTCCTCTCTCGACCAACTGGAGGACCCACCGGTCGGCAGTTATCGTCTGCCAGCCTGCAAGGTGGCAAGCGATCTGACCCCCGACCTTTTCTTCCCGTTGATCCTGAGGAGAAGCGGGGACAGGAAGGAGTCATGCTGTGGTGGCATTACCCCCTGCAGACTGGGTTGGTTTGGTATATCTTTGACCTTGGCCTGGGGAAGACTTAGGTTGGGCCTTATGGTTGAAGTTGCCCCTTTGCTGCTGACCGGAATGTGGCTGTTGCCGTTGTTGCCAGCCACAAAAACGATTTTGGTTCCTACAAAAGGAACCAGATTTGGGCCTCTACAGTCCTTACTGCCATCCCGGCATCCTGCAATTTGGTGATCACCTTTTCGTAATCTTCACCAAATAGGACCTCGCCGTTATAGGGTACATCCAGGATGTTTTTCTGGACGTCCGGGGTAAATCTGGAGACATGAAGCCATGAGTGTCTCTGGAGACAGATGCCTGAGGCTACGCCCCTGGCTGAGGAGTCCGCTGAATTGTAGGCAGCTCTCAGAGCTTGGGTCCCCACGTCTGACCCAGTGTGAAGGAGGTTCAGAAGCTCCTCCTCCTGCTCACCATCCGGAAGTGCTTTGACTAGGTCTTGACCCTGTACACACAGGGCATTCTGAAACTGAACCATGTGTGTCAGATAGTTCAGTGACCTAATGGAGCATGTAGCAGCCACATATGTGCGCCTACCCAGCGAGTCCAAATGCTTTGACTCCTGGTCCGGAGGCTGTGTACTCAAATGTTACGGTTGTTGAGACCCGTCATGGGAGGCCGTGATGATCAGTGAATCAGCCAGGGGTTGTTGCGCCAAGTACGCGTCCTCCGCAGGTGCCCTGTACAGGTGGTCAGCCTTCCTCGGCACCGTGGGGGTGAAGTGCAGACGTTTCTATGCGGTCTTGGTGACTTCCGCGAAGGTGTCCACCAATGGTGGCACCACCACAGGCTTAGGGTCCTTCTGCCGAAGATATCGAGCTAGGCGCTGTCATTGCGGGTCTAGGTCTTCCGTTTCCCATCCCATGTTCTCTTGGATGTGACTTATGATTGATTTCGGAAAAGGAGGGATCATCCAGAGGTGACCTAGGGAGGTCTTGATCAGATGCAAAGAAGCCGAAGAACTGCCTGAAGTCCTAACCTTAACGGGAGGGGGCGGAGAGTGAGCCCTGGAAGGAGAGTGGTCTGACAGCATGGAGCCAGAGCTGGTTACGCGAGTCCGAGGCCCGGTTCGGGGATCTGGACCTGGCCTTCTCCCGGTGCTTATGGGACTTAGAGGTAGGCTCACCTCTGGAGGCAGGGTCTTTATCCATAATCTTCAACCTTTCTTCCAAGAGGAACCCCTGAAGAGCCTTCTGGCGGCAGATCCGGGGTGCGACTATTGAACCGCTGGGAAAAGGAGCAGGCCTTGGTATCGTGTTCCGGGCCTAGGCACCGCAGGCAGGACAAGTGGAGATCCTTACAAGGGATCTGTTTGCCGCAGGCACACTTAGAGGGGTGTCCTTCAGAGGAAGGAGTTGGAGATGCAGACATTTAGTAGATAAATGCTGGAAGTTCTAGATGTCGTTCGCTGGAGCGGGTCCATGAGGCCGATGCTGGTGAGTCGACGGCAGGAAAAAAACGGGGGATTCTGGGGGACTGCCCCCTTTTGCATGATGCCTGATGTCGGGGGGCGGGGCCGACATCGGGGGTGGTCCCCACTGGACACTGCTAGCTAGAATATTTCCGTGGGGTCCTGGCGCCTGCCGGCTTCAGTCCTAATGGTGTAACCTGCTGCAAGAGCTGTTTCTCGAAGCAAGATCCACCACTACCTACAACTACCACTTACTGGTACCGAGACAGAGGAAAGAATACAGAATTTCTTGAAGAAACGGCTTGAAAAACTGACAAGATTCGTACTGTAACCGAACCGAAGCGCAGGAGGGATCTCCGGAGTGACTTCACAGTTAGGCGAAGTAAAGAATCTGACGGTTACACTTCAGAGTACCACAGACAGAGGTTTGAAAACCGAGCTCGAACTCAACATTCTATGCCTTTGCATAGAGTTGACCGTTTACTCTCCGGAGCAGTTCAAGTGCTGGGGCTAACTGCATATAGTCCGAATACAGCAAGACTTCATGTTGTTTGAACTGGGCAGTACTGTGCTGAGTGGGGATGCAAAAAGGTCCACCTCTGGACAACCCCATTTGACAAACACATGATCTGCTATGGATGAGAGAAGCTCCCATTCATGCATGCTGGACCGAGTCCTGCTGAGACTGTCCGCCAAGGTGTTTAGGATGCCTGGCATGTGGACCACAGAGTGTCAGACTGTGTGCTCCATAGCCCAATACCACACTCTCATGGCCTCCATGCAAAGGAGGTATGAGTGAGTTCAGCCCTGCTTGTTGATGTAGTAGATGACACTCAGATTGTCCGACTGAACCAGCAGCTGGCCTGGAGCAAGATGCTCCTGCAAGGCCTGCATGGCGTGGAGCACCACTCTTATCTCATGGACACAGATATACAGGGCAACTTCCCACTGGGACCAGGAGCCCTGAGTTTGTAAGGGAACCAGGTGTGCTCCCCAGCCTGACCCGAAGCATCTGTGGTTACAATCTGATGCTGGGAAGAAATATGGAAGGGAACCCCCGGAAGAAGATTCAAGGGGTCCATTCACCATTGCAATACCTTGCGAACTGGGGAGACCAGGACTTGTTGGTCCAACTCGTCCATGTGCTGGTCCCACTGCACTCCAAGAGTCCACTGAAGGGTGCACATGTGAAGCCTGGCCAGTGGAATGGTGGGAATGGCCGCTGCCATTAGACCCAACAACCTGAGGTACAGCCTGGCAGGAATGTACCGGCTTTGAGCGACTTCCTGAGCTTGAGCTATAAGGCACTCCGACTCATTTTGGGGCAGGAAGGCCTTCCCCTGCTTGAAATCCAGGACCGTCCCTACATACTGCAGTCTTTGGGACTGTATTAGTACTGACTTGGGCAGGTTGACAGTGATGCCTTGAGAGTGGAAAAGCTGGAGAGTGCACTCCAGAGTCAGTAAGAGTTGTTCCCTAGACAGGGCCTTGAGGAGCCAATCGTCCAGGTAAGGGAAGACATACAGTCCCTCTCTTCGGAGAGCTGCTGCGACAGCTGCTAAGCATTTGGTAAAGACACGCGGTGCAGAGAAAAGTCAAAGGGCAGCACTTTGAACTGGTAATGCCTGCCCCGAAAGGCAAAATTAAAACCTCCTGTGAGGAGGAAAGACCTAAATGTGCAGGTAAGAGTCCTGCATGTCCAGAGAGCAGACACAGTCCCCAGCCTTGAGGAGGGGCACGAGGCCTTGCAAAGTTACCATCCGGAACTTTCTGTACTGGGAAAAAAAGACTGAGGTCCTTTAGGTCTAGAACAGGCCTCAAATCACTGACCTTTTTGAGGACCAGGAAAAACCTGGAATAAAACCCCAGTTTCTTTGCTGTCTTAGCACCAGCTCAACTGCCTGCTTGCGCAGAAGAGATTGTACTTACTCCCGGAGTACAGACAAATGAGCCAGGGAATAGCTGAGGAGAGTGAGAGGGGAGTGTCCGGAGGCTGCTGGATTAGCACCAGGGTATGACCTGTCTCTATGATTTGCAGGATCCATGCATCTGAAGTTACGGTTCTCCACCGATTCAGATGGAGGGAGAACCAACCTCCAACCACCACGTCCTGGTTCTGGACCTGAAGAGGGTGGTCTGGCAAGGAGTCAAGCTGAGGTGGGACCAGCTGTGGAAGCTGATCCATCATTTCTGGGATGCTTGGTTGCCGCACCAGTATTGGAGGGGGGTGGGCAAGGAAACCTGGGCTGAGCCTGGACTATTAGCCTGTCTACAATAAGTAGACCACCCTCTACCACAGGGCTGAGTGTGGTAGAGGGAATGGACAGACTTAATGGCTATGCTGGAGGCCTGCAGATCATTAATGAGGTCCTGGACATCAGGGCCAAAGAGCTTGGTGCCATTAAAGGGGGCACTGAGCACTCTGTTTTGCACATCAGCTGCAAAGCCAGAGACCCTAAGCCAGGAGTGCCTACGAAGACATATGCCTGTGGCAGCTGCCTTGGCCACTGTGTCGGCCATATCATACAGGGCCCTGAGGAGGTGCTTAACTGACATCCTGCACAGTCTGCGAACACTGAAGCAATTATTGCTTCTAGGAGCCATCAGGAAGGGCTTGGGCGGCAGATTTTCCCTTTCTCCAGTTGGCATTTTGAAATTTAACCATATGTGACAGGCAGTTTACAATCCTCAGACTCAAACTGGAGGAGGCGTAAATCTTTTTACCCCAGAGGTCAATCCTACGGGATTCCTTGTCTGGGGGAAGGGCACTAAGGTACTTGGGTACCCTCGATCTCTCATGGGCCACTTTTTTTTTTTTTTTTATCCCCCTACTCTCTTGGCATGGTGGGACTTCTTCTGGGTATCCCTAGACTGAGCTCCCCAATCCCTCCCCGGGTAACCACCATGGTGCCGCTTTGGACTTACCTCCATGCTGCCTCAGCCTACCCCCCCCCCCGGGCGGGGAGGAGGGGGGGTACCGCACTCACGCCCCCTCCAGTCCATTAGTCTTTGTCAGGTGGTCCGCCTCACGGCGACCATTGGTAGCCGGTTATGGGTTATCTGGGGCAGCTCGGGACCCGCCTACGTCCTCCACGACAGGCGCCTTTTTCCGCTTTTTCTGTCCCCCCACAGGACGTGAGCACTCTGGGGAAACCTAGGAGCGACGCACTGCATGCGCTTGCTTCCGGTTTCCAGCCCACGTCCTCCCACCCCTTAATGCGGTCCCACTACACCACCACCCGTGGCCACCCAGGTGGCGGTCGAGCTGCGGGACAGGCATCCCCTCCCTCCCCAGAGGAGGCAGCCGTTGGGCACTTTCGATCCTCCCTCTCCCTTGACCCTCCAACTACCCGAGTCCGTTTCCGAACCCAGGTCGCTGGCGTCGCAAGCGGAAATCCAACTACTGCGCCGGCGGGCCGGCTTCATGGGCCACCTTGATGACAACAGTCAGTCTCAGCCTGGGCAGCAAAATAAGGAAGGCCCTGAGGGGCATTATAGAGTTTGTCTGCCCTACGAGGTTTGACCTGCACCACGTCCGATCTGGGCCAGGCTCCTTTAATAGCATTCTTCAGGGCCGGCAGCATAGGAGGAATGATCTTCGGGGGAGACTTAGGGACCCCTAGGAAATGCATCATGTCTTTCCTGGTGACATCCTCCTCCTCCTCAGTCTGGAAGCCCACTGTGGCAGATAACTGCCTCATGACATTAAAAAAAACAAGGCATCCTCAGGAGAAGACCTTGGAATATGCTTGGCAGAGTCTTCACTGACCGAGGAGGCAGTGGACTTATCAGAGATGAGGATTTCTTCCTCTTCATCCTCTATGTCATCAGGGAGAATGAGATCAGAATGATACTCCTCCTCGATGTCAACCTCTTCGTTAAGGTCTGGCGTCGGATGAGTCAGCGGCGGCCCGTGTGGAGTCTCCCAGGGTCGATAAACAAGTGTCGACAATGAAGCAGCCGATGGTACCGTCGACGAAGGCCTACTGAAGACACCCAGCTACAGAACGAGTACATCAGTGAATTTAATTAGTACTTCGTCCAGGTCCATGGTGGACGTCAATCGAGGGGGGGGGGGTTTCGACGGCACAGGGACAGACGACCATCCGTCCTGGGAGCCAGACGAGCCTGTAGCCCTGGGTGAAGGGGCAGGCCTCAACGGGGTTGTCAATGACGTGCCAGTCGTAGACGGTGGAGGGGCTGATAACCCAGAGGTCGATGGCCGAGTGCCCTGGGAGTTTGGCAGAGGAGCTGTCGGTATGGGTCTGGTAGAATCAGAGACCTGGACAGCTGGTCTCTTCATCGAGGCAGCCGCTGGTAAAGAGCCCCCCCGAGGAAGAGGACAATGGGGAATGAGCACCTCCACCCCCCCATCCCCGAGAACTTGTCTCGGCCTTGGAGCTCGAAAATCCAGTGGGCGACTGGGCAGCCAGGGCCCCGGAGGACACCTGCCTGGAGCTGGCTACCTGTTCTTCCATGGGTTGTTTTATAGCCTTCCTGCGTCACCTGAGGGTTGTTAATTTCTGTATACAGATTATGGTATGGTTGTAGGAAAAAAGCGGTCGTAGGCCAAAAAAGGCGCGGACACTGTGCCAAAGCTTCCGTGGAGACTGTGCTTGCAAGTTGACAGTGGGAAAGAACAGAGAAGGGAGCAGGGAAGACCATGCCTATATACGATCAATGGCGAGGGCTCCCCCAGTTGTACTGCTGAAAATCTTCCGTGTGGATTCCCCGTCACTGACACTGAAGGTTCCTACGGTGTAACCCGATGACAGATACCTCCGAAGATCTGCAATTTCTAACTGTTGAGATGCACACACCAATACACACACACACACACACACACACACACACACACACACGCAAATATATTCCAGTATAACATAGCAGTGCACTATCTACACACCACACACACACACACACACAAACACACATACACTGCCTTGTATGGCATTTATTTACTTAGAAGACAAAGAACCTCTGTGCGCAAACACTGAGGCAAGGGTTACCCCAAAGGGCACTTGGCTAGTAAGCCAAGTTTCAAGAAAATACAAAATCACACATGCCCACACAATGCAAAGCATCATGGGCTGCATATGCAAATCACCACAGAATGTTATGCTGGTCCAACTTTAAGCAAAATTGCATGGTGCCGAAAGGCCTCTCACACAGTTTGCAAAGGGTGCTAACAGAAGACATAGACACGTCACAAGTCCTACAACCAACTGCTGACAAGCAGGGTGCCGCAGTGGTTGGTCCTTTTCAATGCCTTTATTGGGGACACTGCAGAGGGACTAGAGGGGAAGGTGTGCCTCTTCACAGACGATACAAAGCTATGCATTTATTTACTTATACATTTAACCCTATTTTTACTGTATTTAGGATAAGCACTGTGTTTAGCACTAACTCGTTATGCTAGTCTACAGCACGACTGGGCAACTAAGGTAGTGGACCAGGGAGGTGCAGTGGATTTAGCCTATCTGGACTTCAAAAAGGCCTTTGACACCATCCTCCATAGAAGGCCGACTGACACACTGCACCGCCTAGGGGTGGATGCTAAAACAGTTCTGTGGGTGGAGAACTGGCCGAATGGCAGGAGTCAAGAGGACTGTGGTATACAGGAAGTACTCTGGAGAGGGAGAGGTGACAAGCAGGGTGCCGCAGTGGTGGGTCCTCTTCAATGTCTTTATTGGGGACACTGCAGAGGGACTAGAGGGGAAGGTGTGCCTCTTCACAGAAGATACAAAGCTATGCTATAGGGTGAACATGCCAGGGGGTGCTGAAAGAATTAGGAACACCTTAAAAAAAAAAAAAAACTGGAGAAATGGTCTGAATAATGGCAGCTAGGATTCAATGCAAAGAAGTGCAAGATCATGCACATAGGGCACAAGAAAAAGTTACTCACCTTAGTAATTATATTTCTTCTAATGGAGTCTTGCTGTATTCTGACAATTGCAGTGATTCCCAACCTTTGAACTACCTCGGAGAACTAAGGGTTAACTTTCCATACAAGGCATGGAACGCTGAGCTCAAGCTTGGTTGAAGTCTCTGTCCGAAGTGTTTTGAACTCAAACCGTCAGATTCTTACGAGCCGAACTAAACTAAAAATTCTATGTGGAAAGTGTAAAAATTCTACTAGCCAACTGGCTGAAAAGTTTTGGATTCCCAAGGAAGACTCAAGTCAGGAAACCCAAAAACTAAACCCAATGTACTAAAAAATAACAATAAAAAATAAGCACCCAAACAAAAGGGAGGAGGGTGCCAGCAAATACACCCCTGGGGTGCAACACTGCACCTGCCCACCCACTTCCCAAAAACAGGTTCTGAGAGGGGAGGGAGGGAGGTCAGAATACAGCAAGACTATTAGAAGAAATATAATTACTAAGGTGAGTAATTTTTTCTTCAAACAACATGAAGTCTTGCTGTATTCTGAAAATTGCAGACTACCAAGCAGTACCTCCAAGGAAGAGGGACAGAACCTACTTTGGGAATAGGCTCTGAAGTACTGCTGTGCCAAACTGAGCATCACTCCTGGTCTGGATATCCAGAGAGTAAAGGTATGGACTGTTTTCCAGGTGGCTGCTTGACAGATCTCTAGGAGAGGGATATCCCTGGCCATAGCAGAATTGTATACAAGACACAATCCACCTGGCAATAGATCTTTTGGTGGCAGGTTTGCCCTTTCCCACTTCTCCGTAAGTGAGGAACAACTGGAGGGAGTCAAACCTGTGACCCTTGATACGCTCTATGTAGTAACTAAGGGCTCTTTTGACATCTAAAATCTGTAGCCTCATCTCTCCTGAGGAAGAATGAACAGTGAAGAAAACAGGGAGACACAGACTGGTTTAAATGGAAGTCTGAAACCACTTTGGGTAAGAACCTTCTATTGGTTCTAAGGACCACGTTATCCCTATGAAAGGAGATAAAATCAGGTTCCACTGACAGTGCTTGCAATTCACTGATACGCCTGGCAGATGTAATGGCTACCAAGAACACAGTTTTCCAAGTCAGGTACTTAAGCTCTGCTGAAGACACAGGCTCAAAGGGGGGTTGCATAAGCTGAGCAATGCAAACATTCAAATCTTAGGCAGGGGCAGGGTCTCTAAAAAGGGGGGATTGGTGTGAAACAATCCTTTAAAAATTTACAGAACACCGGATGGAAGATAGTGAGGAAGGCTTCCCACAGACAAAATGCAGAAACAGCTGACAAGTGTACCTTGAGTAGCTGGTCTCAGGCTTAGGCCATTAAGATGGACCATATAATCCAGAGCCATAGGCAATTCAGCAGTGTCTGAAGAAATATTCTTCTTAGAACACAAAATGCTGAATCTTTTCCATTTGGAGTTGTAAATCTTTCTGGTGGAGGGCTTCCGAGAAGCCTTGAGGATGTTCAGAACCCCTTGGGAAAGATGCATATCTGCAAACTCTAACTCTTCAAGAGCCATGCCTTGAGATTGAGAGACTGAAGACTGGGGTACCAAATCCTCCCCTGACAGGATGTTAACAGGTTGTAGTTCCAGGGAAGAGACAGGAAGATGGACTGCTACGGACAGCAACAGGGGGTACCAGGGCTGTCTGGCCCAATCTGGAGCAACCAGAATCACCTTGCAAGGTTGAGACCTTATTTTGACTAAAACTTTGAACAGGAGTGGGAAGGCGGGAAAGGTATACAGAAACTTCCCTTCCCAATTCAGAATCAGGGCGTCCAGTGGGACTGAGCCCAAGACTGGAGGTCTGCAACAAAAGAGGGAGTTGGTGATTGTCTGGGGTTGCAAAGAGATCTATCTCTGGAGTGGCCCACCTTTAAAAATCACTTTCAACACCTGAGGGTCCAGGGACCATTCATGATGGCCCTGAGAAATCCTGCTCAGTGCATCTGCTATCACATTGTCCTCGCCTGGAAGGTGAACTGCTACAAGAGAGGCTTGCAGGAAATAAGCCAGGGACCACAACTTCATGGCTTCTGTGCTCAAGGTCGTGGACCGAGTGCCTCCCTGCTTGTTAATGTACCACATGGCGGTAGTGTTGTCTGTTCTGACTTGAACCACCTTGTTCTGAACTGACAGAGAACTCTTTTAGAGCTAGAAAAACTGCCCTGAGCACTAGAAGACTGATGTGGAGAAGGATTCTTGTGGGGGGTGGCCACAGGCCCCTGGGCAGTAAGGTACCTCAGATGGGCTCCCAGCCCAGAAGAGAAGCATCTAGGGTAAGGACCACTGAACAAGGCTGAGCAACAAAAGGAACACCTTGCCTTAAATTGTCCTGACCCTGCCACCACTGGAGGGCCTGGATCAAGATTGGAGTCACTGGAATCAGTTTGGTAAGGGAGTCCTTTCTCTGAGACCAGAAAGCTCTCAGGTGGAACTGAATATTCCTCATCTGGAATCTTGCCCCTTGGACCACTGCTGTTGAAGCTGCCATGTGGCCAAAGAGCTGAAGGAAATGCCTTGCTGGTCGAGATACCTGAAGGCTGAAGGAAGAAGCTAGTTCCATAAGAGCCCTTGCTCCTTCTAGAGGAAGAAAGGCTCTTGCTCGGAGTGTGTCCAGTTCTGCCCCTATGAAGGTAAGGAGCTTGACTGGTTCGAGAACTGACTTGGGAAGACTGAGAAGAAATCCTAGGGAAGTGAGCACTTGCTGGGTCACTTGCAGGTGAGAACTGACTTGGTCTGGAGACTGACCCACTAATAACCAATCGTCCAGATAAGGAAATATGGAAATGTTTTGCCTTCTTAGAAAGGCAACTACTACTGCCAGGCACTTTGTGAAAACCCTTGGAGCTAAGGTTAGGCCAAAGGGCATTGCTCTGAACTGATAGTGGCCTGAGGGCAACTTGAACCTGAGGTACTTTCTATGGGAGCACCTGATGGGAATGTGAAAGTAGGCAGCTTTGAGGTCCAGGGAGGCTAGCCAGTCCCCTGGCCTTAGAGAGGGAAGGATTATTCCCAGAGTTATCATCTTGAACTTTAGTTTTAAAAGAGGCTTGTTCAGATATCTTAGGTCCAGGATGGGTCGCCACACCCGTCTTTTTTGGGGTCAGGAAGTACCTGGAGTACAGTACTTTGCCCCAGTGTAGGGTAGGTACTCTCTCTCTCTCTCTCTCTCTCTCTCTCTCTCTATAGCTCTTAAAGCTAGGAGAGAAGAAACCTCTGCCTCTAGGGCAAGGGTTTACGAATGATTTGCAGGTGGAAAAGATCTCTGGACATTTTTTTGAAGCTGAGAACCAGTCTCTGGCTTACTACTTCCAGGACCCACTTGTCTAATGTAATAGACATCCAGTCCTGGACAAAGTAAGCCAGCCTGCCCCCTACTGGAACAGGAGAGTCGACCCGGGCAGATCCATCAGGGTGTCTGCTTGGCAGGGGCTTTAGGCGGAGGGGTGGATGCAGGTCTGTTCATCCCCCCTCTGAAGAACCCCCTCTGCGAAAAGGAAGAAGAGGCATGTGCTTGGTAAAAAGGCCTTTGAAAAGGCCTGCCCCTGCCCCTGGACTGCTGCCTTTGAGGAGTTGCCTGCCTTGCCTTGGCCTGAGCACTCCTGTAAGTGGTCCTACATTCGTCCATTTTCTACATGTAATTCTCTGTCTGCTGCCCAAACAGAGAATTGCCCACTACAGGAAAATCCATAGCCTTAGCCTGGGTGTCCTGCGAGAGGCTAGTACATCTGAGCCAAGCCATCCTCTGAAGAGCCACAGATGTAGCAATGACTCTTGATGAGACATCATTAGAGTCTACAGCAGCATGAAACCGAACCTTAGATGCCTCAATCCCATCTGCAGTCCCCGCCTCCAGCTCCTTGGCTAGCTGGGGGGAGGCCTGTTTAGCCAGTGCCAGTACAGTGTCCCACCTGGACTTCTGGTACCTGGCTGTATAGGCCATGTAATTCGCCTGCCTGAGTCCCAAAGAAGATGCCATGTACTGCTTCTTTGCCATGGCATCAATCTTCCTGAAGTCCTTGTTAGAGGGGTGTGAAGCCAAGGGAATATTTGCCTTGTCACAGGCAGCAGCCTGCACTACCCCAACATGGCTGCACTGCTGATACAAAAACTCCATGTCTGAGCCTGAGAGTGTATACCTTTTGCCCATTCTTCTATCCACAGGAGGTATAGTGTTAGGAAACTAAGATTTTTTTGTGTCCGTTTCCCAAAAGATTTATGGAGGGGAACAGACGGTCTCCTGGACTCTGGGATATCAATCATCTCTACATAATCAGGCTCTTCTTGATCTTCCACAGCCTCCTCCATAGGAAGCTGGAGGGTTTCAGCCACTTTCCTGTAAAACAAATGGGAAGAGGACTCAGAAAGCCTAGGAGGGGAACACCTGATGGTCTGTCTGGGGAGATGTCCGGTTCCAGAGGCACATCCAGACCTTCACTTACATCATAATCCTTAAAATCCCCTTCCTCTTCAAACTCCGGTTCATAAAAATCTTCAAGGGTATACTCCTGAACTGGGGGAACCAACCGAAACGAACTCCTGCCAGAAGGAGCTGGATCAGTCGGAACCGGATGGAGCGATTCCACAATCTGAATCGCCCTGGCTATCTCTTCGGCGGTCGGAACATGAACCTCTGGATCCGAACCGGTCGATTTATCTTTGCGCTTTCTTTTTGTTGGAACCGATCCCTCAGAATCAGCTCTCCTTTTGCCCAAAGAAGTATCGCCCTGGTCAGAGGGCACTCCTCCTAGTTCGGTCGAAACCGAACCGGGCTGGCCATCTGAGTCAGCAGACTTCTCGGCCTCCTTTTCCCTCAGTCTACCTAATCTCTTCTCAAGGGTAGATTTGGGAAAATGTTTACATATTTGGTAGTCTGAATCGAGGCGGTCAAACCCCAGACAAACATGTGGTGTGGGGATCAGCCTTGGCAAAGACCTCCCCACACTCACTGCAGTGTTGAAACCCAGTGGGCCCGTTCTTTTTCTTGGGTTTCTCAGACATGGCCAACCTAACCAAACTTGCCCTTTTTCCGGCAACCGCCAGGAAAGACCCCCTTATCGGTTCCTAACCGTGTCACGGGTATTGGAAAAAAATGGTTAAAACACGTTTTTTTTTTTAGAACCGATAAGAACCGGTAACCACACACTAAATATAGCAAAATCCACAATCAAATAGTCGGTTCAGCCGAACCAACCGCACTTTTACAAGTTCCACCCAGAAATATAGAACAATTCCTATCTAGTACTCACGGCACCACAGACAGAGACTGAACCGACTATGCGGATACTTTTTTTCGGTTTAAACCGACGAAAAACTGAAAACTTTAACTGACTTTGAACCAAGCTGAAGGAGAAATCTCTGGAGCGACCGTTCAGTGAGGCGGAGTAAAGAATCTGATGGTTTGTGAGTTCAAGACACTCCAGACAGAGACTTCAACTGTTCCATGCCTTGCATGGAAAGTTAACCCTTAGTTCTCCGGGGCAGTTCAAAGGTTGGGAATCACTGCAATTGTCAGAATACAGCAAGACTTCGTGTTGTTTGAAGAAACCGGGGCAAAGTACGAAGTGGGGAGATACTGTACTGGCAGTCACGAAGCAGGAAAGGGACCTGGGAGTGATCTCCAAGGACCGAAGGGCAACTAGGCAGTGTGGTAAGGCGGCTGGAAAGGCAAGCCAGATGCTTGGATGCAGAGGGAGAGGTATCACGAGTAGAAAGAAGGAAGGTACAGTTACGCAAGAACTTACCGCAACAGCAGATCTTTGAGAGGGGCTCTTGCAGTAGGTAATTACCTTGAGGACTGTGCCCCCTGGCGTCAGGGCCACATGGAAACTTTAGCTAGCAGTGTCTGACGGGAGACCGCCCACAGACGTCAGCGTGACACTATATAGTGGGTGGTCCCCACGCTCGCCTTCCAGTTCTCCTGCCAGAGACTTCCCAAGGGAGCAGCAGGAGCACGGAGAAAGAGACTCCTGAATCCAACATAAAGAGGAAGAAAAAGGAGCAACAGAAGATGGGGGAAGGAGGGACGGAAAAAAGTTACCTACTACAAGAGCCTCTCTCGAAAGTATCTGCAAGAATGCAGAAAGTTTAGGACAGGAGTCCTTGATGGACAGCTAGGCCAAAGCCTGCCATGCACCTAGAGGCAGTGTCCAGACTGTAATGCTTTGTGAAAGTTTGGACAGAGCTCCAAGTGGCCATGGCACATGTGTCAGCAGCTGACACATTCCTGAAGCAAGCAGCAGAAGTAGCCATGCTTCTGGCAGAATGCCCTTAACCTCCCCCGAGAAGAGTACTGCCATACTTCTGGTAACAGAAAACAATACAGTTTGCCAACCATTTGGATAAATACCGTTTGGAAACTGCGACACCTTCCCTCTTGGGTGCAAAAGAAATGAAAAGTTAGTCCATTTTCTGGACAGGCTTGTTTCTGTTAGTGTAATAATGCAAGATTCTATGAACATCCAAGGTATGCCCTTCAGTGACTCAGGCCCTGGTCACAGAGGTGTAGGTGGTACTCCATGACTTGAGAAAAAGGGTCCCAACCCTTCAAGGTGGCCCAAATGGAGAAACGCTTCCACTTCATGGCATATGTTGTCCTCGTAGAAGGCTTTCTACCTTCCACCTGCGCCACTCTGGAGGAAACTCCATAACGTGAAGCAGCTATGTCATGAGGTGCACGTGTGAAGGTGAAGGGACTTCAGCCCTGGATGGACCAGCGTGGACCTCTCCTGAGTCAAGAGATCGTGGCAGAGAAGCAGGGGGACTGGAGGTTCCAATGCAAGCTGCTGAAGAAGCAGAAACCAAACTTGGTGAGGCCAATATGGGGCAATTAGAACCATGTGAGCCCACTCCGCTTGAAGCCTGAGCAGCATCCTCTACAGAACTGGAAAGGCGTACTAAAACCTCCCTGTCCAGCAAAAAGCACGTCTCACCAGAAAGCACCATGCCCAGAAGCGAGTGAGCAAAACCGGAGTAGTTTTTTTTAAGTGGAGGCAAATAGATCTAGGTCTAGACGACCCCAGAGCTCAAATATGTCTTCGATCACCACTTGCTTGAGCTCCCATTCGTGGGCTTGAACTTTGGAGCGGCTGAGACTGTCTACTAGGATGTTTTACATGCCCGAACGTGAACAGCTGTTAGGTGAATTAAATGCAGAACTGCCCAATTCCATACCCACATCGTCTCCCTGCAGAGGGGGATAAGAGCGAGTGCCCCCTTGCTTGCTGAGGTACCAGACTACACACATATTGTCCGACTGGACTAATAGTGGGCCCTGGCAAAGCAAATGCTGGAAGGCTTGAAAAGCATACAGCACTGCCCTCATCTCCAGCACATTTATGTGCAGGGAAAGTGTGGACCAAGTCTTGTGGTTCTCCTAGTGAGTATCCCATCCCATTCCATCCCCGATGCGTCTGCAGTCAAGGTCTGGGTGAGAGGAGGGGACTGAAAGGGGACCCTCTTGGCAAGGTTGCTGAGATCCTGCCATCATAGAAGATCATGCTGCATTGAACTCGAGACCATGACCAAGTGGTCTGGGTCATCAGACCTCTGATCCCACTGCGCTCAGAGCATCCTCTGCGAAATTCGCACGTGGAGCCTGGCCAGAGGGGGGATGGCCTCTGCCATAAGGCCAAGAAGTCTGAGAACCGACCTGGCCATGATCCGCCTGCTGGAGGATACTAAACGAGCCTGCTTCATTAAAGTTTCTGCCCTGTCCAAAGGAAGAAGTGGGAGCAATACCCTTTTCCAACTTGGTTGGATGGAACGGGTTCTATTGCCTCCTTTAGTAACAGAGCCTCGATTTCTTCCCTTAAGAGGGGAATGTGTGCCTTTGGATAATGGGACACCCCTGGAGGCCTGTCTGGGGGTTTGTCTAGAAACTGCAGAGTGTGACATTGCCTGACTAACTGAAGGACCCACAAGTCGGTGGCGACGCCTCCCAGCCCAGCAGGTGACTGGCGAACCTCCCACCCACCAGCTCCTCAGAGGGAGAGGGAGAAGGGGGGGTGGACTGCGAGTCAAGAGGGAGGGAGGGTTGGGAAGAACCACGCCAGAGACTCTTTGAGCTTTTGCAGGAGGGGCAGCGCCATTGAGGGTGCCAGACGTTTTGTCTGACGTTGGGCCAACTGCTACTGGTTCGGCTGCCACTTAGCCTGGTGACAAAATGGCTTCTTGTCCTGAAATCTAGGGCGGTACATAGTTTGGACTGACCTCAGGGCCTTGTCCTTGTCCCGATGGCTGGTGATATCTTGGTCAGCGCCTCCAAAGAGGACAGAGCCCCTAAAGAGATCATCCTGGTTGGCTGCCTGAACATCTGGTGCCAAGCCAGAAACTCAGCCAGGAATACCTTCTGACACAAACAGCTGTGGCAGTGCCCCTGACTGAGGAGTCCACGGTGTCATACATGGCCCTCAGCGAATGCCAACAGGCGACCTTGATGGACCTGATGGTGTCAGCCAGGATAGTTTTGGACTCATGTATGCCACATCATTTCAGGCATGTATGGCCAAAGTGGAGGAAGAATAGACTTTCCTCCCAAACTGATCCAGCTGCCTCAACTCCTTATCAGGAGGAGAGGTGCTCATGTGTCTCGGCTTAGTGGATCTGTCATGAGCTGCTGCAATGACTACAGAGTCCGCCTTGAGTGAATGCTAAGGTGATCTTTACCCTCTGGCATTCTATATGTCCGGTCAGACTTTTTGGCTACTGCTGGAACTGAAGAGGGCATCATCCAAATGGTGGATGCCAGGTCTTCGTGTGGCTCTACCCAAGGAGATGTGAGGATGGGAGTTGCCTCCTAGATATCCAAATGCTCAGCCAGTCTTAGGCGCTTAGGATCCCGAGTATCGGACTTCCATTCGTAGACCTCCACAATCTTTTTCAGGAGGTCTGTGAAAGAAGGGTCCTCAGGTGGGGATTTAGGAGATTCCTTAGGCCTAGGCTACTCTGTGGGAGGAGTTTCAAACCCCGACCCTGCAGAGGAAGAGGAGTCTGAATCCGAGCCTGGGACAGAGGACTCTTAAGGCCAGATGTCAGGACAAGAAGGTTATAGAGAGCCAGGAAGGGCTTTGTCTGTTGATCGCCCTGTCGAAGACTTCCAGCAAGCCGGATGACGTGCGTTCGGCATAGGGGTGGTCCTCGGCGCCTGGTCCAATGGGACTGGGTAACATCCTTTTGGTGGGGGAGGGTGCAGCTATCCCGCTCCAACACGAGCTGGACCTTGGTCTCCAACCACCAGGATTGTAGAATAGCCCGGACGTCCGCTGGAGGCTGAGGGGACAGAGGAGGCTGGTAGGGCGGTGGATAACCTGGAGAGAACCCTGACATCGGGTAGCCCGGTGTATGGTGGGTGTGTGCCAGGTAACCCAGTAAACGGTATGTGGGCGAATACCCTGCTGTCAGAGAGCCTGACGGTGGGCACCTCAGAGGAATGTATGATGGTGGGTAGTGTGGAGTCGGGTGACTGGGAGGGTAACTGGAAGGGAGGCCCAGCAGCAGCACCAGGGAACCCGAAGGAGGACACTGAAGAGGCTTAAAACCTGGCCCCGAAGGACCAGAGAAAACTGGATCGGATTCTGGACTGGTGGGAGGCAATGCTGGTGTCAGTGCCAGCGTCACTACCAGAGGATCCAGCGGGGATGGGCCCAGAGGGTTACCTGGCAGGTCAGTCAGGTCCGGAGATTAACTAGGGAAGGCATCACCTGACAGACGACCCCCATCCTCTGTGCCCCGAAGATCTGGGGAGGGAGGAGGAGGCTCTTCCAAGGAAGAAGAGGGGGTGACACGGTGGGGGGACCCAACCGGAGAAAGCTGTGTTAAGTCCGGCAACTGGATGTCGAAGCCCTCGACGGACCCAGACATGAGCTGGTCAGTCGGGCGTACATCTGATAAACCAACGACCAGCTTATCAACCTGACTGGTTAGGCAGATGTCAGATGGATCGACGACCGGCTTATCAACCATGGCCGGGCGGGCACCTGAGACTGACTTCACAGCTTGGGCCGGGTGCTTGCGGAGGGCCCCGAGTGGTTTACTGGCCCCACCAGACAGCTTAGATCCACCAGCTGAAAGGGGCCTAAGAGCAGTGGAAGCCTCGGATGTAGCCGAGGCGCCCGTGGCCACTGTAATTAGTGGTGGCGGGGCATTCAAGGGCTGCTCCTGGGAATGCAGGGAAAGCTTGGAAGTAGCTGCAAACTTTCCACAGTAAGAGGGCCACTGCTCACCTGAGGGTGGCCACAGGTTAGAGGGGGTCCTGTCCTGGTCCCAGTGTTTCTCATGTTTGTGGGAGTCAGGAGGAGGAGGAGGAAGCGCAGAGTTTCTGAAGCTCTTTTTCCATCATGGCCATCTTTTGCTTTAACAAATGAGCCTCGAGGGCCTGCTGGCGATGCTTCCATGTGGCCTAGTTGAAGCTGGAACAGGCCTCACAATCCTCGACCTTGTGTTCTGGGACAAGGCAGAAGAGGCAGAGGGGACGAGAGTCTTTGTGCGGCAGGTGAGCAACGCACGAACTGCACTTATTTTTATGAGACTCTGCGGAAGACGGCGACAACATGCACAAAATAAAAAAAAATATCACTGAAAAGTAGAAAAAACGGATACTCATCTGAAGAAAAGCAGTCAAATTGCAGTGACCATCTCCGCGTGGTCCTACGTCTTCAGGTTGATGGCAGGGAAGAACTGGAAGGTGGGTGTGGGTACCGCCCACTATATAGTGTCATGCTGATGTCGGTCACATATGATGTCAGTGGGTGGTCCTCTGTCAGACACTGCTAGCTAAAGTTTCCGTGTGGTCCTAACGCCAGGGGGCGAAGTCCTCAAGGTAATTACCTACTGCAAGAGCCCTCTCGAAAGAAGATGTAATCTTAACCCTGTATAAGACACTCGTGAGACCACACCTGAAATACTGCATCCAGTTCTGGGGGCCCCATCTGAGAAAGAACGTAGACAGGTTGGAGGCAGTGCAGTGGAGAGCAACTAAAACGGTACAGGGCCTGCGGGATAAGATCTATGAGGAAAGACTAGTTAAATATGTATTCCTTGGAGGAAAAGGGTGACGGGCGGAAGACAGAGAGAGAGAACATGACAGAGACATAAATACATCACCAGTATAAACAGTGTACAGGAAGGAAGCATCTCTGCTCCAAGCCAAGGGGGCACAAAATGAAGTTAGAGGGGGAAGGCTCAGGAGAAACATGAGAAAAAAGTTTTTCACGGAGAGGGTGGTGGATGCCAGGAACAGCCTACAAGAGAGGGAGGTTGGGGCTAAAACAGTCACAGAATTTAAGGACGAATGTGACAAACACAAGGGAGTTTGGGCATGGGGCCACACACACACATTCTCTCACTCCAACACTCATGCATTGCTTCATGTTCCGAATTGTGCACTGCTAACACATAGCATTACAACCATTTGCAAGCAGACTAGAAAAAGGTTAATGTACCAGGAAAAGTTTAACATAGTGGTGCGCTCACACACTAACTCTTGCAAATTTCCCTCCTGAACAAATAACAAAACACAGCCATTAATAAACTAACCGCACCCACTGACTGCAATTTGAGCTGGTACGAGTATGCTCCATGTAGAAGAGATTTATGAATGAATCAAACAGTTTCAGCCAAAATAGTGTGGAGCAAGGAAACACCAAAGCCAAATTGCTCTAGTGGAGTAATTCCAAGAAAACGCCAATTTTATGAAGTCTGCTAGGAATCTGGAGAGCTCCATTTCTTTACTGTGATAGCAACATGTCTTCAGGGCTCCACCCTCTGCAGCCGTAAAAATGAATATTGGGCTGGAAAAAAGCTGCATTAATAATGGCGCTAAATAAGGGAAAAAATCTGAATGATTAATACAAACACAAAAAACAATACAATGGGGTGACTAAAACTTCACACATGCCCACATTTACAATTACATAAAAATATGGAAACACCTGGCTTTATGTTCTTCAAAAGAAATGTGCGTACATTTTCAGCTGTCTATAATGTTTGTTCATATTTTCAGAAATTATATTCTTAATTCCCAATGATCCACATCTTCCTTGCCCTGAACAAAACTGTAAACAGTTTTTTTTTTTTTCTTAAAAGGGACAACATTCTCTATGTCCCTAGAGATGGCCTGCCAGCACAGCAGTTGGATTTCTGCCTGCTACGCTGACAACCTGGGTTCAGATGCCAGCCCGGGAGATGGAGGGCCAACCAGGGGGAGGAGGAGGATCGAGCGTCTGATGAACTGCTATCCTACAGGGGTGAGGGTGGGATAACACTCTGCGCTTGACCGACCGCTGGTGGAGGCCGTGGGTGTTGCGGTCAAGGCCTGCAGGTTCCAGGAGGCGTGCCAGATGCTCGGCACATTGCGCGCCAGACCTCCCAACCAACAGGGGGGAAAAAACCTGGCTGAGGCATGGAAGATTCTGCCTCCCACACCAAAACCCACGCTGCTGGCCGAGGCACTCCACCACCGGATCGTCACGTAGCACTGTTCGTGGAGTAGCGAAGGGGGCTTCTAGATGGCTCTGCCCCGGTGGGGGTAACCCAGGGAGCACACCGATGGTGGAAGGTAAGTCCTGGGGGATGAGGCGAGGTAGTACGGATGGCAGAGCAATGGAAAGCCAGCCAAAAAGAAAAAAAAATTTTCTATGACCCCCCATGGATTCAGAAATCTGATCATTAGCCACTGATCTATCCAAGCAGCGCTCAAAAGTCCTGAATCCATGCAGTGACATAGTCAAAGTCCAATTAGTTTCCATGAAGCAAAATACACAGTTTGTCATCCATGAAAGAAAAATACAGGTTACTCACCTGTAACAGGAGTTTTAGGAATGGTGTATGTTGTTCATCCACACTGTCTGGCACGTATCCTTGCCGCTTTAAATCTTGCCGGAAGGTCATCAAGCTGGCTCCTCTCACCCACCCGGGTGGTAAAACTCTCGGCTCCGCCCCATGACGCCAGATCTGGCCCGCTAGAAGCTCAGGTTGTGCGTCGAGGCCGGGGAGGTCGGGTGGGTCTTGTGGATGAACAACATACACCATTCCTAGAACTCCTGTTACAGGTGAGTAACCTGTATTTCTAGGGACATGGATATGTTGTTCATCCACACTGTTTGGCAGACTCCTAGCAGTTCTCCGGGAGGAGGGAGGCAAGGCGGACACCCCCTACTTAGGGAATAGAGACTGGAGAACCGAGGCCCCAAAACCAGCATCCCGGCGTGACTCAAGGTCGATGTGGTAATGGGTGATTAAGGTGTGTGCTGACTTCCAGGTAGCAGCCCTGCAGATTTTCTGGATAGGGATGTCCCTGGAAGCAGCCACCAATGCAGCAGTATGGCGGGTAGAATGAGCTCTAATCCCTCTGGGAGGCTCCATGCCCGCCAACTTATAGCAGAGATCTATGCAGGAGGTGACCCACCTGCCTATCGTCCGCTTGGCTGCAAGTCTGCCAGGTGCGGCTTCAGCGTAGGTGACAAACAGCTGGCGAACCTCTCCCCAATTTCAGCCGTGCGCTCCTTATAGTAAGCGAGCGCCCTTCTAGGGTCCAGAGTATGGAGCCTATATTCGGCCTCCGAGGTGTGATTGGGGTAGAACACCGGCAGAGTCAACACCTGGTTAAGGTGAAACTCCGACACCACCTTCGGAAGGAATTTCGGGTGGGGGCGCAGGACAACCTTGTCCCTGTGGAAGACCAGGTAAGGAGACTCGATGCAGAGCGCCTGGAACTCTCCCATCCTTCTGGCTGACGTGATAGCCACCAAGAAGGCGGTCTTCCATGACAGGTGAGAGAGTTCACACCTGTGCATTGGTTGAATGGCTTGCCCATGAGCTTTGCCAGTACCAGCAGTAGATCCCACGGAGGTGGAGGTTCTCACGGAGGAAATGTAATCAAGGCCTTTGAAAAGCCAGACCACCTTCTCCTGCGCCACCGACTGCTTCGGCCCGCACCTGTAAGCAGAGATGGCTGCCAGGTGCACCTTAAGGGTCACGACCCAAGCCCTTGCTGAGAAAGGGACCAAAAGTAGTCCAATATGCCGCCAAGGAACAGGAGGAAGGGTCCAGGCCCTTGTTCCTGACACCAAATGGAAAATCTTTCCATTTGAAGGCGAGCATTTTCTGGTCGACTCCTTACGGGACGCAATTCACGTTGAGGACCTCGCCGGAAAGACCCAAGGCCTGGAACTCTAGCTGTCAGGAACCAGGTCAGTGAGGTGCAGGGACTGAAGGTCCGGATGGAATACCTTCCCTGATTGACTGAGAGCAGGTCCGGCGACCTGGAAGCTGCCTCGGAGCCTGGAACTGAGGCTGAGGAGATCTGGGTACCAGTAGCTGGCAGGGCCAGTCTGGGGCTATCAGAATCACCTGCGCCTTGTCCCTCCTTGCTTTGAGCAGCACCTTGTGCATCAAGGGAACGGGGAAAGCGAGAAGAGGCCCAGGATCCACGGCCTCGAGAAGGCATCCCTGCAGCGAACCCTGCTGAGGGGCAGGCATGGAACAGCCTCAGCTTCGCATTCTCCCTGGAGGCAAACAGGTCCACCTGAGGTGTGCCCCAATGGGAGAATAGATCTTGTACTACCTCCGGCAGGAGAGACCACTCGTGGGACACAGCCCTATCTGGCTCAGGGCATCGGCCAGGGTGTTGGAGGCTCCTGCCACGTGAATGGCTAGGAGATCCGCCTCCAGGCTGCGCACGACTGACCAGATGCAGAGAGCTTCCTTGCATAGATGCATGGAGTGCGTCCCGCCCTGGCGGTTTAGACAGTACATGGTCGTGGTATTGTCCATCTGGACCCGGACCACTTGACCCCGAAGAAACGGAACAAAGGCGGTGAGAGCTAGGCGGCCCGCTCGGAGCTCCAGCAGGTTGACGTGGCATCGGGACTCCCGCAGGGACCAGAGGCCGTGCGCTCAGTGTTCCCCCAGATGGGCACCCCAACCCATCAGAGAGGCATCAATCGATAGAGAGACCGTCGGCTCAGGGCAAACAAATGGGATGCCCTCCTGCAGATGAACTGGAACGGTCCACCACTGGAGAGCATTCCACATCCCCTGGGTCACAGTCACTAGCTGGTCCAATGGATCGCAGCGTTGGGACCACTGGCTGGCCAGCCCCCACTGAAGGGGGCGCATGTTCCAGCGGGCCCAACGGACCACGCTGGTACAGGCCGCCATGAGACCCAGGAGGCGCAGGAAGTCCCGGGCAGGGCGCAATTGCTCAATCAGAAATGATTGGGCAAAGGAGGAAAGAACCTCGGCCCTGTCCGCCGGGAGCCGTGCTCTGGCTCGAAGAGAGTCGAGCTCTGACCCGATGAAAAGAATCACCTGCTTCGGCTCGAGTTCCGACTTGGCCTCGTTGATGAGGAGGCCGACCTGAGAGCAAACCTGGAGGGCCAGATCTCTGGACCGCTCCACCTCCTGTCTGGAGGGGGCTGCTATCAGCCAATCGTCCAGGTAAGGGTAAACCGGACCCCTCGGCGCCATAGAGAATGCTGTCACCACTGCCATGCATTTGGTGAAGACCCTGGGAGCTGGAGATGTCAAGGGCATGGCTTGGAACTCGAAAAGGGATCCCTCCGCTCGAAAGCGAAGGAACCTCTGATGTGACGGACGAATAGGGACGTGAAAGAACGCGTCCTGCAGGTCCAGAGAGCAGAACCACACGGCGTGTTCCAAGGATGGTATTATCTGAGCCAGAGTGACCATCCTGAAGGTTCGAGACCTTAGGAACTTGTTTAGGTCGAGAATGGGGCGCTAGCCCCCCCGTCCGTTTCGGAACCAGGAAGTACCTGGACACGAACCCTGGGTCTGAGGGAGGGTCCGCCACCTCTTGTATCACCTCCTTCTCGAAGAGGAGAGCGATGTCGGCTCGGCGAGCTGACAGTGAGGCTTCGGACCCCAAGGCGCCCCGAGGTGCGACGGCTCTGAAGGGTGGGGCCTGCTCAAACTCCAGAGGCAGGCCCTTTCCCACCACCTCCAACACCCACCGGTCTGTGGTGATAACGGACCAGGTGGAAAGAAAGTGGCGAAGCCGCCCCCATGGGGGGCATCTGGGGCGAGGAGACGGGGTTGGGGGCGACACCCCCTCAACCAGTCACTGGGCAGGCTTGGAGGAAGGACCGGCCGAGGGACCTCCAGGGCCTTTCCCTCCCTGCTTCCTGGAGGAGGAAGCCGAGGGCTTGGGTTTGGGATGCCAAGCTCGAGCCTGCTGGCCCTGATGCTGCTGGGCTGGACGTGCCGAGGGCGCAGAGGGACGAAAGGGCTTAGGCTGCGGCCTTTGTCCTTCTGTGCGGATGAGACAGAGTCCAAGGTAGCATTGACTTCTCGATCCTCTGCAGGTGACCTTCCACCCCAGGGTCGAAGAGGTCGGTCCCAGGAAGGGACATCCGCCAACTTGTGCTGGGTATCCGGTGAAGGTGGATATTCTCAGCCATGCCCGACGGCGCGACCACTCAGCGGCCGCTATCGACCTGGCACATGAGTCCCCAATGTCCAGAACAGTCTGAAGCTGCTGTTTGGCCACTGCCTGGTCCGCACCTGCCTGACCGTGGTCTGCAGGTCCGCCGGAAGATGAGGAACTACCTCGTCCAGGGGCCCAACAGGGCATGAGAGAAATGTGCCATGAGTGCGGCGAACTGGCCTGACCGAAGGCCGAGGAGGGCATGGCGTAGACTTTGCGCCCGGCATGGTCAATTTCTTGGACTCCTTGTCGGGAGGTTTGTCCACGTCCTAAGCGTTCCAGGCGCAGAAAATGCTGTCGGTAACTAGCCCCTCGGCTGAGAATGTTCCAAAAACCCGGACGAGCAACGGTAGGGACCATATTTCCTGGCCATCCTGGCCGGGCGCAGGACAGGAAGCAGGGCACTGCCAGAGCTCAAGGCCGGGCCCACTATGGCCTCGGCCACCCGGAAGGCCTCAGTGGGGATCCTCGGTCCAGTATCTCTGTGAGGATACCTGGCCCGCTTAGACACAGGTTCGAGCTTCATCCCGGTGGACTCCGAGATGAGCCGTAGCAATCCCAGATAGGACGAAGGGCTATCGTCCATCGACTGACCTCCAGAGGACTCCAAGTCCACTCGCCTGGAGAAAAGGGAGGAATCGCTGTCGGACTCTGAAGAGTCCGCAAAGAGCTGCCTCGGGCCTGAGCCACCCTCCACCTGCCGAGGTCGATCGGGAGTGAGGGTTACAGACAGCCTATGGGGCAGTCCCTGAGCCGACCGAGAGTTCTTGGCCGAGCCCCAAATAACGGCTGTGGAGGCGGAGGTTCCACCGGAATCGGTGGAGCAGCTGGATTTGGCCGAACAACCGGCCTGGGAACAGGCTCCTCGGGTAAGTCAAGGGTTGTTTCGGCCGCTCCGGTGACAGCCACTTAATGGCCGGGGAAGGCGACAGCGTCAGCTTGTTCCCGGTCAGAAGGAGCTGTTGCCACATAAGGTCTCGCCAGCTGGCCGACGAATTCACGTCAAGCCCTCGTCCGAGGTACGAGCGGCCGCGCCGAGACCGAGACCGCCTATGACGGCAGGATCGGCTGGACCGTGAAGAAGTCCGAGACTGAGACTGAGAACCTTGGCTTTCCGAGGCGGTGCAGGAGGGACGGGGGAACCGCCTCCCTCGGCTCGAGGGTTCACCCGAGGGCACCGGGACCGAGGCACTGGCAAGCTCATCGATCCTCAACTCCCACCGGGGAACCGGGAGAGGATTCTCGGCCGCTTGGCGACAACCCGTCCAACGGGTCGAAAAATCTCGATCATGCCGACGGGAGTCTCGGTCAACTGGCCTGACGGGGGACACCGTGGAGACCAGTGGCCGAGGTCCGACGATCGACCAAGTCGATGGTCGACAACTCGGGAGAGGGACCTTTCCTGCTCCCAAGAGCCGACGGAGGGACTTCACCTTGTCTTTCTTTTGGACCGAAGAAGGTCCAGCAGACGCTGGTCCCTCTCCTTAGTGGAGAGGGACAGACAAAGCTCCTAAAAGAAGCTGTGTAAGAGGAACCCAGGGAGGCGGGATAAATGCGCAGCTGAGGAAGATCGGCCACGCGCCTCCTCTTCGAGGCGATCATCTGCTCTAACTGATCCGCCCGGGCCCGCCCACTGCAGAGACCACCGAGCCGAGCCTCTTTGACTTTACGGAGGAAAACGCTTCGACGCCCCAGTTGTAAAAGGCAGCACGGTCTTCGAGGACGAGGGCTGAGAAGGAAGAGCACAGGTCACTGGCCCGCGGGTCGCTCAAGGCCTAACAGTAGACACGTGAGCGCGGATCTGTCAGAGACATCTTCTGCCCGCAAGGGCATCTCCGAAAACCGAGTCGATTTGTCCATCGCAGTCAGAGGGATAGAAGACCAAGTCTAGAAGTGAAAACTTTTAAATTGCAGAAACCAAGAATTTGGAACCAGTCTTATACGCAGAGCTGCTAAGGAGGAACCTGAGCTCCAAGCGTAAGGAAGATCTGGGCATGGGGCGGAGCCGAGTTTTACCACCCGGGGGGGTGGGAGGAGCCAGCTTGAAGACCTTCCGGCAAGATTTAAAGCGGCAAGGATACCTGCCAGACAGTGTGGATGAACAACATATCCATGTCCCTAGAACACAAATTTTTTTACATGAACCTTTATTTAGGCATAGTTAAATATGGATCATGTGAAGGTATGAACATAATTTCTGAAAATAAAATTACAGGGAACTGCACAATAGAAATAATTTCCAGTCCCCTTTAGGCTAAACAAGCTTATTACAGGTTCAGCCCTGGAGCCTTTTTTGAACATTAGTAGCACCTAGACCACCATTCAATCATCCAGCATATTTGCAGTTCATAATGACTCATTAAATATTATTGGCAATGTAAGTGAACAGTTTTTGGCAAGTTCCTCCAAGATTTTGGAGCATGTTTCATCAGGCTCTATTGGGTTAACATCTTTTTTTCTTTGTCATAATTTTTTATTCAAAATTTTTCCAACGGGGGAAGAGGGTACAAAAAGAAAAAAGGGGGGAGAAGAGGAGTGAGAAAGAGTCACAGTTCATTGAGTACATAAATTGCTTCTGGTTACAAAGTAAATCATTCAGCGTAGCAGTATAATTATACTTCGTTCAGTGTCATATATAAAAAAGGGGATAAAAAGTGAGAATTCATAAAGGGAGGAATTTAAATAATAATACATTAGGCACAGCAATTGTTGTAGCTTATAAAGCGTAAACCACAATTTCTAGCAGTAAATAGTCAATGCAGTTAAATTACATGGCTGAGCAAGACCCATATTCAATTACCTGGGCATCCAGCACTATTAACTAGATTGTACTTAATCAGACTTAGGGGAAAGGCTTCTGGTGACCCTTCTCTCCATGACCCTCCTTTAGGGACAAAAGAGGGATCCCTGGACATAATGTAAAGTACCCATCTAGACCATTTCAATGAGCATAAGTCGGTTTTGTCATTTAGCAGATAAGAAATTCTTTCTGATCTAGAAATCCGAATAGCAATCTCTCTCCACTCTGAGATGGTAAGGAGGTTGGGAGTAAGCCAGTGACAGGTCAGGGCCTTCTTGGCTGCTAACAGCAGCACTTCCAAGAGGTATCTTGTGAATGAATCCTTAAGCTCTGGGGTAAAAATGTGAAGGATAAATAAGTCTACAGTTGGGGTGAGTGAGTTATCGAAAAGAGATCTCAACTCCAACTGCAGCTGAGTCAGAAAGGTCTGTATCAGGGGGCATGTCCAGAATATATGGGTATGGCGTGCCCTGGATTCACCACAGCATCACCAGCAGGCCCCTGATCATGTCTGATTAAAATGTGCAGTCACTATGGGGGTATGAAAGTACCTGGTCATTAACTGCCAGGAAAACAGCCTCCTACTATGGGAGTATGTAAGTTTAGCTATCGAAAAACAGCCCTTGTACCAACTTTCCTTTGGAATATCAAAACCAAGCTCCTCTACCCATTTAGCACAAGCTTTCCATATTCACGCCTACAGTAACCCCAAGTGCCTTGTACAAGACAGAGACAGTGTGAGGCGTATTGCCAGCATAAATGAGTTGCTGAATACAAGAAATCAACGGGGAGGAGTTTTCAAATTTTCTTATCTGAATTGGAAGGGAATAAAAAAAAAGTGTCTTAATTGCAGATGGCGATAAAAATCTTGCCGCCTCATGCCATGTGTTTGACTTAAGCTCAAGGAGGACTTAAACTCTCCTCCGCTTTGGAACCGAGTGAGGTTAGTGAGCCCCAAGTGCTCCCATGTGGCAAATGTATGATCATATAGTGCTGGCTGGAAGTTCTCCAATAGGGTAATGGGGCATATGAGTGGGAGAAATGGTGACAAAGACAAGTGTCTGCGTATGGCATTCCAGGTTTTCAGTTGGTGTATAATCCAGGGATTCATCAGAGCCAAGTCATGTAGTTGGGGAGGAGGCATTCCGTGTGTCATGAATTTCATTAACAGCTTAAAGGGCATTAAGCCTTCTTCAATCTCCCTCCACAACACAAGATTGGACCAGGCCAGTCTACATACTATAAAGGAGAGGTGTGAGGCCCAGTTATAGAGCTTAAGATTAGGGAGGGCTAGCCCACCCAGTTTCCTAGGGAGGTACAAGATGGGAGCTCTCACCCTAGGCTGCTTGCCTGCCCAGATGAATCTGCTGATGAGTTTGTTCCAGGCCCTATAAGCGTTATTCGAGATGCAGATAGGCACATTCTGAAACAGGTAGAGGGCCCGAGGAAGGGTCACCATACAGATAACCTCTACCCTCTGCAATAAATTCAGGGGAAGTATATTCCATCCCGCCAGGTCTGCCCTTAGCTGGGTAGAAAACAGATCATAATTGTGTTTAATTGTATCCGCAGCCTGATGGGAAAGGTAGACTCCCAGGTATTTTAATTTCTCTAATTCCCAACGGAAAGAGAACCTTTGTTTAAATGATTCAGAGGGAAGAAAGTGAAAAGTTAGTGCTTCAGTTTTGGTAGTGCTAAGTTTATACCCCAAGCATTTCCTGAAGCGGTCTAAGAGGTCAAACACTGATGGAACTGACTGGGTGGGGTTCGTTAAAAAAAAGCAAGACATCATCTGCATAAAGAGCTACACGATGCTCCATACCTTCCATTTATATACCCTTTATCCCAGGGGAGTCTGTAGTGGCTTGCGCCAGGGTTCAATAAAATGGCAAATAGACTAGGGAGAGAGGACAGCCTCATGGCATCTCTAACAGGGACAGATCTGGCTGGCGTCTAAATAGGGGAAAGTAGTGGGGGGGGTGTCCTGAAACCTTCCCACAGGCCTGGGGAGAAGAGTAAATACAGGTTACTCACCTGTAACAGGAGTTCTAGGAGTGTATATGTCGTTCATCCACCCTTATTGGCAGATTCCTTGCCACTTTAAATCTTGCCAGAAGGTCTTCAAGCTGGCTCCTCCCACCCATTCACGTGGTAAAACTCTTGGCTCTGCCCCATGACGCCAGATCTAGCCCGCTGGAAGCCAGGTTGCGCGAAGCCGGGCAGGTCGGTTGGGTTGTGCGGATGAACATAACACTCCTAGAACTCCTGTTACAGGTGAGTAACCTGTATTTCTAGGGACATGGATAGGTTGTTCAATCCACACTTATTGGTAGACTCCTAGCAGTTCTCCGAGAGGAGGGAGGCAAGGTGTGCACCCCTACTTAGGGAATAAGGACTGGGGAACTGAGGTCCCAAAACCAGCATCCCGGCGTGACTCAAGGTCGATGTGGCAGTGGGTAATGAAGGTGTGTGCTGACTTCCAGGTAGCAGCCCTGCAGATTTCTTGGACAGGACGTCACTGGAAGCAGCCACCGAAGCAGCGGTATAGCTGGTAGAATGAGCTCTTATCCCTCTGGGAGGCTCCATGCCCGCCAACCTATAGCAGAGATCTACGCATGAGGTGACCCACCTGCCTATCGTCCGCTTGGCTGCAGGACTGCCAGGTGCGGCTTCAGCGTAGGTGACAAACAGCTGGCGAACCTCTCCCCGAACTTCAGCCATCCGCTCCTTATAATAAGAGTGCACTCTTCTAGGGTCCAAAGTATGGAACCTATATTCGGCCTCCGAGGTGTGATTGGGGTAGAACACCAGCAGAGTCAACACCTGGTTAAGGTAAATCCGACACCACCTTCGAAAGGAATTTCGGGTGGGGGCGCAGGACAACCTTGTCCCTGTGGAAGACCAGATAAGGAGACTCTATGGAAAGCGCCTGGAGCTCTCCCATCCTTCTGGCTGATGTGATAGCCACCAAGAAGGCGGTCTTCCACGACAAGTGAGAGATGTCACACCAGTGCATCGGTTCGAATGGCTTGCCCATGAACTTAGCCAATACCAGCAGTAAATCCCACGGAGGTGGAGGTTCTCGCACCAGAGGGGATATGTGATCAAGGCCTTTGAAAAAGCGCCCGACCACCTTCTCCTGCGCCAACTGCTTGCCGGCCCGCACCCAGTAAGCAAAGATGGCTGCCAGGTGCACTTTAAGCGTTGTCGATCGAAGCCCTAGCTGAGAAAGGGACCATAGGTAGTCCAGAATGCTGGCCAAGGAAAAGGAGGAAGGGTCCAACCCCTTATCCTGACACCAAATGGAGAATCTCTTCCATTTGAAGGCATAGCATTTTCTGGTCGACTCCTTACGGGATGCCTCAACAACGTTGAGGACCGCGTCGGAAAGACCCAAGGCCTGGAACTCTAGCCGCTCAGGAACCAGGCCGTCAGGTGCAGGGATTGAAGGTCCGGGTGGAATACCTTCCCCTGGTTGACTGAGATCAGGTCTGGGCAGGCTGGAAGCCGTCTCAGGAGCCTGAGGCTGAGGAGATCTGGATATCAGAACTGATGGGGCCAGTCTGGGACTACCAGAATCACCTGCGCCTTGTCCCGCATCGCCTTGAGGAGCACCTTGTGGATCAAGGGAAATGGGGGAAAGGCATAGAAGAGGCCCGGGGTCCACGGCTTCGAGAAGGCATCCCCCTGCAGCGAGCCCTGCTGAGGGGGGCTGGGCATTAAACGGCCTCAGCTTCGCATTCTCCCTGGAGGCAAACAGGTCCACCTGAGGTGTGTCCCAGTGGGAGAACCGATCGTGTACTACCTCTGGCGGGAGAGACCACTCGTGAGATGCAGCACCTATCCGGCTCAGGGCATCGGCCAGAGTGTTGGAGGCTCTCGCCACATGAATGGCCAGGAGATCCACCTCCAGTCTGTCCACGAGAGACCAAGTGCGGAGAGCTCCCTTGCACAGAGGCAAGGAGCGTGTCCCACCCTGGCGGTTTAGGTAGTACATGGTCGTGGTGTTGTCCGTCTGGACCTGGACCTCTTGACCCCATACAAACGGAGCGAAGGCGGTGAGGGCTTGTCGGATCGCTCAAAGCTCCAGCAGGTTGATGCGGCATCGAGACTCCTGAGGGGACAAGAGGCCGTGCACTCTGAGCTCCCCCAGATGGGCACCCCAACCCAGAGAGGCGTTGGTCGTTAGAGTGACTGTCGGCTCTGGACGGACAAACGGGATACCCTCCTGCAGATGAGCCGGAACGATCCACCACTGGAGAGTGTTCCACATCTCCTGGGTCACTATCACTGGCTGGTCCAGAGAACTGGAGCGCTGTGACCATTGGTGGGCCAGTCCCCACTGCAGGGGACACATGTGCCAGCGGGCCCAACGGACCACGCTGGTGCAGGCCGCCATGAGGCCCAGGAAGTCCGGGCAGGGTGCAACTGCCCAACCAGAAATGACTGGGCAAAGGAGGAAAGAACCTCGGCCCTGTCCACCGGGAGCCGTGCTCTGGCTCGAAGAGAGTCAAGCTCTGCACCGATGAACTGAATTACCTGCGCTGGCACAAGTTCCGATTTTGCTTCGTTGATGAGGAGGAGGCCAATCTGAGAGCAGACCTGGAGGGCAAGATCCCTGGACCGCTCCACCTCCGACTTGGAGGAGGCTGCAATCAGCCAGTTGTCCAGATAAGGGTACACCCAGACCCTTCGGCACCACAGGCGTGCTGTCACCACTGCCATGCATTTGGTG
Source organism: Neoceratodus forsteri (assembly GCA_016271365.2). NCBI lineage: Eukaryota > Metazoa > Chordata > Ceratodontiformes > Ceratodontidae > Neoceratodus > Neoceratodus forsteri. Next base: position 171,272,375 of record JADMNL010000025.1, read on the forward strand.
AAAACCCTGGGAGCTGGAGAGAGGCCAAAGGGCATGACCCGGAACTCGTAAAGGGATGCCTCCGCTCTGAAGCGGAGGAATCGCTGGTGGGACGGATGAATTGGGACGTGAAAGAACGCATCCTGAAGGTCCAGAGAACAGAACCACACGCCTCGTTCCAAAGATGGGATGATCTGAGCCAGAGTGACCATCCTGAAGGTTCGAGACCTTAGGAACTTGTTCAGGTCATGTAGGTCTAGAATGGGGCGCCAGCCCCCCATCCGTTTTGGGACCAGGAAGTACCTGGGTCTGATGGAGGATCCGCCACCTCCCTGATCACCTCCTTCTGGAGGAGCAGGGCAATGTTGGCGCGATGGGCCGACAGGCTGCGGACCCCATAGCCCCCGTGGGGCGACGGCTCGATAGGGTGGGGACTGCTCGAATTCCAGTGGCAGACCCTTTTTCTACCACTTCCAGCACCCAGCGGTCCGTGGTGATACTGGACCAGGCGGAAATGAAGTGGCGGAGCCATCCCCCAACGTGGGGAACCCGGGGAGAAGTGACAAGGATAGGGGAGACACACCTCAACCCGTCACTGGGCAGGCTTGGAGGAAGGACTAGCCGAGGAGCCTCCAGGACCTTTCCCTCACAGCTTCCTGTTGGAGGAAGCAGCAGGCTTGGCTTTGGGGTGCCAAGTGCGAGCCTGCTGGCCCTGATGCTGGTGTTGCTGGGCCGGACGTGCCGCAGGGGCTGAAGGACGAAAGGGCTTACGATGCTGCTGGCGGCCTTTGTCCCTCTGGGAAGACATGACAGAGTCCAAGGTGGCACTGGACTTCTCGATCCACTGAAGATGCCCCTCAACCCCGGGACTGAACAAGTCGGTACCCAGGAAGGGAATGTCTGCCAGCTTGTGCTGGGTATCTGCCGTGAAAGTGGAGATCCGCAGCCATGCTCTGCGGCGCATGGCCACTGCGGCCGCTACTGACCGGGCACACGAGTCAGCGATGTCCAGGGAAGTCTGGAGCTGCTGTTTGGCCACCACCCTTCCCTGATCCCGCACCTGCTTGACCATAGTTTGGAGGTCAGCAGGGAGATGAGGAATCACCTCATTCAAGGAGCCCAAAAGGGCGTGTGAAAAGTGTGCCATCAGGACGGCCGAGCTGGCCTGACGAAGGCCTAGGGAGGAAGCAAAGTAAACTTTCCGACCGGAGTAGTCCAACTTCTTGGACTCCTTGTCGGGAGGCTTGTCCACGTCCCGAGCATTCCCGGAACGCCGGGAAATGCTATCGGTCACGAGCTCCTCTGCAGAGGGGTGCTCAGAGAAACCGGAGAGTGAACCGGTGGGAACATCATACTAATGAGCCATCCTGGCAGAAGGTGCCGTACGAGAAGCTGGCCGCTGCCATAGCTCCAGGGCCGGGCCAACAATGGCTTCGGCCACCGGGAAGGCCTCTGGGGGAATCCCCTTGGTCCAGTATCTCCATTAGGGGATACTTGGCCTGCTTTTGAAATGGGTTCGAGCTTCATCCCAGTGGACTCTGAGATAAGCCGAAGCATTCCCAGAAACGAGGATGGGATCTCGTCCACCGAATGACCCCCTGTGGACTCCAAGTAAAGCGGCCTGGAGAACAAGGAGTCGTCATCAGACTCCGAGGAGTCTGCGAACAGCTGCCGAGCGCCTGAGCCACCCTCCACCTGCCGAGGTCGATCGGGAGGAAGGGTGACCGACAACCTAGGGGGCAAACCCTAACCCGACCGAGAATCCATGGTTGGGGCCCCAGTCTTCAGTTGTGGAGGCGGAGGTTCCACCACAATGGATGTTGCAGCCAGTTTCGGCCGAACAACTGGTGCCGGATTCGGCTCCTCGACCACTACAAGGGGTTGTTTCGGCCACTCCGGTGACAGCCACTTAATGGCCGGGGAAGGCGACAGTCTGCTTATTCCCGGTCAAAAGGAGCTGCTGCCACATTAGCTCTCGTAGCGCCGACGCAATTTGCGCCGGAGCCCATTTTCCGAAGAGGACGAAAATGAGGATAAGCAGCGCCGCCGCTTTCCACGGTGCCGAAACCAACTAATTTCAGGCGAACCAAAGAGTCAGGATCCAGTCTATACGCAGCGTGTTAAGGAGGGAACCTGAGCTTCCAAGCGGTAAGGAAGATCTGGCGTCATGGGGCAGAGCTGAGAGTTTTACCACTCGGGTGGGTGGGAGGAGCCAGCTTGAAGACCTTCCGGCAAGATTTAAAGCGGCAAGGAACCTGCCAGACAGTGTGGATGAACAACATATCCATGTCCCTAGAAAAGGACTTCCATCTTGTCGGTCATGTATCATGACCTTGGTGTGTGTTCAAGACACTCACCTGTGCTCTCTGTATTGCTGAGAGCGTTTGACACCTTAGTGTCTGTTTGGGGGGCTGGGGGGGGTGTTGGTGACGTCAGTACCATCCCTGATCCTCACCTATGAGAGGTTGTTATGTTGAAGAGGGGGTAAAATTGAGAGGGTGCAGTCATGGGGGGTGGGAGGGGGAGGATGTTCCTAGCTGCCACTCGTACCCAAAAGAGGAAATACCACTTTATCAGGAACAAGGTCATTGTTTTCCTCCCCATGAAATGGGGGATCAGGTGTGAGGGTATATAGGGCGGTCAGGGGGGGGAGATTTACAATACGAGTAGAAGCATGAACACCCTCCCTCCGATATAACCGCCCCTTGGATTATCAGAATTGTATAAAATGTTCAATATCACTAAATTTCAGCAATTCAGTTGGTCCTTAGTAAATATATTCACCTCTAGATTCTCCCATTAATCCTCCCTCAGAGCAGATGGTTAATAAATGTTAGATGTGATTTCAATCCCAGTATAGATAGTAGACGCTTTAGACATAGCCAGAAACTGGGGGAGCAAGTCTCACCTGTTTTGCCTTTGAGAAGATTAGTTAAACATCTTAGTAGAAGGGAGGGGAGAAGGAGATCAGAACAGCTGTTTGCTATAAGGAGCAATTCAACTAGCCCCTAAACCTATAGTTTGTTAGTTAGAAAGAAAAGGTATGAAATTTAGTGGACTGGGACTTATCTGAGGGTGTGAAGTCGATTCAGTCTGTCCTTAGAAGTTCTTGCCATTTAGCGCCGAACTGAAGGAAGAAAAAGGGGGATTCTCCAAAAGTCCTCGATCCCCAATTGCTCTGTGGATCATGACCTTTGCAAAACAGTCTTTTCTCCACTCTACTGTGTGCTGTTGTGAAGCTTCAACGTGGGGAGCCTTTGTTGTTAGGCCTCGTGGCGATCAATTCAGTGGTTGAACTCTACGATTGCTGGCGCAGCGAGTCAGTGATTTGCTCGATGGCTTCCTGCCCCTGTCTTCTGTGTGCATCCTTCATTCCTGCGTTCCAGAGCCAACGGGACAATTTAGAGGCTAGCGCTGGCTTCTGAGCTGCTAGGTTCTGTTGCACTTCTATATGCCAGTTTTTAAGTTCCGGGCTAGCAGCCAGCGCCGATTCAAAGGTCTGTGGGCCATCTGAAAAGTGAATTACTATCTTAGCAGGGTATGGAGTACGGAATCGTAGCCCAGCGGCCTTGAGCGCTCGCATGATCGGTATGTACCGCTTCCTTCGATTCATGATTTCAGAGGCAGCCCATATGTGATGCGCTTAGTAAAGAACTTCCCTTGTTTCCATGCAGCATGTAGACCTGCCTCTTTTCTTGGAATCTGAGGAACCGGACCGGTATGGTACGTGGGCGGGCTCCCTGTGCTGGTTTCGGGCCGAGTGTGCCATGAGCTCGATCCAGTTCCAGGGTCAGAGGCTCAGTGAGTTGTATGGATTCTTGTATGAGCTGCCTTATAAACTTGAGCATATCTGATCCCTCGGCTCCCTCCGGTATACCAGAAATGCGTAAATTGTTTCTTCTGCTGCGACTTTCAGCATCCTCTGCTCTAGCCTGCAACTCTTGAATTTCCTGATGCAGCTGGGAGATTGCTCGTTCTATGTAATCTATTCTACTGTCCATCTCAGCGGCCTGTACCTCGAGGGTTTTTTGTCGGATCTCCATTTTTGCAATATCCGTATGTAGGGCAGTCACTGTTAAGCGCATCTCCTTGCGGAAATCCCGTAGTTCAGAGAGGACCAGTGTCATCTCCCTTTGAATTGAAGTCAGCGGTAACTGTTTTTGCTTGTTGCTGGATCTACTGCAATAAGAGAAGGCCGATGCCTGTGAACCCTCGCTACCCGAGTCCCCGTCCATCAATCCACCTTCATCTTTCCCCTCATCAGGTATACAATTTCTCTTTTCACCTCTTTCAGGCATGTTCAGTAAGTCTCGCAGAATCTACCAGTTTTGCTTTGAAAATCGCAGTATGTAGGAGATTTTTTATCAGGGAGGATCAGGAGCCAAAGGACCTATGCTGCCATTGAGGGTATGACGTCACCGGAAGTCTAGGTTAACATCTTAGGCATTTTTTCAATTCTTTTAGGTGTAACCCTCTCCCTCCCCCCACCAGTCAGGAACTTACCGGAGATCCGGTCACTGCCTCTTGTGGCTGGAGCAGCTCGCACTTCGTTCCCCAGCCCTCTCCTGGACTGGCACCAGGGCTCGGGAGCAACTGGAACAGTTTTTTTAGGCACCTCCTGTGCTCAACAGTGTGGCCGGCAAGCCTCTCACATGTTGAGCTCCCCTGCACCCTCAAACTGTTGCAAAGTGAGGCAGGGAGCAGGGGAAAGGCCTCCACTTGTTTTGGCACCTCAATGTTCCCAGCTCAGTGCGGCAGAAGAGCTGCATGAACTTTAAATCTCCCCAGCCCCAAAGAACATAGAGCAGGGGCTAGAGGACATAAATGAATAAATAAATCAAATGTAAACAGCTCCATGATCCAATCTAATCCTTCAGTGGGTTGAGGAGAGAGAGGAAAAGGCCAACATGGCACTGGGACTACATATCCCATTAGCCTTTGCAGAATAAGCCACATGAATGCAGAGACGTTCTCCTGCTTGGGGAGCCCACAAAAATGAAAATTACGTACCTACCGTAATTCTTGATCTTCTTGGACGTGCTGGGACCCAGCGGGAGCCAAAAATCTTCAGGAGGGCTGGTGCTGAAGTAGGGAAACAAGGAAGTGGCGCCGCAAGCCTGGCTCATGCCGTACCAGCTACCTCGGCGTCAACCCTCCAACCGCCTCACTACCTTTTTACCGAGGTGTAGCATAAACTAACCTACTGAAACTAACCTATGTCGGACATAAGATAGTCCGAATGACCCATGTAAGAAGGGTCAACATAACAGTCTCTTCACAGCCCAGCTATCGAGGGAGTGAAGACCAAAAGAAAAAAATTACTCACCTTAGTAATTATGTTTCTTCTGATGGAGTCTTGCTGTATTCTGACATTATGCAGTCAGCCCCAGCACTTGAACTGCTCCGGAGAGGAAAGAGTTAACTCTATGCCAGAGTATAGAACGCTGAGCTTGAGCTCGGTTCAAACCTCTGTCTGCTGCACTTTGAAGTGTAACCGTCAGATTTTTACAAGCTAAAACTAACTACACCCACTATGTGGAAATTTTAAAATTACTAGCCAAAAGGCAACCAAATATTCTGGAGGTAGGGAGTGAGGTCAGAATACAGCAAGACTCCATTAGAAGAAACACAATCACTAGGGTGAGTAATTTTTTCTTCAAACAACATGAAGTCATGCTGTATTCTGACATTATGCAGACTACCAAGCTGTACCTCCCTGGAGGAAGGTACCGAACTAATTTTGGGAATAGGCTCTGCAGTAACAAATCTACCATCACTACTAGCCTGGATATCCAGAGAGTAATGCTTGGTGAATGCATGGACTGTTTTCCAGGTGGCTGCACTGCATATCTCTTGTATGGGTATATCTCTGGCAGTAGCCAGAGAAGCAGCTGTACCTCTGGTCGAATGAGCCCTCAGGTCTGAGGGGGGTACTTTGCCTAGCTTTTCATAGCAGAACTGTATACAGGAGACAATCCACCTGGCAATAGTTCTCTTAGTAGCAGGTTTACCCTTCCCCCACTTCACCATAAGTGGGGAACAACTGGAGAGAGTCAAACCTAAGTGCCTTAGTACGCTCAATATAGTAGCTAAGATCCCTCTTAACATCCAAACTGTGTAATCTTCTCTCTCCTGAAGAAGAATGATCAGTGAAGAACACAGGAAGAGACATGGACTGGTTCAGATGAAAATATGAAACCACTTTGGGTAAGAACCTCCTGTTGGTTCTAAGGACCACCTTATCTGTATGGAATGAGATAAAATCAGGCTCCACTGACAGAGCCTGTAATTCACTGATATGCCTGGCAGAGGTAACAGCTGCCAGGAACACAGTTTTTCAAGTCAAGTACTTCAGTTCTGCTGAGGCCAAATTCTCAAAAGGGGGTTGCATAAGCTGAGCAATGCAAACATTAGGATCCCAAGCAGGAGTAGGATCCTTAAAGGGAGGATTGGTATGGAGCAATCCTTTGAAGAATTTACAGAAAACAGGGCGAGATGCCAATGAGGAGGGCTTTCCCAATGACAAAAATGCAGAAACAGCAGACAAGTGTACTTTGAGGGTAGTTGGTCTGAGGCCCAAGCCATTAAGATGAACCATGTAATCCAGAACTGTAGACAAGTCAGCAGTATTTGGGGATATGTGCTTATTGGAACACCAAATGCTGAATCTTTTCCATTTGGAGTTATAAGTTTTTCTGGTGGCAGGTTTTCGAGAGGCTTTGAGAATGTCCAGAATCCCCCGAGACAAATGCAAATTTGCATATTCTAGCTCTTCAAGAGCCATGCCTTGAGATTGAGAGACCAAAAGTTGGGGTGACAAATCCTCCCGAGAGGAGGTTAACAGATTGTGATTCCTGGGAAGATGCACAGCTAGGGACAGCAACAGGGGATACCAAAGCTGTCTGGCCCAGTCCGGAGCAATCAAGATCACTTTGCAAGATTGTGACCTTATCTTGACTAGAACTTTGAATACTGGAGGAAAGGGGGGAAAAAAGGCTACAGAAATGTCCCCTCCCAATCCAGGAGTAGAGCATCTAGGGGGTCTGAGCCCAAGACTGGGGGTCTGAAACAGAAGAGAGGAAGTTGGTGATTGCATGGGGCTGCAAAGAGATCGATCTCTGGAATGCCCCACCTTGAAAAGATCACTTTTAAACACTTGAGGATCCAGGGACTATTCGCGATGGCCCTGAGAAATCCTGCTCAATGCATCTGCTAGCACATTGTCCTTCCCTGGAAGGTGGACTGCTATCAGAGAAGTCTGTAGGGAATAAGCCAGGGACCATAATTTCATGGCTTCCATACACAAGGCCATCGACGGAGTGTCTCCCTGCTTGTTGATGTACCACATGGTGGTGGTGTTGTCTGTTCTGACCTGTACCACCTTGTTCTGTACTGAGTTCGAGAAAGCTTGTAGAGCCAGGTACACTGCCCTGAGCTCCAGAAGACTGATGTGGAGAAGAGACTCCTGAGAGGACCACACTCCCTGTGCTGTGAAGACTCCCAAGTGAGCTCCCCACCCCAGGAGGGAAGCATCTGTGGTTAGAACCACAGAATGAGACCAAGTGATGAATGGAACCCCTTGTCTGAGGTTTTCCTGATTCAACCCACCACTGGAGAGCCTGGATCAGAGTCTGAGCCACTGGAATTTGTTTGGTTAAAGGATCTTTTTTCTGAGACCAAAAAAACAACTGGATGTCCCGCATCTGAAATCTGGCCCCTTGTACCACTCCAGTGGAAGCTGCCATGTGGACCCAGGAGTTGAAGAAAATGCCTTGCTGGTTAAGACACCAGAAAGTGAAAAGAAGAAGCTAGGTCTATAAGGGCCTTTGCTTGTGCCAGAGGGAGAAAGGCTTTTGCTTTGACAGTATCCAGCTCTACCCCTATGAAGGTCAGGAGTTGCACTGGTTGAGAAATGAAAATTACGTACCTACCGTAATTCTTGATCTTCTTGGACGAGTCTCCACCACTCATTCACACTATTGGGATCTGCGCCGGAAGCACTAGGACCCATCGGGAGCAAACATTTTGCTGGAGGTGGGCGCCAGAGATGGCGCCCGAGAGAGCAGCGCCCGCGAGCCTAGCTCGTCTTGATGACACTATCTCGGCGTCAACCCTCCAACCCTCCAGTACCTTTTAGCCAGGAGGTGCAGCGAATGTCCCAGAATGGCAGCCTAACCTAAAACCGGACATAAGATAGTCCGGGCGACCTGTAAGAAGGGTCAATAAAGAAGTCTTCACGGCCTAAAGATTTGAGGGGTGAAGATCAACAAAAAGGTGAGCTCGGGGACGGAGGTGGGCGGTGAATCAGAGTGGTGGAGACTCGTCCAAGAAGATCAAGAATTACGTAGGTACGCACTTTCATATCTTCCTGGACATAAGTCTCCACCACTCATTCACACTATTGGAAGAGTACCAGGCTAATAATCCCAGAGGGCGGCAGGAGACCAAGAGCTCACGCTTTTAGGACAGAAGTCCATTGAGGATGGCTCTGCCAAAGGAAGAATGTCGTCTGGCATGGACATCTAGTGCATAATGTTTAACGAAGTATGCACTGAGCTCAGGTGTGCTGATGCAGATGTCTGCAATGGGCACGTTCTATGATTTCGCTAGGGATGCGACCGCTCTGGTAGAGTGGACGTAAACTCTACCCTCCAACTTAACCGCGCCATGGAATAGCAGTGACAAAGGCACGCTACCAGCCACATGAGATACATTTGATAGCGACAGGTTGACCCAGTCGGGTCTCACTGAAGGAAACGAACAGTTGCTGAGCTTATGAAAATCCTTGGTTCTATCTAGATAGAAGCAGAGGCCTCTTAACATCCAAAGAATGAAGAGAACGCTCCCTTCATTTTGGAAGTCCATAAAATAAGAGGGAAGGACCAAAGGTTGGTTTAGATGAAATTCTGACACAACCTTGGGAAGAAATTTAGGATGAGTACGAAGAACTACTTTGTCCTTATGGAACACAGTATACAGAGGGTCTGTGACCAGGGCATGCATCTCAGAGACCCTGCGGGCTGAGGTAATGGCCACTAGGAAGGCAGTGTTCCAAGTGAGAAATTTTAGCTCACAGGTAGCCAGAGGTTCGAAAGGTTTCCAAGTGAGCATGTCTAGCACAAGATTAATGTCCCAGGCTGCGACTGGACGTCTTGTAGGAGGTCTGGTATGCAGAATCCCTTAAGAAACCTCTTAACCATAGGTAACTGAGCTAGAGTTAGGAAATAACGGGCTCATGATACGCTGAAATGGCACTAAGATGAACTTTGACTGTAGAGTACTGCAGACCCGAATCGAGAGGTCCAAAAGGTACTCCAAAACCTTATCTGGTGGACAGGAAAAGGATTCAAAGGACTTTGCACACCAGCGGCAACTTCCCACTTGACTGTGTAAGTTTTCCGAGTGGCTGGCTTCCGTGCAGCCAGAAGAATATCTGAAACTCTTTGAGAGACATTGAACCGGTTTACTTCGACCTCTTCAGGAGCCAAGCGTGAAGGCGATGTGATCTCAGGTTGGGATGGACCACCGGTCCCCGAGTCAAAAGGTTCATCTGCAGGGGAAGTGGTCTCGGAGGAACTGCCAACATATTGTTGAGCAGTGGAAACCACAGCTAGCCGAGGCCAAAGGGAGCAATGAGAATCATTTTGTCTCCCTGGGATTCGAACTGAGTACCCTCTGAATTAGAGGAAGAGGCGAAAGGCGAAAGAAAGCTGCTTTTGTCCATCAAGAGGCCTGAACGATCCTGACAGAAAATGCCAGGCCCTGGATTTCTGGAGCAGAAGAGAGGATTTTGCATTGAGTGGGGATGCAAAAGGTCCAGGTCTGGAGTTCCCCACTCTTGAATAGTGACTGAACTATGGTTGAGTCGAGAACCACTCGTGAGGGTCTGTCTCTGTTCTGCTGAGGACGGTCTGCCAGTTCGTTCTGAACACCTGGCAGATACACCGCTTAAATTACAGCCTCGTGCTCCAAGCACCATTCCCATACCCTCACTGCTTCTCTGCATAAGGGGTAAGAGTGAGCCCCGCCCTGCTTGTTGATGTAATACATCACTGCTTTGTTGTCCGTTTGAAGGAGAATGTTCTCGTGACACAGAATGTCCTTCAAAGCTCGGACCGCATAAAGGACGGCTCTCATTTCTAGAACGTTTATGTGGAGCTGGGACTCGACTTGAGTCCACGTACCTTGAGTGTGGAGAGCCTGACAGTGAGCTCCCCATCCCATTAGGGATGCGTCCGTGGTAATGGAGATCTGATGGTCCAGAGGAGCAAAGGGATACCCTCAGGAGATTGCTCTCTTGAGACCACCAGGTGAGTGACCTCCTTAAAGGTTCTGTCACCTTGATGAGATAGGACTCGGGTGAGTGGTTGGGGACCACTGAGTACTGAGCATCCACTGGGTGGTTCTCATGTGCAGACGTGCTAGGGGTACAGTGAACACTGAGGATGCCATGAGGCCTAGCATCCGTTGCATTGAGAGAGCTGTGACTGAGCTGTTTTCCTCGATGTGACGGGCCATCTGAAGGATATCATTCCTCCTGTCTTCTGGAAGAAAAGCCTTCGCACAGGAGGTGTCCAGAAGAGTCCCTATAAAAAGAAGCCTCTGGGAGGGCTGCAGTTGCGATTTCTTGAGGTTGAGCACCACTCCCATGGATGTAAGGAAGCACGAGGCCGTCTCCACGGCGTCCAGAGTCCCTTGCCTGGAAGGACTTGCTAGAAGCCAATCGTGCAGATAAGGAAACACCTGAATTCCAACCTTTCTGAGGTGCGTTGCGAGAACTGCACAACATTTTGTAAAAACTCGCAGCGCCGAGGATAGCCCAAAGGGCAGGACTCTGAACTGATAGTGCTGTCCCAGAGCCACAAATCTCAGCAATTTGTGATGCCTCGGGTGAACAGGAGCGTGCTGGTAGCGTCCCTGCATATCTAGGGAGGCTAACCAGTCGTGTTGGTGGAGCAGAGGTAACAGGTTCCAAGAGAAATCATTCTGAATTTCTCCTTGAGGACAAATTTGTTTAGCTTTCTGAGATCTAGAATGGCGCATTCCTTGGACTTCTTTGGAACCAGAAAGTAATGAGAGTAGAACCCGTGTTTCGTTGGTGCAGTGGCACCACTTCTACTGCCCTGTTGTTCAGAAGACCCCGAATCTCGGCGGCGAGAAGGTCTGACTGAAGGGTTGACAGCCTGGGCTGTCGTTTGGGGGGACGATCAGGAGGGGTCTCCACAAGATTGAGTGAATACCCCTCACGAATTATCCGAAGGACCCATTTGTCTGAGGTTATGGACTTCCACTGGTTGTAGAAGTGCATCAGACGACCTCCCACCGGAGAGGAAAAGTCCACCTCGGGCAGCTGAGATGGAACTTGGGCCAGCAATTCATAAGGTAGCGCTGGGTGCTTTGGGCCCTTGCGCTTTCTGTTGCGCCTTCTTTTGAGGTTGGGCAGGTTGGTTCTTATGGAAACTTCCTCTGCCTCGAAAGGACTGGCGATTATGAAACTGTCGTTTACTGGCATGCCCTCGAGAGGGGGCAGGAGGGGGCCGAGCCAACTAATGGCTGACCTAGTCTTTTGTGTAGCTTCTAGGCTTGCTCTACCTGAGGACCAAAAGATGTGCACCGTCAAAGGGCAATGCCATCACCTGCTGCTCTGGCGTCATTAGTAAGCCAGTGCGCAGCCAGGAATGACGCGGTGCAAATACCAGCAGCCGCTGAGCGGAAGCAGTGTCAAAAGCATCCATGGCTGCTTTAACCTGCTGGTTATTAGATTCAACACCTCTGGTAATGGTTTGAAGAAGCTCTGGCTTTGAATCCGACTCCGGTAGGCTTCAACCATCTGTTTAATAGAATGCCACAGGATGTACTCATACTGAGAAAAATAGCCTTGGTAACTGGCAATACGCATACTTAGTGTAGAAGCAGCAAAGACTCTCTTACCTAAGGTGTCTATCTTACGAGATTCTTTGTTAATAGGTCGAGCTGTAGTAGCTTGAGGAAGAACGACCTTATCATTCTCTGACAGGACTACAATAGGATCCGAAAAGGCTTGCGATGCCAAAATGGGACGATCCTTGGGGGCTGAATATTTCTTATCGATGGATTTAGCAACCGAAGGGGTAAGAGCAGGATTATTCCATACCATTTGAGACAGCGTCTCGAATGAAGACTGAATCGGAGGAGTCAAATCCGTAGGGATCTCCGAGGCATGAAGATATTGGAGTCTCAACAATTTCCCAGGATCGATGTCTGTAGTCTGGAGAAGAGTGTGGAACTCAGATTTTCAACAGAGACTTAAAGGATGAGTCCTCGACCACAGGCTCTGTAGCAGTAATAGATCCTGCTTCATCCACTTCATCACCCAACCGAAGGTCTGGGTCAGGCTCAACGTCATCTCCTGACAGTCAAGAGGGACTGTATGGACAGAAAGGAATAAAATTCAGAAGGAAGAAGAAGGAAACAAGTGAAGAGGTCCCGAGCCGCCGCCAGGCGCCACGGCACGAGCCAGACCGTGAGGCCACACAGCGCCAGCAGGCGCGGCGCCTGCGGCATCGGGGCAACCCAGCGCATCGCCGACGCGAGGCCCAGCGCCCAGAGGCCACCACGCCGGTGCCGAAAACACTCCCAGACTCCGAAAAACAGGTTTTGAAGGAAGAAGAGCAGGAATGAGGGCATCGGTGTGTTTCTTGCCCAGCCATGTGGGGGACACCTAGCGCGAGGCGACCAGGAAGGTCAACCGCCCTACCTGGTCACCCAGAGAGCCCAAAGGCCCACGAGCGACCGAGCCAGGTAGCCGAACCAACCTCCGAGCCCATTGCTCCATACGAGCGGCCCACTGATGAAACTGCTCATCTGAAGACCTACCTGCGGGTGGGGTAGGGCTCCGATGTCGAAGTCGTCGGCTACCAGGAGCAGAGGTTGGCGACTCCGAAGGAGGAGACCGGCAACTAGACCCGATAACCGAGCGTCTGGCGCAGACATATCGAAGGCGACCTCGGTGATGCCTTCTCTTTTAGACCTGTGGGCGAAGAAGAGCTCGAGGCGAGCGGTGCCGAGGTGCAACCGTTTATTTTATCTTCCGAGGACCGCCCATCCCGGGCATTGGACTGACCGTTAATCGAACCCTCCCTCGGAGATGGCGGCAGACCGGACCCAACCCCACTGACTGAACAGCTTTCATCGAAGTCTCCCTACCGTGACCTGACCTGCTCTGCGTGACTCCGTCAAGGTAGGCTGAGACTTCTTTATTGTAGTTATTTTAAAAATAAGAATAAATTTAAGCGATACTGCATCGAGATAATACTACAAAATAATAAAAACTGAAAATTATGCTGCTAGTTTGAAGTTTGACTCCCGACAGGCGACCGACGTCGTCACTGAAGTGCACTGGCGGTGGGAAAAAAGGAACTGAGGCGGTTGGAGAGTCGACGCCGAGACAGTCGTTACCGCACGAGCTAGGGCTCGCGGCGCAGACCCTCCAGCAAAAAGTTTGATCCCGATGGGTCCTAGTGCCTCCGGCGCAGATCCCAATAGTGTGAATGAGTGGTGGAGACTTATGTCCAGGAAGATCTGATTTTGGAAGACTTGGGTGTAATCCTAAGGAAGTGAGCACTTGCTGGGTCACTCGCAGGTTTGACTCGACTTGGTCTGGAAACTGACCCACAATGAGCCAGTCGTCCACGTATGAGAATATGGAAATGTTTTGTCTCCTTAGAAAGGCCACTACTACTGCTAGGCATTTTGTGAACACCCTTAGTGCAGAGGTTAGGCTGAAGGGCACTGCTCTGAACTGATAATGGCCGAAGGCAGTTCGAACCAGAGATACTTTTTGTGGGAGCACCTGATGGGAATGTGAAGACAGGCATCCTTGAGGTCCAGGAGGTCAGCCAATCCCCTGGCCTTAGAGAGGAAAATTATCCCCACTCCCCCGTCACCATCATGAATTTTGGCTTTACTAGGTGCTTGTTTAAGTATCTTAAATCTAGGATGGGCTGCCACTCCCCTGTCTTCTTTGGGGTAAGGATGCATCTGGAGTACAGACCTTTGCCCCTGTGAGATGTAGGAACTCTCTATGGCTCTGACAGCCAGCAGAGAGGAAACCTCTGCCTCTAGGACAATGATTTCGCAGATGTTTGCAGGTGAAAAGACCCAGACCCTCAGCTTTGTAAATTTTTTGAAGCTGAGGGCCAGTCAGAGGTAACAGACTAGCCGGAGGTAACAGACTTCCAAGCCTGGAAGTAGTAAGCCAGCCTGCCTCCTACGAGAATTGGGGAGTCGACCTGGGCTAACACATCACAGTGTCTGCTTGGCAGGAACCTTGGACTGGGAGAAGGATGCAGCCCTGCTCATCCCCCTTCTGCCTCTCCCTCTGAAGAACCCTGTGAGGAAATGGAGAAGAGGCCTGTGCCTGGTTAAAAGGCCCACCCCTGCCCCTAGACTGCTGCTTTTGAGGAGTTGCCTGCCCTTCCTTGGCCTGTGCACTCCTGTAGGTGGTCCTGTATTCATCCATTTTCTTCATATAATTCTCTGTCTGCTCCCCAAACAGAGAATTCTCCATGACAGGGAAATCTATGGCCTTAGCCTGAGTATCCTGTGATAGGCTAGTACATCTGAGCCAAGCCAGTCTCCGAATAGCCACAGATGTAGCCATGACTCGTGATGACACATCACTGGAGTCCACAGCAGCATGAAACTGGATTTTTGATGCCTCAATCCCATCAGTAGCCACCTCCTCCAGCTCCGGAGAAGACTGTTTAGCCAGTTCCAGAACAGTATGGCATCTGGACTTCTGGTATCTGGCTGTGTAGGCCATGTAGTTAGTCTGCCTGAGTTCCAAGGAAGGTGCTATGTACCGTTTTTCAGCCATGGCATCCCGTTTCCTGGAATCTTTATCTGTTTTTGGGGGGGTTGAATCCAAGGGTATGTTAGCCTTATCACAGGCTGCAGCATGCACGACCCCAACATGGCTGCATTGCTGGTACAAGTACTCCGTACCTGGGCCTGACAGCATTTACCTCTTGTCCATTCGTCTGTCCAAAGGAGATAAAGAATTTGGAGTTTTAAGTAATTTCTGTGTCTGTTTCCCAAAAGATTTATGGAAGGAAATAGACAATCTCTTGGACTCTGGAATGTCCATCATCTCCACATAGTCAGGCTCCTCTTGCTCAACAGCTTCAACCAGAGGGAGCTGGAAGGTTTCTGCCACTTTTTTGTAAAACAAAGTGGGAAGGGGACTCAGAAAGCCTAGGAGGGGAAACACCAGAAGGTCTGCCTGAGGAGATGTCCGGTTCCATGTGCTCATCCAGACCTTCTAAACCACCACCACCACCCCCCTCCAGATCCGGTTCATAATACTCTTCCGGGGAATAGTCCGGAACCAGAGGAACCAACCAAATGCCTACCGAGAGGTGCCAGATCGATTCAACTATACTAATCGCCCTGGCAATTTCCTCGGCGGTTGGACGATGCGGTTCTGGATCAGAGCCGGCAGATTTCTCCGTTTTCTTTCTTTTTAGCTGGAACTGACCCCTCAGGATCGGATCTCCTTCTGCCCGAGGGAGTCTCGCCCAGGTCAGAGGGCACTCCCTCAGGTTCGGTCAGAACCGAACCGGGCTGGCCATCCGGATCAGCGGACATCTTGGCCTCCTTTTCCCTAAGCCTGTCCAGTCTTATCTAGGGTGGCCTTAGGAAAATTTTTACAAATCTGGCAGTCTGAATCAAGGTGGTCAAAACCCAGACAGTAAATACAGGTGGTGTAGAGATCAGCCTTAGCAAAGGCCTCTCCAGACTCACTGCAGAGTTGAAACCCAGAGGGCCTGGTTTTTTGGGGGGGGTTTCTCAGACAAAGCCATCCTAAAAACGTATCCTTTACACAGCAAAAGCCAGGCAAGACCCCTTATCAGTTCCTAAGCGTGTCACGGGTATTTGAAAAAAACATCTAAATACGTTTTTTTTTTTGTTTTTTTTAAAAGAACCGATAAGGACCGGTACCTCACACTAAATTCAGAAACAAAAATAAACTTGAGAGAATAGACAATCGGTTTAGCCAAACCGACTGAAAATATTTCTTACAATTTCCACACACACAAAAAAAAAAAAAAAAAAAGACACACTAATCCACTACCTAAGTACTTACTGTACCGCAGACAGGGATCTGAACCGAGAAAAACAAGAAACAGCGGTTTTAAACCACTGTTTTTACTTTACCGAACCGATAGCGAAGGAGAGATCTCCGGAGCGACTGTTCAGTTAGGCGGAGTAAAGAATCTGACTGTTACACTTCAAAGTGCAGCAGACAGAGGTTTGAACTGAGCTCGAGCTCAATGTTCTATGCTCTGGCATAGAGTTAACTCTTTCCTCTCCGGAGCAGTTCAAGTGCTGGGGCTGACTGCATGATGACGCAAGGCTTCATGCTGTTTGAAACAGATAAGTGAGCTTGGGAGATGGAAGGTGGGCGTGTGAATGAGTGGTGGAGACTTCGTCCAAGAAGATCAAGAATTACGGTAGGTACGTAATTTTCATATCTTCCTGGACATAAAGTCTCCCCACTCGTCTCACTCTATGGACAATCTGGCTGAAATAATCCCCCGAGAAGGCGGCAGAAAAAAAGAACTCAAGACAGAAGTCCATTAATGATTGTCCTGCCAAAGGATTGATGCTGTCTGGCATGGACATCCAAAGCGTAGCACTTTACAAAACGTGTGCACAGAGCTCCAAGTAGCCGCACTGCAGACGTCTGCAATGGGAACGTTTCAAATTTCTGCCAGAGATGCCACGACTGCCATGGCAGAATGAGCATATCTTCTGCCTTCCAGCTTAACCTGTGCCATGGAGTAGCACTGACAAAGACATGCCACTAGCCACGCCGAAATACATCTGATAGCAACAGGCTGACCCAGCCGGGCCACGCTGAAAGAGACAAGCAGTTGTTTCGATGTGTGGATTTCTTTAGTTCTGTCTAAATAAAACCGCAAAGCTCTCCTAACATCCAGAGAATGTAGGGTATGCTCCCCCTCATTCTGGAAGTTTACAAAAGTAGGCTGAAAGGACCAAGGGCCGATTCAGATGGAATTCTGAGACTTTAGGCAGAAACTTAGGGAGAGTTCGCAGAACCACCTTGTCTTTGTGAAATACAGTATGTTTGGGGGGAAGGGGCTGGGGGTGGTCTGTGACCAAAGCATGTATTTCAGACACTCTGCAATCGGAGGTAATGGCTACAGGGAAGGCAGTCTTCCAGGTCAGAAACTTCAGCTCACAAGTTGCTAGGGGCTCAAAAGGTCAACAGGTGAGCATGTCTAGCACAAGATTAATAATGTCCCAGGCGGCTACCGGTCATCTGACCGATGGCCTAGTGTGCAGTAGGCCCTTAGGTAACTCCTTGACCAAAGGTAACTGAGCCCAGAGACCCAGAGTATATGGGCTCATGGTACGCTGAGATCACGCAGAGATGAACCTTTACATTCAAGTACTGCAGACCTGTATTTGACAGGTCCAGAAGATTGCGCCAGGACTTTGTTTGGTGGGCAGGAAAAAGGGCCCCAAGAGGACTTCACGCACCTGATGGAGAACTGCTTCCACTTAGCCGTGTAAATTTTTCTAGTAGCTGGCTTGCGTGCTGCTAATAGAATATCTGAGACCCTACATGAAACGTCAGACCTACTCGCCTCCATCTCCCCAGGAGCCAGGCATGGAGGTGAAGGGATATCAGGTTGGGATGGATCACCGGGCCCTGGATCAACAGGTTCGTTTGAAGTAGAAGCTGTCGGAGAAGTTTCCAATAATCTGTTGATTAATGAAAACCAAATCCGACAAGGCCAGAATGGGGCAACGAGGATCATTCTGCCCCACTGTGCTTCCAGTTTGAGCAGCACCCTCTGAATTAAGGGTAGAGGAGGAAATGCGTTACAGAAAGCGTCTTGTCCACTGTAGTCTGAATGCATCCTGATAGAAAATGCCAGGTTCTGGATTTCTGGAGCAGAATAGAGGCAGTTTTGCGTCGAGTGGGGACGCAAAATGGTCCAGAGTTCCCAACTCTTCTAAGAGTGATTTCACAACGTTGTTGTCTAGAGACCACTCATGAGGGTCTGTTTCCGTTCTGCTGAGACGATCCACCAAATTGTTCTGCACTCCCGGCAGGTAAACCGCTTGGATCAGAGCTTTCTGTGCTCTATAAGCACCACTCCCACACTCCGATCGCTTCCCTGCATAAGGAGTAAGAGTGTACTCCGCTCAGTTTGCTGATGTAGTACATCACTGGTTTGTTATCCATTTGAAGGACAATGATCTTGTGACAGAGAATGTCCTTCAGAGCTCGGACTGCGTACAGGACAGCTCTCATTTCTCGAACATTTATGTGGAGTTGAGCCTCATCCAGATTCCATCGACCTTGGGTGTGGGGACCTTGACAGTGAGCTCCCCATCCGAGCAGGGATGCATCCATGGTGATGGAGATCAGAGATTCCAGAGGAGCAAAGGGAAACCCTTTCAGAAGGTCGTCCTCGAGTCCACCAGGTGAGTGACCGTTTTAGAGGATCCGTCACCTTGATGTGAAAGGACTGGGGATGTGTGGTTGGGGACCACTGAGTGCTGAGCATCCACCGAGTAGTCCTTTTGTGAAGACAAGCCAGAGGCACAGTGAATACAGAGGATACCATGAGACCCAGCATCCACTGCATCAAGAGAGCTCGGACCAAGCCATTCTCTCTGTTAAAGTAGGCCATCTGAAGGATGTTGTTCCTTCTATCCTCCGGAAGAAAGGCTTTTGCGTTGGAGGTATCCAGAAAGGCTCCTATGAAGAGGAGCCGTTGGGAGGGCTGCAGCTGCGATTTTCCCAAATTTAACAGAATTCCCATGGACGTGAGGAATCTGGAAGCTGTAGCTGCAGCTTCTTGAGTGTCTCGACTGGAGGGGCTTGCTGGAAGCCAGTTGTCCAGATATGGGAACACTTGAATTCTAAGCTTCCAGAGATGCGCTGCGAGAACTGCAAAGAAAAAATTACTCACCTTAGTAATGTTTTTCCTAATGGAGTCTTGCTGTATTCTGACTATATGCAGTTATCCCCAGCACTTTAACTGCCCCAGAGAGTAAAGAGTTAACTCTATGCAAAAGCATAGAACGTTGAACTCGAGCTCTGTTTTCAAACCTCTGTCTGTGGTACTCTGAAGTGTAACCGTCATTCTTACAAGCACTAAACTAACTCAAAAGAAAAAATTGTTTCAAAAAGTTTGTGCCACATGGCAAAACAAAGCTTTAGGGTCAGAAGACTCAAGTCGAGAACACCCAAAAAGAACACAACAGGTAGTGGTTTACCGAACTGCTTAATAACAAACCAAAAGAAACCCCCCTAAGAAATGGAGACATGACCAGTACACCTCTGGGGTGCAGCACTGTACCTGCCCCACCACATCCCAAAACTACTAGGTTCCAGGAGGGGATGGAGGTCATAATACAGCAAGACTCCATTAGAAAAAACAACATTACTAAGGCGAGTAATTTTTTCTTCAAACAACATGAAGTCTTGCTGTATTCTGACTATATGCAGACTACCAAGCAGTACCCCCTTGGAGGAGGGAGTTACAGAACCTGTTTTGGGAAGAGGCTCTGCAGCACAGCCGTGCCAAACCTAGCATCAATTCGTGACAGAATGTCCAAAGAGTAATGCTTGGTGAAGGTGTGAACAGATTTCCAGGTAGCTGCTTTACATATTTCCACTAATGGTATATCTCTAGTTGCTGCGATAGAAGCAGCTGTACCTCTGGTAGAGTGAGCTCTCAGGCTTGAGGGAGGCACCTTCCCAAGTTTAGAATAGCAGAACTGAATGCAAGAGACAATCCACCTGGCAATAGACCTCTTGGTAGCAGGCCTGCCCCTTCCCACCTCATCATAAGTGAGAAATAATTGAGAACAATCCTTCCTATGGGCTTTAGTATGCTCAATATAGTAACAGAGCCCTTTTCACATCTAGACTTTGTAGCCTCCTCTCTCCAGAGGAAGAATAATCAGTGAAAAAGACAAGCAGGGACATAGACTGGTTCAGATGAAAGTCTGACACCACCTTGGGAAGGAACTTTCTATTGGTACGAAGGACCACCTTATCCCTATGAAAGGAAATGAAATCAGGTTCCACTGATAAGGCCTGTAGTTCATTGATCCTCCTAGCTGAGGTAATGGCTACCAGAAACACAGTTTTACAAGTCAAATATTTCAGCTCAGCTGAATATAAAGGTTCAGAAGGGGGCTGTATAAGCTGTACAATACAGATGTTCAGATCCCAAGAAGGAGTAGGCTCCTGGAAGGGAGAATTGACATGGACCAAACCTTTGAAGAACTTCTTGAAAACTGGATGAGAAGCTAAGGAAGAGGCCTTACCAGCCAAAAGAAAAGCAGACACAGCTGCCAAGTATACTTTAGGAGTAGTAGGCCAGAGGCCTAAACTGTTAAGATGCACCAAATAGTCCAAAACAGTGGCAATGTCAGCCAGCTCTGGCTTAATATGCCTACTGGAACACCAGAAATCAAACCTCTTCCATTTGGAGTTGTATGTCTCCCTAGTGGCAGGTTTCCTGCCAACTTTTAAAATATCCAATACTGATTGGGACAGATGCAAACTTGCATATTCTAGCTCTTCAAGAGCCAGGCTTTGAGCCTGAGAGTCTGAAGGTTGGTGTACAGAATCCTCCCCTGAGATGAGGTGAAGAGATTGTACTGCCTGGGAAGACACAAGGGCAGTGTTACTGACAGTGACAACAGAAGAGGATACCAAGGCTGTCTGGCCCAGTCTGGAGCCACCAGAACCACCTTGCAAGGCCAGGACCTGATCTTTAACAGGACTCTGAATATCAGATGAAAGGGAGGAAATGCATACAGAAACTTGTTTGTCCAATGCAGTAGAAGAGCATCCTGGGGAACAGAACCAGAAGGGGTGGTCTGCAGCAATACAGAGGGAGTTGATGACTGTCTGGGGCTGCAAAGAGATCTATCTCTGGAGTACCTCATCTCCTGAAAATGACTTGAAGAATGACAGGATTCAGGGTCCACTCCTGGTGACCTGAGAAATCCTGGTGACCTGAGAAATCCTGCTGAGAGCATCTGCTAGAATGTTGTCCTTTCCTGGGAGGTGCACAGCCATCAATGAAGCCTGCAGGGAATAAGCTGGAGACCAAATTTTCATGGCTTCTGTACACAAGGCTGAGGACAAAGTGCCTCCCTGTTTGTTGATGTATCACATGGTTGTGGTATTGTCTGTTCTGATCTGCACCACTTTCTCTTGGAACACTGTTGAAAATGTCTGAAGTGCCAGAAAGACAGCTCTTAATTCGAGAAGATTTATATGCAGAAGGGACTCGTGGTGTGACCAAGTTCCCTGAGCTGTGAGATGATCTAGGTAGGCCCCCACCCCAAGAGAGAGGAGTCTGTAGGGACCTGACTTATGAAGGGGACCCCTTGTCGAAGATTGTCCTCGTCCAACCATCACTGAAGGGCCTGGACCAGGGTTTTGGAGACCGGAATCAATTTGGAGAGAGGGTCCTTTTTCTGAGACCAGAAAGATCTGAGATGAAATTGAATATCCCTCATTTTAAATTTTGCTCCCTGAACTACTGCTGCGGAAGCTGCCATGTGTCCCTGCAGCTGTAGAAAGTGTGTCTGGACGAGACACCAGAGGACGAAAACAGGAGGCCAGAGTGACCAGAGACTGAACCCTTGAGAGAGGAAGGAATGATCTTGCTTGAACTGTATCCATTTCCACTCCTATGAAGGTGAGAAGCTGGGCTGGCTCTAGAACAGACTTCTCTAAATTCAGAATGAAGCCCAATGATTCTAGAAGTCTTTGGGTGACCTCTAAAGCTGACTTGACTTGGTCTGAGGACTGGCCCACTAGAAGCCAGTCGTCCAGATATGGGAACAGAAAGATGCCCTGCCTCCTGAAGAATGCCACCACCACTGCGAGACACTTGGTGAACACCCTTGGGGCAGATGTTAGGCCGATGGGCATGGTCCTGAATTGGTAATGGCCTGAAGGCAACTCGAACCCGAGGTACTTTCTGTGGGAATGTTTGATAGGTACGTGGAAGTAGGCATCTTTGAGATCCAGGGAAGCTAGGCAGTCTCCTGGTCTCAGAGAGGGAAGAATTACTCCCAGAGTCACCATTTTTAACTTTGGTTTTGTCAAATGTTTGTTCAGGTACCTTAAATCCAATATGGGTCGCCACTCCCCTGTCTTTTTGGGAGTAAGGAAGTATCCTGAATACAGTCCTTTTCCCCTGTGACAAAGCAGTACCTTCTCTACTGCTTGCAGAAGGAGAAGAGAGGAGACTTCTGCCTCTAGGGCCTTTGTCTCCAAGGGAGAGGGAGGACTGAAAGATTGCGCTCATTTTTGGGAACCTTTTGAAACTGAGAGCAAGTCCCTGGCTCACTATTTCCAGGACCCATTTGTCTGAAGTAATACACTCCCAGGCCTGGGAGTAGTGAGCCAGCCTGCCCCTCTTACTGGGATTAGAGAGGCGACCCTGACTGACACCTCAGGGTGTCTGCTTGGCAGTGGGCTTGGACCGAGTAACTGATGGGGTCCTGGTCACCCCACGTCTACCTCTTCCCCTAAAGAACCCCCTCTGCTGGAAAGAAGAGGATGCCCGAGCTTGGTAAAAAGGCCCGTAAAAAGGCCTGCCCCTAAACTGCTGCCTCTGAGGAGTAGTCTGCTTCTCTTTGGCTGCAGCACTCCTATAGGTTGTCCTGTACTCGTCCATTTTCTTCATGTAGTTCTCCGTTTGCTCCCCAAACAGAGAATTACCAGTTACAGGAAAGTCCATGACCTTAGCCTGGGTATCCTGAGAGAGGTTAGTACACCTAAGCCAAGCAAATCTCCTCATGGAGATAGATGTAGCCATGATCCCAGAATGAACATCACTGGAACTGCACCTTAAATGCCTCTACCATTTGCAGCCACCTGCTCCAGCTCCTTTGCCAGCTGGGGAGGAACATCCTTAGCCAGTTCCAGAACCGTATCCCACATAGATTTCTAGTACCTGGCAGTGTATGCCATGTAATCAGATTGCCAGAGTCCCAAAGAGGATGCAAAGTACTGCTTTTTTGCCATGGCATCCACTTTCCTGAAATCCTTATCTAGGGGATGAGATGCCAAAGTAATATTAGCCTTGTTACAGGCCGCAGCTTGTACTACCCCAACATGGCTGCTATGAGATGAAAGAAATTCCGTCCCAGGACCTGACAAAGCATACCTCCTGTCCATTCTTTTTTCCACAGGAGGGAAGGATGTAGGAAATTGTAGAATTTTTCGTGTCTGCTTCCCCAAGGATCTGTGTAAAGGGACAGACACCCTCTTTGACTCTGGGACATCCATCATTTCCAGACAGTCAGGATCTTCCTGATCCTGTTTAGCCTCTTCCATAGGAAGCTGAAGAGTCACAGCCACTTTCTTGCAAAACAAGAAATGGGAAGGGGACTCAGAAAGCCTGGGAGGAGAAGCCTGAGAAGGCCTGTCTGGGGAGATGGCAGGCTCTACTGGCTCATCTAGGCATTCACATTGTTCCTCTTCATAATCTTCATCCTTCTCCCAAATCGCCCTCATAGTATGCCTCAGGATCCAATTCTGAAGCAGGTACCTCCAACCGAACTGATCAGCTCTGAACAGAGACCGGTTCAGTTGGAACCGGGCAAAGCGACTCAACAACTGAAATCGCTTTCGCTATTTTATCAGCGGTCAGACCATGGGAAGCTGGATCTGAACCAGCTGATTTCGTTTTTCTTTTACTTGGAACAGATTCCGCAGACTCGGCTCCCCGTTTGCCTGAAGAGGTATCGCCCAGGTCAATGGACACCTCCTCAAGTTCAGCTGCAACTGAACCAGGCTGGCCATCCAGGTCAGCGGACTTCTCGACCTCCCTCTCCCTTAGCCTACTCAAACGTTTTTCCAGAGTGGCTTTGGGAAAGTTCTTACATATTTGGCAGTCTTCCTTGAGGTGATCAAACCCCAGACAATACACACATACGAGGTGAG
The DNA here is from genome assembly GCA_016271365.2 of Neoceratodus forsteri. Classification (NCBI taxonomy): domain Eukaryota; kingdom Metazoa; phylum Chordata; order Ceratodontiformes; family Ceratodontidae; genus Neoceratodus; species Neoceratodus forsteri. Next base: position 171,296,358 of record JADMNL010000025.1, read on the forward strand.
GGTCGCCTTAGCAAAGGACTCCTTACACTCGGTACAGTGCTGAAACCCAGTGGGTCCGGTTTTCTTTTTGGGTTTCTTAGACATGCCTTCCAATATAAAGTCACCCCAAACAGCGGTTAAGCTAGGCGACTGCAACCTTACGGGTTCCAACTGTGTCACAGGTCGGTTAAAAAAAAAATCCTAAACCAGATTTTTTTAGGACCCAATAAGTACCAGAAAAAAAACCAACAGTCAAATACATATACATATATACACACACATAGACATACATATATATATATATATATATATATATACATACACACACACACACACACACACACACACACACACACACACACAGAATAGGCTTGAAACAGGACCGACGGCAAAGAACCGAACAATGAAACAATTTCTTTAAGAAAAACTACCACTACCTACAACTACCACTTACTGGTACCGAGACAGAGGAAAGAATACCGATTTTCTAACAAAGCAGGTTGAAAGAACCGACCGATTCGAACTTTTACTGAACCAAAGTTCAGGAGGATCTCCGGAGCGACTTCACAGTTAGGCGGAGTAAGAAATCCGACGGTTACACTTCAGAGTACCACGGACAGAGGTTTGAAAACCGAGCTCGAGCTCAACGTTCTATGCCTTTGCATAAAGTTAACCCTTTACTCTCCGGGGCAGTTCAAGTGCTGGGGCTAACTGCATATAGTCAGAATACAGCAAGATTTCATGTTGTTTGAAGCACTTTGTAAAGACTTGAGGTGCCGAGGATAGCCCAAAGGGCAGGACTCAATTGGTAGTGTTGATCCAATGCCACATATCTGAGGTATTTGTGGTGGTTTAGGTGTACGAGAACATGCTGGTAGGTGTACTTCATGTCTAGGGAGGCCAGTGAGTAATTCTGATGAATCAGAGGTAACAGGGAGCAGAGAGATATCTTGAACTGCTCCTTGTAAAGGAATTTGTTTAACTTCCTTAGATCGAGATTAGGGCACATGCCGCCTGTTTTCTTTGGAACTAGGAAGTAATGGGTGTAGAAACCTGTGTTCCGCTGATCCAGTGGAACTACTTCTACTGCCCTGTTGCTCAGAAGGCCTTGAATCTCGGAAGCAAGAAGGTCTGACACGTTTGGATGGATGATCTGGAGGGGTTTCTGAAAGATTTAGCAGAGTATCCCTCGTGGATTATCCCCGAGTACCCACTTGTCTGATGTGACAAACTTCCACTGACGCCCTCCTACTGACAAGGAAGAAACCTCCTCAGACAGCTGAGGTGGGACTTGGGCCATAATCTCAGAGGGTGGCACTAGGCGCTTTGGGGTCCTGTGCCTTCTGCTGCGTTTTCTTTTGCGACTTGGGGAGCCCGATTTCTGTTGAAGCCCCCTTTGCCTTGAAAGGACGGACAGTTATAAAACTGCTGCCAGTTCCCACCCTGCTGAGGTGCTGCGGATGGCAGCCTAGCCATTCTAGTTTTCTGTGCAGCCTCAACTGCCTGCTCGACCTGAGGACCAAACAGATGCGTACCATCAAAAGGTTAACTCATAACACTCTGCTGGGTATCATTTGTGAATCCAGACGTGCGTAACCAAGAGTGGCGTTGAGTGCATATACCAGCTGCTGCTGCCCTGGAAGCAGTGTCAAAGGCATCCATAGTGGCTTTAGGGTGCCGAGAATTGGATTCAATACCTCTAATTATAGTCTGAAGATGCTCTGAGCTAATGTTCGAATCTAGAAGAGCTTCTATATTGGCCTTGAGCAAATGCCAGAGGTATACTCATACTGAGAGAAATAGCCCTGGTAGCTTGCAATGCACATGCCCAGGGTGGAGGCAGTGAAGACTCGCTTCCCCAAAGCATCATTTTTGCGAGATTCCTTGTTTACTGAGCATGCCGTAGATTCTTGAGGAAGAATGGCTTTGTCATTCTCTGCCAGGACAACTATGGCATCAGCAAAGGCTTGCGAGGCCAGAATAGGACGATCCTTGGGAGGGGCGTATTTCCTGTCTATGGACTCTGCCACAGAGGGAATAAGCGCTGGATTATCCCACACCAGAGTCAATTCCACAGAAATATCCAGAATCCCAGGATCAATCTCTGAAGTCTGGAGAGAGAGAGAAAGGGAGAGGTGTATTTATGTTCTTAAGCAGAGACTTTAAGGAAAGGTCCTTGACCTGAGAGACTGCTGGAAGAGATGGTTTATTTGCCACCCCAGAGAGAAATCGTTGTCAAAGTTGTCCTCCAATCGAAGATCAGGATCAGGCTCGATATCTCCTACTAGCCCCAGAGGGACAGAGTATATAGGAATAGGGGAGGAAAAAGAGGAGGAGGAGCTCTGCGAAGTGGAGTCAGGAATCCCAGTGCTCCATGCGGCACCGATGGCACTCAGCACCACCACAGAGTGCGGCGCCAGAAATACAGGTGGCACCGGACACGGCACCAGCACCGCACCTGGCACCGCAGGACCAGAGACCCCCAACACAGCACTTGGGGAGAAAGATCTGCGAAGTTCAGCAGGAGAGAAAGGCACCTGTGCTGACCCCTGTGCCACAGCCATATGAGGGGGTGGGGCAACAGAGCGTGGAAGCACCACGCCACTAGGAAGTCCCAACCACCCTGCCCGAAGATCCAGGCAATGGACTCACCAGCTCAGGAAGGAGGGACAACCGCTGAACCCATTGCTCCATAAGAGCAGCCCAATGGTGAAACTGCGCATAGGAGGACCCCCCCCCAAGGGGTAGGGAGGGACTCCTCAGTCGAGGATGTCGGTCAACAGGAACAGAGACCTTAGGAGACCCCGGAGAAGTCGAAGCCTAATCCCTGCCCCTTGCCACCGATGATCGACGTGCAGACATATCAGAGGGTAACCTCGAGCACTACCGTTTCTTTTTCGACCAGGAGGCCGAAGAAGAACTCTAGGTTGAGCGGTGCAGACACCTCAACGAGGATCGAGAATGGGACCGCCCATCTCCTCTCCCCGGACTGCCCGTAGTCAGACCCCTCCTCTGTGGAGGGCAGCAGACCAGACCCAACCCTGCTGAAAAGCCCCGTTCATGGTCAACTCCAGAGGGTTGAAGACTTCTTGACAAAAATAATTTTACCCTCTTTTTTTTACTGAAATAATAAAATAAAACCTAATCAAATACTAAAACGACCATAGCTGCTGTTGTATAAACGTGAAGACTTGACTCCCGGCAGGCGAGAGACGTAGTCACTGAAGTGCACTCAACGGTGGGGAAGAAAAAATTACTCACCTTAGTAATTGCTTTTCTTCTCATGGAGTCTTGTTATATTATGACCAATGCAGTTAGCCACTGCACTTGAACTGCCCCGGAGAGGAAAGAGTTAACTCCAGAGAGTCTGGAGTTCTACAGCGAGGCGCTATTGCCAAACCTCTATCTGGGCAGTTTCAAATGAAACTGTCAGATCTTTAATGGGAATAATACTAAGCAACAAGTCTGTGTGGAAAGCTCTACACTAGCCAAATGGCTACCTACTAGTAGAAATAACGATATAAACAACAATAACAATAATAACAATGAATAATAGTATTATTAGTTACCCCCCTGACAAGCACCATTAGGATCCCCCCTTCCCCCAAAGACTCAAGTCCAGGAAGTGGGCCAATATATTACCTAAATAAAATAACCTAGTTCCCTAACCCTAAATAAAAGAAGGTAAGGGAAAAAAACTACAATGGCATGACACAGTGCTTGCACTAATTTGCCACCCCTACCCAAGTAGAAGTTCTGAGAGGGGCAGGAGGGAGGGTGGTCATAATATAGCAAGACTCCATGAGAAGAAAAGCAATTACTAAGGTGAGTAATTTTTTCTTCAAACACCATGAAGTCTTGCTATATTATGACTAATGCAGATTACACAGCAGTACCTCCATGGAGCAGGGTCAGAACCTACTTAGGAAATAGGCTCTGAAGCACAGCTGTGCCAAAACGAGCATCACGAGCATGGGAGGAACAGGGTGCAGGAATGCACTATTTTTAAGCGAAAAAGATGTTCCAGGACTAGAGGGCATGGGATGAAGTTGGAGGGAGGACGATTCAGAGGAAACGTGAGGAAGAATTTCTTCACAGAACGGGTGGTGGACAAGTGGAACACCCTGCCAGAGGAAGTGGTGGGGGCTGAAACAATCACGGGATTTAAGAATGCATGGGATAGACATAAAGGAATTCTGGAGGTCAGGGGTAAGGGGTAAGGGGCAACAGACTTCCTGGAAAACATAAACTGAACTTACAAACTTAAATGGGCAGACTGGGTGGGCCATAGGCCCTTATCTGCCGACACTGTCTATGTATCTCTCCTGGACTGAATATCCAGTGAATAATGCTTGGTAAAAGTGTGAACTGTTTTCCAAGTAGCAGCTTGACAGATTTCCAGAATGGGAATATCTCTAGCAGCCGCTAGAGATGCAGCTGTACCCCTGGTGGAGTGAGCCCTCAGTCCTGAGGGGTTCTCTACCTAGTTTTTGATAACAAAATTGGATACAGACAATCCACCTTGCAATTGTCCTCTTAGTGGCAGGTTTCCTTGCCAACCCGCCATAGGTAAGGAAGAGTTGGAGGGATTCGAACCTGTGACCCTTGGTGCGTTCCAAATAGTAGCTTAAGGCTCTTTTGACGTCCAAGCTGTGCAGTCTCCTCTCACCTGAGGAAGAATGCTCAGTGAAAAATACTGGAAGAGATATGGATTGGTTCAGGTGGAAATCTGAAACCACTTTAGGCAAAAACTTTCTGTTAGTCCTGAGGACTACCTTATCTCTGTGGAAAGAGATAAAATCTTCTTCCACTGACAGGGCCTGTAATTTACTTATCGTCTGGCAGAAGTGATAGCCACTAGGAAAACAGTTTTCCAAGTTAGAAACTTGAGCTCTGCTGAGGACAGAGGCTCAAAGGGAGGTTGCATTAACTGAGCAATGCAAACATTCAGGTCCCAGGCGGGGGCTGGTTCTCGAAAAGGAGGGTTAGTGTGAAGTAACCCCTTGAAAAACTTGGAAAACACAGGGTGAGAAGAAAGGGAAGCAGGCTTCCCTGCTGACACAAAAGCAGAGACAGCTGCCAGATGAACCTTTAAGGTAGCTGGCCTAAGGCTTAAATGGACCAAATAGTCCAGTAAAATGGGCAGATCAGCAGATTCTGGGATAATCAGCTTCTCAGAGCACCAGATGGAAAACCTTTTCCACTCAGAATTGTAAGTGGCCCTAGTGGAAGGCTTCCTTAAAGCCTTTAAAATATCCAGAACACCTTGAAAAAGGTGTAAGTCAGCAAATTCTAACTCCTCAAGAGCCATGCCTTGAGATGGAGGGATTTGAGGTCCGGATACCACACTCTCCCCTGTGCACAGGCCAGCAAGTCGTGGACTCTGGGCAAGCTCAGAGCAGGGTGAACTGTCAAGGACAGAAGCAGTGGGTACCAGGGCTGTCTGGCCCAATCTGGGGCAATCAGAATCACTTTGCAGGGCTGAGATCTGATTTTTACTAGTACCCTGAAAAGAAGAGGAAAGGGGGGAAAGGCATACAGGGACTTCCCTTTCCAATCCAACTGAAAGGCATCCAGGGGAACTGAGCCCAGCACTGGAGGCCTGCAACAAAACAGAGGAAGTTGGTGGTTGTCTGGGGCTGCGAAAAGATCTATCTGAGGGTGCCCCATCTGGCAAAGACCGACCCCAGCACTGAGGATTCAGAGCCCATTAAGTGATGGCCCTGAGAAATCCTGCTGAGGGCATCCTCAGGACATTGTCCTTCCCTGGAAGGTGAACTGCTATCAGGGAGGTGTTCAGGAGTAAGCCAGAGACCACAACTTCATTGCTCGTGCACAACGCTGATGACCGAAGTGCCCCCTTGCTTGTTGATGTACCACATTGTTGTGGTGTTGTCTGTCCTGACTTGAACTACTTTGTTCTGGACAGAAGCTGAAAACGCCTGAACAGCTAGAAAGACAGCTCTGAGTTCCAAAAGGTTGATGTGGAGCAGATATTCCTGAGGAGACCACACTCCCTGAGTGGACAGGTCGCCCAAGTGAGCTCCCCACCCTAACAGGGAGGCATCCGTGGTGAGGGTGAGGGAGTGGGAGACGAGAATGAAAGGAACCCCTTGTTTTAGATTGGTTTGATCCTGCCACCAGTGTAGAGCCAGGATCAGAGTTTGAGTCACTGGAACCAATTTGGAAAGGGGCCCCTCCTTTGAGACCAATAGGCCCTCAAATGGAACTGAATGTCCCTCATCTGGAATCTTGCTCCTTGCACTACCGCTGTGGAAGCAGCCATGTGCCCTAGGAGTTGCGAAAATGCCTTGCTGGTCGAGAAACCCTGAGGGTAAGGAGGATACCAGGGCAATGAGCCTGTCTACCCTTTCCGAGGGAAGAAATGCCTGGCTAACTTTGTATTCAATTCTGCACCTATGAAAGTTAGTACCTGAACTGGTTCCAGAACTGACTTTGGTAGATTCAGCAGGAATCCCAGGAAGTGAGAAGCTGCTGGGTGACTTGCAAGTGGGATTTTACCTGATCTGGGACTGACCCACTATGAGCCAGTCATCCAGGTGAGGAAACACAGCAATCCTTGCCTTCTTAAATGAGCCACTACCACAGCTAGACATTTTGTGAATACCCTTGGCGCAGAGGTAAGCCGAAGGGCATTGCCCTGAACTGGTAGTGGCCTGAGGGCAGTCTCCGAACCTGAGGTACTTTCGTGAGAAGGCCTGATCAGAACATGAAAATCGGCATCCTATGGTCCAGGGAAGCCAGCCAGTCCCCTGGCTCTCAGGAAGGCAAAATCATTGCCAGAGTTAACATTTTGAACTGGTTTCAAAAGATGCTTGTTCAGGTACCTTAAATCTAGGATGGGCCGCCATTCTCCTGTCTTTTTGGGGTAAGAAAGTATCTTGAGTACAGCCCTTGCCCCGATGGCAAGGAGGGACCCTTTCTACTGCTTTGCAGTCCAGAGAAGAAGAAACCTCTGCTTCCAAAGCAAGGGCTTCTGTAGGATTTGCAGGTGGAAAATATCTGGCTCTCATCTTTGGAAACTGTTTGAAGCTGAGAACCAGACCCTGGCTGATTACCTCCAGAACCCATCTGTCCAAGTTAGGGACACCCAGTTCTGGCTGAAATAAACCAACCTGCCCCCACTGGTACAGGAGAATCGGCCCTGGGCACCCCATCAGGGTGCCTGCTTGGCAGTAGCCTTAGGCTGAGGGGGGGATGGTTTACTTGTGCCCATCTACCTCTACCTCTGAAGAAACCCCTCTGTGCAAGCAGAGGAGGCCTGAGATTGTAAAAGGCCTGTGGAAAGGCATGCTCCTACCTCTGGGAGGCGTGCCTCTGTGGAGTGGCATGCCTCTCCTTAGCCTGGGCACTTTGTAGGTAGTTCTGTATTCATCCATCTTTTCATATAGTTTTCTGTTTGTTCCCCAAACAGAGAATTACCCACTACAGGAAAATCCATAGCCTTTGACTGAGTATCTTGGGACAGATTAGTGCATCTGAGCCATGCCAACCCACGAAAGCTACAGAAGTGGCCATGACCCCTTGAGGAAACATCATTAACATCAACAGCAGTATGAAATTGAACTTTAGAGGCTTCAATGCCATCAGCAGCCACCTGTTCCAACTCACTAGCCAGCTGCATGTGCCTGCTTGGCTAACTGCAATCTGTGTCCCATCTAGATTTCTGATATCTAGCTACATAAGCCATATAATTAGCCTGCCTGAGTCCCAAAGAAGCTGCCATATACTGTTTTTAGCCATGGCATCAATCTTCCTGGAATCCTTATCAGGAGGATGTGAGGCCAGGGAATATTAGCCTTGTCACAGGCTGCAGCTTAACCAAACCTACATGACTACACTGCTCAATGAGGAAGTCTGTATCAGAGCCTGACAAAGTATACCTTCTGTCCATTTTTTATCTACAGGAGGGACAGAATGAGGATTTTTTAAAATCTTTGTTGTTTGCTTCCTAAATGACTTATGCAAAGGAATAGACAACCTCCTAGACTCTGGTATATCCATCATTTCTACATAATCAGGCTCCTCTTGCTCATCCACAGCCTCCTCTAAAGGAAGCTGGAGGGTTTCTGCAACCTTTTTGTAAAACATAAAATGAGAAGGGGACTCAGACAGAATAGGAGGAGATTCTAAAGGTCTGTCTGGAGAAATGTCCGGTTCAATGGGCACGTCCAGACCCTCCCAACATATATATTGATCAAATTCCTCCTCCCCCTCCTGTGGTTCATAAAATTCCTCAACATCATACTCCTGAACCACTGGAACTGAACGAACCAACCCTTTACCAACTGTTGGTGGTTCGACAGGACCCTGAGACAGTGACTGGACAATCTGTATGGTTTTAGCTATTTCTGCAGCAGTTGGAGAGACAATTTTGGACTCCAAACCTACTGATTTCTTTGTCTTTTTCACTGGGACTGGTTCCTCTGAACCAGCCTTCCTTTGCCGAGGAAGTCTCGCCCTGGTCAGAGGGCACTCCCTCTGGTCCAGTGGGTGCTGGACCGGGCTGGCCATCCGGGTCAGCGGACTTTTTGGCCTCTCGTTCCCTGAGCCGGCCCAATCTCTTTTCCAGGGTGGCTGCAGGGAAAATTTTACACACCTGGCAGTCTGACAGGAAGTGGTCAGCCCCCAGACAATAAACACAAGTGGTGTGTGGGTCAGCCTTGGCAAAGGCTTCCCCACAGACATCACAGTGTTGAAACCCAGTGGGCCCGGTTTTTTTGGGTTTCTCAGACATAATGCCAGCCTAACAAAAACTTGCCCTTTGATGGCAGTGCCAGGCAAGACACCCTTATCGGTTCCTAACGTGTCACGGTATTGAAAAACCTAATTTTAAAGCAAGGTTTTTGAACCGATAAGACACGGAACCGCACTCTAAAAGCCCAACCAACACTTTAAAGCGTTAATTTCAGCAAACGATCGGTTCAAAACCGAACCGATAATTGAATTTCCACACAGACTTTAATTTTTGTACTTACGGTTTACCAGATAGAGCTTTAACCGAAATGCGGTAAAATAAATACTTTTGCGGTTCAAATGAACCGAAAATACTCGCAAGCCGAGAAATGAACACGAGCTGAAGAGCTGATCTCGGGCGACTGTTCAGTGAAGCGGAGTAAAGAATCTGACAGTTTCATTTGAAACTGCCCAGATAGAGCTTTGGCATAAGCGCTCTCGCGCTGTAGAACTCCAGACTCCCTGGAGTTAACTCTTTCCTCTCCGGGGCAGTTCAAGTGCAGTGGCTAACTGCATTGGTCATAATATAGCAAGACTTCATGGTGTTTGAAAACGAAATGAGCAGCTCGAGAGTCGACGCAAGCCAGGCTCACAGTGCCGCTTCCTCATGGCCCTACCTTGGCGCTGGCCCTCCTTAAGATTTTTGGCTCCTGCTGGGTACTAGCGCCTCCAGCGTAGTCCCACTAGTGTGAATGAGTGGTGGAGACTTTATGTTCAGGAGGATCGGAGCTTCCTATGGAGTACCTGTTCTCTCCTCATGCCCCCTGAACCCAGCAACCACCAGTAAGGACCAGGAGGGTTTGACCCTGCAGCCAGAAGCTGCCCAAAGTGTTTTGATTCAAAAGATAGTTTACGAAGTTGAACAGGACTGTGTGGGGCGGCCATGCTGGATGTGGTTTACTGGAAGGACAGCAAGGACATGACTGGTAGCTGCAATAGTGCAATCACAGGAGGAGCTAGTGACTCTTTCCGTGGCCCAGTTCTCCTTGGGGGAACTGGCCAGCCCCAGTGTCCAGGCCTCAGCTACATGTGGGGACTGTATCGGTGGTGCCTTTAAGGGCTTCAGGGAGTGTGGCTTCGGCTCCTGGCATAGATTTCAGTGTTAGTGAGCAAGGACGAGCCCCCACTCTGCGGAGTCCCCTCCCGACTCAGTGCCGGGATGGGTAGAGTGACCAGGATTGCTTCCCTCAGTATTGCCATGCTCTCCTCCTCGGAGTCGGAGAATAATCAGGTCGATCCGGACTGGCAATCAAGCTCTCCAGAACGACGGTCACTCCTTGGGATCCAAACGAGGTCATCCGGGAGTTCTGTTCATACGGTTAATATTGCCCTTTCCTCTGTCGGTGCCGCTGAGGACTCCAGTGCTGTCTCGCACCATGCCCAGTGACAGTATGGTGGTCGGCGTCGCAGTCAATGACGGTGCCACGGTCGGTGCCGCACTTGGTATGGGTACTGCATTTGGTGCCATCCTCAAAGACTGCACTGCATTAGAGGTAGACGCCGTGGCCGCTGTGTATGTTGGTGCTGCTTCAGATGACGGCATTGATGTCAGTGCCATGGTCAGCACCACCCCGGGGGCTGTCACCTGTGGGGGACACCAGTTCTGGTGCCAACACTGAGTCTGAGGGGCTAGTCTGAGGCCAACCTGGTGCCCAGCCGCCCCGAGCAATGGTGGGACCTCTCTCGAGGGGCAGGTCTCAGGCCTCGGCCGGCCTCATGCTCTGCCCTGGTGACCTTGGTCACCCTGGGGCAGAGTCTGAATGCTGGGATGGGCACCCCGTCTCTGCCTAGGGGTCGGAGTCCTGCAACAGGTGGAGACAGGGGCAGCCTTTTTGGGCCTGCTCGGCCCAGTCTCCTCACCAGAGGTCCTCTTCCCTAGGGCTTCCTCCTGCTGGCTTGGGGAGGTTTGAGCAGCAAGTGGGCTCTGGACAGTGCACCCCCTCGCTGCAGAGGGGTTGCTTGTCCCCACAGCCCTGGCAGAGGGGTTCCGGTTTCTCAGGACCATACTGAGCAGCCTTCAACCCTTCAGTCTCCCCTCCCCCCTTCTCCTGGGTCTTTTTGGTCCCTTGGGACCTCTCACGTGGGAGCAGTACAGGGTGACTGCGAGTGCCTTCCCCATCTATTACAGGGCCATGGATGAGATGGTGTTCCCATCTCCTCTTCCTGCACCGTTGTTACTCATACAGAATCCTACTTTCGTTCGCTTCCTCCTCAGAGGAAGAGGACTCCACGTTGTACCAGTCTTCTGATGCCGACTTCACGAAGTATCAGCAGTTCCTGGTGATGATGGAGGAGCTCAATCTCTCTCCCCTACAATTCAATGCAATCCTACGCGTGTGACGATGGTGCTCCTTGAGGAGTACAGCCAGGAATCGATGGTGATCTCTCCATGATCTCGGCCTTTGATGAAGGAGTCGCACAGTGTCTGGCAGTCCCTCACCTCAGTTTCCCTGGCCCCTGGGGACTACCAGTGCAGGTATTGCGTTTCCTCAGGGTCTCCAGGGTGTTTGCCCCACCCCATATTGGGTTTTGAGTGGCTGGACACCCCTTCTGGGTGTCTGTGCCTAACAAGAGACCATCCCCTGGATACGGACTCTGTGGAGTTTGATCTGTGGGACAGAGGAGTTTTCACTTCAGCACATCTCTTGTTGTCCATAGCTGCTCATTAGGCACACATGGTGGCCTATGAAAGGCGCCTGTGGGCTTTGTTGGTACAGATCCTGGTGGTCATGCCTGATAGTGAGGTAACCAGGCAGGCCATTGCCATCTCCACCAGAAGCCTGGAGCTAGCGAGACACCAAGCGCGGGCATCTTATGACACCAGCGCAGTAGCCTCCAGGATTGTGGGATCTGCAGTCTGCATTAGGCAGACAATGTGGCTTCACCTTTCCCGGCTGTCACCCTTGGCCCAGCGTAAGGTGACTGCATCACCATTCCGGTGGGGGGGGGGCCTATTTCCTCCCGCAGGGCCAGGGAAGAACTGTGGGGGCACTGACCCTCTCCTGCAGGTCAGGAGACTTGTCCTGACTCTGAACAGTAGCGGGTCTGGCCAGACCCGTGATGGACCCTCTCCGCTCATGAGTCCCCTACAGGAGGCTGAAGACTATCTAGCCTTCAGGGAGGTACTGATACCACTTTGTGGTACTTGGTACTTACTCACCAATGGTGAATGGTGAAGACTGATACAGTGAAGATATGAAAATTACGTACCTATCGTAATTCTTGATCTTACTGTATATCTTCACCATTCATCACGGCTTCCCGCTCACCATCCCCTCTTGGGCCTCAGCTTCTGTGCAGTGCCTCCTCCCTGCTTGCCTTCGCCCCCTCAATTGAGGCCAATTTTGGGCAAAGTCTCACTGGTAACTCCCCAGGTTCCCAGACAATTCTTGGAAGCATCAGAGGACCACTCACCACTCGGGGGGGGGGGGGCGCGCAAGCAAGAGCTCTTGCCCTCTTTCCCTTGGCTGCCCAGGGCCCTCTTGACAATAGGAGGGATCATCAGGTCTTCCATTCTAGGAGTCCTGCCTCAGGCTTCCTCTGGTGGGATGTATGCCTTAAAACTAGGGCCCCCCTCTGCTGAAACTAGGGTGCCAGGGATCCTCCTCTACTTATAAGTTTTTCAGCTTCTTTTCTACACTGCAAAACATCCTCGGCTGGGTCTCTTGGCAACACAGTCCCCCCTCCGGACTCCAGGAATTAGGAACCTCATTGAGGTTTCCTTCTCTGGTTAAAATCAACTCCCCGGTGGTGCTAAATATAGGAATTTTTATCCTCTTACACCCTAGGAATTTCCCCTTGGATGCTGAGGTGGTCTTTGGCCTGAAGATGGGTTCCCCCCCACCTTCCAGCCTCAGAGAAAAGGGGAGATGGAATGTTTTGGGATCAGGTTTCTCCTCCCTGGTAGAGCTGGGGTTAATTCCAGGTCTGTTGATCATGTCACCTGCCAAGACTCTCTTGCTGGCGAGGGTTTGCCTTTCCCTCTCCTTGTGGGAAGATCCAGGTCTCTGGATTCAGTAGCCTCGTCTTAAAGTTTGCTCACAGTACCAAAAAAAAAAAATATTTTTTTCACAAGAGAGTGAAGCTCAGAGGAGTTAACTATCTCCAGGACAACAAGGACTTCTGGAGTATGCTGGGTGGGTGTCCATCCTCTCCATCCATCTCCTCCTTCCTTCTCTTACCCTCTCCTCCCTCGTCTGCCTGGAGGTTGGGGGCCCATCTCCCAAAACCTGCAAGGTTCCAACCTCTACTTCTCTGGTCGGCAGATTCCTCTTTTAGTTTATATCCTTTCCTTTTTCTTTCCCTAGGGCTAGCTTGTCCCACCCTCCTACCTTTGTTTTCTCTATATCCGTTTTCCTCTCCGTGAGCAGAACTATTGGAGGGCCAGCATCAGTTACTGGCCAGCCCATAAGCGCCACATAATACAGCCGTCTCGGCGGTGCCGTCCTGGACATCAGCCCCTATTCCTAGGAGGGAGAAAGCTTTTCTAAGCTAAAAAGCTTCCGGGGGGGGGGGGGTTCTAGCGCCTCCGACGTAGTACCCACCAGTGATGTATGGTGAAGATATACAGCAAAATCAAGAATTATGGTAGGTACATAATTTTCACTTGTGGGACGTCTCCCCAGTTCATGCAGTTGTGGATGAGCTGATCTGCTGGTGTAGATGATGCCGATCCTCATCACCCCACAAAGGAACTTGTCTTCACCTACCTCAATAGGCGGGCAGGCAGTCAATCGTTACCCCACAAGGGGATTTGTCTTCACCCACCCTGGCAGGCAGGCAGGCGATCACCGCACAGAGGGACTTGTCTTCACCCGCCTCAACAGGCAGGCAGTCAGGACCTCAATGGGTTGGTCTCGTCAGGATAAAGTTATGTCTGACAGAGGCAGCAGACGACCACCCTCTCAGATTTAGAGTAGCTTTCAAGGCAACTTCTGTTCTATGTTGGTGCTAAAGCCCTGGTGAGGTGTCAGTAACAGCACTGAGAGCCATCAAAAAAAACAGTTGCTTTTCTCTTCAGAGATCACTCACAGAATCTCCAGGGTTAACCATCAATGTCTAGAATATTTAAAGAAACAAAATAGTCCCACTGGCTAGGAAAGAGTCTCTAGCTTTATTATCACGAACAGTGCCTAAATGCCATGTGCCAGTAGTCTACACATGGCATTCAGGCATCATTTGTGACAAAGTAGGGCATGGGAGATGCGTATATGATTATAGTTCCATACATAAGGGTAACAAAGAGGAAGGGGCATCATCATGTGGGTTCTGCCATGGGATCTCGGGGGCGAGTGGCACAATATTACAAAATGCTGACTAGAGGAGAGCTGGACAGCATTTTTACAATTAACAAGGTAAAAAAATAGTGGGGTGCATATTGTGATTGCCGGGGTGGGGGTTGGGGAGATCTGACTACTGAAGCCCCGATCTGTGCAGCGATTGGGGCTTCAAGTCTGCCAGTACATCTCCTTTAAAGATCAGTGTCCGTTGCAAGTTTGTTCACCTTAGTCACAAATAAGATCACTATTTATTCTCTTAAAGCACCAAACTTCATGAAGCTTTTGTGCCTGTGTGAGTGTGTTTGTCTGTAGAAGTGCCATCCTCTACCAAAAAAGGAAGGAATGGGATTGTATTTTGGCTCCAAATAGCCTGCTACTCCATTCCTTCCCCTACGTGAAGCAAGCATCCCAGCCCCGTGCTCAGATTTTCTGTGATGGCTTAAGTTTGAAGAGCACAAGACTGCACTCTAAACATGGCAATGGAGGTGCATTTCACCTCTCGTGTGTTTTTTTTTTTTTGAGTTCTGTTTGGTACAAGTCAAAGCCACCACTCAACCAAGGCGGCTTGAAAGTTGAGTGCTGGCTCAGATTTAAATCAAATGGACACTTGAAGTATTAATAGTAACTAGCCCTGGTGAATCTGAATTGAGCATGTTCCAGCGCACTCTAAACTACGACATCACAAAACATTTGAGTGCGGTAGCAGGGCATTCACTCCAGGAATGGGACGCTATCAGGTAGCTGGCTCCACATCCCTGAAATACAATCCCTTCCCTTCCCTGTTGGCACACTTTTCATGACACTTCAAGTACCAAATTCCCAGACAGGTAAAGGAACATTTACAAGGGTTTGTAGAGCACCTAAGCTGATGCTCTTTGAGCAACAGTTACTCGAATGCAACGAAGAATACTGATGAAAAATTGGAGGCAGCCATTATTTAACGGAATTCTCCTTTAAATAATTTCAAGTTGAAAATGCTAAGCAAGACTAAAAATGGGGCATCTTCTTACAAGACAAAAGGAAAAGGACAATCTAACTATAATTTGCAAACTCTTTACCATAACATGAATTGTTCCTTCGAAATATAAAAAATACTGAACAATTTTAAGTATTATAAACCAGTCTCAAATTTTCATCCAATCAGAGTTGAGAACCACCGTACCTCTTATTGCGTGTACAGATGCTGCCTCGTGCACCAGTCAACTTTCCCATTCTGTCTCCAGTTGCCAACTACCACTTGCCTGCCTTTTACAATTTTACAAGTGCCAGATTTCAACTATTAAAATGTTTTTTCTTAGAAAGAGCCCCCGTTTTATTTTCTGTAAAAAGTCAGCAGGGAACTATGTTTCACCAGCCATTGCGATAACCACTTTCAAAGTGACATCTGAATTTTACCACTTGTCACTATGAAAGAAGGCGGGACAGAAAGCAATAAACAATCTTTTAAAATGCTACACTGACCATTTTATGCTGAAAGAAATTCTGACTGCTTCATAATATATTAATATGTCTAGTTGACTATCTCGGGCTGTTTGGGACTTACAGAACTGCTCAGTTTTGCTTCACTGTCCTCTCTCCCTAAACAGCACAAGGTAAGATTCTTAAGGTTACTGTGATGACCACACGGACGAAATAGCAGGGCACCAAATTGCATGCAAAAAATAGCGAGAACTATGGCAAAAGTAGCCGCCCCCCACAAAAATATAATCACCTCCAGGGGGGGACACATGTAGGGGAATGGGCGAAAGTGGTGAGAGTGGGCAGAGTTACTCAGGGAACTCCAAGGCAGATGCAACTTGGGTGAGGGGGAGCAAGAGGACATGAAGGTAAGTTGGGGGGGATGGAACAGCTTGGAGCAGGGGAGATTACAATGGGAGGGGGCGCCACACCTACTGAGGCCAAAAAAAAAAAGAAGGATATATGGGGGGACTGAACCTGGGACGGTTGTAAGGACCGCCGCCATCCAGAGGCTGTTGCCGTATCCGCTGAGTCAGAGCAACAGCACACTGGCAGCACACATTTGGATGGTGAATACAGACACAGGGATAGTGCTGTTATGTCCACATTATACGTTCCCTGTAGCTATTTTCATAGCCGCTATTTACACCATGCAGTTTTGTACCCTGCTATTACATCCGCTCTGTCTTCACTGGATACCATGTTCTTATACTATAAGAAACACAGTCAACTAGATATATTAATATTTACACTACACAGACCGCTTTCATGGAAATATGATCAAGCACGATGTTCTCCATGTTTTTTTAGTACAAGTTGTCCAACGCTGTGCTCCCTTCATTCTGACTTCTGAGATACCTGCAGGTAATTGGAACGACATCTACAGTGTTCCCTAGCCAGCTTTATACAATACCTTTTCCATCCCATTTTTTCGCAATGCATTATTGCTGTTGGATTGCAATAGTTTCTTCTGAGCCTCCAAGGCTGTGTTAACTCGTTTTGTGATCTTCATTAATCTGTTCTATGAAGAACAATTAAAAGCAGAAAACTTTGTGAGCATTCATTTACATAAACGTCTTACTACTAAACTCTCAAAAAGATAATCGTTTTTAAAGGTTAATGTTCTGATGAACAAGGACAATTTAGGTTTATATTTTTAAGGACATTTTTATGCTGGCTGGATTTCATATATTAATTTGGTGGGTCAGCAGCACACTGCGCTGAGCCACCTTGGTCTAGGTAAACAGCTGCCTCAAAGAGATGACTGGCTCTGTCCCACAAGGATAAGTCAATCAATCAATCAATCAGTCATTCTTTACTTGTGTAAGGCGACTGTACAGATTACATAAAACAATAAATAGTTAAAACAACATTAAAATAATCAAAAATCATTACAAGCGTTACTAAAAAGGTAGGTTTTCAAAACTCCTTTAAAGCTTTGGACAGTCAGGCAATTTCGCACCTGATGAGGTAGAGAATTCCACAGGGTCGGGGCCATGAAACTAAAAGATCTTGCCCCTGAAGTTTTTAAGCGAACCCTGGGAATCTCTAGCAATCCCTCACCAGTGGATCGGAGAGAGCGTGGGGGACAGTAGGGACAAAGGAGCTCTTTCAGATAAGCAGGTCCCTGATCGTGTATGACCTTATAGGCCAGCACACTGACCTTGAGGTAGTCGCCAGCAGGCAGGCAGCCACTGCAGTCCAGCAGACACAGAGTTATATGACTGGACCTAGAAGAACCAGTCAACAGCCTGGCTGCCCATTCTGCACTAGCTGCAAAGCAGCGAGTTCAACCCCGGTAGCCCAAGGTAAAGGGCATTGCAGTAGTCAAGGCGGGAGGTAACGAAGGCGTGGACCAAAGTTGGAAGATCCTCTGGAGAAACCAGGTGCTTCACCCGGGCGATGTTCCTCAGATGGTAAAAAGAGGTTTTGACAACCGCTGACACCTGAGATTTAAAAGTCAGACAGTCGTCAAATACAACGCCCAGGTTACGCACCCGGTCTGAGGCAGTCAGCTGGACATCCCCAAGCCATAAGCCCAAGGGCGATCCAGCTAACGAACCCGCCTCCCAGCGACCCTGGTCCATAACCAACACCTCAGTTTTTTCCGGGTTCAACCGCAGCCAACTCACATTCATCCAGTCTTGGATTTCGGCAAGACAGTTGTTAAAAACCGAAATGGCAGCATCCTGACCGGGCACAAAGGACATGTACAGCTGGGTATCATCTGCATAGTAATGAAAACCCAAACCATACCACCTAATGATCACTCCTAACGGCAGCATATACACTGCAAACAACATGGGTGCCAAAATGGAACCCTGCGGTACCCCGCAGGATAGGGAGACTGGTGTCAAGGAAAAATTTCCAGACACCACCCTCTGAGTCCTACCCTCGAGGTAAGATCGAAACCACCTGAGGACTGTATCAGACAGTCCACAGATAGATCGCTAACGTTCCAGTAGCACACCATGGTGCAGTGTCAAACGTTGCAGAGAGAACAAGAAGGACCAAGATGGAACAGGTCCTTCAATCTCTTGCTATAAGGAGGTCATTTAGTACCCGAACAAGTGCTGTCTCGGTACTATGTCTTTTCCTAAATCCAGACTGGAGAGAATCATAGATACTGTTGTTGGTCAGATGATCATCCAACTGCGATGCAACCACCTTCTCAATAACTTTACCCACAAAGGGTAAGTCAGAGACAGGCCTGTAATTTGCCAGACAGTCCGGGTCCAAGGAGGACTTCTTAAGAAGGGGCTTAACTACAGCCTCCTTAAGAGGATCTGGAAAACCCCCTCTCCAAAGACCTCCAGACTGAGCCACTGTCAGATGCCTCGGAGCAGGGGATGCTTGCTCGGAAAGGAGCTGGTGACCACCCTGCTGATGAAGGTCATAGTTGGGATGTTGGCCACTTGAATAGTGCACAGCAGTGGGACCATCCCCGTCCTGCAAACCAGTCCAAATATCTGCAGCACTTGAAGCTTACAGGCCAACTTCTAGGGCTGATTAGAAGTGACCGTCTCATGAAGACATAGTTTTGGACTGTGAGGCGCTAGTTGGGGAGGTGAATGGACAGTCAGTGGCTGCACTCTAGGTAAAGAATGTTATTTGTGGGCATTTGAGCGTTCTCCTGTTCTTGAACGTGCTGTTCGAGCCATCCCCACCTGGCTTTCTCTGAATGGAGAGATGTTTGGATTTGTGTTTATTTTATTAATTTGCTACATGCGAGAGCCTCTTTCAGCTAAACAATGAGACTATGACTCTCCAAAATATGAAGCAGAAGAGCATTAAAAGAAATCTATTGGTGTACAACAGATTTTCTTTTTGTCATATAGGCTTCTGGACTTTTTTCTCCTGTGCATGAATTTAGTGCTCGTGAAAGATGCTGGATGGGCAGCACTGGAAACTGAAGCCCCTTGTGCATCTACATAATAAGTATAACACAGGTGATCACAGTGCAAGCTTCCCCCACACTGTCCCACCAATGTGCCTTCCCTGCCATGGAAGGACCACCACTTATGTGGGAGTAGTCCAGACTCCATGCCCACATGCTCATTCCATCCTTGGCCTCTCAAATGAGACTGCCAACAAGTGTGCCATATAATGCCAGTTATGCTGGTGGTTTTGTGATGTGGACACCTGCCCATTGGTAACCAGACTGAGACCACCACATCCCATTTCACTTAGGCCACTGAACAGCCCTCAGGTGATAATGGCTTTCAGCCACTACTGATCTGGGCTAGATCTGAACCGGTGACTTAGTGATGAAAGACTCCTTAACTCACTTTGAATCCACTAAGTCATCCAGTTCCTCAGGCTTGTGGATTAACTTTCTAAAATAAAACGAAATATACAAAATGGTCCTAATTACCATTTTAAATGCTTTACCCAGTGCACAGTTGCTAGAGGTGGAATCACAAAATGGGGGTTAAACAGGCACCCAACTGCAACCACAGAACTAGCAGCTATCCACAAAGGACTGGCCTAGTCACAGGGGGAAGGTGACAAAAACATGATGCAACTGAGGGTGGTCTGATGTTAATAGACTGCCCTTTTTAACATTGGATTTGCGACACCCATAGACTTCTGTGCATGACACCATGCTGTCCTCATGTACTCTGCCATGCACAGAGACTTGGCACAGTAAATGTCTCCCTCTTAGTTGTCCCCCCCACCCTGCCACATGACCCTGAACCAATGACCCATACCTGGGCTGAAGTCTTTGGCCATAGTTGGTCTAGTCTGTCTCCCCTCCAGATAACATTTTGGACTGGGAAGTATTTATTGCTACCTTACTCCATCTGGTAGTATTTTCCTCCAAATGACAGGAATACCATGCGTCAACCTGTCTCATACCCCTGCAGAGTGACAGCACCGGAGGGTTTAAAAACATGTGCTTGAACTGGACCCACTGGTGTTAAAAATATGGGTCTAAAGTGGAACCTACTGGGTCAAAACAGTAAATGGCAGGGTTTGAACAATTCATGTTCCCTTCCCTTTTTTTTTTCTTCCCAATTTAACCAGGTGAGACACATCAAGCTGAAAGCTTGTTTACAGGTGCAACCTGGGAGCACAAGGAAGTTAAGTGACTCGCTCAGGGTCACACAGTACGCAAGTGGAGGCTGTGGGATTTAAACCACTGTGACATACCGCCTCCCAATATATCCATTGTATATTGTTAATTAGAAGAATGGTCTGAGAAATGGAGCTTTCTGATTGGCTGCAAACATTCTAACAGCCTTATGTTAATCTTTTATTAACATACATGTAGAGCTTAGCCATATGCTGAACAAGGTTTAACACTACTTAAAAATATGTTTTATTATAATAGCAATAAGGCACTCCCAGATATTATGTTAATGGTCAGTTAATCACCTTCTAGGGGCATGTAGCACCCGGCTGCACCTCGTGCCACAGTACACCTCTAGAAGGTGATTAACAGACCATTAACATAACCCTTGGTCATGCCTTATTGCTTAAGAGTAGATGCATCAATCTGGACCCACTGTCAAAGGAAAGAGCAATCAATTCTGGGCAGGATGCAACTTTTGCCCTTTCGATCATGTTAGCACCGTTCCTGCCCCAACCTGTGCACCCCCCCCAAAAAAAAAACATCTCTAAATCAAGTCTTAATCCCACAGGGCACTTGCAGCTATCAACTCTGTCTGACACTTCTGGAGTCTTGCTACAACTTTAATGTTAAAATTTTGGCATGCTGCAACACCCCTTCAGACCAGCCAGTAAGCCACTCTTGAAACAGTTTCCTACGCTGTATGCAACTCATACTGTTGCTCATTTCTGACTCCACCCCCGCTGTTTCCACTCTATTAGTGTTTGGTACCACTGCTGTTGTATCATACGGTACTGCCAATTCAGTGCATTTGTACCAAATAATGTGTATGTACTAGATGGGAAACAAATTCTTAAGATTTTCTGACCTAGCTGAGAGCAGCTACCACTCACAAATTTTAGTGGCTGTCCTCAGCAATAGTTATTCTAGCCAGGTTGTAAGTATTAACAGCTGCCCATACCTTTATTATATGGTTCATAATTTTCATATAGAGATGGGCAGCCAGATCCTTTCAAAGTGCCCTGGTCATGCGCTCAACACCGTAATGGCGTGTGACCAGTGAGGCGGGGGCATGCCCCATTGAAATAAATGGGGCTCGGGTTCTCTTCCATTTTAAGCTCACATCGGCTACTCACAGATTATCGGTCACCGCCGACTAACAAGGCCCTGTTACCGAGCAGTGACCTTCATGAATCTTTAAGTGGTATTCCTGACCTCAAAAATGGAAGAGAAATCGAGCCAGATTTATTTTAATCGGGCGTGCCCCTGCGTTCTCCCTGGTCAGATGTCATTACATGCTTGAGCACGGAGACATGTGAGCATGACCGGGGCACTCAAAAGATCGGGCTGCCCAGCTCTATACGAAAGTTACGAGCGATATAACAAAGGTATGGGCTGCTATTAATATTTACAACCTGGCTAGAATAACTATTGCTGAGGGCAGCTACCACAATATGCGAGTAGCTCCCTTATATCAGAAATTTGCTTTAAGATCAGAAAGTGGGAGTAACTCATACGCAAGTGGTAGTAAAATACTCCTTTACTCCCGCTATCTGTTCACCTCCCCCACCCCACACCCCTTGGTCCAGTGGCCCCATCCCTAACCACAACCAGAGTGCAGTACCCAGTGGTCCAGTGGATCCTCTCCCCAACCTTGCCCCCCAATGCACAGCTGCATTCACTCAGATCCCTTGCCGATCTCCGTTCCCTGCAGACTCTGATGCTATGGGCACAGTGTCCAGACACCACTCCTGTCTATCCTCAACAGCTCTAGGGCAAGAGGTGTTGGTAAAGTGCTACGCCCACAGCTGTAAGGGTCACCATGCTTTACAGTTGTCCCTGCGGTCTATCTGACTGGTAAACCCCGCCCACTTCCTCACATGTTCACAGTGGCATTTATTATCAACTCTGAGGATATCTCAAGAGTCTCAGACAAAAGACTGTCACAAAACTGCAGGTAGAACAACTATGCGATAGTTCCTGGAGACGATGCTCATTTTTGCTGTTTTTAAAATGTAATTTCACAAGGGTAAAAGCATTTCTGAGACCTGAATGTATAAACTGCAGGCTACTTACCTGAAATTTGGTAGCTAACGTTTCGTGTTTCTTGACACATTCTGTCTGCGTAATTCGTGTTGTAAGTTCCTCAACTTTGTTTGCAAGCATTTCTTTGTATAAAGAGATCACCTGTTGCTTTACTAACTCCTCAACCTATAAATTAAGCACAGTAAAACCATATTTCATTAACACTATAAATTGTACAGCAAATTGGAAGCACAAGACAATCAAACAGCATGATTTAGGAAAGGGGGTGCCACATCTGACTATGCAAGAACAAAAAGGGTCATAAAATGCAAGCTACACATATCAAATAAAAAACAGAATCACTCATTATTGCAGAAGAAAAGATCAAGGTCAAAAGCATTTATGAGAATGGTTTTGTTCTTAAATATAACTAGAGTAGACACCGGTTTTCCTGGTAGCTGTTTTTCTGAAGATTACCAAGCATTAATGAGAAGCCATGCATGCCGGCATGCACTTTCATTTATACAGAGATAAAATTATATCTTAAGCCCAACTCACAAGATATTTTATCTTGTGATTTGGGTGTGCCATAGATTATCTCTTGCCCTGCTGGGTGCATCACAATACATACTGAACCAATCAGAATGCAGCTTTCACAATGCTGGTGACATCACAGCACACATGTGCAGCACAGACCCCAGCAGCTGAAATAAAAAAGGAAATGATTAACAAAACACTGTCAGCTTTCTAACCCATTTTCATGATCCCTGTAATTTCTGTGCCTGTTAACTGAGCTCTACAAAGTAACTGCTTCAATTACTTTTCAAATGTATATCTTTTCATTTAATCTTTTAAGTGATTTTTAGTCATCCCAACCTCATCACTACTGGCCCGCTCCTTCCCACACGTCCCCAACAAGAGCTATGGCATATTAAGATAAATATCTTGTATTCAAGGAACTGTGCCAGTTCCAGCAATACCACTCGATGTTAAAACCAAGGGCTATTTTATATAGAAATCTCTGCTTGAAAAGTGAAGTCAGGACTCTGGCACCGATGTACATACGACGCGGAGTCCCGGTTTCACTTTTCAAGCAGAGATTTCTACATGAAATAGCTCTTGGTTTGAAAGACAAGTGTTATTGTCAAAATTTTATTTTAGGATTCAGATTCATTTTGGTGCAGTAACTGCTCATTGCTGCTTTTATTGCTTCTTTTACTGCTTATTGATTTCATCTGGTAGCAGATTGTTTTTTTTTTTTTTTTTTTTACCACTACTTATAAGGGACTAGCAGGGAATTATTTGGGGGCTGTTGAAAATCTGAAACCTATTTTGGTGTGCTTTAAGTGGGGCTGTTAAGATTTTTGGGACAGTGGAATGATAAGTTATTTCTGTCTTTTCCTGCTCTTTGAAATTATCTGACGGATCAGTGACAAGATTTTGACAAGAAGCTGTTTCTGGGTGTATTTCACTGATATATCGGGAATTTGAGCACAAGGACAGGCAAAGAAAGATGACTGGCATTGTGCAATGCAGTGTTCAGGAAGAACTTCTGGACACTATGTTGCTGCCCTATCTGCAGGCACCTCTCTGGATTGAGGGAGGAGGTGCAGGACTCCTAGCAGAGTTGGAAAGGGTCCAGGTAACCTCCCCCCCCCCCAGAAAGGGACCACCATGTCTACCATCATTCCCTCAGAGGATGCCAAGGAGGAGGGACGTATGGACTATGGTGGGCTCAGAAAGGGTGAGGGAGGTGGGATATGGCTTCATTACGGGGACTGGGACCTCACCTCGAGGGATGAAGGACTCTATTCACTGGGCGGCCTACATCTATCCAAGGGGGTAAAAAGGTGTCCTCACTGAAAAGTTTAAATCCTTCCTCAGCAGGCATTTAAACTAGCCAATGGGGGAGGAAAAAATGCAGTCAGGGGGATTACTGTAGCCCTCCCCCACGACATATCTGGAAATAAGGAGACCCCAATTAGCAGACGGACACACACACAAAAAAAAAAACACACAAGAAAAAAATTGGTCACAATAGGATGGAAAACAGAAAATATAACTCAAACATGTCACAGAGCACAGACCGGAAAATGGGAAAAGGAGGGTGTGTGTGCACAGGATGGAAGTCAATGTGCACAAATGCCTGCAGTCTGGGAAACAAAATCCCAAATCTAATGATGACAGACACAGACCTGGTCATTGCAGCTATTACAGAAACAAGGTACACAGGGAACCATGACTGGGATACATCCATACCATGATACACACTTTTTAGGAAGGACAGGGAAGAGGGGCAGGGGTGGCTACATATGTGAAGGAGGGGATTAAAGCAACAGAGGCTCAAGAGCTACAAGAAGGAATGGAGGCTCCGTGGGTCACCCTAGAGGCGGAAAATAACACTGCCATGCGTACTGGAGTGATTTATAGGCCTCCTGCGCAGGGGAAGGAAACAAATGAAGTTCTGGTGGAGACCATCCACAAAATGGCAACCAAGGGGGAAAGTACAGTTATGTAAGAACTTACCGTAACAGTAGATCTTCAGGAGAGGCTCTTGCAGTAGGTATTCACATATAGGACTGACCTGCCAGGTGTCAGGACCCCACGGAAAAATTTCTATCTAGCAGTCTCTGGCAGGGGACCGCCCCCACATCAGGTGACCGGCATCATATGACATCAGTATACAGGGGCAGTTCCCCACGCCGCCTTCCAGTTCTTTCCCGCCAAAGGCAAAAAGAGGCAAGACGAGAGAGAAGAGGATATTTCCCTCCATGAAAATGGAGCCAAAAAAGCTTAAGGGGACAGAAAGTGGGATGGCAATACCTTCTGCAAGAACACCTCTCCAAGATCTATTGTTACGGTAAGTTCTTGGGTAACTGTACCATCTTACTTTAAGAGGGCTCTTGCAGTAGGTATTTGTATACAGGACTGAGTCCCAAACAGTCTGGAACAAGGAAAAGCACTCGCGAGGAGGACTGCATCCATAGCATGGAACCTCAGGCTGAACGGGTCTCATGAAAGGAGACCTTGTAAAACAGACAACCCAGAGCCTGCTCTATGGCGAGAAGCAATGTCCAAACTGCAGCGTTTCGTAAAGGTATGGACAGAAGTCCAAGTTGCGGCTGCACAGATGTCTGCCGCTGACACATTCTTGAAACAAGCCACAGAGGCCGCTGCTCCTCTGGTGGAGTGACCTCTGACTTGACCCGGCAGGGTCTTGTTATACTTGTTGTAACAGAAAGTAATACAATGAGCCAACCATTTTGATAGGCACTGCTTAGAAACAGCACTGCCTTCCCTTTTGTAAGCAAAAGAGACAAAAAGCAGATCAGTTTTCCCTGAGATCCTTAGTCTGAGTGGTGTAGTATCTCAAAGTTCTATGAACATCCAAAGTATGCAAGAGGTATTCCCCTTGACTGGAGTGTTGTGTAAAGAAAGCAGGTAGCTCAATGGATTGATTCAGCGTAGATTCAGCCATCACCTTAGGGAGAAACTTAGGGTTTGTGCGTAAATCAAGTACAGGCTTTTGCACATCAAGGCCTGAAGCTCGGAAATGCACCAAGCAGACGTAATGGCCACTAGGAAGAGTGGTCTTCCAAGAAAGGAACTTTAAATCGGCTGTAGCTGCCGGCTCGAAGGGAGGCAGAAATGCGGAAGGCGGGGGGGTCTCAAATGGAGAACCCTTCCGAGGAAGGTCTTGGAGTCTTCCAACTGGGAAAAAAGTACAGTCTCCAAAGGGAATATGGTAGGCTGAAATAGCAGCCATGTGGGCGTTTAACAAGGAATGACTGAGACCCAGATCGAAGAGATGACGCATGTAGTCCAGGACTTTATTGGCTGGACATGAGAAAGGTTCGAAGTCTTTCAAATCAGCCCAAATAGAAAATCGTTTTCACTTCATGGCGTAGTTGGACCTGGTAGAAGGCTTCCTGGCCTCTACCAAGATGTCCACTATGAGAGGAGAAACTCCGAAGAGGGCTTTTGCTACGTCTGCAGGACCCACGCATGTAAATGAAGGGATTTGAGACCTGGATGAACAAGGATCCCCTGATCCTGGGTCAGCAATTGTTGCGACAGAGTAAGAGGAAGTGGAGGTTCCTATGAAAACTGTTGCAGAGGAGAGAACCAAACTTGCCTGGGCCAGAAGGGAGCGATGAGAATCATTCGAGCTCCTTCCAATCAGAGTTTGTTCAGAACCCTCGGCATTAAAGGAATGGGAGGGAAGGCAAACATGAATCTGTCCCTTCAAGCGAGAGACGAGCGTCCCGCCCAAAAAATGTCTCACCCTAGAGTGAGCAAGAAAAAGAGGAGAAGTTTTGCGTTTTGGGGAGAGGCGAAGAGGTCCATCTGAGGTGTCCCCCATCGATGAAAGATGTAATTTATG
Organism: Neoceratodus forsteri; assembly: GCA_016271365.2. Classification (NCBI taxonomy): domain Eukaryota; kingdom Metazoa; phylum Chordata; order Ceratodontiformes; family Ceratodontidae; genus Neoceratodus; species Neoceratodus forsteri. Next base: position 171,322,813 of record JADMNL010000025.1, read on the forward strand.
ACTTGTTGATCTAACTCCCATTTGTGGGACCTGGCTGAGGATTGAATGAGTTGGTCTGTCAGTGTGTTTTCCACTCCTGGAATGTGAACCACAGCCAAGTGAAGGTGATGCTGGGTTGCCCAATACCAGACTCATCGCTTCCCGGCACAGAGGGTAGGAACGCGTTCCTCAGTGCTTGCTGAGATACCAGACTACACACATCTGATTGTATGAGGAGATGACCGGGGAAGGATGAAGGAGTGTAGAGCCTGAAGGGCAAAAAGGACTGCTCTCAGTTCGAGCACATTTATGTGCAGATTTTGTTCCAACTTGGACCAGCTGCCCAGAGTCCTGTGAGACCCTAGATGGGCACCCCAGCCTTCTCCTGACACATGTGTCGTCAATGCCTGGGAGGGGGATTCGATGCAGAAGTAATCTCCCAGGCATAGGTTCTCCTGAACCATCCACCATCACAAGTCCCTAATCATGGGATCAGAAACTAGAACCTCTTGGTTTAGATTGTCCATGGTCTGGTCCCACTGTGACTGAAGCGTCCATTGAGAGATCCTCATACGGAGCCGAGAGAGTGGGACTGTCGGAATGGCAGCGCCACTGGCTCGAGGAGGCGGAGGACTGACCTGGCTCCGACCCTCCTGTGACTGGACAGAAGACTGGCCTGAGTCTGAAGGGTGCCTACCCTGTCCGGAGGCAAAAAGGCTTTGCCGGTGGTCGTGTCCAGAATCACCCCTATAAATTGGAGGCACTGGAAAGGGACCAAATGGGACTTGGCCTGGTTGATGGTGATACCCAGGCTGGTGAAAACCTGCAGGGTAATGGAAACGGAGTGCAGGAGTTCCTCCCTAGACGGGGCTGCCAGGAGCCAGTCGTCCAGGTACGAGAATACCTGAACTCCCTGGGTACACAGGTGGGACGCTACCACACACAGGCATTTGGTAAACACTCGAGGGGACAAGGAAAGACCAAATGGGAGGGCCTTGAATTGGTAGTGGTCCCCCTGAAAGCAAAAATTAAGGAATTTGCAGTGGGAAGGGCATATGCAGTTAGAAATCCTGCATGTCCCGAGCGCACAGCCACTGTCCCTGCCAAAAAAGTGGCAGAAGGCTCTGCAAAGAGCATTCTGAAGCGTTTGTACTCCACGAACATGTTCAAGGAGCTGAGGTCTAGGACAGACCTCAGATCTCCCGTCGTCTTTGGAACTAGGCAGAAATGGGAATAGTAACCTGTTCCCCAAAGATGGATGGGAACTGGCTCTATCGCCACCTTCGAGAGAAGGGAGATGATTTCCTCCAGGCCCAGAGGAAGATATTGGGGGGTGTAAGACGACTGGGAAGGGGGGGTCCTCAGGTGGTTTCTGCAGAAACTCACTATTGAGTGTCCTGCTGATATCAACTGGAGCTCCCACGCGTCTGACGTTATCCTCTCCCAACCCAGCAGATGGGAGGAGAATCTCCCCCTACCTGTTCCTCTGGAACCTCCACAGGCAGTGGAAGAGTCAAGAGGTGTGGAGCAGCGCAGCAGCCGAGGCTCCCGCAGCTTTTTTGCTGGGGGGAGTCTTGGTTGCTGGAGGGGCCGACGTTTGCTGGCCCGTTTGCCCTGTGGTTTTTGTCTTTGTCGGTTTTGTCTACGAAAAGGATGCCGCTGCCCTTGAGGGGGCCTGTACATAGAGTTGACAAATGTGAGTGCAGTGCCCTTCTCCTGCAGTTCAGTAATGATGTCCTTGACATCACCCCCGAACAGCACCAAACCCCTGAAGGGAGTATCCTGGATAGTGGATTGCACTTCAGGGACCAAACCTGACAGGTGGAGCCAGGCATGACGCCACAGACCTACGACGAAGGACGAGTAAAATTTAGAAAACCTGTCCAGAGCCACAAATATCAGGATCCTGGGTACTGGGGTTGCCTCAAAACAGCTGACTCAGTTCATGGGAGGGGTGACAGGCATTGTCACACTCACTATCGTCAGAGGTAGACAGACAGTCACTAATAAACCTATATCCCTCCTTTGCCATCTAGCGAAGATACAGGAGCATCACATCTGAGGTTGTGGACTCTGTTTTGTGGAGCTGTGTGGGTTGCCCGAGGAGGGGGCTGGTGGTCTGGGTCTCCCTGGTGGCACGCCGGAGCCTGGGGAACAATGTGAGAGTGTTGGGTCCAGTCCTTTTCAATGTCTTTATAAGTGACATTGCAGAGGGACTGGAAGGAAAAGTATGCCTCTTTGCAGATGACACAAAGATCTGCAACAGGGTTGATACACAAGGAGGCGTGGAAAGGATGAGAAGGGACTTGGCAAGGTTGGAGGAATGGTCAGAAGTATGGCAGCTTGAATTCAATGCAAAGAAGTGCAAAGTAATGCACCTGGGAAACAAAAACCCAGGGGAAGATTAAACAATTGGGGGGGGGGGTAGTAACAACAACAAAAATGGAAAGGGACCTGGGGGTAATCATATCAGATGACCTTAAGGTTGGCAAGCAATGCGAGAAGGCGGTAGGGAGGGTTGGAGGGATACTGGGATGTATAGGGAGAGGTATCATCAGCAGAAAACAGGAAGTTGTTATCCTCCTGTACAGACAGTTGGTGAGACCCCATCTGGAGTACTCCATCCAGTTCTGGAGACCCCATCTCTGCAAGGACATAGACAGGATGGAGGCAGTTCAGAGGAGGGCAACTAAAATGGTGCAGGGTCTGCAAGAGAAGCCATACGAGGAGAGACTAAAGGAGCTTAACATATATACCCTTGAGGAAAGGAGGAAGAGGGGGGACATGATAGAAACGTTTAAGTACCTCAGTGGAATCAACAAAGTCCAAGAGGGTAGCATCTTTCAGAAAAAGAGATGTGCAAGAACAAGGGGACACAATCTGAAGATAGAGGGGGGATGGCTCAGGGGCAATGTGAGGAAGTATTTTTTCACAGAGAGGGTGGTGGACGCATGGAACAGCCTTCCTGAGGAGGTAGATGGTCTAAAACTGTGGGAGAATTCAAGAATGCATGGGACAGACATAAAGCAATTTTTGTGGGGGGTAGGAAGAAATAGGCTGTGGGTTAAATAGGATCTGCAGCTTATCCTCTAGGCAGGGAAATGGGCAGACTAGGTGGGCCAAGCGGTCCTTATCTGCCGTCAAAGTCTGTTTCTATGTTATGTAGCTATCTAAATGATAGGGAACGGATGTGTGTCCCCCACCCCACAAGATCCATTGGTTATTCTCTGCTCAAGGCAGCTTAAAGCGGTTTCAATAACTGATTTAGAAATGTAAGTGTGTTGTGTGTGTGTGTATGTATATATATATATATATATATATATATATATATACACACACACACACACACACACACACACACACACACACATATACATATATATATATATAAATAATTTAGCTAACCCCCATTGTTGTAGCATTTTATAGGGGTCTCTCAAATTTGATACTGTAAAACTGAAGTATTGCATTCATGTAATGTGACTGGATTAACATTTGCACCTGTCTATATGAGAATTATGCTGTATATTGTTTGCAGTAAAACCAATAAACAGAGTACAAAAAAAAAACTTCACAGTGCTGTGGTCAGTGTTCACTGCTGGTCTGTTATCAACTGACTAAATCCTTTAAAGACGAGGCTTATGGGATGACCCATACCTCCAGCATGTTTATGTGGACCATGGGTTCCTGTTTAGACCAATTCCTGAATACCTCTTCACTGAATTGTGCTTTCCACACAGTCCAAGCTGCATTTGTCAACATGATGAGGAGGATGTCAAACGCGTCACCCACTCCAATTTCCACCTACCTTAACTAAGTTAATGCATTCACTAGCTGGGACATCACTAAAAATACCACCAACAGCTTAATCTGGTTCAAGGTCAGTTGGCATTCATCTGTATCCCCCTCCCCCGGGGTCATGCCTGAAAATAGTCAGGATTTGTCTAGTGCACTTACCTGGTCAACAAAAACAAAATAAATAAAATACTCTGATCAACAGAATCCCAACATGGACACTGATGAACTGGTCTCATAAGGAGCCTTGCTCAAGAACTAGAAAAAGATTAGAGGTTATGAGGCCAGGAGTTGGGAACTCTGGCTATGAGCATCTGCACAACCTTGAAGAATCCTGCAATGGCATGACAGCTTCCAAGGCATGATCCAAAGAAGACAAGCTCTGGCCAGTATGGAATCTTTTGGTTCTGGCCAGTATGGAATCTTTTGCCACCTCAATAAATATGACATTGTGAGTTGGGACCAGCTACCAGACCCTTTCTACATTTAGAAGAAAGAACAATTTCTTACACAGGGTATTTCATTTTTTCCATGCAGTGCTGCAGTCTCTCCTAGCAAGTGGTTTGCTCCGTCCTCTTCTGGTGAAAGGTAGGGAGATCTGAGCTAAGACATTACATGATTTTTCCCCACCAGACCTCATATGTTGCTTATTCCTGCTGTGAAGCTATAATCCTCCGCTTTGACATCACAACCAGCTGCTGTGGAAATGATTCCGATGTCATAAGCAGAGTAATACAACTTCAGGACAGGAAAAGCAGCAAGAACAAAAGGTCTACAGGGTATAAAACCAGTTTTTATCTTTAGTCGGGAATGAAATATCATGAAATTCCAATTATTTTTCAATATTATGAGACTGAAGTCCTGCTGATGCCAACTGTGTTTCTTTTATGGGAAACTGGAAAATCAATGTAAAAGGAATTCTTTAAGATATATGAGCACCAATGTTGGTGCTTTTTCAGATATGCACAAAGCACCCTCACCTTTGTGAAAGTAACCGTGATCATATGTTTTGTTAAGTCTTACTTGGGAAAGCACAGGGGTGCCATCCATGTCAATTATGTTGCTTTTTCTTACTTTTTTATATATATTTTTTTATTTTTTTATTCACAATTCGGATTTACAACCTTTGCGTCAAAGACTCATTTACAAAGGCACCTCGTTGCAGGGAGGGTAGACAACATTTTGGAGTACAACAATGGAGAACATTACAGGTGAGATACAATAAAGAACAAAAAGAGCATGTAAAGCAAACGGACATTCAAAGCAATTCCAATGATACAGTGGAGCACACAGGTTTCCAACTGAAGTGTACAGGCCTCAATTAAGCTAATCTAACTAAAATAATATACATATAATACTATGGGACCCCTAGAGATACTGGGTAGCGAATACCTTGGGGGGGTGAGGAGGGGTAGTTGCTGGGGAGAGTGGCGGACCGGGAAGATCGTCTGTGGATTGGGTCAGGCAGAGCTTTAGGTATGGCCCAGTCATGGGCATTTGCAGCTCCGAGTGTCAGTGAGGTGTTAACGGAGGGCAATTTTGAAGGGGCCGACTTTAGAGATGTTTGTGATGTGAGCAGGGAGAGAGTTATACCAGGAGAGGGCTCTGGAGTGGAAAGATCTTTGAGCGAGCGAGGTCCTGGCTCTCAGCACCTGGAAGGTGGCTTTGGTTGCATTTTGGGTGGTGACATAGTGGGTGGCCTGTTTTAGGGATGTGGTAAACCCCGGCGGGGAGAGTCCCAAGTAATGTCTTTTTTGCCAGTATACAGGTGTGGTATCACAGGCGCTCTTCAAAGGTGAGTAGGTTCGAGGTGGAGTAAAGCTGGAATGTGTGCATTCTGTTGGGGCACCAGTCAGGAACCTGCAAGCCTTGTTGATTGAGGTCTGCACTTTGGAGAGGGCAGTGGGGACAGCAGCTGCATAGATTGGGAGCCCATAATCAACCAAAGACAGGATGGAGGAGGTGATAGCCAGCTGGAGGGCATACTCAGGGAGGCAGTCTTTGTGGTGGTAGAGGAGTCCAATCCGGGCATTCATGGCAGAGGACAGGGAGTTAAGATGGGAGTGGAAGGAGAGAGCAGAGTCGAAGTTGATGCCCAGGTATTTGTATGCCGATACCTGTTCAAGGGGGTGTAGGGTGCGGGGGAGGATGAGAAGGGGGGCATTTCTGGAGTTACTTTGGAGGTGGGCAAAAATCATAGACTTCGTCTTCCTGTGGTTCAGAACCAGACGATGGTTGAGAGACCATTTTTCAGCTTGGCTGAAGGTAAACTGCAGAGAGTTCTGGAGGGTGAGTGGGTCGGGGTGAGAGGCGACGAGGACCGCATCATCGGCATATAAGAGCATTCTGCCCAAGCAGGAGCTGGGTAAGGTGTTTAGAAAGAGACTGAATAATGTGGGGCCCAGAATGGAGCCCTGAGGGACACCAGAGCATACAGGTAGGGCAGTTGACAGGGTACTGTTGATTTTGACCCGTTGGGATCTGGCACGGAGGTAGCTGGAGAACCAGGCCAGGGGGCCAGATGAAAAACCAAGCTGACGGAAGGAGTCAAGCAATAGAGGGTGACACACAGTGTCAAAGGCCTTAGATAGATCAATGAATACTGCCCCGGCGATATCCCCAGTGTCAAGTGCAGAGTGTGTTTGCTGGGAGAACTCCAGTAGGGCTGAAGTGGTGCTGTGTCCAGGACGGAAGCCATGCTGTTCGGGGCATAATATTTTTTGCACTTGGATAGATAATCCATGAGCTGGGTGGATACTATCTTTTCCAGGGTTTTAGAGAGTGTGGGGAGGATGGAGATTGGTTTGTAGTTGTTTGGTAATGTGCGGTCTCCATTTTTATGAATTGGGGTAATTTCAGCTGATTTCCATGCGCTCAGGTCAGTGAGAGGGGCTAGCATGACATCAAGAGTTAGGCGGAGAATCCTGGAATCAAGGGGGTCACAACTGGGGTTGTAGCTGGAGAGAGAGCTTTTAGCAGGAGAGGCTGGCGTCGTGGGGAGATATGGTGCGGAGGAGAAATGGGGGGGCGATTAATGGCGGGGGTTGGAGGCATGGATAGGGTCAAAGAAGTGGACAGGAAGGACTGCACTTAGGTCAGAAAAGGCTGCGTTGAGGCAGTCAGCAACAAGCTGGGGGTCAGTGGTAATAGTGCCGTTAACAAGCATCTGAGAGGGTGGGGTGGGGGGAGAGTGAGATTTCCCATTAAGTTCCTTGATATTATCCCAGAAAGCTCGTGCAGAGCCCCCAGGATGAGGCCAGGGTGGTTTGGTAGTATCTGACCTTGGCTTGCCTTATGGCCCAGGTGCATTGGTTGCAAGCAGCATTATAGGCTTGTCTGTCTACTGTCCTGCCTGACTCGACCACGATAGATCATCTTTAACTACATCAAAGCCATCGCTCAACTAACAAACACGAATAGAATAAGTTTACTCATAAGGAAGAAAAAAATACACATTTTTGCTTGTTAACTGGCTATACGGATGCCTAGTGAGGCAGAAGCACAAGTCTGTTTTCCCCATTAATGTCCAGTTTTCTAAACTGGATTCTTTATTAGAAGGCAAGGAGCTCATCTGAAGAGAAGCCCTAGAACCATCTTGAGTGGCCAGAAGGACCACCAAGTCAGTTTCAGGCTGGGAGGTATAAAAAGCCTTGGTAGAAGGGGTCTGATATTGTTTATCAACCCTGTGAGGCACAGCTGGTAATGTACTGGGCCTATGGCAGGCAGCCATAGTAGCTTCATTCAAGGCAGGGTAATGTGAGGAATGATCATGAAAGGAAATGTGGAAACCTCCAGAAATGTACATACATATTTTCTTAGTGGAGTCCTACTCCTCAACAGCAAAACTTGGCTTGTCCTATAGGAGGCATTGCAGAGCTTGAAAGGAGAAGACCAGGGCGTACACACAACATTGTCTTGACAGCAGAACTAGAGTCAAACCCATGAGCCGGCTGCACTCTCATCAACCTTCTCTACAACCAGAAGGTCTGGAGTGTACTCAGCTTACTCACTCTCCAGCTGAGGAGGGGGTGGAGGGACCACAGATGTCACAGGCTACAAAGGCAGTGGAGGGGTGAAACAGCAGCAGGGACGACAATCCTAGAGGCAACCAACAGCCAATGTCAGCGGAAACGATGTTAAAAGCTGTGCCAACAGATCATCAACAGCAGGGATGGCATGAATCTCTGAAATAGTTCAGAGACAGTAGCAGGCACAACATCCCTAGCATCGACTGTGCCAGCCAGTGGAGTTGACGTAGAGGTGATGTGATAGTGCCTGCTGACAAGGCACTGGTAAGGAGCTACATATTGATGACAGTGGCCGAGCTAGAGTTTAAGCTCAAACTTAATATCTGAACGATGGTTGAGCTGGCGATGAAAACCAAAGTAGTTTTCATGGGGTGTCGGCAATGTTCTGGACTGGGAGACTCAATGCTTGTGGTGATGCTCTGAAGAGGACTTTCTATTACTATTTTCCTCCTAATAGTAGCAGAGCTTAAAAGAGCACAGTTGTTAAGAGGTAATGGAGCAGACTAGGTGGGCCGAAGTCCCTCATCTGCCGACAAATTCCGTTTCTATGTTTTTACCACAAAGGTGACAGACGCCACTCCTCAAGACTTCAGGGTTCCTTAGCAAGTACAAAAACTAGGAGACCCCGGGGTAAATGCTGATGCTGCCCATTTAGTGTTCTCCATTTTGCTGAAGTTTCCATAGCCGTCTGACAGCGTCTCCGCGTAGCCTGGTTAAAGAATTTATAAATGACACAGGTTTTCATGTCATGCAAGAGGCACAGGCAGCAAGCACAAGTGTGAGTGTTCTCTAAATATCTTTATGTTGCACCGATAGAAGCGAAAAAGGCTTCTTCGAAGTAGCTGATGACAGCAAGCAATGATGTAAAACTAAGGTATTACTTCAACAATCAAATTCAACAGTCATTTTTTCTTGATCTGACAAACGGCTGACGGCCGGGGGTGGGGAGCAAGGAGCCATCCTTGTTGTACAGTTGGTACCAATGGGCATCGATGTAGGCAGCCCCAGCTCGGCAAAAGTTTCCAAGTGGCTGCAACACTAGTGCCTTACAGTCAGGCGTGTGCAAATCCTATTGCCCCCTGTCCAGGGCAAGTAAATTTCCTCGAAGGAGAGCTAATTTCATTGTAATGAATAGGGGCAAGTGAAAACTCTGATGCAGTCATGGCTGGGTAAGTCCTAAACCTTTTGATTTGAACACCCCTGCTTACAGTTCCAAGGATGTAACTTTATGAAGGAAAATGTCTGGCCTGGAAGACAGATATTATCCTAGTTTCAGGTTCTCTGCAAAAAAGTAACTGACCACTTTAAATATCTCACATTAAGATAGCATATTACCTGTTTCAAAAATTTTTGGTTTTCCAACAGTGAGCAAATATTGCCACCTTTGATCTGAGAAACTTTGAGGCGCTTGTTGACATTTTCTTCCGGTCCGAAAACAGGCAACTTCCTCTTAGCTTCACCTTGAGAAAAGCAAATACAGAATTTTGTTAACTCGCTTTATACCAAGGGCCAAAAAACAAGTAGTCCTTGCAGGAAATCACACTTGGTAAGTAAGCTTCTAAGTATGGAGCCAGCCCTTGGCGAACATCAGTAAGAACCAAGCAATGTGTACAACCAAGAATGAGGCCCGGCCTGTTTAACCCTCACACAGCTGGCATTCCTGCCTGTGCACATCTCTGCACCTTTTACAGGCCTGATGTAGTGCCTGAAGGAATTGTACACACCATCACAGACACACCAACCAGTACGGAGAAGACAAGCTGGTTTATACCAGCTGGAGTATCCTAAATTACATAGCGCAGGCAAACAAAGGGGTGAAATTTAACTCAGTGGTGAATGGCACAAAGATCACAGCTGCTAACTATGAACACTGTGGGAAAGCTAGCAGTGCACAACTCCTCCAGCATGAGTCACTAATGCTCATAGGTGGCTATTCTCCAAGGGGCCGGAAGAACGCGCCAAAGGTGCGTAACCTGCCCCGCACAACGATGCATGGTGGCTATATTCACATCCACCTACCACTAGGCGGCACCTTTCAGTGGCCCCGCCTCCGCAGCACACAAGGGTGCGGTCCAGTGAACACAGGAAAGCATCCAATGGAATGCTCAGACCCAGTCCACCACTGGATCCCTTGCACTGCGCAGTACCATGCCCACAGGGACCGTTGGTGCGGCCATAGACACAAACACCGGGCGAGTGCCCGGGCAGCTGCCACCCACCCTCACGGTGGTCCCAGCAGGCTGGCGCAGGATGGCAGCGGGGACATACAGGGTTTGCCACCACTGGCGGCTACCGGTGGGGGGATGTGTGCAGTGGCTGTTACTGCCTCGGGAACATGTAGCCTGCACCCCCCCACTATGCACTTTCAGAAGAGCACAGCAAGCACGCCCTGCACCCCAAGCAAAGCTCACTGGCCGCAATGGGATCCAGTGCACAGCACACCGCGCCTCTGTGGAGAATCTGGCACAGGGGCACAGTGGCTGCGGAGTGTCTATGCATCCCAAATACGCAACACGTAGCCACTCTGCACCATGGAGAATAGGATCCATAATGCTGGACTACATGCTGCAAAGGAAGTGTTTAGAGAACAAAAAGTAGGTAAGTAAAAAAAAAAAAAAAAAAAAACACCTTACATCATAGGGCTGCTCTACAGACAGTATGCTCCAAGAAGAAACAGAGACAAAGAAACACAGATGAAGACAGCAGAAAAACAAAAAGCAGGCCATCCAGTCTGCTCATATTACCCTATCATACCCTGGGACCTGTTGTCCCTGTGGGGTCTTTGCTCATCTATTTTCCCCCTACTGTTCACAGTATTTCTGCCTCCCTTCCTTCCAAGCAGCTACTATACCGCTGGCTCTGTATCAGCTGCGTTTGAAACAGTTTATGGATTTGTACCCACTACCTCTGCCAGCAGACCATTTCATGGCTCATATGCTTTTTCTGTAAAATAAAAATCACACTTCCATGTATCCTTTTTAAACCTCATCCTCCATTAACCTCCACTTGTGACTCCGTCTCTTAGCTGCTCTGTTCCTGATAAACGGCTCATCTTGTTTATTCCTTTTAGGAACTTGATGGTCTCTATATGTGTGTAGACACACACACACACAATCTGGTTTTGAGTGAATATATGTTCAGCACCTTCAGTTAATCCAACAAAGGAACTGTCCTCATGGCCCAGAATCATCTTGGTCACTCCATGTTGTACCGTCTCTAGTCAGTTCAAGTGGAGACTCCAGAACTGGGCAGAGTGCTCCAGGTGTGGCCTCATTGTGCCCTCACCAGTAACCTATACAGAGGTAACAGTATCTCCTGTTTCCTACTGTCAAATCCCTGCTTAATGCACCCTATTCTATTAGCCTTGCTGAAGGCTTTGTTACACTGGCTGGCAAGTCCCTTTGAGCAGACGTGTCCAGCTGAACCCCATCCATCCAATACTCTGTTCTGGGGGTTTTGTTCCCCAAGTGCATCAAGCTGCACTTCTTGGCAGTGAATTTCAGTTGCCATACTTTAGACCAATTTTCCATCCTTTGCAGATCTTTCTGCAACTCCCTTATCTGGTTTCCTCTCCTTCGTCACTGATGAACATACTGAAGAGGACTGGGCCAAGGACCAATCCCTGTAGTACGCCGCTGGTGATCTCCCTTTCCACTGATCTGACCACATTCAGAACTCTCTCACCCCCCCCAAACAACTCTTTCTTTATGTGTTCCTAGATCCCCCATCATCTTCCGCAGTCTTCTGTGTGGCACAGACTTAAATGCCTTGCTAAAAGTAGAGTAAGTCTACAGAGTGCTCCTTGTCAACTTCCCTGGCTACCAGCCAAAGAATACTATCAAGTGCACCTGACAAGACCTCCCTGCCATGAACCCGTACTGCTTACTATCCTGAAGCCCATTTTTCTCCATGTATTCCACTAGGTCCTCTTTGATTAGTGTCTCTATCAGCTTCCCTACCATGGAGGTAAGGCTGACAGGTCTATAGTTTCCCTGACTGCTCCTCATCCCCTTCGTGCAGTGGAATAATGTCTGCTATTCTCCAGACTTTAGGAGCCACCCCATGCTGCAAAGAGCTACTGAACAGCCCCATTAGGGGTTCAGCGAACACCAATGCCAATTCACTTAGTACCCTTGGACACATCCCATCTCATCCAGCTGCATGACCCGATTTACTTTGAGGGCTGCCTAATTTCTTTTTTAACTATTTCACTAGTATATTTCTTCAGCCACACTTCCAGGACCCCTCGATCATCTGCACTTACTTCTCTCTGACAAGAGCCCACTCTTCTCCCTATTGAATACTGAGCAGTAGTCGTCATTCAGCACGTCCAACAGCAAAGACCAGCACTCACCAAAGTCGGCATAAAACAGGCTTCATTCCATAAATACAAAACGCTCCCCCACTGAAACAGCTGTGAACCAAGAAAGCCCCGACCGGTTTCATACGTAGTACGTCCTCAGGAGACTGTCTGGGCTTTCTTGGTTCCTGCTCATTCAATAATTAGTGCGTTTTATTTATTTTATTTGTTTTTATTGACGGATACGTCGCACTAGACAAATCCTGCCTATTTTCAGGCCGATCGGGGAGGGATACAGATAAATGCCAACTGACCTTGAACCAGATTAAGCTGTTGGTGGTATTTATAGTGAATAGGAAATTTGGCCCAGGACACCGGGGAAATTCCCCTACTCTTATCGATAAGTGCCATGGGATCTTTAACATCCACCTGAACTACCACCAGTCCAGGCAGATGAGACTTCGGTTTAACGTCTCATCCAAAAGACTGCACCTCAGAAGTGCAGCACCCCTCTCATGCTGCACTACAGTGTCAGTACTGGGATATTAACCCAAGTGCCAGATGTGGGAACTGAACCCACAGCCCTCTGATCTCCCGGCCTCATATATATTTATGGAATAAAGCCTGTTTTATGCAGACTTTGGTGAGTGCTGGTCTTTGCTGTTGGACATTTTTCTTATCAATACCGAGCACCATCCTGAGAGCGGGTGAGCTGTTTTTGCCTTTAGGTCATTCAGCATGGCAGCTTTCTGCCTGTTTTCCTCCATTACCCTGCCCCCTCCTTTAGCCTGACAATTCCCCTCCACACTTTCTTTTTTCCTTGATACATGTAAAAAAAAATAAGTTTTCCCCTCCCTTGCCCCTCTCTGCAATACACAATTTTGTGCGTTTTTGTTAACATGACTACCCACCTCTGCCTCATTTGTTTTTTCTTGATACTCATCCCATTCTTCGTCCCTGTTTTTCTTTGTACTTATAAATGACTTTTTGTCCCCTCACTGCCTCCATCACCTTTTCAAAAAACCAAACTGATCTCACTCATTTTCCTTGATAACTGCTCTTGTGTACGTTTTTGCTGCCTCACGAATGGCCCCTTTTATAAACCTCCATCTTTCTTTCACTCAATGCCAAAACAACTGTCACAAATCTGTGATAAAATCTGTATTAGTAGAAGGTAGATTATTGTGATTGTAGTTACCTTTTGATGGTAAGGATAAAGAGGTGAGATAGAAGTGTATGTATTTTCAAATATTATAGAGGAACAGTGGCAGGATTTTTAGGACAGTAAATTGATAAAAAGGGAACTAGGAGAGCTTCAGTAGCAGACAAGTAGTGGAACAGCAGTATAACTGCAGGATAATGTGGGGAGTGGTGCAATGCAGTGGCTGTGGGGCAGCCATATTCAGGCAGATCTTCTGGACACTGAGGTGCTGCCCTATCTGCATGCATCTTTCTGGACTGCGGGATGAGGTACCCAGACTTAGAGCGGAAGTAAACTGGGTCAGGAGTACCATCACCCCTATCCAGAGACCACTCAGTCCAATGCAGCTGCCTCAAAGGATGCAGAGAACGAGGAGTACTTGGATGACAGTGGGCTCAGGAGGGTTAGACCATCAGGCAGAGGCACATCCCAGATCCTATTCCACTCAAGAACTCATATGCCACACTGCCAACAGGGACAACCAAATAGAGGTACCCAGAGAAATGGAAGGAAAGGATGTGGAGGTTAGCCAAGTGCAAAAGATGGAGATTAGCGCCCAGGAGGTGGATAGGCAGAATAGGGGCAAAATTCAGCAGAAGGGCAGACACCAAGGAGAACCAGAGATAAAGGACAACCAAGGAAGGGCTGGAGTAGAACAGCGAAACAGTCTAGGAGGTCAAATCATGGAAAGTCATGTGCAAATGCCAGGAGCCTTAGCAACAAGATGAAAGATCTGGAGGCTGTCATGGTGCAGTCAGACCTGGACATTGTGGCCATCACTGAAACCTGGTGTAATGATAACCACAACTGGGAGTTGGCCATACCTGGCTACAACATATTCAGAAGAGACAGGGCAGGCAGGAAGGGAGGAGGTGGCACTGTATGTGAAAAATGACATAAGGCCACAGAGATCCAGGAGGAACAAAATGGGGAGAGATACTGTGGGTTAAGCTGGAAAGGAAAATGGGGCCAGCCATCGCACAGGTGTGGTCTATGAACCACCAGCCCAGGAGGAAGAAACAGATAGGGAGCTGATGCTAGCCATCCAGAGGATGGCAGACAAAAATGAGTAGTACTGGTTGGAGACTTCAATATTCCAGGCGTGGACTGGAGCATCCCAGCAGCAGCATCAACTAGGAGCAGATTTATCCTGGACTCCCTTCAGGGTGCCTTCCTCAAGCAACTGGTCATGGAACCAACTCGGCAGAAGGCAATACTGGACCTTGTGCTCACAAACAGGGACAGTGTGATGGGGTAAGAGTGGGGAGCACCTGGGGAACAGTGACCACCAGTCACTGTGGTTTGAAATCACAGAAGAGCAGAACCAAACCACACAAAAACACGTATCCTAGATTTTAGGGGGCAAACTTTGAGAAAATGGGAGATACTTGAAAAGAGGCATTAAGGGAATGGGGCAGGAATCAGGGTTTGAGGAACAGTGGGAAGTATTTAAAATGGGGATTACAAGAGCAACAGAATTATGTATTAAGCAGGTTAGCAAGAGGAAAAGGAAGGGAGACCATTATGGTTTTCCAAAGAGGTACAAAGAAAGTGAAACCAAAAGATTGCATTCAGGCAATACAAAAAGACACAGGCAGAAGGGGATAGGGAGAAGTACCAGGAGAAGCAAAGGGAGGCAGGGAGGTCAGTAAGGGAAGCCAAAGCTCAGACAGAAGAACACATTGCAAAATCAGTGGGTAGAGGGGACAAAACCTTTTACAGGTACATAAGTGAAAAAAGAAAGGCAAAGGAGGATAGTGAGACTGAAGGGGGAGGATGGGGGCTGTGTGGAGGATGACAACAGTAAAGCTGACATATTGAACAGGTATTTCTGCTCAGTCTTTACTGAGGAAGAGGAGGGTAATGGGTCTGAATGGAGTACAAGGGGTGAGAATGGTGCAGAAATGGACACAAGTCCCTTTACGAGAAAGGGTCCTGAAGGAACTGGAAGTAATAAGTTGATAAAGCAATGGGGCCAGATGGGTACACCCAGGGTCCTTAAAGAACTTAGAGGTGGTGGCTGAACCTCTTGCTATCCTGTTTAGCGATCACTAGAAACGGGAGGTACCCAAAGACTGGAGGATAGCAGATGTAGTCCCCTTATACAAAGTGGGAACAAAGAGGAGGCGGGGAACTACAGACCAGTCAGCCTCACCCGTAGTGGGGAAGATCATGGAAGCACTACTGAAGGAGAGATTGGTGGAACATCTGGTTTGTCAATGGACTA
The DNA here is from genome assembly GCA_016271365.2 of Neoceratodus forsteri. Lineage (NCBI taxonomy): Eukaryota > Metazoa > Chordata > Ceratodontiformes > Ceratodontidae > Neoceratodus > Neoceratodus forsteri. Next base: position 171,338,343 of record JADMNL010000025.1, read on the forward strand.
CAGAACCCAAGGCAGCATGGTTTCACCAGGGGAAAGTCATGTCAGACCAACCTCATTGAATTTTTGACTGGGTGACTAGGGAGGTGGATCAGGGGAGGGCAGTGGACATGCCCATCTGGACTTCAGCAAGGCCTTTGACACTGTGCCACATAGAAGACTATTGCACAAACTGGGGAATATGGGTGTGGGCAGGACAGTAGTGCGGTGGGTAGGTAACTGGCTGGGCAGCAGGACACAGAGGGTGGTGGTAAATGGCTGTCACTCCACAGAGGGAAGAGTGACCAGTGGGGTACCACAGGGATCAGTGCTGGGACGGTGCTATTCAATATCTTCATCAGTGACATTGCGCCGGGACCTAGAAGGCAGAATTTCACTGTTCGCTGATGACACAAAGCTCTGTAACAGAGTAGACACACCAGAGGGTGTAGACAGAATGAGAAGGGACCTGCAGAAACTTGAAGAATGGTCAGGGTTTGGCAGTTGAAATTCAATGCAAGGAAGTGCAAGATAATGCATATGGGGCACAAAACCCTGGCATAATATATCAGTTGGGGGTGAGATATAGCATGCACCAAGCAGGAAAGGGATCTTGGAGTTTCATCTCTGATGACCTCAAGGCAGGAAACAGTGTGACAAGGCAGCAGGTAAAGCAAATAGGATGCTGGGATGCATAGGCAGGGGCATCACCAGCAGGAAAAGGAGGTCATAATTCCCTATACAAGACACTAGTGAGGCCGCACCTGGAGTACACTGTGCAGTTCTGGAGACCTTACCTACGTAAGGACATAGACAGGGTAGAGAAGGTTCAGAGGAGGGCAACAAAGATGGTGCATGGATTGCATCACAAGTCCTATGAGGACAGGTTGAAGGCACTGAACATGTACTCCTGGAGGAAGGAGGAGAGAGGGGGATATGATAGAGACATACAAGTATCTTACAGGGAGGAACAGGTGCAGGAATGCACTATTTTTAGCGAAAAAAGATGTTCCAGGACTAGGGCATGGGATGAAGTTGGAGGAGGAGCGATTCAGAGGAAGCGTGAGGAAGAATTTCTTCACAGAGCAGGTGGTGGACAAGTGGAACACCCTGCCAGAGGAAGTGGTGGGGCTGAAACAATCACGGGATTTAAGAATGCATGGGATAGACAAAAGGAATTCTGGAGGTCAGGGGTAAGGGACAACAGACTTCCTGGAAAACATTAACTGAACTTACAAACTTAAATGGGCAGACTGGGTGGGCCATAGGCCCTTATCTGCTGACACTGTCTATGTATCTATGTAAATGTTTTTCAGTTCTACTTGAAGTGGTCAAAACTGATGCCAGAAATTCTGACTATGTACCCAACACTTGATTTGCTAAGAATCAGATTCTAGCTTGGTTAACAGCTCTAAACTATCCTATAATAATGGATAGAACAATAAGGATATATTAGTCCCAAACTACTGATCACAAAACAAAATGGGAACATGCTTGTAAAAGTCCTTTTAGGGAGCTGAAGAGGTGCACATATGCAGGACCCCTAATCAGGAAAACTGGAACACTGTCAATGGAATAGCAGGTTGAGGGAGTTCCCTTTTTTCCTAGCCAGCAAGTCTGATGATGTGGCCTGAAGTCACCTGAAGCAAAGAATACTACTGGAGCTTTTCTGTAAAAACAGATTACCTTTAGTACCGATTTGGTAAGTTTCTGAAACACACGACTGCCACTAGTCAAACAGTATTTTGCCAAGCATTTTATAATTCTGCCACAAATGACTTGGGTCTAAGAAGTTAAGAGTACCAGTGTCAGAATTTTCAAAAACATATGTTGTGCAGAGTGTTTTGATTTGTGTGCATAGTCCTAGTGTGTCCTTCCCTTGTTTTCCATTAGGAGATTTTTCTAAATTAGCCTGCTAGTTTTATATGGCCCCTTGGGATCTCCATGTTAAGCATTTTTATAGCTAATTTTTTTTTTTTTTTTTTATACAATGCCTCTTGTCCCATGTAAGTGTGATGTATCCAGGACCATAGATTCAGCACGTACTGTACTGGTTTAGAGTAAATTTTACAGCAGTACAGCTATGATTAAGTAACTTTCCTTATTCAGTGAGCTCTGAAGGTTACATTTACAGTTTAGCAAACCTCCTGAGGGTTAACCGAGTGTGTTTTTCTATAACAAAACAGCTAGTCTTTACCAATTATAGCACTGATTAACTGGGGTGATTTGTTTTTTTCTATTATGTCTTTGTGGTACTTTTTTCCTGTTCCCATCCCCCACCCCCTCGCGTCCTTGGTGTGAGCACACGCGTGTGGAGGCAAGCGCATGCTGCAGGACTTCCCCACCCTACCGGTCGCCCGACCCACCTGCGCCACCACCAGGCCTCCACCCAGTGATGGCGGAACTGTGGGAGAGTGACTCCCTCACCCGGGAGAGGAGAGCCACTGTATTATCCCCTCACAGAGTCGGTGGTCCCAGACTGTCACATGAGACAGGAAAAAGAGCAAAACCATGCTAAAAAGGAGCTCTCCTGGGACCATATGGCACAACATATGTTTTTGCAAATTTTTACTGTACTACTCTGTTAAATTATTACAGTAGTTTCAATACTGCGGATAAATTTTAATTTGGTTTTAAATGCTTGGCTTCAATTTTTTCATTTGACTAAAACGGTGCGATGGTAGCTAGCCAATATACTACAGGGTTTTAACCTTCAGTCTTAAAAAAAGCACCTTTTCTGCAGTTTTATAAATTCTCCCCAGTAAAGCTAGAGAAGCCTTAACTGCCCCAAAATTCACCACGTGCATAAGTTTTAATTCTTTTTGTGGCTGTAAAGAGAGAGGGAAGGTACTGTATTCTGGCTCTGAAGCAAAGAGCCGATCCCTTCCACTTCCAGTATCAGAAGCATGCCCACGCATGCTCACATTTTGTGATGTAATACTATGGAGCACGTGGGGGCATACTCCATAGACCAATAAGAAAAAATTACTCACCTTAGTAATGTTGTTTCTTCTAATGGAGTCTTGCTATATTATGACTTATGCAGTGAGTCCCAACCTTCGAACTGCTCCGGAGGTGAAAGAGTTAACTTTCCATGCCAGGCATGGAACACTGAGCTTGGTTGAAAACTCTGTCTGTTGTTCTTCAAACAGAAACTGTCAGATCTTTACGAGCTAAACTCACTAAGGTCCTGTGTGGAAGCTGTAAACCTACACTAGCCAACTGGCTACTAGATATAAGAACACATTTTTTGATCCCAAAACAAAGACTCAAGTCAGGAGACCCAAAAAATGAAAAAAACAACACCCAGTCACCCCAAAAAAGGAGGGGTGAAATAACAAGGTGGGCATCTACTAAGTGCCAACACTGCACTGCCCACCCACATCCCAAAAACAGAGGTTCTGAGAGGGGCAGGCAGGGGGGAGGTCATAGATACATAGACAGTGTCAGCAGATAGGGCCTATGGCCCACCCAGTCTGCCCATTTAAGTTTCTAAGTTCAGTTTATGTTTTCCAAAGTCTGTTGCCCTCCCTGACCCCTGACCTCCAGAATTCCTTTATGTCTATCCCATGCATTCTTAAATCCTGTGATTGTTTCAGCCCCCACCACTTCCTCTGGTAGGTGTTCCACTTGTCCACCACCCGCTCTGTGAAGAAATTCTTCCTCACGCTTCCTTTGAATCGTCCTCCTCTAACTTCATCCCATGCCCTCTAGTCCTGGAACATCTTTTTCGCTTAAATAGTGCATTCCTGCCCCTGTTCCTCCTGTAAGATACTTGTATGTCTCTATCATATCCCCTCTCTCCTTCCTCTCCTCCAGGGAGTACATGTTCAGTTCCTTCAACTTGTCCTTGTAGGACTTGTGATGCAATCCATGCACCATCTTTGTTGCCCTCTTCTGAACCTTCTCTACCCTGTCTATGTCCTTACGTAGGTAAGGTCTCCAGAACTGTACAGTGTACTCCAGGTGGGGCCTCACTAGTGTCTTGTATAGTGGAATTATGACCTCCTTTTCCTGCTGGTGATGCCCCTGCCTATGCATCCCAGCATCCTATTTGCTTTACCTGCTGCCTTGTCACACTGTTTCCTGCCTTGAGTCATCAGAGATGATAACCCCAAGATCCCTTTCCTGCTTGGTGCATGCTATATCCTCACCCCCCAACTGATATATTGTGCCAGGGTTTCTGTGCCCTATATGCATTATCTTGCACTTCCTTGCATTGAATTTCAACTGCCAAACCCCTGACCATTCTTCAAGTTTCTGCAGGTCCTTCTCATTCTGTCTACACCCTCTGGTGTGTCTACTCTGTTACAGAGCTTTGTGTCATCAGCGAACAGTGAAATTCTGCCTTCTAGGTCCTGCATGTAATGTCACTGATAAAGATATTGAATAGTACCGTCCCAGCACTGATCCCTGTGGTACCACTGGTCACTCTTCCCTCTGTGGAGTGACAGCCATTTACCACCACCCTCTGTGTCCTGCTGCCCAGCCATTTACCTACCCGCCACACTACTGTCCTGCCCACACCCATATTCCCCAGTTTGTGCAATAGTCTTCTATGTGGCACAGTGTCAAAGGCCTTGCTGAAGTCCAGATAGGCCATGTCCACTGCCCTCCCTGATCCACCTCCCTAGTCACCCAGTCAAAAATTCAATGAGGTTGGTCTGACATGACCTCCCCCTTGTGAAACCATGCTGCCTTGGGTCCTGTAGTCCATTGACAACCGGATGTTCCACCAATCTCTCCTTCAGTAGTGCTTCCATGATCTTCCCCACTACCGAGGTGAAGCTGACTGGTCTGTAGTTCCCAGCTTCCTCTTTGTTCCCACCTTTGTATAAGGGGACTACATCTGCTATCCTCCAGTCTTTGGGTACCTCCCCTGTTTCTAGTGATCGGCTAAACAGGATAGCAAGAGGTTCAGCCACCACCTCTCTTAGTTCTTTAAGGACCCTGGGGTGCACTCCATCTGGCCCCCACTGCTTTATCAACTCTTATTACTTCCAGTTCCTTCAGGACCCTTTCTCATGTAAAGGGACTTGTGTCCATTTCTGCACTATTCTCACCCTTTGTACTGTTCAGACCCATTACCCTCCTCTTCCTCAGTAAAGACTGAGCAAAAATACCTGTTCAATATGTCAGCTTTACTGTTGTCATCCTCCACTCAGCCCCATCCTCCCCTCTGGTCTCACTATCCCTCCTTGCCTTTCTTTTTTTTCTTATGTACCTGTAAAGGTTTTGTTCCTCTACCCACTGATTTTGCAATGTGTTCTTCTGTCTGAGCTCTGGCTTCCCTTACTGACCTCCCTGCCTCGCTTTGCTTCTCCTGGTACTTCTCCCTATCCCCTTCTGCCTGTGTCTTTTTGTACTGCCTGAATGCAATCTTTTTGGCTTTCACTTTCTTTGCTACCTCTTTGAAAAACCATAATGGTCTCCTCTTCCTTTTCCTCTTGCTAACCTGCTTAATACATAATTCTGTTGCTCTTGTTGTAATCCCTGTTTTAAATACTTCCCACTGTTCCTCAACCCCTGATTCCTGCCCCATTCCCCGTAATGCCTCTTTCAAGTATCTCCCCATTTTCCCAAAGTTTGCCCCCTAAAATATATAATATAGCTAGACTCCATTAGAAGAAACAACATTACTAAGGTGAGTAATTTTTTCTTCAAACATGAAGTCTTGCTATATTATGACATATGCAGACTACACAGCAGTACCTCCATGGAGGAGGAACAGAACCTACTTAGGAAATAGGCTCTGAAGCACAGCTGTGCCAAACCGAGCATCACTCCTAGCCTGGATGTCCAGGAGTAATGCTGGTAAAAGTGTGAACTGTTTTCCAGGTAGCTGCTTGACAAATCCCTAGAAAGGGATGTCCTGGCAGCAGCCAGGAAGCAGCTGTACTCTGGTAGAGTGAGCCTCAGGCCTGAGGGAGGACCCTTACCCAGCTTTTCATAACAGAATTGATACAAGAGACAATCCACCTGGCAATGGATCTTTTAGTGGAAGGTTTCTTCAACCACCTCACCCTAAGTGAGGAACAGTTGGAGGAGTCAAACCTGTGACCCTTAGTACGCTCAATGTAGTAACTAAGGGCTCTCTTCACATCTAGCTGTGCAACCTCCTCGCCAGAGGAGGAATGGTCAGTGAAGTACACTGGAAGAGATATAGATTGATTAAGGGAAATCTGAAACCACTTTAGGCAAGAACTTCCTGTTAGTCCTGAGGACCACCTTATCTCTGTGAAAGGAGATAAAATCAGGCTCCACTGACAAAGCTTGTAATTCACTTATGCGTCTGGCAGAAGTGATGGCTACCAGAAACACAGTCTTTCCAAGTCAAATACTTAAGCTCTGCTGATGACAAGGGCTCAAAGGGAGGTTGCATAAGCTGAGCAATGCAAACATTAAGATCCCAGGCAGGGGCAGGGTCCCTGAATGGAGGGTTGGTGTGAAGCAATCCCTTAAAAAAATTAGAGAATACAGGATGAGCTGAAAGAGAAGAGGGTTTACCTGCTGAAATAAAAGCAGACACAGCTGCCAAATGCACCTTTAGGGTAGCTGGTCTCAGCCCCAAAGTGTTTAAATGGACCATATAATCCAGGACTGTGGGTAAATCAGCAGATTCTGGGGAAATATGCTTCCCAGAGCACCATATGGAAAAGCTGTTCCATTTGGAATTGTAAGCAGCCCTGGTGGAAGGCTTCCTAGAAGCCTTCAATATATCCATTACACCTTGGGAGAGGTGTAGATCAGCAAATTCTAACTCTTCAAGAGCCAGGCCTTGAGATTGAGAGATTTGAGGTTCGGGTACCAAACCCTTCCCTGAGCACAGGTTAACAGGTTGTGATTCCTAGGAAGACAGGGGAAGATGGACTGCTAAGGACAGTAGGAGTGGATACCAGGGCTGTCTGGCCCAATCTGGAGCAATCAGAATCACTCTGCAGGATTGAGATCTGATTTTGACTAACACTTTGAACAGGAGAGGGAAGGGGTTGGGGAAGCATAGAGAAACTTCCCTTCCCAATTGAGAACTAAGGCATCCAGAGGGACTGAGCCCAACACTGGGGGCCTGCAGCAAAAAAGGGGAAGTTGGTGATTGTCTGGGGCTGCAAAAAGATCTATCTGCGGGGTGCCCCATCTGGCAAATATTACCTCCAGGACCAGGGGATCCAGTGACCATTCGTGATGGCCCTGGGAAATCCTGCTGAGAGCATCTGCCAGGACATTGTCCTTGCCTGGGAGGTGAACTGCCGTAAGGGAGGTGTTCAGGGAGTAAGCCAGAGACCACAACTTCATTGCTTCGGCGCACAAGGCCGTAGACCGAGTGCTTCCTTGCTTGTTGATGTACCACATTGTAGTGGTATTGTCTGTTCTGACCTGTACAACTTTGTTCTGAACAGATTTGGAAAAAGCTTGAAGTGCTAGAAAAACTGCTCTGAGCTCCAACAGGTTGATGTGGAACAGAGATTCCTGAGGGACCACAGTCCCTGGGTAGTGAGGTCACCCATGTGAGCTCCCCACCCCAAGAGGGATGCATCTGTAGTAAGGATTAAAGAGTGAGACTGAGTGACAAAGGGAACCCCTTGTCTCAGATTGCTCTGATTCTGCCACCACTGTAGGGCTTGGATCAGGGTTCGAGTTACTGGAATCAACTTGGTTAGAGGGTCCTTTCTTTGAGACCAAAAGGCTCTCAAATGGAACTGGATGTCCCTCATCTGAAATCTTGCTCCTTGCACTACTGCTGTAGAAGCAGCCATGTGCCCCAGGAGCTGCAGAAAATGCCTTGCTGGTCGAGAGACCTGCAGGGTGAATGAGGAGGCCAGAGAGACCAGAGTCTTTGCCCTGTCCAAAGGAAGGAAGGCTCTGGCTTCCTCTGTGTTCAGTTCTGCGCCTATGAAGGTGAGGAGCTGGACAGGCTCTAGAACTGACTTTGGAAGATTCAGAAGGAAACCTAGAGAGTAAGCAGTTGCTGAGTTATCTGAAGATGTAACTTGACTGGTCTGGAGACTGGCCTACTATGAGCCAGTCGTCTAGGTAAGGGAAGATGGCAATTTTTTGCCTTCTTAGGTAGATAACTGCTACTGCCAGGCATTTTGTGAATACCCTTGGAGCAGCGGTGAGGCCAAAGGGCATTGCTCTGAACTGGTAATGGCCTGAGGGCAGCTCGAACGTGAGGTACTTTCGATGGGAGCTTCTGATGAGAATATGGAAGGAGGCATCCTTGAGGTCCAGGGACGCTAGCCAGTCCTCTGGCCTTAGAGAGGGTAGAATAATTCCCAGAGTCACCATTTTGAATTTTGGTTTTAAAAGGAGCTTGTTTAAGTATCTGAGATCCAGGATGGGCCGCCATTCTCCTGTCTTTTTTGGGGTAAGGAAGTACCTGGAGTACAATCCTTTGCCCTGGTGTAGGGGTGGAACCCTTTCCACGGCTCTGAGAGCCAGGAGGGTAGAGACTTCTGCCTCTAGGGCAAGTGCCTCTGATGGATTTGCAGGTGGAGAGGATCTGGTTCTCATCTTGGGAAATTTTTTGAAGCTGAGAACCAGTCCCTGGCTTACTACTTCCAGGACCCACTTGTCTGATGTTAGAGACTTCCAGTCCTGGACAAAGTAAGCCAGCCTGCCCCCTACAGGTAGTTGAGAATTGGCCCTGGCCACCCCATCAGGGTGCCTGCTTGGCAGGGGCTTTAGGCTGAGGGGTGGAAGCAGGCCTGCTTGTATCCCGTCTGCCTCTCCCTCTAAAGAACCCCCTCTGGGCGTAAGCTGAAGAGGAGGCCTGGGCTTGGTAAAAAGGCCTATGAAAAGGCCTGCCCCTGCCCCTGGAAGGCTGCCTTTGAGGAGTGGCCTGCCTTTCCTTGGCCTGTGCACTCCTATAGGTGGTCCTATACTCATCCATTTTCTTCATGTAATTCTCTGTCTGCTCCCCAAACAGAGAATTACCCACAACAGGAAAATCCATGGCCTTAGTCTGGGTATCCTGTGACAGGCTAGTACATCTGAGCCAAGCCATTCTGCAAAGAGCCACAGATGTAGCCATGACTCTTGATGACACATCATTAGAGTCCACTGCAGCATGGAATTGCACCTTAGATGCCTCAATACCATCAGCAGCCACCTGTTCCAGCTCCTTGGCAAGCTGGCCAGGGACCTGTTTTGCTAGAGCCATAACAGTATCCCATCTGGATTTCTGGTATCTAGCAACATAAGCCATATAATTTGCCTGTCTGAGTCCCAAGGATGCTGACATGTACTGTTTCTTTGCCATGGCATCAATCCTCCTGGAGTCCTTGTCAGGGGGGTGTGAAGCCAAGGGAATATTTGCCTTGTCACAGGCTGCAGCCTGCACTACCCCAACATAGCTGCATTGTTGTGTAAGGAACTCAGTATCAGAGCCCGACAATGTGTACCTTTTGTCCATTCTCTTATCCACAGGAGGTATAGTGTGAGGAGTTTTTAGAATTTTTACTGTCTGTTTCCCAAAATATTTATGCAAAGGAATAGACAGTCTCCTAGACTCTGGGATATCCATCATTTCAACATAGTCAGGCTCCTCTTGATCATCCACAGCTTCCTCCATAGGGAGCAGGAGGGTTTCAGCCACTTTTTTATAAAACATAAAATGAGAAGGGGACTCAGAAAGCCTAGGAGGAGACACTCCTGAAGGTCTGCCTGGGGAGACGTCCGGTTCAATGGGCACATCCAGACTTTCAAATCCACATTCACTCTCCTCATACTCCCTTCCCTCCTCCGGTTCATAAAATTCTCTAATCAGATTTTGAACCGTGGAATTGCCGAACCGTGACGCTATTTGATGATGCCGTTCGGTCGGAACTGGGAAAGCGACTGGACAATTTTAATTGCTTTGGCTATTTCTTCAGTGGTTGGAGAGGAAAGTTTTGGCTCCACACCAGCTGATTTCCTAGTCCTTTTGCTGGAACCGACTCCTCCGAGTCGGGTCTCCTTTGCCCGAGGAAGTCTCGCTCTGGTCAGAGGGCACCCTCCGTTCGGTTGGAACCGAACCGGCTGGCCATCCGGTTCAGCGGACTTTTGGCCTCCTTTCCTGAGCCTACCAACTCTCTTTCCAGGGTAGCTGCAGGAAAATTTTGCAAATCTGGCAGTCTGCATTGAGGTGGTCAAACCCTCAGACAATAAACACAGGTGGTGTGGGGTCATCTTAGCAAAGACTTCCTACAGACACTGCAGTGTTGAAACCCAGTGGGCCCGGTTTTTCTTTTGGGTTTCTCAGACATAATGCCAGCCTAACCACAACTTACCCATTTATGGCAATCCGCAAGGTAAGACCCCCTTATCAGTTCCCAACCGTGTCACGGGTCGTGGAAAAAACCGTAATAAAATCTGTTTCTTTTTTTAGAACCAATAAGAACCGGTAACCACACTCTAAAGGACAGATTAATATATTTGAACAACCTGATCGGTTCAAACCGAACCGATAAACCGCTTACAAGTTCCACACAGAATAGAAATAATGTAAACCTATCTAGTACTCATAAATACCACAGACAGAGCTTGAACCGACCGGTTGCGTTTAAATTAAATCAAAAACGAGAAAATAATACTTTAAACCGACAAAATGAACCGAGAGAAGGAGAACTCTCCGGAGCGACTGTTCAGTGAGAGTGGAGTAAAGAATCTGACAGTTTGAGTTTGAAGAACAACAGACAGAGTTTTCAATCGAAGCTCGAGTTTTGCTGCCCATGCCTGGCATGGAAAGTTAATTTTTCACCTGGAGCAGTTCAGGTGTCGGGACTCACTGCATATGTCATAATATAGCAAGACTTCATGTTGTTTGAATACACGGATCCACTTTTAAGTACTATTTTTAATATTTTTAGAGAGTCAATTTTAGCAAATCAAGGCCGCTGCTCGCTCAACTAATAAGGCCCTTGTTAGTTGAACAGTAGCTTTGATTCATCAAAACTGGCACTCTAAAATGTTAAACAGTCTCAGACCACTACACTAGTCCATGGAGTGCACCCCCACACGCCTCCATAGTTATTACATCACAAAACATGAGAGCTTGGGGGCATGTATGCATGTACTTTGTTATACTGTGTATGGCACCCACAGCCTCTGGAATTGGGCGTCTTAAAAATAAAATTGCCTTGCCATGTATCTGACTCAGGAAGTGGAAGGTATTGGACTCTTGGCTCCACAGGGCCAAAATACGATCCCTTCCCTCCCTTACAGCCACAAAATAAATTAAAACTTATGCACATGGCGAACTTTGGGGCAGATAAGGCTCCTGCACAGCATTTACATTAAGCATTAGAAAAGGTGCTCTCTAATATAAAGCAATGTCAGGACATCTATTACAAAGAACACCAAATATTTCTGTGTTCCACTGTTGTTCTCTTTCTAGCTTTCCAGTTCTCGGGTTTCGTCTGGTGTGGTGTATTAAAAAAATAAGTAAATAAACCAACACCAAAAACTTACCATGAGCAATCACCCCAGAGGATTTCTTCAACAATTCATCATCACATAGCTCCTTAGGTGAACATCTTTGTTTTTCAGTGACCATATCATTTTCCAATGACGAAATACTGGTCACTTTTTCACAGGTCTCAAGATGGCCACTACATTGTCCAGGTGATCCCACACCCAGTTCCTGAACTTCTGTGGATCTTTTGGTTTTATTGTGGTTGTCAGAGTTTTCAGACCTACCCATTTCCGGCACAACATATCCATTTGGGCATTTTACATGTTTCTCTGCTGACAATGGAGTACAAGCAACTTTAATTTTAGGATCAGAGTTGTCCAAAGATGCATTTTGCATCTGCGTTTTCTTGGCAGCCTTTTCCCCATCAAGAAAATTCTTTATTTTGTTCAGTGTTACCATCTGACTCCGACAACTTGCATTCATGGTCTTTCTTGCTCTGAAAATCTTTCTGGGAGGATTAAAATGTTCCATCTTCTAATCCCTATATACAAAAAGTATACATATTTTTATATACATATTATGACCAAATATAATGAAGACACCTTCAGTACAATATTTAAGCAATTACCGTCAAGAGTGGCCCACTTACACTACCTGTGATAATGACGGCACAAGTTTTTGGTCTGGAAGAAGGACCCTTGCACCAGGGTGCTTTCGTAATTTTTGTATAGAGGTATTATTGCAAGTTTTTAAGTTACATCTCTCTAAATCAGGCATTTATAAGGGTCAAGCTTGTCTGTTAATCACGCTCCCTGAGGAAGACCCAAGTGGTCGAAGCGCTGGGGCTATTGTTTCAGTGGTTGTGTGTGTGTGTGTGTGTGTGTGTGTGTGTGTGTGTGTGTGTGTGTGTGTGTATCAGCTCACTTAAAAACTTTTTTCACTAAACTGAAATTCTGAGTTATAGTTTCCTTCTTCCAAGCAGGGCGCTTCCCGTGGGTTCTGCTGTATCACTACAATGACTGCAGTCTGGGAGCAGAACTGGCACAGATTTTCTAAGCACACAGTTTGTTTTGTTTATTGAACTCTACCCCGCCATTACAGCTGCAATCGGAGCATGATTCACGTTGTAGCTGCAGTGTATTTGGAGGACATCAAGCAAAAAGCAAACTAGGTAAGCCCTCTTACATGGTCATCCTTTATTACCTATATCCAGTAATAATGCATGTGAAAACTAGTAACATCCAAGGTTCAAGTCTGTAGCAGCCTCAGTCAGGATGAATAGCAGCCTCAGTCAAATGCCAGTACTTCCACTTCAGACAGCTGAACCTTGTGTAATGGAGAACAACTGCTTAGAGGATGCTGAAGCAATCCGTCTGAGGAGACAACGGACCAGAAATGCATTACTTAATGATACTAATCAAAACAGCTTCAAGTTCAGATCCAAAATGTATAAGCACTATTTGAAGAACTTGAAAAAAGCAAAGTTTTTTTTTTTTTTTTAACCAGATCACTTTAGAATGCCATCTTGAACAGGGCTGGTGCCCTAGAGGCCTACAAATTGATAAATACAAACCCTCTGGAAGACGCACTTTAAAAATGAGTGGGAAGGGGTACTCAGAGCGCACTCAGCAAAATGAATTACCAAATTAATAAAACAGAGATAAAAGGCACTTAGATACAACTGCTAATCAAATCAGCAATATTCAAAGTAAATTATGCAAGTAATAAGCCACACAGTGTGTGTGTGCATTATAGGATTTTAATGCATGCCTGTGACATGGGTTGGTTAGGCCTTGTCCCATTTGTGGTGTAAGGAGAGTCTGAAGGAAGGATTCCATTTACTATTTCTGTCTTTTCTACTGGACTGCACAGACAACTCAACTCTTGTCTTTACTGCCATTCTCTTTCCCTTGCTTACATACAGTTGTAACAATTTAGGCATGAAACTGGGATCCCGGATTTGTAAACTACTGTAGATATACAGTAGTTATTACTGATAAAATGATTACAAAGATTAGCAAAGAGGCCAGCTTATATCTGGTCACAATGTTATGGAAGTTAGAAACCGACAAGGTCCTGAAACTCTGGGTCACAATGCTCTGGTGAAGGTTAGAGTCTGGCAAGGTTCTGTAGTGTATAAAAGCAGGACAGCAGGGGTCTTCACTTTCTTTGCAGACCAGATGTTACAGAGAGCTGATGTCCTGTAGATTTCAGCTCTGCACTCAGAAACTGGACTTTGTTTGTGTACTACCTATGCTGAAAACCAGTCTGTACTGTCATCGAGGCACAGATCAGAAAGCATAGGAAAACCAGGAGCAGTTGTAGAATGACAAAAATATTTACAGTAACGTAATAAACTTGTTCAGAATAACTATGTGGAGAGGAGACTCTTCTTTCAGTCCCCATGTCCTTTTTCTTCTAAATCTATCTTGCAGTAGCAGTTTACCTCTTTTAGAAGTCTTTTCAACCCCATCCTTAGCAAACATCCTATCCTTGCATATTTCAGGTAGGTGCAAGGCAGAACACATTGTGCTTGCTGAGCTCCCACCCCCACCCCCCACTTTTGCAAAAGGCTCAACATTTGCACTCAAGTAACCTCTAGAGTTTATGCAGTCATCTCAAAATATTAACATATACATTTCAGCAGTAGCACTATATATTTTCCAAATAGGGATCCCAATATCAGTTACATTTCCATACACACGGATTTGCACATATTTTTATATTAGCCAACATAGATATGCAAGGGAGAAAAACAGGCAGCAAGGGAAACCTAAGACACAGCGAGAGTGAAAGAACTGCAAGACTGTTTGGGTTGATCAAGTCAGAGGTCTCACAGGAAAATTTAGTTGCGCAACCAGACAGAGAAGAGACATTCAAACACTTTCCCCATAACAAATGAGACAGGTCCTATTCTACCCTGTCAAATGTACATTTTGTTTCTTGTTATTTAGAGTAATAAATCACTAATTGTGGATTTTTTTTTTTTTTTACAAATTTCTCCTGGACTGTTCATGTTTTCTGACCTAGGCCTCTGTTACAATTAGTATCAGTGGTATCTGGATTAGCTACATTTGGTGTCAGAAGCCACATCACATCCAGAAGCCTCTACACATTTGGTGTCAGAAGAACAAGTGGATTTACACTGTGCATACTTGAAGGCCAAGAGTTTGTTCGCGGGTTCCAGACCTGGTACCAGTGAAGCATAGCAGGAAGGTATGGATCCAGTAAATGAAAGACCAGGAGTGATCACCAGAAGTATGGCAGCCCAGCTAGCACAGACACAAGTCCATGCTGAGATGGTACAGCTAGAACCAGAGATGGAAACAGAACAGGCAGAAGCAGAACCAAAAAGTCTGAGTTTTTCAAATCAATCCATCTTTATTTATCCAGGTGAAACACCATTGAGACAACTCATTTACAAGGTGGACCTAGCTCAGGTACCGGTACAAATACAATGCAAGAATAGGAAATATGCTACCAGGCACACAAGGCAAGAGATGCAGTGCTTCAATTAGGTTACAGAATACATGTGATATACATCAGAACACAAGAGGGATAGATATATACAATGTATAAATAACAGTAAAAAATATACATGGTGGACGATACAGAGACTGAGTAGCAGAGAAAAAGAGCACAAATATTTACAGCCACAGAGAAAAGATGATATGCAACTATGGCTGGCTGCCTTGCAAGCTATTACAGGTGGAAGAACTGTATAGGTCCAACAGATCAGCAAAACACAGGTAACCTGAAAGACATTAAACTGACAAAGCTGTGCCCCTCGGATGATACTGAGGGATACCAGACTACACATGAAAGGGTCGCCAGTGCATGCCAAGAGCGAAAGCAGTAATGGGCAATCCAGCTGGTACCTTAGCTGACAGGTAAAGTCCAACTTGCCTACAGTAATGTGGGCACTGCTCAGTCAGCAGACTATGACATGGTGCAAAGAGAAATCTTGAAAAGATACAACATCTCAAGAGACACCTACAGGCAGAACTTTCAGTCCCAAAAGCACCAGTCATTCCACAATTCCTGGGAAGCCTATATTTGACTCAAAGAACCTCATTAAATGGCTCCAACTAGAGGGCGAATCAGTCCCCCAGCTTATCGACATATTAACAATGGAACAGTTCATCAATATCCTGCCTACGTGAAACATTTCTGACAGCTCCTTATCCGCTTTCCCTTCTTATCTTCTCACTATATCTTCTCTAATTGTTGTACCGTAACTCTATATTTGGGTTAAGCCCTTAAGTGATTTATCTAGTATACTATGCTTTATATTACTTGGAATCTACTGTACTATGTTTGACTCTGGGTTGACTGTTACCCTGTGCAATTTGGTGCATCCTGTTTTGTTTGCTTTACTGTATTGTCTTTTTTTAAATCTTGTTTGTACTTCCATGACGTGGAGCCTTTGTAAAGGCGTCTCAGACTCAAAGGTTTGTAATGCTAAACTTTTCAAATAAATAAAAAATAAAACTTTGGGTACAAGAGCACTGACCAGAAAATGGAGACAAGGTTGTTTCTTTGGCGGAAGACTATCAAATGACCAGACAAGACACTACAGCAGGGAGGCAACAGACCAGGACCGGTAAGACCCTCTTTTTCCCCTAGTCTAACTCCAGTTTAGATAAGAACTCTGGTTGAGGTAACAAATCTGCACCTAAAAACTATTTGCTATAACAGCAATAAGCCAGGCTATATTGCAAGAAACTGCCATAAAAATGAGAGGTAATATGGAAGGAGATTTGACCTTTGCAAACTGGGGCAACTATTTAACAGTGGTCAAGGTGGGCGATATGGCTGTGAAAGGACTTTAAGATTTGGAAAGCAAAAAGACTCCTGTGCATGCTGAAGTTTTGGGAAAGAACTGTACAAGAGGACCAGGTACTGGGGTCATCTGCATTTATGGGGAAACTCGACACTACCCCACCACTCAACTGACTCTCAGCGTTAATGGAGTGTCGCACCAAATTTCAAGTAGGAGTGGTACCAAAGTTACCTGTACCTATGATGACTGGAAATTATTTTCCAGGCTTTGCTTTAATACATTAATGAGAGAGAGACAGAGAGAAGTACAGTTACGCAAGAACTTACCGCAACAGCAGATCTTCGAGAGGAGCTCTTGCAGCAGGTAATACACTTAGGACTGAGTCCCAAGCAGTAACCCTGATAGGTCCAGATCAGAGGGTTGCAGGAATGACTGACAAAGGGAAGAAAATCTACCCTCCTAAGAGAGTAGTCCCTGGAGAACAGCCAACCCAAAACCTGCTCTCCTTCAAGAGGCTATGTCCAAACTGTAATGTCTGATGAAAGTATGAACAGTGCTCCAAGTAGCTGTAGCGCAAAGGTCTGCTGCTGAAACATTCCTCAATGAAGCAAAGGATTTAGCAATAGCCCTGGTAGAATAACCCTTAATCAAGCCCAGTAAGGGTCTGCCATGGTAACAGAACATGATACAGTGGACTAACCACCTGGTCAGGGTTTGCTTAGTGACAGCGGCCCCTGCCTTGTGTTGAGTGAACGCAACGAACAACTGGTCCATTTCCCGAACAGAATGAGTTTGGTCCAAACAGAAACTAAGAACTCTGTGAATGAGTGTGTAAAAGGGCCTCCCCCCTATTGGAGAACTCTGGATAGTACAACAGAAGTGAAAATTGTATTTATTTATTTAGTTTTTAGTTAACCAGGTAAGTGCACTAGACAAATCCTGCCTATTTTCAGGCACGACCCGGGGGAAGGGGATACAGATGAATGCCAACTGACCTTGAACCAGATTAAGCTGTTGGTGGTATTTTTAGTGAATCGAGGGAAATTTGGCCAGGACACCGGGGAAATTCCCCTATTCGTTGGTAGGGGGAGCCTTGGCTACTGGCTGCAGGATGGCCAGTGTGCAGGTGCCTTTGGAGGAGATGGATGTGGAGAGTGCAGGAGAGAGGGCCTCCTCTCCTGAGCTTGCAGCTTTTGAGGCCGTGGAGGAGGAATGCGCTGTGGCTGCTGTAGCTGCGTTGAGTGTGATAGAGGCTGATGTGCCTACTGTTGAGGCTCCTGCTGGGCGGCATGGAGCAGCTTGTTTGTCTGTTGGAAATGGAAAAAAAGATGTTTTATTGTTAAAGCACTCTGCTTTAGTGCAGGAAATGCTCTTGTTGGATGCGGAGCTTGCAGCGCTCCCTCAGGCATCGTTGGGGCTTCCCTGTGCTGTGGCCTTGCAGTTGCCTAAGCAGCCTGCTGACGCAGAAGGTTCTGCACCGTTGATGACATCTGCTCCTGTGACTTCCGCATCTCCGGAGGTCAGTTCCACGGCTGGCAGTCTTCCGGGTGCTCCCTCGGTGTGCCCACAGCCCCCGCTTGCTTCTGCAGAGAAACCTACGGTGCAACACGGAAAACAACGTCGAGGACAGGGAAAGATGCGGGGTAAACCACCCAGAGTTCGGCCTGGGATGTCAGGCCCTTTGGATTTTGCTACTGATGTTTTTTTGTTTCCCACATCGAAATCGCCGGGCTGGAGTAAACGTCGGGGGACCTTGGCCCCTGTTGGGCGCTCATCTGCTGAGGTACTTTCCGACAAATCCAGGGATTTTAGTCAGGGGGCTTCGTGGTCCCCTGAAAAAGCTTTACAGAGCGCTGGTTGGGAACAGGGAGATGGGGGTATTTGGACTCCTGACTCCCAGGATCCGACTTATTTAGCGATGCTGCAAAAGGCAGTAGCATCTGTGGCAGACACTGAATTGAGCGCCAACGATCCCCGGGGTAATGCTTCAGGTTGTTGCCTGACAGAGGGTAGTATTTCTGATGTACAAACTGCAGTAGTACAGACTTCTAATGACTTGAGGGATGTCTCCACTGTTTCGGGTTCTGCTGTTGTTGATCAATTATCTGCTCTGCATAAAGTAGCTCTTTCTTCTGTTCCTTCCACTAATGTACTCCCCGATTCCGAGGTTCCTCTCAGGATGGGGCCGGCCCCTTTGTTGCTAGATTCTGCAGAGGATGACCCTGTTCGGTCAGTTGGTTTTAAACTAGCTGATTTATTTTCCACTAAGGGAAAACCGGCACCTAGGAGTAATGCTGTCCGGTTGTTGTATAAGGGAGGGCTTGTGGAACCCCCTAATAGGGTTTATGTGGCTAAAATTTTACTCAAGGGCTCTACTGGAGATCTTTGCCCTTATTAGTTTGGGGAATAATAATTATGATGTCAGTTTTAAACAAGTTTCTACTTGGGATAGGTTTTGGGCACAGTATGCCGCCTGTCAAGCCTCACCCACTTGGTCCCCCTTCCAAGCTATTTCCTTGACTAAACCCGCTATCAGGAATATTACCATTATGTTTAAAAATGAAGGGGTTAACGGGGAGGATATTTTATTTTGGTTAAAACAAAGGTGTGAGGTGCTCAACAAACCTACCCCCACACTGGATAGTGAGCAAATCTGGGATGGAGGGTGGAGAGTTCGAGTGAAGCTGTATTCTACTAATGCTGGGCCCAGTCATTTACCAAGTTTTTTACATCTGGGGAAAGATAAAGGTCTCATTTTTTAATGTGGGGCAGCCTAAATCTTGTTTCAAATGTGGTTCCCGTGCTCACTTTAGTTCAGCCTGCGATACTGTAAAGTGTAGTCATTGTTTTGAATTTGGACATAATTCCAGTGCATGTTTGAATCTCTTTAAATGTAACCTCTGTGAACGTACAGGACATGCCGATGGCTGCTGTCCCTGGGCGTCACATAATAGGGAGGACTGTCCTTCTCACGAAGGTTTTATTACAATGGCGCAGCAAACGCAGGCTCAACTTGTTGCTGCCTGACATTTAAAAGTTAGTTTGGTTTCCTCTGCACCTGCGGGGTTAGTAAGGGGGCCTGAGGTGGTTGCTGTCCAGGAAAATCATGTCTGCTCCCACCTCTTTCACAGGCTCAGCCTTCAGTTACAGATCCACCCCCTATTCCTGTGGTTCATGTCCTGGAAGAGGAGACGGTTGTGGTTGATAGTGAGATGCCCCCCCACCGCAATCTGCTTCTGGCCTTGAGACTTCAGATTTTGTTCAAGTCCCTCATAAGCGGACCAGGAAAGGTTTGGCTGTCGCTGGTCGAAGCAAAGAGGCAGGAGTCCGCACTTGGCAGTCCGGTAATACATTTGCCATATTGGCTACAGACCTGTCAGATAGAGACTCTGGGAGGGAAGATACCGATACCTCCTCTATGTATGATCTAATACTGACACAGAGGGAGGCAGGGAGCTGGATCCTATTGCTAAACGGACCAGTCAAAGCCGTAGAAGTAAATCACCCTTAGGTACTTAAATGGCTTCTTTATCGGTCTGCTCTTTAAATGTAAACAGTATCAAAGATCATAGAAAGTTTGGGGGTGTGCTGTTAACTACGCAGGAATTCAGGTGTGATATTGTTTGTCTAGTGGATACTAGATTAAAATCTCATCAAGAATTACAACAGGCTTCTCGGGCATGGACCCTTGGTCCTTCCTTTTGGTCGTCAGGGACTGACAAGTGTGATGGTATTGGGATTTTATTTTCCAACCCTGATTTACATGTTTCCAGGTTGGTAGATATACAACCAGGTAGAGCATTGTTATTGGATTTTACATACTCCTTGGAGAGATTTTGGATAACTGTTGTTATGCTCCCCAGACTAAAGAGCAGCGGGTGTCCCTTTTCCATTTGGTGCGGCCCTTTTTGCATACCTCCAGATTGCTTTTGTGGGTGGGTGATTTTAATTGTGGTTTACACCAAAGGGATAGGGGGCTGCAAACCCCTAAACTGTTTTGCGATTCTGTTGCTTTAAAGGAAGTTGTCACCACGGCTCAACTAGTGGATGCTTATAGGTCTTGTCATGAGTCGAGTGGGTTTACCTTTTTTAAGGGGCATCTGCAAACACGTATTGATTTTGTATTTTTGTCTAAGGTTTTACAAATTCTTTCTTGTCAGACGGTGGGCGTGGAATTTTTGGACCATGCTGCCCTCAGGGTTTCTTTTTCCTGGGACAGTGCTCCAAGGTGTAAGAAAAACAGATGGAGGCTTAATGACTCCCTCTTGGAGGATTCTGAAATTATGGAGGAGGGAATGGGCTGTAGCTGACCTCTATGAGGATGCTTGTGAGTGGTGGGAAAATACAAAATTGAGATGGAGGCAAGTCTTTCAGGGGAAGGCTGCTGCGGATCAGACGGCCCAATACTTACCGTATTTGGCATTGCGGCAGCAGTTGCAACATTTGATTTCCTTGTCTGATACCACGCCGTATGATTATAGGGGTCAAACTGCAGTGATCTGTGCTCAAATGAAAGCCTTGCAATATGATCGGGCTAGTTCTTTGGGACAGGAGGCTAGATTTGAGACTCTGGTGACCAAGGGGGGGGGGTTGGACCCTTTTAAGGCCTGTAAAGGACGGGTGGAGTCGAAATTTATTCGGACTTTACAGTCCCCCTCTGGTGAGCTGGTTACGGCTCCGGAGGCTTTGGTGGATATTGTGGAACAGCATGTTCTTGCAATGTTGGGCACCGTCCCGGTTTGTGAGTCGGCGGATTCCTTTCTGGACTCCCTGCATCTCCCTCCTCTCTCTCCAGCGGAGCAGGGTATGTTATCAGCTGATATTGTAGCCTCTGAAGTGACTCAGGCCATAGGAAGTTTAAATTTGAACTCAGCACCAGGATCGGATGGCCTTACTGCCCATTTTTATAAAACCTTTATGGAGGATATAGTTCTGGCCTTAACTTTGTTGTTTAATGATATGTTATCTACAGCCTCTTTTACGAAATTGATGAAGGAAGCTATTTTAGTCTTGATTTTCAAAAAGGGGGATGTGGCTGATTTGAATAATTGGCGGCCTCTGAGTTTACTGAATGTGTATTATAAAATCCTGGCCAATATTTTATTGGCCAGATTACTCAAAATTGTTGATATAAGTCCGGCTCAGACTTGTGGCATTCCTGGCAGATGCCAACATGATAATTTGGTTTTGTTGAGGGAATTATTTGCCCTGTGTGAGAGGGGGGCAGTTACTGGCTGGGTTTTGGGGTTGGACCAGGAGAAGGCCTTTGATAGGGTCTCCCAGGGTTTTTTTTATTTTCAGTGTTGTGGGCCTTTGGGATTCCCGTTAGGTTTCTTCATTGGCTTAGGGCTTTATATGCTGAGGCCACAATTATTCCTAATGTGAATGGCTGGTTGGGGAGGCATGTGGTGATTGCACGTGGGGTCCAGCAGGGGTGCCCCCAAGTCCTATTCTATACAATTTTTTTATAGATGTTTTGATTAGGGCAATTTTTCTTTGTCCTCAAATTTTGGGGCTAGGGGGTGCCCCTCCTTCTGTTCCCATAAAAATGTTGGCTTATGCTGATGATTTGGTTTTGACTATGGACATCCATACTGGGGAATCAGCTTTGGAGCAGGTTCTTCGGACCTATTCCTCAGTATCAGGATCTCGTATAAATTTTGGGAAAAGTGTTGGGGTTCCCATTGGTCACCTCAATCTTCCGCTTGCTGGTACCTATGCAGGTATTCCAATTTCTATTGCTCCTTTCAAGTGTTTAGGTATTTTCTTCGGGAATAAAGATATGCAATCTCATAACTGGCAGGTTGCCCTTGGGAGGGCAGAAGGTCTAATTTCTGGGTGGAAAAAGTATCAGACTGGCAAGAAAGAGAGGGTCTTTTTGCTTAAAACCTTGGTGATTCCTATTTTTTTGTATCTTTGTTATGCGTTTCCTCTGCCTCTGGCCTTTTTTACCAGACTATATGGGTCTTTTCCCCAAGGGTTTTGGGGTCCCGTCTAAACCCAGTGAAGCGTAGTGTGACCTATAGACCATTAAGTGAGGGCAGGGTTGACATGATTCACCCAGTCGCTTTTTTTTTTTTTTTTTTTTAATAGTTTGTTTTGCTATAATTTTGGGAAAGCTTTGAAGCCGGGGGAGGTGGTTTGGAAACCATTTCTTGTGCAATGGTTGTTACCCTGTCTTCCACACTGGGATTCAGGGAAGAAGGGTTGGGCGTCTCGACTTCAGGAAGTTCCTCCGTATGGGAAGGAAGCTCTTAAGGTGGCCTTGTCCTGGGGCTTTTGCCCACAAGATTTGTGTGTCCTGTCTCGTCATATGCTCTATGACAGAATTTGGAGGCGAGAAGCTCAGGAGGAGGTTGCTTTCCCCTTCTGTCCCCCAGGTCGTTTTGACTGGATCCTCAAGCAACTCCGTAACCCACGTTTACCCCCCTATGTCTGGGATACGGTGTGGTTGGGTAATTATGGGAGGTTAAGTGTCAAGGGTAATCATAAGCATAAGGCATTGGATGCTCGATATTGCCCCAGGGATCTTTGTCAGGGTATTCTAGAAACCCAACAGCATTTATTTTTGGAATGCCCCTTCACCCTTGCCTTTTGGACTTTGTTAGCTGGTTTGTGGTCTGAACCTTTAATGCAACATTTATCTTATGAAAATATTATGTTTTGCACACATGTTGCTTTATGTCAAAAGTATCATACTGAAACTCTATATATTGTTTTGACATTGATTCGATATTATTTATGGCAG
The DNA here is from genome assembly GCA_016271365.2 of Neoceratodus forsteri. NCBI lineage: Eukaryota > Metazoa > Chordata > Ceratodontiformes > Ceratodontidae > Neoceratodus > Neoceratodus forsteri. The sequence goes on from JADMNL010000025.1 coordinate 171,361,242, forward strand.
GCCAGATGCATGTTGGTTTTACATCAGAAATTGATTTCTTTACAAGAAATAATTGATAATATTAGAACTGCTGTACGTTTAGTTAAACTGCATGATTTTAATGTTTCTGCTGGACCACAGTTTCAACGGTTAAGGCAAAACAGCGACCTCTGGTACACTGATTGATTCTCGATATGTAACTCAGATTATTTTGCTTTGTTTCCTGTTAATTCTGTTTTTTGATGATTTTGCTTTGGTTTCCTGTGTATAGGATATTGTTTCTTTTGTAATGAAATCCAAACTTCTTCAATAAAATTCCCCTACTCTTTTCGATAAGTGCTATGGGATCTTTAAACATCCACCTGAACTACCACCAATCCAAGCAGATAGGACCTCAGTTTAACGTCTCATCTGAAAGACGGCACCTCAGAAGTGCAGCACCCCTCTCATGCTGCACTACAGCGTCAGTACTGGGATATTAACCCAAGTGCCAGATGTGGGAACTGAACCCACAGCCCTCCGATCTCCTGGCCTCAGAGGTGAGTGTGCTACCTACTGAGCCACTGACACAGTATGGAGCCTGTACTCGGCGTCCGAAGTGTAGTTAGGGTAGTATACCGGCAGAGTCAAAACCAGGTTAAGGTGAAACTCTGATACCACCTTTGGAAGGAATTTCGGGTGGAGGCGCAGTACAACTTTGTCCCTGTGAAAGACCAAATAAGGGGAATCCACAGAGAGCACCTGGCGCTTCCCTGTCCTTCTGGCTGACGTGATGGCCACCAGGAAGGCCGTCTTCCACGACAAGTGTGAGAGTGCACACTTGTGCATAGGTTCTAATGGCTAGCCCATGAGCTTTGCCAAATCCAGCAACAGATCCCACAGAGGTGGAGGTTCACGCACCGGAGGGGATATGTGATCCAGGCCTTTGGAAAAGCGCCTGACCACTGTCTCCTGCGCCAATGTCGGCTGACCAGCCCACGCCCGGTGTGCAGAAATGGCTGCCAGGTACATCCTTTTTTTTTCCTCTTTATCCTCCTCCCTTCTTGCAGCCTCCTCCTCTTCGGGAGTCACCTATGGCCTTATCAGCCTTCGCTCACCTACCTGGAGCCGGTGCAGTCCATGCCCCATGGAGCCGTGGCTATACCCCCCAGGCGGGTACGGGGTGGGACCCCCATCCACCCCAACGTTCCTCTAATCTTCGTCAGCATGCTGTCCCCGGGCAGGTAGGGGCATTGAAGGTCGGGGCCCTGGTGCTCCGTCTACCAGGAGGCTGCAAGGGTTTTTCCTGGTGTTTCTCGACGTGCCAGGTCCAAGGACGTCAAGGCGCCGAAGTCTGGCACGTCGCTCCCCCTCTGTTGGAGCATCGGGCTTGCTGTACCTCAGGTCTCCACCCAGGGTCAGACAAGCACCGAGCTCAGGTACCCTCTCCCGGAGAGGACAGGCAGTCCTTGGGACGCCAGTCCTCCCCCCGGCCGACCCTCCAGCTCTTGGGCTCATTCCTAACCCGGTCACATGCCAAAGCGAAATCCAATCGCTGGGCGTCATGGGTTGCCAGGTACAACCTAAGGGTCGATGACCAGACACCCCCTTTGGAGAGAGACCAAAAGGTAGTAGAGAATGTTAGCTACAGTGCAGGATAAGGGGTCCAGACTCTTACCCTGACACCAAATGGAAAATCTCTTCCATTTGAAGGCATAACATTTCCTGGTCGATTCCTTAAGAGATGCCTCCACCACAGTGTAGACATCCTCGGAAAGACCCAGAGCCTGGAACTCTAGCCGCTCATGTACCAGGCTGTGAGATGCAGGGATTGAAGGTCTGGATGGAATACCGTCCCCTGGTTCAGAGATATCAGGTCGGGGCGTGTACAAAGCCGCTCCTGGGGCCTGCAGCTGAGGCTGAGGAGATCTGGATACCAGAACTGGCACAGCCGAAATAAGGCTACCATGATCACCTTTGCCTTGTCCCTCCTCACCTTGAGTAAGACCTTGTGGATCAAGGTAAATGGAGGGAAGGCGTAGAGAAGGCCTGGGGTCCACGGCCTCGAGAAGGCATCCCCCTGCAGTGAGTCCTGCTGAGGGGGGCGGGCATGGTACAGCCTCAGCATGCTGTTTTACCTGGAGGCAAACAGGTCCACCAACGGTTTGCCCAAGCAGGAGAACAGACTGTAAGCTACCTCTGGATGGAGAGACCAATTGTGGGATGTCTGGCCTATTCGTCTGAGAGCATCCGCCAGCTGGTTCAAGACTCCTGCCACATGAATGGCTAGGAGATCCGCCTCCAGCAGACTCATGAGGGTCCAGATTTGCACAGCAGACGGGAGTGCGTGCTGCCCTGTTTGCTGAGGTAGTACATGGTCATGGTATTGTCTATTTGGACTTGAACCACTTGACTGCGGAGCTGAGGAGCGAAAGCAGACAGTGCCAGTCTGACTGCTCTGAGCTCCAACAGGTTGATGTGGCATTGGGACTCCTCGGGGGTCCAGAACCCGTGGGCTCTGTTGTCCCCCATGTGGGCTCCCCAGCCCATGAGAGAGGCATCAGTCTTGAGGACGACCGTCGGTTCTGGGCGGACAAACGGGATCCCTTCCTGCAACCGTTCTGGGGCGGTCCACCACTGGAGAGTGTCCCACATCTTCTGGGTTACAGTGATCAGCTGGTTGAAATGACCGTGGCGCTGAGTCCACTGGGTGGCCAGCTCCCATTGGAGGGGGTGCATGTGCCATCTGGCCCAACGGACCACTGTGATGCATGCCGCCATGTAACCCAGAAGGCACAGAAAGTTCCGGGCAGGGCACAAGTGCCCAACCAGAAATGATCGGGCAAAGGAGGAGAGAACCTCTGCCCTGTCCGCCGGGAGCCAAGCTCTGCCTTAACAAGAGTCAAACTCTGCCCCGATAAAGCCCATCACCTGAGAAGGCACAAGTTCCGATTTGGCCTCATTGATCAGAAGGCAGAGTTGGGAGCAGGTTTGGAGAGCCAGGTCCCTGGACCTCTCCACCTCCTGAAGGGAGGATCCTGCCAAGAGCCAGTCATCGAGATAAGGGTAGATTCGTACTTATCGATGTCCATGATGGGCTGCCACCACTGCAATGCACTTGGTGAAGACCCGCAGGGCAGATGACGGGGCGAACGGCATGGCTCGGAACTCGTACAGAGTCCCTTCGACCCTGAAGCAGAGGAACCACTGATGGGACGGACGAACTGGGACGTGAAAGAACACGTCCTGTAGATCCAATGAACAGAACCACATGTTTTGCTCCAGGGATGGTATGATCTGGTTCAGAGTTACCATCCGGAAGGTGCGGGACCTGAGATATTGATTCAGGTCGTGGAGCTCTAGGATGGGGCGCCAACCCCCCCCTGTCCACTTGGGCACCAGGAAGTGCCTGGACACGAAGCCTGGGTCTGTAGGAGGATCCGGCACTGGAACTACCACTTCCTTGCAGAGGAGATGAGTTACGTCATCTCGAAGAGCCGACTGAGTGCAAGCTGAGATCCTTTCCTTCCAAGGGGCTTGGCTTGGCTGGGAGGGTACTGCTCGAACTCTAGAGGCAGTCCCTGACTGACCACTTCGAGAACCCACCTGTCCGGAGTAATATCGGACTTGGTGGAATGAAAGTGGCGGAGCTGGCCCCCCATGGGAGGATGCAGAGCTGGTGTGACTGGTGTAGGAGTGGCAACCCGCAACCTGTCACTGAGTAGGCTTAGAGGAGGAGGAGGTGGCTCCTGGACCTGCGCCTCGGCCTCCTTTACGGGGCTGTTGAGGACCTTGCTTGGGCCACGGGCACCAAGCTTGAGCCTGTTGCTGCTTCTGTTGCTGCTAGCCTCGATAGGAGGGCCATCTGACCGCAGGGGAAGAATGACGAAATGGCTTCTTCTTTCTTTTCTGCTGGTTCTTGCCCGAAGAACCTTTTGCAGAGGTAGCATCCAAGGTGGCATTGGACTGCTCGATACGCTGAAGGTGACCGGCCACTCCTGGACCAAACAGGTGCCAAGGAAGGGAACATCAGCTAACTTGTGCTGGGTATCCGCCAGGAAGGAGGATAACCGCAGCCGGGCCCTGCGGCAGGTGGCCACTGCAGCTGCTAAACAGCGGGCACAGGAATCCCCAATGTCTAGTGCCATCTGAAGCTGCTGTTTTGCAACAGCATGGCCCTGATCACGGACTTGCTTGACCGTGGTCTGCATGTCCGCTGGGAGATGAGGGAGGACTTCATCTAATGTCCCGAGGAGGGCATGAGAGAAGTGTGCCATAATGACAGATGAACTGGCCTGACGAAGGCCTAAGGAAGAGGTTGCATAGATCTTGCAGGCAGAGTGGTCCATATTTTTGGACTCCTTGTCCAGAGGTCGGTCCGTGTCGGCCGAGCTACCAGTACGTCTAAAACACAGAAGTGGTCACCAGGCTCTCGGCCGAAGGATGTTCTGTGAATCCCGGCAGGGACCCCATGGACACTGCATACTTGCGGGCCATACAGGCAGACAGTGCTGGGCAGGAAGCAGGGTGCTGCCAGAGCTCAAGGGCCAGGCCACTGATGGGTTCGGCCACTGGAAAGGCCTCAGTCGGGGTATCCCCCTTTTTAGGATGTCCGTAAGGGGGTACTCCGCCTTTTACTGGATGAACTCCAGGGGCATTCCAGTAGATTCGGATATCAGGCTGATAATGCCCTGAAAGGAGTAGGGACCCTCCTCTAAACCTGCCACGGAGAACTCATCCCCAGGATGGGAGTGCAGTCCTGTGACATCAGAGTCCAAGAAGTCGTGATACAACGGTCTCCCACCTAGGTCACCTTCGATCCGGCGGGGGCGGTCAGGGGTGACCGTAATGGACAGACATCGGGGAAGCCCTGTGTCTGTACGGTCCTCTTTCGAGGGAGCCCCTCCCTGAGGCTGCTTAGGTGGTGGTTCCACCAGAATTGGTGGAGAGACAGAGACGTGCCTAATCGGAATATGGGCCAGCCCCGCAGATGGGGGAACTGAAGGCTTCAGTTCTGGAGGGATCGGCGTCTGCCCAGGAGGCGGTATCCAAGTGATGGCCGGGGTGGACGGCGGAGCCAGCTTCTGCCTGGTCAAAATCAGCTGTTGCCACATAAGATCCTCATAGCGTCTACGAGTGTCCGTCAAAGCCTCTCCTCGTCAGAGGAGGAGGAGGATCTACGGCGATGCCTCTTTTTAAAGTGCTTATGACTCTTTTTCGGTCGTCTGACCGAAGGGGTTCTGGACCTCAATCGAGAGACACCGGGTTAGGTGAAAACCAAAGGTCCGGAACAGTGTCCTCGATAATGACACCGGCGGGCTGGGTCTCCTCATCGGGAAAGACAAGGACCGGAGTCCTTTCTAAAGGATCGTCAACCGGAGTCGGCGAAATAGGGCAGGGGTCATGCTTAACTTTTTTTTGCACTGGTACACCTGGGAAAGTGATGGCCCACCTGCACTGGCTCCCCCCAAGAAATTGCACTAGCCCCATTACCCCACTAACATTTACATTTTATAAAAAGAAGCACTTCTGCATTTTGCATGTGTCACTGTGACTGGGCATGTCAGGTAAGGTGGTGTGATGCAGACATTCTGGTAGCTCTGCAGCTTCTACATGAATATTCAGTCAATTCCAGTTCCTAGCCTCACACTGCATTCATTGTGGGAAGATTAAAACACAATGAAGCAAGCAACCTCTTCACAGCAACCTATCCTGGCCCAAGGCAACAGGCCACACTCAGTCAGACACTCAGTAGCTTTAATTTTCTGGCAGTATAGCCTAGAGGTTAGAGGAACGAGGTGTGAACGACCTTGATACAACCAGCAGACCAGACCTTGGTTTGATTCTCACAACCTCCACTTGCATACTGTGCGACTCTGAGCAAGTCACTTAACCGCCCAGTGCTCCCAGGTCACCCCTGAAAACAGGCACTTGTGCTTAGTGGGCCTTACCCGGTTACCAAAGACAAAAATAAAAAATAAATTTTCCTTTCAGTTTGTTTACCTTTTTTCCCCTGGCTGTGACCAATCTAGAATGTTTTTTACCTCACTGACAACAGACTTCAGCATCCAGTCTGTTATAACTGAAACCCCTCGGCCACTGTGGAAAATCAAGATAAGGCCTCTGAGTAACACCCAGGCCAAAGGAAGCATTGGTGCATAGGAGGATCAGAACCTGACTTTTATTACAATAAAACACTTGAAAGAGTACAAATCTCGAGTGGCTGGAGACTTTGCTGTTTTCTTTTGGATTATGATTTTTTGCCTACCAACTCCCGACTTCTTAATTTAAAAAGAACTTAGAAGGGAACCCACTCAGACTTTGGACATGATTTTAAACACACACTCCAGCCACAGACTGCTCCAACCCTCCAGTGTCCTGCACAGTGCCACGGGTTACTTTTTTTTTTTTTACAATTCCATCCATATTTACCTTGCAAGCAAGAAGTCTGACCCTTTCCTCCAACTTTATTTTAGCCCAGACAACAGCCGACCCCGAAAGCCATTCAAATCCAATCGCTCAATCACTGTCACACAGCAAATTACGATCGGCCACCTAATAACACCAGCGCTACACTCAGCATGTTTTTGAATCGGGTTTTCAGACTGCACAACACCCAGGTGGCCCATACTCCAGTAGTAAAATTCTCTCAGCAAAAATTACACTAAGTATTTGTATCCCAACTTGCTGGCTAACAAGCTGGCTTCAGACCTGAGTGGGACATTTTAAAAACAATATTGTTATACCTTTTATTTTTCCTTGAAATCTGACCCAGTTTCTTCCACTGTTCAGCTAGTGGCATCAGTTCATTCAGCACATGTAAATTGTGAGCGGCTGGACTCAGAAGCGCGAAATCTAGACATCTGCCAATCGGAGGGCGATATGATGATGGGGAGGGGTTTCTGTGCTGCAAAACAATTTTGGAGGGCTCAGAATGAACTGGGAGGAGTTTCTGCTTTGGGAAAAAATGGGAACAGCATTGCACTTTGAAGTCCCTTAAAGAGCCATTTACCAGATATGGCTAGACTGCACTAACCAAGCCAGGAAAATCGGGAGACGACTGCACTGGCCCGAGGCGGTTTGTACTATGCCCCGGGCCAATAAAATAATGTAAAGATAGACCCCTGTAGGGTCATTTAAGTCGAGAGAAATCTCAATTTAGTCAGCCACTTCCTCAGTCTCTTGGCCAGACGGAAGATCCGTAAAGGTTGCCATCTCGACCGAGGTCGAGACCGCGTGTTCCTGGGACTCTGACCTTTCTCGGTCTCACGAACGTCTTTGTTTGGTCGAAGACTTCAGGTCCTTATCCCTCTTCCGAGGGCGGGAGGAGTGCGAGCCCGAGGGCGCCTCACCCCTGGTGGGGAAAGACTGGCACAACTTCTTGAAGGAGCCCGAAAAGGTGGAACCAAGGTTCAGAGGAACAAAAAAGCTCCGACTGGCCAAAGCTTGAACCGCTTCTTCCTCGAAAGCCTTTATTTGCTACAACTGTTCGGCGGATCCCATGACTGTGGAAACCGCCCACCTCGCCTCTTTCGATTTCACTGGCGGGTTCCTTTTTTCCAGTCTCCCCAATTTTAGGTGCGCCAAGCGGTCGTCCAGGACGTTGGGATGGAAGGCCAGGCAGAACGTGGAGGTGTTATGTTCGACAACAAGGCAGTAGACGCACGTCAGGCAGGGATCAGTGCGCAACATCTTCTGGCCGCAGGAGCACCGGTGAAATCCGGGAGCAGATTATCCTCCATGTCCGATGTGCTACTATCGGAATAGACAACTCGAACGAGTTTTAAGGCAAGTTGCGGTAACAGCCAACGTTTTAAATCCAGGGCCTACGAATTGCTGTGAAGCACGAGAGAACCTGCATCTTTCAGCGGAAAGGAAGATCCGGCATCATGGGGCGGAGCCGAGGTTTATACCACCCAGGTGGGTGGGAGAAGCCAGCTTGAAGACTTCCGGCAAGATTTAAAGGGGAAAGGGACATGCCAAAAAGTGTGGATGAACAACATATCCATGTTCCTAGAAGAAGGGCTTAACAGTGGGATGGAACTGGAGGATTGTCCGGGGGTACGCTGATTAACTCTATTGTGTAACCCCTCTGAATTACCTGCAGCACTCACTGATCAGACGTAACGGTGCTCCATTCTGGAAGGTAGAGGGAGAGCTTCCCTCCTACCAATTCTTCCCTCGAGGATGGATGACTGGGGGGAGGCTGCAGGGAGTCATGCAGTACTCTGGGAGGTGGGGAGAGGGCAGGTTGTCTGGGAGCTTTAGGCGGTCTCGGGCCTTAAGCTCCAGACTGCACAGGTTGACCTCGGAATTTGAAGCCTTTTCCTTGAAACTGACGATTCCCCTGGTGGCCTTGCTTCCAAACTGGCCTCTTGCGGACCTGTTGCAGTTCAGACATACATCCTATGCATGTCTGCCACTGCTTTTCCAGAGTCTTGCAGTCCTTTTATAGTTTGAACTTCCTGTTCAAAAAGGACTGGGCCCTAGAAAGGGGCATTCAGGATAGCATCCTGGAGGTCCTATCTGAAACCTGCCACTCAACCAGGAATGCCTGCGTAAGCAGACTCTCAATGCTGCTGCTGCCCTGGCCGCCATGTCTGTGGCATCATATAAGCAGCACAGAACATGTTTATCAACATCCATACCCGACTAGACATATGCGAAAAGCTCATTTTTAGTGTCGGACTCTGGTAAGGTCTTCATAAACTCCATGGTCTTCTCCCACAGACTCTTTTGGTAGGTGACCATGTGGGCCAAGAAATTAAGGAAACGAATGGTCCCAGTAACAGAGGAATAAACCTTCCTCCTCCAGTAGTCCAGCTTCTTGGACTGAGTCCGGGGATTGTGAACTGAGGTGCTTAGGCTGATTAAGTCTGCCATGTGCCGCGGTCAAGACCATGGAATCCGCCTTTGGTTGCTCCCTCAAAAAAAGGTTCATCCTTTGGTGGCTTATAAAGCTGGTCAGCTTTTCAAGGCACCACCGAGGTGGACTAAGGGTGTTTCCATGTCAACCTCATGACATCCTGAAACGGTTCGACAAGTGGAGGGATCACCAAGGGCTTTGAGTCCTTAGCACCCAGAAATGTTGCCAGCCTTTTACGTTCTGGGTCCAATTCCTCTGTGACCCACTGGTAAATGGCCTGAATGTGCCTCATAATATCCAGGAAGGAAGGGACATCTGGCGAGGACAGAGGCAAATCCTTCGCATCTGGGGGGGGGGGGCGGCAAAGATCTTCATCTTCATAAGAGTCCAAAGAAGAATCTGGTTGTTCCTCAGAGGAAGATGTAGGATGTCCACTGGAGGAGGGAACAGTGGATGGTCTGCGCCTTCTTTTGCCTTTGGGGCTGGGAGGTGGTAGAGAGCCTTCACCTGCCACCTTGTCCAGGGTAGGAGAAGGAGGTGGGACTTTTTTAGGCAGGGGGATCAGGAGGCCTGTACAGAAGGTCCCCCTTGACAGTGTTCCACCACAGTGTAAACAGTGCTCAGAAGTCCTTTAAGGGGACAACTGGTGGAAAGGGCGTTGGAACAGAGGGACCGGGCGTCAGTTGGGCATCCGGTACTGGGACACACTCTGGCAAAGCCGGCCTGGTAGTGTTTGGTTGAGGGTCAGACTCCGCGTGCATAAGGGAGCATTTGTCCAACCCAACGTCCAGCGTCTCCTGCGCTTGGTCAGGCGACCGGTCGTCAGGGTGGGGGTCATCTGATCACCATCTGGCGTCACCTCTCATTGGTGAATGAGCCTGCCACCCGGCGGCGCCTGGGCTGATGGACGTTTGTCTGTGGGCTGAGACATTCCTTTAGCCAGAGGCGGAGGAGGAGGCGTCCATGCGGCGATCTCCTGCGCCTGGTGGAGTCTCAGACCTCCAATGCTTTTCCGACGACCCGCTGGATTTGTGGCCTTCCTTCGGCCTAGTAGCAGCAGACTGCCCCCCTCCTGGGCCGACCCTTGGGAAGTCTTGTGGGGCCAGTGAGCCAGGGGGACTTGGACGTGTTCGTGCCCAGAACATGACGACTGTTCTTTGGGCCTGTCAGAGGGCGAAGAGTGCATCTTCTTGGAGCTCGTCCCAGCAGAAGCTGGTGGGACGGACCCAGACCTCGCGCCGGAGGTAGAGGCCGAAACCTTCGAAGGAGATTTCTGGCAGGATTCGGATCTAGACTGATCTTTATCCCGGGAATGGTGTTTCCCTGAAGATTTCTCTCGGTGAGGAGACTCCTTCACGATAGAGCTGTGACCAGACAGGGACTTATGCATCATGGCTACTTTCTGTTCTAAGAGGTAAACTTTAAATGCTTTACTTCTTCAAATTCTGGTCTTGTTGAATTTCTTGCAGTGGGTAGTCGTCAGGCCAATGGTTGGGGCCTAAGCAGATCAGGCAGACCTCGTGGCTGTCCTTGGCTGGAATCTGCTTGCCATACTGGCACTTCAACTTTCGCTGCAGTGGGGAGGGCAAAGACATGCAAGAAAAGTAGAACTAGTAGAGACAGAGAAAAAACTATGAAAAGACTGCTTTACGCGGTTAAACAAGGCGGTAGACTGCCGAAGCGAGGCATCCGTGGAGCCGAACTAAGTGGGTCAACGGAGGGAAAATAACAGATGGTGCCCAGGGTCCGCCCCTTTTATACCATGTCTGACGTGGCCGAAGTCGGAGGTGGACCACTGCTACAGACTACTAGCTAGAAAGTTTTTCTGTAGGGTCCTAATGCCTGGCCGCATTAGTCCTAAGTGTATCACCTGCTACAAGAACTCCAACTCGAAGTCAGATCCTGAAGTTTCAGCAACTGTGATGGCAGGAGCACATGCAAAGAAAAACTTGGATGACAAGGGCAATTTTCCCTTTGGTAACTTTGATCAAGACTTGTTTCAGCCCAGCTCCAAGATCTGGAAATCCCAGCAGGAGAGAAGACGCCTGAAGAAAAACAAAACAAAAAAAAAAAAAAAAAACAGTGGCAACAAAAGGCTGATCTAGGCATAAGGGGTTAATGTATGAAAATGCCAAAACTAGACTGATAACTGATTGTGATGTTGCTTCTGAACAAACTAATGATGATTCTCTCCAAGGTTACTTTAAGCAGGTGGAGGTGAAACAAAAAGAGGGGGAACTTGTGTTTAAAAAGTGTAGTGAACTACTGTACCGAGTTTGTACTATTTATCATACTCATGAATAGGTAGAACAATTGGTCATCCCAAATAAGTATAGAAATGAGTTGTTACAGATAGCACATGATAGTCCTATGGCTGGACACTTGAGAGGGATTGCACCCTTGCCAGGGGACTGTACAGGTTTTACTGGCCTGGGATCCATGATGATGTAGCTACTTATTGCAGATCTTTTCCCGAATGTCAGAAAAGAAAAAAAAACTCACTTTAGTAATTGTGTTTCTTCTAATGGAGTCTTGCTGTATTCTGACTTATTGCAGTTAGCCCCAGCACTTGGAACTACTCCGGAGAGGATAGAATTAAATTCTATGCAGAGCATAGAACGTTAAGCTCGAGCTCGGTTCAAACCTCTGTCTGCTGCACTTCCAAGTGTAACCGTCAGATTCTCACAAGCTAATACTAACTAAACCCACTATATGGAAATTGTAAAAATTTTTACTAGCCAAATAGCAACCAAATATTTTGGATCCCCCAAAAGACAAGTCGAGAAATCCAAAATGAAAAACCAGGTAATGAAAACTTATGACTATTAAAATAACCAAACATAACCCACTCCTCCTCTGTAAAAAGGGGTGCCCAAATGCACCCCTGGGGTGCAACACTGCAACCACCAGCTCACTTTCCAAAAACCAGGTTCTGAGAGGGGAGGCAGGGAGGGAGGTCAGACTACAGCAAGACTCCATTAGAAGAAACACAATTACTGAGGTGAGTAATTTTTTCTTCAAACATCATGAAGTTTTGCTGTATTCTGACTTATTGCAGACTACCAAGCAGTACCTCCATGGAGGAGGGAATCGAGCCTACTTTGGGAATAGGCTCTGCAGTACTGCTGTACCAAACCAAGCATCACTCCTAGCCTGGATATCCAGAGAGTAATGCTTGGTGAATGTATGGACTATTTTCCGGTGACTGCTTTACAAATTACTAGTAAGGGAATATCCCCGACAGCAGCCAGGGAAGCAGCTGTACCTCCAGTCAAATGAGCCCTCAGGCCTGGGGGTGGTCCTTTACCCAGCTTTTAATAACAGAATTGTATACAAGAGACAATCCACCTGGCAACAGTTCTTAGTGGCAGGTTTGCCCTCTCCCACTTCCCCATACGTGAGGAACAACTGGAAGGAGTCAAACCTGTGTGCCTTAGTACGCTCAACGGAGTAGCTAAGGGCCCTTTTAACATCTAAACTGTGTAATCTTCTCTCTCCTGAAGAAGAATGGTCAGTGAAGACCACAGGGAGAGTCATGGATTGGTTCACATGAAAATCTGAAACCACTTTAGGTAAGAACCTCCTATTGGCTGTAAGGACCACCTTATCTCTATGAAATGAAATGAAATAAGGCTCCACTGATAGGGCTTGTAATTCACTGATACATATGGCAGAGGTAATAGCTACCAGAAACACAGTTTTCTAAGACAAGTACTTAAGCTCTGCTGAACACAAAGGCTCAAAGGGGGGTTGCATAAGCCGAGCAATGCAAACATTAAGGTCCCAAGCAGGCGTAGGATCCCTAAAGGGGGGGATTGGCATGAAGCAATCCCTTGAAAAATTTACAGATAACAGGATGGGATGCCAGTGAGGAGGGCTTTCCCAAAAACAGAAAAGCAGAAATAGCTGACAAGTGTACCTTGAGGGTAGCTGGTCTGAGGCCTAGGCTATTAAGATGAACCAGGTAATCCAGAACTGTAGACAATTCAGCAGTGTCTGTGGATATGTGCTTCTTGGAACACCAAATACTAAATCTCTTCCATTTGGAGTTATGAGTTTTTCTGGTGGCTGGTTTTCGAGAGGCTTTGAGAATGTCCAGAACCTCTTGAGACAGAGGCATATTTGCATACTCTAACTCTTCAAGAGCCATGCCTTGACATTGAGAGACCAGAGGTTGGGATACCAAAACCTCCCCCGAGAGAAGGTTAGCAGATTGCGATTCCTGGGAAGAAACAGGGGAAGATGGACTGCTAGGGACAGCAACAGGGGGTACCAAGGCTGCCTGGCCTAATCTGGAGCAATTAGGATTACTTTGCAGGATTGTGACCTTATCTTGAACAGGACCTTGAACAATAGAGGAAAAGGAGGAGAGGCATATATAAATTTTCCTTACTAATCCAGAATCAGAGCATCCAGAAGGACTGAGCCCAAGACTCGGGGTCTGCAACAAAAAGAGAATTGTCTGGGGCTGCAAAGAGATCCATCTCTGGAGTGCACCAACTTGAAAAAAATCACTTTTAACACTAGGGGATCCAGGGACTATTCATGATGGCCCTGGGAAATCCTGCTCAATGCATCTGCTAGCACATTGTCCTTTCCTGGAAGGTGGACTGCTACCAGAGAGGTCTGTAGAGAATAAGCCAAGGACCATAATTTCATGGCTTCCGTGTACAGGGCCATAGACAGAGTGCCTCCCTGCTTGCTGATATACCACATGGTGGTGGTGGTGGTGACTGTCCTGACCTGAACCACCTTGTTCTGTACTGACTGAGAGAAGGCTTGCAGGGCCAGATAAACTGCCCTGAGCTCCAGAAGGTTTATGTGGAGAAGAGATTCTTGAGTGGACCACACTCCCTGGGCTGTGAGAGTCCCCAGGTGGGCTCCCCACCCCAGGAGAGAAGCATCTGTGGTTAGAACCACAGAATGAGACTAACTGATGAATGGGACTCCTTGCCTGAGATTGTCCTGATCCTGCCACCACTGAAGGGCCTGGATCAGGGTCCGAGTTACTGGAACAAGTTTGGTTACACGATTTTTTCTGAGACCAAAAAGACCTCAGATGAAACTGAATGTCTGTTCTGAAATCCAGCCCCTTGGACCACTGCTGTGGAAGCTGTCATGTGGCCCAGAAGCTGAAGGAAGTGCCTTGCTGGTCAAGAAACCAGAAGGTGGAAGGAGGAACCCAGCTCTATGATGGCCCTCACTCTTTCCAGGGAAGAAAGGCTCTTGTTTTGACAGTATCCAGCTCTACCCCTATGAAAGTCAGAAGCTGTACTGGCTCGAGAACAGGCTTGGGAAGACTGAAGAAATCTTAGAGAAGTGAGCACTTGCTGGGTCACTTGCAGATCTGACTTGACTCGGTCAGGAGACTGACCCCAAATGAGCCAGTCATCCAGGTATGGTAAAATGGAGATATTTATTCTCCTTAGAAAGGCCACCACTGCTGCTATGCATTTTGTAAACACCCTTGGAGTTGATGTTAGGCCGAAGGGCATTGCTCTGAACGGATAATGGCCTGAAGGCAATTCGAACCCGAGGTACTTTCTGTGGGAGCACCTGATGGGAATGTGAAAGTAGGCATCTTTTAGGTCCAGGGAGGCTAGCCAGTCCCCTGGCCTTAGAGAGGGAAGGATTATTCCCAGAGTCGCCATTTTGAATTTTGGTTTTAAAAGATGTTTGTTCAGGTATTTTTTTTTTTCCTAATTATGTTTATAGCCCTCAGCCTGGAACTCTCTCAGGCCCCCTGCACTCACCAGCTTGCTCTATCTCCCGCTGCGTTCCCCGACCATCTTCAAGTTCGCTGCGGTTCCCCGAGTCAGGCAGGTCAACCCGGAGAGACCGTTCGGGGCAGTGGCGGGGAACCAGCATTGGGAATGTGACAGTGGCACGGGCCGTCGCCTATCCAGGGCTTGAGGGGTATTTCATAGTGTTTACACCTCCGACATGGGACGTGCAATGTCGGCCAGCCTGCGACGTGGGTGCTCCCACCCATGTCCGGAAGGCAGCCGCCCAAAGTCTACCCCTAGCTTGTCAGCGAGGCCCTGTGTGTAGCAGTGCCACCGGTCTCCACCGGGGGCTGCTGCCGCACCGGGCTTCCCCTGGATCCCACCCCAAGAGAGGAGAGCAGTCCTTCGGATGCTCAATCCTCTCTCTCTCTCTCCCCCCGCCGACCCCCGGTGGTCTGGGCTTGTTCCCGAACTGTCGCCAATGAGCGCCGAGGCGTGACGCACTAGCGCCTCAACCCTCAGCGCCACCAGGCCGGGGTTTGTTCAGGTGTCTTAAGTCTAGGATGGGTCACCACTCCCCTGTCTTTTTCAGGGTAAGGAAGTACCTGGAGTACAGACCTTTGCCCCTGTGTATTGTAGGAACTCCCTCTATGGCCCTTAAGGCCAGCAGAGATTAAACCTCTGCCTCTAGGTCAATGATTTTGGAGATTCTTGCAGGTGGAAAGGATCTGGCTCTCAGCTTTGGGAACCTTTTGAAGCCGAGAACCAGTCCCTGGGCTCACTACCTCCAGGATCCATTTGTCTGAGGTAACAGACTTCCAATCCTGAAAGTAGTAAGCCAGTCTGCCTCCTACAGGAATTGGGGAGTTGACCCGGGCTGACACATCAGGGTGTCTGCTTGGCAGGAGCCTTAGGCTGAGAGGAGGATGCAGCCCTGCTCATCCCCCTTCTGCCTCTCCCTCTGAAGAACCCCCTCTGAGAAAAAGGAGAGGAGGCCTGTGCTTGGTAAAAAGGCCTATGAAAATTCCTACCCCTAGCTTGCTGCCTTTGAGGAGTTGCCTGCCTTTCCGTGGCTTGTGCACTCCTGTAGGTGGTCCTACATTCATCCATCTTTTTCATGTAATTCTCTGTCTGCCCCCCCCAAAAACAAAGAATTACCCACCACAGGGAAATCCATGGCCTTAGCCTGGGTGTCCTGTGAAAGGCTAGTACATCTGAGCCAAGCCATTCTTCGAAGAGCCACAGATGTAGCCATGACTCGTGATGACACATCACTGGAGTCCACAGCAGCATGAAATTGGATCTTTGATGCCTCAGTCCCATCAGCAGCCACCTCCTCCAGCTCCCTGGCCAGCTGGAGAGATACCTGCTTAGCCAGTGCCAGTACAGTGTCCCACCTGGACTTCTGGTACCTGGCTATATAATCAATGTAATTAGCCTGCCTGAGTCCCAAGGAGGATACCATGTACTGTTTTTTTTCATGGCATCCAGCTTCCTGGAGTCTTTATCCGGGGTTGATACTAAGGGTATGTTAGCCTTATTACAGGCTGCAGCCTGCACAATCCCAACATGGCTGCATTGCTGGTACAAGTACTCCGTACCTGAGCCTGACAACATGTACCTCTTGTCCATCCTTCTGTCAACAGGAGGTAAAGAATTTGGAGTTTTTAACAACTTTTGTGTCGTTTCCCAAAGGACTTATGAAGGGGAATAGACAACCTCTTGGACTCTAGGATGTCCATCATATCAACATAATCAGGCTCCTCTTGTTGCTCCATAGAGTCTTCCTAAGGGAGCTGGAGGGTTTCTGCCACTTTTCTGTGAAACAAAGTGGGAAGGGGACTCGGAAAGCCTGGGAGGTGAAACACCAGAAGGTCTGTCTGGGGAGATGTCCAGTTCAATGGGCTCATCCAGACCTTCCATACCACCACCACAATTGTCCCCCTTCAAATCCGGTCCATAAAAATCTTCAGGGGCATAATCCTGAACTGGAGGAACCGACCAAACCGAACGCCTGCCAGAAAGCGCTGGTTTGGTCAGAACCATGCGAAGCGATTCAACAATCCTAATTGCTCGGGCAACTTCCTCAGCAGATGGAACATGCGATTCTGGATCCGAACTGGCAGATGTGTCTTTTCTTTTTCGACGGAACCGATCCCTCGGAATCGGCTCTCCTTTTGCCCCAAGTAGCATCGCCCTGGTCAGAGGGCAATCCTTTTGGTTCGTCCAAAACCAAACCGGGCTGGCCATCCTGGTCAGCGGACTTCTCGACCTCCTTATCCCCAAGCCTGCCAAATCTCTTGTCTAGGGTGGATTTAGGGAAATTTTTACATATTTGGCAGTCTGAATTGAGGTGGTCAAACCCCAGACAAACACAGGATCACAGCCTTAGCAAGGACGTCCCCACACACACTGCAGTGCTGAAACCCAGTGGGCCCGGTTTTTCTTTTGGGTTTCTCAGACGTAGCCATCCTATAAATCAAACTTACTCTTTACTTGGCAAAAGCCAGGTAAGACCCCCTTATCGGTTTCTAACCGTGTTACGGGTATTTATAAAAACTGCAAGAAACACTTTTTTTTTTTTTTAAACCGATAAGGACCGGTAACCACACACTAAACCATGAAGGAAAAAACACAAAGAATAACACACAAGATAACCTGTTCAGCCGAACCGGTTAAAAAGTTCAAATTTACAATTTCCACAAGTATTCTATGGCTAGTCTACTACCTAAGTACTTACTGTACCACAGATAGAGATCTGAACCGAAATATAGCGAAAGGATCGGTGAAACAGACGACTAACCGACTGATGAACCGTGAGCAGAGGAGAAATCTCCGGAGTGACTATTCAGTTAGGCGGAGTATAGAATCTGACAGTTACACTTTGAAGTGCAGCAGACAAGAGGTTTGAACCGAGCTGGAACTCAATGTTCTATGCTCTGCATAGAATTTAACTCTATCCTCTCTGGAGCAGTTCAAGTGCTGGAGCTAAGTGCAATGAGTCAGAATACAGCAAAACTTCATGTTTGAACAGCCCCAGTATCTAAGAGAGATAAGTTGCCCCTGCAGCCCTTACCTTTGACAGATGTACCATTTGAGAGGATTGCAATGAATGAGATTGGCCCTTTAGACAGAAGTAAATGGCGTAACCAATTCATTTTGGTAGTGTGTGACTATGCTACTGGATACTCAGAGGCAGTACCTATGAGCACTGTAACAGCCCCGAAAGTGGCTGCAGAGTTTGCAAACACTGTCAGCACGTTGGGCATACCTAAAGAAATGATTACTGATCAAGGTAGTAATTTTGGTGCTGCCTTGCTGAAGGAGCTGTACTGTTTACTCAAATGTTACTGCCATAAGAACCTCCCAAACAGACAGTCTTGTTGAGCGTTTTAATCAGACCCCAAAATACATGCTAAAAAAATATGTGAAAGGTGAAGGAAAAGACTAGGACCAGTATCAAGTTGAGGGCTAGCTGCACAATCAAGCAGACTCGAAAGACCGTGAGGCCAGTTTCTGCTGGCATTTCTCATGTTCTTATCTACCATACTTGCTTTTTGCTTACCAAGAAGTGCCACAGGCATCAACAGGTTTTTCACCATTTGAAATACTGTATGGTAGACAACCTAGCTCATTCACACCACAAGAGCTCTTTGAGACTTCCACCTCTTGTGCCCTGTATACTCTTAGCACTGCATCCTGGGCCTTTCTAAACAAAATAAAGCCATAATCAGCATGCCAGAAACAAATGTGAATACCTCTTGAACCATAAGTGCTACACATAAAGTACGAGTGGCAAAGTTCTTCAGCACAACGTTACCTTTCCAATGGTGCTATGCAATCAATTTGGTATTTATTTTATACTAGCTGAAATACCAAACAACGTGTTTTTTTTTTCAGATTATTTCAAGGTGCTTAGGTGAGGCTTGAGAGCCAAATGTCAGCCATGCACACCATACCTTAAACAACTGCGAATAACTCCTAAAGTATACGTGATAGACACAAAGTATTATAAGCGAAATTGTTCAGCACAAAATTACCTTTCTAACGGTGCTGTGCAATCAATTCTAAGCAATTCAGTTTGTTTAATATTTAGGTAAACACTGCTGACTTCCTCAGAAGTTTCCTGGTCTGAGTAAAGTCAGCTGAGTATGTCTATAGGCGTTAGTTGCCTGAGTGGCTATGCTTTCAGATGCCACCTTCAGGCGTATCTAGGTCTGAATGAGCTAGGGGGCCTCATGATGTTGTAAAGGAAACATGGGAAGATAACCCTGCTCAAAAAAAATCTATTACAGCATATATGTGTGCGCTGAGAAAGAAGACAGTCAAGTATGTTGAAATTACACACAGTAATCAGGAAGAGGCCCAAACCAACAGAAGGGGTATTATTTATTTATTTTATTTATTTATCAAGTCTAGGATTACACATACCTTTGAGCCAAGGCTCTTTTACAAAGGTTCCACATCAGTGAAATACAAATTATGGGGATCAAGACAGACATTATAACAATGTGGACACTGCAAACAGATTAATACAATTCAAGGGTAACATTGTAAGCAAGGCAGCCAGCAGCATTTGTCAGAAAAACAGACAAGAGATAAGAAGTGCCAAAGTCACAGGAGAGGAAGGGGAGAAGGAATGTAGGTAGGGTAGGAGAAGGGTGAAAAGTGCAGCATTGGGTATACCAAAGATGTGAGGTAGAATCCAGTGGGGGGGAGAGACACTAGAGCAGGCAGGGAGGTGGAGAAACAAGGTTAAATTGGGCAGTCACGGGAGCTATTGGTAGTGAGATAGTCCCGGCGCCTAGTTTTAAACGTACCAATTGTCGGGGCAGAGGAGATGGTGGGGCTGAGGCCTCTGAACCATAGTGGCGCTCGATAAGCAAAAGAGCGTTGTCCCTGTGAAGTGCGACAGTGGGGGACTTTCGGTAGCTGTAGCGTGGATCTCCGAAGGCACAGTTTGTTGGTTCGGTGTTGTAGCAGAGTTGAGACCCCCAGAAGGTGCAAGGCCAAGGTAGATTTTTTTTGCCATGGAGCAGGTGAGAAACTTTATGCGGTTTTATAGTTGGAGCCAGTTGGTCTGGGTGTACAGGTCACATGTGTGGGTGAGACGGTAAGCACCAGTGATGAGCAGACATGCCTTATTTAAGGCAGTTGAGAGGCGTCTAAGGGTTGTGGCAGAGCCGTAAATGATGATACCATAGTCTATTACAGAGGTCACAGAGCTCAGGACTGCAACCTTCAAAGCTTCTGACGTGAGGTGTTGTCTGTGTTTGTAGAGGAGACCAAGCAGTGTATTAGCAGCTCTAGCTACATTATCTACGTGAGGTCCATAGGAGAGATTAGGGTCAAGCTGTATCCTTAAGTATTTGAAGGACCCCACCTGATCTAGAGTGTTCACCTGGGTGGTGGAGATAGGCAAGTGGTGTAGCTTGTGTGGGTTATGAGAGCTGCAGAAGAGCATAGATTTGGTTTTCTTGTCATTGAGGACCAGTTTATGATTAAGAAACCATGTCTCTATAGAACTGAAACCAAGTTGAAGGTTGTGTTGAAGAGTTGCAGGATCTTTGTGAGTGGAGAATACAACAGCATCATCGGCATATAGTATGATCTGCTCAGAGCAGTGGTAAAGGAGGGAGTTTAAGAAAAGGCTGAAAAGGAGGGGGCCCAGTATGGATCCCTGTGGGACACCCGAGCGAACAGGCAGGGTGTCAGAAAGAGCGTTGGCAATTTTTACTCTCTGCGACCGGTTTTCAAGTAAGTAAGTAAAAATTTATTTTAAGCGCTTTTCCAAAGATCAAAGCGCTGTACAAAAAACAATAGAGACAAATACAACATTAACAATATAAAATCATATACCATAAGCTTTACAAATAAAAAAGGTTTTAACTCTGCTTTAAAACTCGACGGTTAGGCAGCTGCATATCCGATGAGGTCGAGAATTCCACAGGGCAGAGCAGCATATGAAAATGCACGAGCTCCAGATGTTTTCAGATGCACTCTGGGAATATCTAGCAATCCCTCGTCAGTGGATCGGAGTGAGCGAGAGGGGCAGTGGGGAGTAAGGAGATCTTTCAAGTACTGCAGTCCCTGATCATGCAGGGCTTTATAGGTCAGTAACCCGGCCTTAAAGATAATTCGCCATTGTAACGGCAGCCAGTGCAGCCCACGCAGGACAGGCGTAATAAGACTATGTCTAGATGTCCCAGTCAGAAGCCTGGCTGCTGCGTTCTGCACTAGCTGCAGGTGACGAATATCAACCTCCAGTAGCCCCAGGTAAAGGAAGTTGCAATAATCAAGGCGAGTAGTCACAAAGGCGTGGACGAGAGTAGGAAGGTCAGCCGGAGGAACCAGGTGTTTCACCCAGGCGATATTCCTCAGATGGTAAAAAGAACACTTAACAACTGATACCCGAGATTTCAAGGTCAGACCGCTGTCATCAATAACACCCAGGTCACGCACCTGGCCTGAGGCAAAACTGGGTACCACCAAGCAAAGAGCCCGATGGCACTTCAAGCACTTCAGTCTGCGGCCTACTTCGCGCTTTGACCTGGGTCCACAACCAGCACCTCTGTCTTATCAGAGTTTAACTCTCAGTTGGGCTGGCGCTCATCCAGTCATTGATTTCGTCAAGACAGCCGTTAAGCAGAGGGACTGCATCATCCTGACCGGGAGTAAAGGACCAAATACAGCTGGGTATCATCTGCACAGCCGTGAAAACCCAGACTAACGCCTAATGATATCTCCTAATGGCAGCATATAGACTGCGAAACAACATGGGCGCCAAAATGGAGCCCTGCTACACCCCATAGGACAGACAGATGGTATCAGAGGAATAAATCCCTGTAACAATCCTCTGAATATGCCCCATGAGGAAGTATCGAAACCAATGTAGAACTGTACCAGACAGTCCACAAAGGAAGTGCAGGAGCTCCAACAGCACACCATGGTCCACAGTATCAAATGCTGCAGAGAGATCAAGAAGGACTAGAATAGTACGTGCCTTTCGATCTCTCGCAATTAGATCATTTAAAACCAAGACAAGAACTGTCTCAGTGCTATGTCTTTTCCTAAACCCCGAGTGTTGAACTTCATAGATGTTGCAATTTACAAGGTGGTCATCTAACTGTATTGCAACCACTTTTTCAATAACCTTACCCACAAAGGGCAGGTTAGAGATAGGTCTGTAGTTAGCTGGAAAGTCTGGGTTCAATGAAGGTTTTTTAAGGCGTGGTCGAATGACCGCCTCCTTTAAGGGGGCAGGGAAAACCCCTTGCTCCAGAGACTTCCAGACAATTTCAGCAAGAATCGGGCAGATAACGTCTATGCATCCTATTAAAAGCGGCATAGGGCCCGGATCCAAACTACAGTTGGTTGGTCGTACAGTCTGAATAATCCTCACAACTTCCATGAGTGCCGACCTATTAAAGTCAGACCAGGTGACACAAGGGCTTGCTTCCTCTCGCCGATCACCGCAGCTCCCTAGAGAGAGAGAGGCTGGACGGATGCCTGATTTGATGCTGGCAATTTTATCTGTGAAAAATTGAGCAAGCTCATCACACTTCATCTGTGAAAAATCTCTTCCAGACTGTAGACAGAGTACATTGCACAATCTGTTGATGGTCTGAAAGAGTTGAGCTGGTCGATTCCATGCAGCAGCAATCTCCCTAGACAGGAATTCTGCCTTCTTACAGGTGATTGCTGATGATTGATAGGCTCTATAGTGGTCCATCAATATAAGTCTGTCAGCATCAAGGCCGGACTTTCGCCAAGCTCTCTCTCTAGCCTTCACCCCACTGTCCTCAGCTCTAAGTAGCTTTTAAACCAGAGAAAAGAGTCAGGTGATAGCCTGGCATTCAGTAGTTGGTCAATTAGTAGCCCATGGTGTACTGTATCGAAGGCCTTGGAGAGGTCAACAAAAACGGCCCCGGTGAGAAAGCCGTTGTCAAGGGATCTGTGCAAAGCTCCAGTGAACTCAAGAAGGGCTGTGGTGGTGCTGTGACCTCTCCGGAAACCATGTTGTGTACAAGGTATATTGTATTTATCCAAGTGGTCAGTAAGTTGATCAGCCACGATGCGCTCGAGTGCCTTAGAGAGTGGGGGCAGTATGGAGATCGGGCGATAATTTGAGTGATTCGTCTTATCCCCACTTTTATGGACAGGTGTCATGGTGGTTGTTTTCCATAAGTCCGGGAATTTTCCACAGCTGAGAGAGAGGTTTAGGATTTTTGTTAATGGATGAATTACCTCATCAAGGGTGAGCAACAGAAGCCTAAGGTCCAGGGTGTTGCTACTAGATCTAGATTTAGAGATAGCTGCAGTAATGTAGCGGCGAGCTTCATTCAGCCTTACATCCCTGAAGTAGAAGAGGGGATGGTTAGACTGTGGGGCTCAGGTATTTGGGGAGTAGGCCCAGTTTTTGAAAAAGTCATGGGGAAGGACAGCACTAAGGTCTGAAAAAGCAGTGTTAAAGATGTTTGTGATCACCTTGGGGTCAAGGGTTGAAGATCTATCAACCATTAACATGGCCGGAGAGGTTTTTGGCTGCTTCCCCGTGACATCCTTGATATTGTCCCAGAAAGCACGACCATTTCCCCATGTATATTGGTGAGAGCGTCTTTGTAATAGGTGGATTTCGTGAGTCGGATGGCTTTTGTGCAGGCATTTCGTGCTTGTTTGTAATTTTGGATGTCCAGTTTGCCAATGGCCCTGGCAACTGCCCAGAAGTGGTCCCTTAGTTTCAGCTGTGAGAGAAGAGCAGTGGTGAGCCATGGGTTAGAGAGAGATTTTGTTTTGCGCCTTTTAGCAAAGGCAAAGAGGTCGCAGGCTTTGTTGAAAATTGAGATGAAGTCATCAAAAGCCAAGTTAACATCTGTTGCTTCGTAGATGGGTTGCCAGTCTTGTAGCAGCAGGTACTGTCTGAGATGTGGAAGTTTTCCATGAGGAAGGACTCTGCTAGCGATAATTTTGGGAAGGGGCTTGAGGAATTTGTTAGACCATGCACATATGACTGGGGAGTGGTCACTGAGAGAGTCTGGGAGAACGGTCATACGAGAAATCCTTGTGGGGTGAGTGGTGAGGACCCAATCCAGGAGGGTACTGCTGCCAGTCTTGTAATTAATCCTAGTAGGGGAGTTTACCATTTGCATGAGGTTAGCAGCTGAGATGGAGTCTTTACAGGCACTGGCACCCGATGCTGACCAGTTTATGTTGAAATCCCCGAGTAAAATAAGTTCAGCTTCAGGAGGATGAGAGTTGATAAAGTTTAGGACGTCGTTGAAGCCATGTTTAGGGTCCCTGGGCGGGATGTATACGGAGACAATAGTCAGGACTTTATGGTTGGGACCTAGGACGATTTTTATTGGCAGAATCTGTGCAGAGGCAGAAAGTGATGGAGTTGCTACAGGGTGCCATAACAGGGAGTCTTTGATATAGACTGCACAGCCACCGCCTTTTTTGGATATCCAGTCCAGCCTGTGGACACTGTAGCCCTGTATTGTTACTGCCGAGTCAGGAAGAAAAAAATTACTCACCTTAGTAATGCTGTTTCTTCTAATGGAGACTTGCTATATTATGACATATGCAGTTTGTCCCAGCCTTAGAACTGCTCCGGAGGTTAAAGAGTTAACTTCCATGCCAGGCATGGAATCTTGAGCGCGAGCTCGGTTGAAAAAACTATGTCTGTTGATCTTCAAACTGAAACTGTCAGATCTTTACCAGCAAAACTCACTAAGGTTCTGTGCGGAAGCTGTGAACCTACACTAGCCAAATGGCTACTAAAATATTAACAGATTTTTCTGGTCCCAAAACAAAGACTCAAGTCAGAGAATCCAAAAAATAAAATAAAATAAAATACAACACCCAAACACCCCAAAAAAGGGGTGAAAACACAAGGTGGGCATCAGTAAGTGCCAACACTGCACTGCCCACCACATCCCAAGAGCAGAGGTTCTAAGAGGGGCAGGCGGGGAGGTCATAATATAGCAAGACTCCATTAGAAGAAACAACATTACTAAGGTGGTAATTTTTCTTCAAACAACATGAAGTCTTGCTATATTATGACATATACAGACTTCACAGCAGTACCTCCATGGAGGAAGGACAAAACCTACTTAGGAAACAGGCTCTGAAGCTTACAGCTGCTGCCAAACCGAGCATCACTCCTAGCCTGGATGTCCAGAGGTAATGCTTGTTGAAATAGTGTACTGTTTTCCAGGTAGCTTGACATATCTCTAAGATAGGGATGTCCCTGGCAGCAGCCACGGGAGCAGCTGTACCTCTGGTAGAGTGAGCCCTCAGGCCTGAAGAGGAACACTTACCCAGTTTTGATAGCAAATTGGATACAAGAGACAATCCACCTGGCAATGGATCTTTTAGTGGCAGGTTTCCTTTACCAACCTCACCATAAGTGAGGAACAGTTGGAGGAGTCAAACCTGTGACCCTTGAGTACGCTCTATGTAGTAACTAAGGGCTCTCTTTACATCTAAACTGTGCAGCCTCCTCTCAGCAGAGGAGGAATGGTCAGTGAAGTACACTGGAAGAGATATAGATTGATTAAGGTGGAAATCTGAAACCACCTTGGCAAGAACTTCGATTAGTCTGAGGACTACCTTATCTCTGTGAAAGGAGATAAAATCAGGCTCCACTGACAAAGCTTGCAATTCACTTATGTGCCTGGCAGAAGTGATGGCTACTAAACACAGTTTTCAAGTCAAGTACTTAAGCTCTGCTGGAAGACAAAGGCTCAAGGGGGTTGCATTAGCTGAGCAATGCAAACATTAAGATCCCAGGCAGGAGCAGTGTCCTGAATGGAGGTTGGTGTGAAGCAATCCTTGAAAAACTGGAGAATACAGGGTGAGCAGAAGAGAGAGGGCTTTCCTGCTGAAATAAAAGCAGAGACAGCTGCCAAATGCACTTTCAGGGTAGCTGGCCTCAGCCCCAAAGTATTTAGATGGACCATATGAAAAAATTAATCACCTTAGTAATGTTGTTTCTTCTAATGGAGTCTTGCTATATTATGACAATTGCAGTTTGTCCCACCATTAGAACTGCTCCGGAGGTGAAAGAGTTAACTCCATTCCATGAATGGAACTTAGAGAACATAGCTCTAAGAAAGCTCTGTCTGTGTAATTTCAAACCTGAACTGTCAGATCTTTCTAAGGCAAAAACTCACTAAGGTCTGTGTGGAAGCTGTAACCTACACTAGCCAACTGGCTACCTAAATATTAACACCTATTGCTGGTCCCAACACAAAGTCTCATGTCAGGGGACCAGAACTAATAGTATAATTTAACAATATGAGAGAAATAACACGAAAAATGAAAAACACCACCCCAAACCCCAAGAAGGTGAAAACACATAAAAGGGCATAAAACAGTGCCCTCACTAGGCTCCCACCCCATACCCAAGTAGAAGTTCTGAGAGGGGGCAGGTTGGGGAGGTCATAATATAACAAGACTCCATTAGAAGAACAACATTACTAAGGTGAGTAATTTTTTCTTCAAAACAACATGAAGTCTTGCTATATTATGACAATTACGAACTACACAGCAGTACCTCCATGGAGGAGGGACAGAACCTACTTAGGAATAGGCTCTGAAGCACAGCTGTGCCAAACAGAGCATCTCTCTAGCCTGGACATCCAGGGAGTAATGCTTGGTGAAAGTGTGTACCGTTTTTCCAAGTAGCAGCTTGACATATCTCCAATATAGGGATGTCTCTGGCAGCAGCTAGAGGCAGCGGCTGTACCTCTGGTAGAATGAGCCCTCAAGCCAGAGGATCTCTGCCCAGTTTCTGATAACAAAACTGGATACAAGAGACAATCCACCTGGCAACTGATCTCTTAGTGGCAGGTTTCCCTTTCCCAACCTCACGATAAGTGAGAAAAAGTTGGAGGATTGAACCTGTGACCCTTGAGTGCGTTCTATATAGTAACTAAGGGCCTCTTAACATCAAACTGTGCAATCTCCTCTCACTAGAAGAGAATGTTCAGTGAAAAACACTGGGAGGAGACAGATTGGTTAAGATGAAATCTGAAACCACCTTAGGCAAAAACTTCCTGTTAGTCCTGAGGACTACCTTATCCCTGTGGAAAGAAATAAAGTCAGTTTCTACTGACAAGGCTGCAACTCACTTATCGTCCTAGCAGAAGTGATAGCCACTAGGAAAACAGTTTTCCAAGTTAGATACTTAAGCTCTGCAGAAAACAGAGGTTCAAAGGGGGTTGCATTAACTGGGCAATGCAAACATTAAGGTCCCAGGCAGGGGCGGATCCCAAAAGGTGGATTAGTACAGTAATCCCTTAAAAAAACTTGGAAATACAGGGTGAGCGGAGGAAGAGAGGATGGCTTTCCTGCTGAAACAAAAGCAGAGACAGCTGCCAAATGAACTCTCAGGGTAGCTGGTCTCAGGCCCAAAGAATTAAGATGGACCATGCAATCTAACACAATGGGCAAATCAGCAATTCTGGAAATATGTTTCCCAGAACACCAAATGGAGAACCTTTTCACTTAGAATTATAAGTAGCCCTAGTGGAAGGCTTCCTAGAAGCCTTTGGGATTTCAAGAACACCTTGCGAGAGGTGTGGGTCAGCAAATTCTAACTCCTCAAGAGCCAGGCCTTGAGGTTGAGATTGAGTTCGGATACAAACTCTCCCTGGGCACAGGTTAATAGGTTGTGATTCCTGGGGAGACACAGAGAGATGGACTGTCAGGGACAGAAGGAGGGGTACCAGGGCTGCCTGGCCCAATCTGGGCAATCAGAATCACCCTGCAAGGCTGGGATCTGATTTTACTAACACCTTGAATAGGAGAGGAAGGGAAAGCATAAAAACTTCCCTTCCCAATCCAGGAGAAGAGGCGTCCAGGGGACTGAGCCCAACACTGAGGCCTGCAACAGAACAGTGGAAGTGGTGATTGTCTGGGGCTGCAAAAGATCTATCTGAGGGTGCCCCATCTGGCAAAGACTATCCCCAGTACTTGAGGATCCAGAGACCATTTGTGATGGCCCTGAGAAATCCTGCTGAGAGCATCTGCTAGGACATTGTCCTTTCCTGGAAGGTGAACTGCTATGACTGAAGTGTTCAGGGAATAGGCCAGAGACCACAACTTCATTGCCTCGGTGCACAAGGCCGAAGACCGAGTGCCCCCTGCTTGTTGATGTACCACATTGTTGTGGTATTGTCTGTTCTGACTTGTACCACTTTGTTCTGGACAAAAGCAGAAAACACTGAAGTGCTAAAAAGACAGCTCTGAGTTCCAGCAAATTGATGTGGGCAGAGATTCCTGGGACCACACTCCTTAGTGGAGAGATCGCCATGTGGGTTCCCACCCAGGAGGAAGCATCCGTAGTGAGGGTCAAAGTGTGAAAGAGAATGAAGGGGACTCCAGTCTTAAATGCTCTGATTCTGCCACCACTGGAGGCCTGGATCAAGGTTTGGTCACTGGGACCAACTTGGAAAGGTGGTCTCTTCTCTGAGACCAGTAGGCTCTCAAGTGAAACAGAATGTCTCATCTGAAATCTTGCTCCCTGCACTACAGCTGTGGGCGCAGCCATGTGCCCCAGGAGCTGCAAAAGTGTCTTGCTGGTCGAGACCTGCAGAGTGAAGGAGGAGGCCAGAGCCACCAAGTTCCTTACCCTTTCTAAGGGAAGAAAAGCTCTGGCCAGATTTGTGTCCAATTCTGCACCTATGAAGGTGAGTACCTGAACTGGTTCCAGAACTGACTTTGGTATATTTAGCAGGAAGCCCAGGAGGTGAGAAGCTGCTGAGTGACTTGCAGGTGAGATTTTACCTGTTCTGGGACTGGCCTACAATGAGCCAGTCGTCCAGATAGGAAAAACAACAATCCTTGCCTCCTTAAGTGAGCCACTGCTACCGACATTTTGTGAATACCCTTGGGGCAGAGGTGAGCCCAGAAGGGCATTGCTCTGAACTGGTAGTGACCTGAGGGCAGTTCGAATCGAGGTACTTTTAGATTGGGAGCTTCTGGGGACGTGAAAATAGGCATCCTTGAGGTCCAGGGAAGCTAGCCAGTCCCCTGGCCTTAGAGAGGTAAATCATTGCCAGAGTTACCATTCTGAACTTTGGTTTCAAAGATGCTTGTTCAGATATCTGAGGTCTAAAATGGGCCGCCATTCTCAAGTCTTTTTTGGGGTAAGGAAGTATCTGGAGTACAGACCCTTGCCCTGGTGTAGGGGAGGAACCCTTTCTACTGCTCTGAGAGCTAACAGGGTTGAGACCTCTGCTTCTAGAGTAAAGGTCTCTAAAGAGCTTGCAGGTGGAAAAGACCTGATTCTCATCTTTGGGAACTTTTGAGCTGAGAACCAGACCCTGGCTTACTACTTCAGAACCCACTTGTCTGAAGTTAAAGACATCCAGTTCTGACTGAGTAAGCCAACCTGCCCCTATTGGTAAGGAGAATCGGCCCTGGGCACCCCATCAGGGTGCCTGCTTGCAGTGCTTTAGGCTGAGGGTGTGGGGCAGGCCTTCCCGCCCGTCTGCCTCTGCCTCTGAAGAACCCCTCTGAGCATAAGCAGAGGAGGCCTGGGTTTGGTAAAAGGCCTGTGGAAGGCCTACCCCTACCCTGGGGGTGTGCCTCTGAGGTGGCTTGCGGCTCCTTGGATTGAAGCAGTTTATAGGTAGTCCTATATTCATCCATCTTCTTCATATAATTCTCTGTCTGCTCCCAAACAAGAATTTCCCACCACAGGAAAATCCATAGCCTTAGACTGGGTATCCTGTGACAAGCTAGATACACCTGAGCCAGGCCAACCTCAAAGCTACAGATGTGGCCATGACTCTAGAGAAACATCATTAAAATCCACAGCAGCATGAAACTGCACCTTAGAAGTCTCAATGCCATCGGCAGCCACCTACTCCAGCTCACTAGCAAGCTGGCCAGGGGCTTGTTTGGCTAAATCCATAACAGTATCCCATCTAGATTTCTGATACCTTGCTACATAAGCCATATAATTTGCTTGCCTGAGTCCCAAGGACACTGCCATGTACTGTTTTTTTGCCATGGCATCAATCTTCCTGGAATCCCTGTCAGGAGGATGTGAAGCCAGGGGAATATTAGCTTTATCACAGGCTGCAGCCTGAACTACCCCAACATGACTGCATTGCTGAGAAAGGAATTCTGTATCAGGACCTGACAGT
Organism: Neoceratodus forsteri; assembly: GCA_016271365.2. Classification (NCBI taxonomy): domain Eukaryota; kingdom Metazoa; phylum Chordata; order Ceratodontiformes; family Ceratodontidae; genus Neoceratodus; species Neoceratodus forsteri. The sequence goes on from JADMNL010000025.1 coordinate 171,390,950, forward strand.
GTGTACCTCATGTCCATCTTTTTATCTACAGGAGGCACAGAATTAGGAGTTTTTAAGATTTTTATTGTTTGTTTCCTAAATAACTTATGCAAAGGAATAGACAATCTCCTAGACTCTGGTATATCCATTTCTACAAAATCAGGCTCCTCTTGCTCATCCACAGTTTCCTCCAAAGGAAGCTGGAGGGTTTCAGCAACTTTTTTGTAAAACATAAAATGAGAGGGGGACTCAGAAAGCATGGGGGGAGATTCAAAAGGTCTGTCTGGGGAGATGTCCGGTTCAATGGGCACACCCAGACCCTCTAAGTCACATTCATACTGTTCATAATCATCCTCCCCCTCCTCTGGTTCATAAAACTCCTCAACATCATATTCCTGAACCGATGGAACCGACCTTTTACCAGATAGTAGCGGTTCGGACGGAACCGGAGAAAGTGACTGGACAATCTGAATAGCTCTTGCTATCTCTGCAGCAGTTGGAGTAAGAATTTTGGGCTCCAAACCTGCTGACTCTTGTTCTCTTTACTGGAACTGGTTCATCCGAGCCAGCTTTTCGTTTGCCCGAGGAAGTCTCGCCCTGGTCAGAGGCACTCCCTCCGGTTGGCACCGAACCGGGCTGGCCATCCGGGTCAGCGGACTTTTTGGCCTCTCATTCCCTGAGCCTGCCCAATCTCTTTTCCAGGGTGGCTGCAGGGAAATTCTTACAAATCTGGCAGTCTGACTGGAGGTGGTCAAACCCCAGACAATAAACACATGTGTTGTGTGGGTCAGCCTTGGCAAAGACTTCCCCACAGACATCACAGTGTTGAACCAGTGGGCAGTTTTTCTTTTGGTTTCTCAGACATAATGCCAGCCTAACCAGAAAAACTTTGCCCTTAGCAGCAGTGCCAGGCAAAACACCCTTATCGGTTCCTAACCGTGTCACGGGTATTGGAAAAAACCGTAATGAAATCCGGTTTTTTTAGAACCGATAAGAACCGGGAACCGCACTCTAAAATCTCAAATTTAAAACTTTAAGTTTTAACTCAAGCTGATCGGTTCAAAACCGAACCGATAAAACTTACAAGTTCCACACAGAATTAAAATATGAATTACTTACGATACCACAGACAGAGCTTGAACCGATCGGTTTTGCAGTTAAAATAAAACTATTCTCGGTTGAATCGAACCGGAAAAACACTGTTTAAACCAAGAAATGAACCGAGCAGTAGGAGAAATCTCCGGAGTGACTGTTCAGGGAGGCGGAGTAAAGAATCTGACAGTTCAGGTTTGAAATTACACAGACAGAGCTTCTCTTTAGAGCTCGTGCTCTAAGTTCCATTCATGGAATGGAGTTAACTCTTTCACCTCTGGAGCAGTTCTAATGGTGGAACAAACTGCAATTGTCATAATATAGCAAGACTTCATGTTTGAAAATCCAGGACTGTGGGCAAATCAGCAGATTCTGGGGAAACATGCTTTCCAGAGCACCATATGGAAAACCTTTTCCATTTAGAATTATAAGTAGCCCTGGTGGAAGGCTTCCTAGAAGCTTTCAAGATATCGAGTACACCTTGAGAAAGGTGTAGGTCAGAAAACTCTAACTCCTACTCCTCAAGAGCCAGGCCTTGAGGTTGAGGGATTTGACATTCGGATACCAAACTCTCCCCTGGGCACAGGTTAACAGATTGTGATTCCTGGGGAGACACAGGGAAGGTGGACTGCTAAGGACAGAAGGAGTGATACCAGGGCTGTCTGGCCCAATCTGGAGCAATCAGAATCATCTTGCAAGGTTGAGATCTGATTTTGACTAGCACCTTGAACAAGAGAGGGAAGGGGGGAAAGACATAGAGGAACTTCCCTTCCCAATCGAGAAGGAAGGCATCCAGAGGGAATAAGCCCAACACTGGGGGCCTGCAACAAAAAAGCGGAAGTTGGTGATTGTCTGGGGCTGCAAAAAGATCTATCTGAGGGGTGCCCCACCTGGCAAATACTAACCCCAGTACTAGGGGATCCAGTGACCATTAAGTGATGGCCCGGAAATCCTGCTGAGACATCTGCCAAGACATTGTCTTTGCCTGGAGGTGAACTGCCATGAGAGAGGTGTTCAGGAATAAGCCAGAGACCACAACTTCATCACCTCGGTGCACAAGGCAAGACGAGTGCCCCTTGCTTGTTGATGTACCACATTGTAGTGGTGTTGTCTGTTCTGACCTGTACCACTTTGTTCTGAACAGATGCAGAAAAAACCTGAAGTGCTAGAAAAACAGCTCTGAGTTCCAACAGACTGATGTGGGCAGAGATTCCTGGGGGACCACAATCCCTGGGTGGTGAGGTAGCCCATGTGAGCTCCCCATCCCAAGAGGGCCCATCTGTAATAAGGGTCAAGGAGTGAGATTGAGGGATGAAAGGACCCCCTGTCTCAGATTGCTCCGATCCTGCCACCACAGGGGCCTGGATCAGGGTTCGAGTTACTGGGACCAATTTGGTTAGAGGATCTCTCCTTTGAGACCAGAAGGCTCTCAAATGGAACTGAATGTCCCTCATCTGAAATCTTGCTCCTTGCACTACAGCTGTGGAAGCAGCCATGTGGCCAAGGAGCGCAGAAAGTGCCTTGCTGGTCGAGACCTGCAGAGTGAAGGAGGAGGCCAGAGCCACCAGGGTCTTTACTCTTCTAGAGGAAGGAGCTCTGGCCTGCTGTAGGTCCAGTTCTGCGTCTATGAAGGTGAGCAGCTGAACAAGCTCTAGAACTGACTTTGGAAGATTGAGAAGAAAACCTAGAGATGTAAGCAGCTGCTGGGTAACCTGAAGGTGTGATTTGACTGGGTCTGGAGACTGACCCACAATGAGCCAGTCGTCCAGGTAAGGAAAGATGGCAATCTTTTGCCTTCTTAAGTGAGCAACTGCTACTGCCAGGCATTTGGTGAATACCCTTGGGGCAGAGGTGAGGCCGAAGGGCATTGCTCTGAACTGGTAATGGCCTGAGGGCAGTTGAATCTGAGGTACTTTCGGTGGGAGCTTCTGATGAGAACATGGAAGTAGGCATCCTTGAGGTCCAGGGACACTAGCCAGTCCCTGGCCTTAGGGAGGGTAAAATAATTCCCAGAGTCACCATTTTGAATTTTGGTTTTAAAGGTGCTTGTTTAGGTATCTTAGATCCAGGATGGGCCGCCATTCTCCTGTCTTTTTTGGGGTAAGGAAGTACCTGGCGTACAGACCTTTGCCCTGGTGTAGGGGAGGAACCCTTCCTACAGCTCTGAGAGCCAGGAGGGTTGAGACTTCTGTTTCCAAAGCAAGAGCCTCTGATGGATTTGCAGGTGGAAAGGATCTGGTTCTCATCTTTGGAAATTTTTGAAGCCGAGAACCAGTCCCTGGCTTACTACTTCCAGGACCCACTTGTCTGATGTTAAACACTCCCAGTCCTGGACCAAGTAAGCCAGCCTGCCTACAGGTAATGGAGAATCGGCCCTGGGCATCCCATCAGGGTGCCTGTTTGGCAGGAGCTTTAGGCTGAGGGTGGGAGCAGGCCTGCTGCGTACCCGTCTGCCTCTCCCTCTGAAACCCCCTCTGGGCATAAGCTGAAGAGGAGGCCTGGGCTTGGTAAAGGCCTATGAAAAGGCCTGCCCCTGCCCCTGGAAGAGCTGCCTCCTGAGGGTGGCTTGCCTCTCCTTGGCCTGTGCACTCCTATAAGTGGTCCTATACTCATCCATTTTCTTCATGTAATTCTCTGTCTGCTCCCAAACAGAAATTACCCCTAACAGGAAAATCCATGGCCTTAGCCTGGGTATCCTGTGACAGGCTAGTACACCTGAGCCAAGCCATTCTCGAAAAGCCACAGATGTAGCCATGACTCTTGAAGATACATCATTAGAGTCCACTGCAGCATGGAATTGCACCTTGGATGCCTCAATACCATCAGCAGCCACCTGTTCCAGCTCCTTGGCAAGCTGGCCAGGGACCTGTTTCGCTAAAGCCATTACAGTATCCCATCTGGATTTCTGGTATCTTGCAACATAGGCCATATAATTTGCCTGTCTGAGTCCCAAGGATGCTGCCATGTATTGCTTCTTTGCCATGGCATCAATCCTCCTGGAGTCCTTGTCAGTGGGGTGTGAAGCCAAAGGAATATTTGCCTTATCACAGGCTGCAGCCTGCACTACCCCAAAATGGCTGCATTGTTGTGAAAGAAAATCTGTTATCAGGACCTGACAAAGTGTACCTCCTGTCCATCTTTTTATCTACAGGAGGCACAGAATTAGGAGCTTTTAAAATTGTTATTGTTTGTTTCCTAAAAGATTTATGTAAAGGGATGGACAATCTCCTGCACTCTGGGATATCCATCATCTCTGCATAGTCAGGCTCCTCTTGCTCATCCAAAGCCTCCTCTAAAGGAAGCTGGAGGGTCTCAGCAACTTTTTTATAAAACAAAAAATGAGAAGGGGACTCAGAAAGCCTAGGGGGAGATTCACCTAAAGGTCTGTCTGGGGAGATGTCTGGTTCAATGGGCACATCCAGACTTTCAAAGTCACATTCGTACTGATCATAATCATCCTCCCCCTCCTCTGGTTCATAAAACTCTTCTATATCATATTCTTGAACCGGTGGAACCGACCGAACTGACCTTTTGCCAGATAGTGGCAGTTCGGAGGGAACCGGGGACAGTGACTGGACAATCTTTATTGCCCTGGCTATCTCTGCAGCAGTTGGAGAAGGAATTTTGGACTCCACACCTGCTGACTCTAGTCCTCTTTGCTGGAACTGGCTCCTCCGAGTCAGCTCTTCGTTTGTCCGAGGAAGTATCGCCCTGGTCAGAGGGCACTCCCTCCGGTTCTGTTGGCACCGAACCGGGCTGGCCATCCGGGTCAGCGGACTTTTTGGCCTCTCATTCCCTGAGCCTACCAACTCTCTTATCCAGGGTAGCTGCAGGGAAATTCTTGCAAATCTGGCAGTCTGCATTGAGGTGGTCAAACCCAGACAATAAACACATGTGGTGTGTGGTCAGCCTTGGCAAAGGCTTCCCCACAGACACTACAGTGTTGAAATAGTGACCCGTTTTTTCTTTTGGGTTTCTCAGACATAAAGCCAGCCTAACCAAAACTTGCCCTTTTGATGGCAGTGCCAGGCAAGACACCTTATCGGTTCCCAACCGTGTCACGGGTCGTGGAAAAAACCGTAACGAAATCAGTTTTTTTTTTTAGAAGCGATAAGAACCGGGAACCGCACTCTAACAAGCCTTAAAAGGCTTCAAAACCAAGTTTAAATATAATTCGATCGGTTCAAACCGAACTGATAAACATTTACAAGTTCCACACAGAAAAATCTATCTATTACTTACAATACCATAGACAGAGCTTGAACCGATCGGTTTGCGGTTAAAATAAATAATATCGCGGTTAAATTCAACCGAGAAAAGACGCTTTAAACCGAGGAAATGAACCGAGCAGCAGGAGGAATCTCCAGAGCGACTGTTCAGTGAGGCAGAGTAAAGAATCTGACGGTTTCGGTTTGAAACCACCCTAACAGAGCTTCTTTAACCGAGCTTGCGCTCTAAGTTCCATGCTCTGCATGGAAGTTAACTCTTTCACCTCTGGAGCAGTTCTAATGGTGGGACAAACTGCATCTGTCATAATATAGCAAGACTTCATGTTGTTTGAAAGACCTGAACCGACCGGTTGCGGTTAAAATAGGATATTTATCAGCCTCTTTGGCCATGAGACAAGCTACTTTTCAAGCTTATGCTGCCCAGTATCAAAAATCTCTGTGGCAGTCAGTACTGGAAATGTCCATGAAAGCCCCCTCACCCTTGTCTAAAGACCTGACTGAAACTGCCAGGTTTATCCTGGAGGCGGCAAGTACCAGTTCCAGATGGCTGCTGATTCTAACGACACTGCAGCTAGATGGATGGTTAACACTGTGTGCACAGAGAAGGTTTGCTTGGCTTAGGGCCACTAACCTTACTCAAGATACTCAATCTAAGGCCCGGATTTTCCCTTAGAGAGAAACTCTGTTTTTGGGGAATCCACGGTTGCATACATGAAAAAAGTGAATGAATATAAGGCCACCTGTAGAAGCAACTCTAAGCAGCATGCTTCACCATCAACTAGGCCCTATGGAAGGGGGGGGGGCCGGGGAAGGTCTTTTATGACCAAACCTTTCTTCCAGCCAGTAGCCATGCCCCAGTACCAGCAGTATCCACAACAGGGATACTCTAGGGATAGGGGTAGGAGGGGCTCCAGGAGGAGTTCTTAAACCCAACCAAAGCAAAACCCCTGAGGATCAGGCCGCCTCCTCCCTTCCTGTCGGAGCCAGACTCTCCCACTACCTCCAGGCTTGGCTAAGCATCATCACAGACAAGTGGGTGCTGGAGGTAGTGGGTCAGGGTCCGTCTTTGGACTTCAGATCTTTTCCTCTTCAGAAAACCAGGGTTTCTAGGGAAATGGATATGTTCAATCCACACTTACTTGCAGGTTCCTTGCCGCTTTAAATCTTGTCAGAAGGTCTTCAGGCTGGCTTCTCCCATCCATCCGGGTGGCAAAACTCTCGGCTCCGCCCCATGATGCCAGATCTTCCTTACTGCTTGGAAGCTCAGGTTGTCTCCTTTGTGCTCTGCATTTTAGGCCTGGATCCAAACTCGTTGGTTAAACCGAAACTCTGAGTTAAATTTACTAGACTTCGGTCTTTTTCTTTCTTCACGGCTGCGATGTACAAATCGACTCCTGGATTTCGGCGGCGCCCTTGTGGGCAGAAGATGTCTCGGACCGATCTGCACTCCACGTGCGTTTAGTGCCTTGGGCTCGATCACGATCCGCAGGCCTGCGAAGTGTGCAAGTCCTTCTCTGTCAACGTTCTTGAAGACCGTGCTGCCAGACTTCAAATTGGGCGCCCCGAGAGACATATTCCTCTGGTAAAATCGAAGGAGGCCCGTTGGGCAGTGTTTGGCGGCGGGCTCGGCTGAGCAACTTGAGCAAATGACTGCCCTCGAGGAGGAGGCAGCCCAGGCCGCATCTTCTTCTTCCTTGGTCGCGGCATTTATCCCGCTCTCCTTGGGCTCCTCCTACTCTGCTTCTTTCAAGGAGCTTTGTCAGTCCCTCTCTACTAAGGGAGAGGGGCCATTGGGACATTCCTCTCGGTCCAAGAAAAAGGACTCAAAGGGTATGTCCCACCATCGACGTTCGTGGGAGCGGGAGAGGTCCCCTTCCCCGGAGAGTCCACACTCTACTTTGGTCCAGGTTGCGGCTAAGGCCGCTGGCTTCACGGTGTCCCTGTCAGGTCAGCTGGCTGAGACACCCATCGACGCAGTCGAGATTTTTCTCGACCCGTTGGACAGGCTGTCGACTGGAGAAGCCGAGAACCCTTCACCAGTTCCCCCGGTGGAAACCGAGGACTTGCCTGTGCCTCCTATGCCGGAGTCCCCAGTTAAGGTTTCAGAGCCGATGGAGGAACGGGTTCCCCCCGCTCCCTCCCAGACCCACCCTTGGAAACACCGACGGTCTCGGCCCTCTTCTCGGTCCAGCCGATCCACTCGGAAATCGGCGGTCTTGAATCTCGGCTGGAAGCGGCGGCGCGCTCATCTCATCCTCCTCGGTGGATAGGCTCTACGCAAGTTGCTTCAGCCTACGAGGGATCTGATGCGGCAGCAACTCCTTTGACGGAAACAAGCAGACTCCGTTGCCTTCCCCAGCCATTAAGTGTGCTGTCACCTGAGCGGCCAAAACAACCCCTCGTGGTCATCGAGGAGCCGAAGCCGGCGCCGGTTGTTCGGCCGAAACCAGCTGCACCACCCATTGTGGTGGAACCCCTGCCTCCTCAACCAAAAACTGGGGCTCCGACCAAGGATTCTCGGTCGGGTCAGGGGTTGCCCCATCAGTTGTCGGTTACCCTCACTCCCGATCGTCCTCGGCAGATGGAAGGTGGCTCAGGCCCTCGGCAGCTGTTTGCAGACTTCTCTGAGTCTGACGATGACTCTTCCCTGTTCTCCAGGCCTCTCGACCTGGAGTCCACTGGGGGACAGTCGGTGGGCGAGAGCCCATCCTCGTTCATGGGATTGCTTTGGCTCATCTCAGAATCTACTGGGATGAAGCTCGAACCCGCGTCAAAGTGGGCCAGGTATCCCCTCACGGAGATACTGGACCGAGGGGATTCTCCTACGGAGGCCTTTCCTGTGGCTGAAGCCATTGTGGGCCCGGCCCTGGAGCTATGGCAGCGGCCGGCTTCTTGTCCAGCTCCCTCGGCCAGGATGGCCAGGAAGTATACCATTCCCACTGGCTCACTCTCCGGATTCTCAGAGCACCCCTCTGCAGAGGGATTGGTGACAGACAGTGTTTTCTGGCGCTCAGGAAACGCTCGGGACGTGGACAAGCCACCTGATAGAGTCCAAGAAACTGGACTACTCCGGGCGTAAAGTATACGCTGCGTCCTCCTTAGGCCTTCGTCAGGCTATTTTGGCCGTACTGATGGCACATTTTCCCACACCCTTTTGGGCTTCCTGGATGAGGTGATTCCTCATCTCCCGACTGACCTCCACACTACGGTTAAGCAGGTGCGGGATCAGGGAAGGGCGGTGGCAAAGCAACAGCTCCAAACTGCTCTTGACATTAGAGACTCTTGTGCCTGGTCAGTAGCGGCTGCAGTGGCCATGCGCCGCAGAGCTTAGCTGCGGATCTCCACCTTCACGTCGGATACCCAGCACAAGCTGGCAGACGTTTCCTTCCTGGGTACCGACTTGTTCGGTCCCGGGGTGGAGGGTCATTTGCAGAGGATCGAAAATTCCAGTGCCACCTTGGACTCGGTCACATCTGCCCAGAAGGACAAAGGCCGCCAGCAGCAGCGTAAGCCCTTTCGGCCTTCTGCTGCTGCGGCACATCCGGCCCAGCAACACCAGCATCAGGGCCAGCAGGCTCGCACTTGGTACCCCAAAGCCAAGCCTGCAGCTTCCTCCAGCAGGAAGCAGGGAGGGAAAGGTCCAGGAGGTCCCTCGGCTGGTCCTTCCTCCAAGCCTGCCCAGTGACTGGTTGAGGGGTGTCATCCCCAGCCTCGTCGCTCCCCCCGGATTCCCCCCGTGGGGGGATGGCTCCGCCACTTCCTTTCCGCCATCACCATGGACCGCTGGGTGTTGGAAGTGGTAGGGAAGGGTCTGCCTCTGGAATTCGAGCGGGGGGGGGGCTATGGGGTCCACAGCCTCTCTGTCGGCTCATCAAGCCGACATTGCTCTGCTGCTCAAGAAGGAGGTGATCAGGGAGGTGGTGGATCCTCCACCAGACCCAGGGTTTGTGTCCAGGTATTTCCTGGTCCCGAAACGGATGGGAGGCTGGCGCCCCATTCTAGATCTACACGACCTGAACAAGTTCCTAAGGTCTTGAACCTTCAGGATGGTCACTCTGGCACAGATCATTCCATCCTTGGAACAAGGTGTGTGGTTCTGTTCTCTGGACCTCCAGGACGTGTTCTTTCACGTCCCAATCCGTCTGTCCCACCAGCGATTCCTCCGTTTCAGAGCGGAGGGGTCCCTTTACGAGTTCCGGGGCCATGCCCTTCGGCCTCTCTCTCCAGCTCCCAGGGTCTTCACCAAATGCATGGCAGTGGTGACAGCATTCCTGTGGCGCTGAAGGGTCCGGGTGTACCCTTACCTGTATGACTGGCTGATTGCAGCCCCCTCCAGACCGGAGGTGGAGCGATCCAAGGATCTGGCCCTCCAGGTCTGCTCTCAGATTGGCCTCCTCATCAACGAGGCCAAGTTGGAACTCGTGCCAAAGCAGGTGATTCAATTCATTGGGTCAGAGCACAGCTCCCGGTGGACAGGGCCCAGGTTCTTTCCTCCTTTGTCCATTCATTTCTAGTTGGGCAATTGTGCCCTGCCCGGGACTTCCTGCGCCTCCTGGGCCTCATGGCGGCCTGCACCAGTGTGGTCCGTTGGGCCCGTTGGCACATGCGTCCCCTACAGTGGGGATTGGCCTGCCAATGGTCACAGCGCTCCGGTCCTCTGGACCAGCCAGTGGCGGTGACCCAGGAGATGTGGAACGCTCTCCAGTGGTGGATCGTTTCAGCTCGTCTGTAGGGGGGCATCCCGTTTGTCCGCCCCGAGCCGACAGTCACTCTAACGACCAATGCCTCTCTGATGGGTTGGGGTGTCCATCTGGGGGAGCACAGAGCGCATAGCCTCTGGTCCCCTCAGGAGTCTCGATGCCACATCAACCTGCTGGAGCTTCGAGCGGTTCGACTAGCCCTCACTGCCTTCGCTCCATTGTACGGGGTCAAGTGGTCCAGGTCCAGACGGACAATACCACGACCATGTACTACCTAAACCGCCAGGGCGGGACGCGCTCCTTGCCCCTGTACAAGGAAGTTCTCTGCACTTGGTCCCTCGTCAGCAGACTGGAGGCAGATCTCCTAGCCATCCACGTGGCGGGAGCCTCCAACACTCTGGCCGATGCCATAAGCCGGATAGGTGCTGCATCTCACAAGTGGTCTCTCCTGCCGGAGGTAGTACCCGATCGGTTCTCCCACTGGGGCACACCTCAGGTGGACCTATTTGCCTCCAGGGAGAATGCGAAGCTGAGGCTCTTTCATGCCCGCCCCCCTCAGCAGGGCTCGGTGCAGGGGGATGCCTTCTCGAGGCCGTGGACCCTGGGCCTCTTCTACGCCTTTCCCCCATTTCCCTTGATCCACAAGGTGCTTCTCAAGGCGAGGAGGGACAAGGTGCAGGTGATTCTGGTAGCCCCAGACTGGCCCCGCCAGTTCTGGTATCCAGATCTCCTCAGCCTCAGCTCCAGGCTCCCAAGGCAGCTTCCAGCCTGTCTGGACCTGATCTCAGTCAACCAGGGGAAGGTACTCCACCCAGACCTTCAATCCCTGCACCTGACGGCCTGGTTCCTGAGCGGCTAGAGTTCCAGGCCTTGGATCTTTCCGACGAGGTCCTCAACGTTGTTGAGGCATCCCGTAAGGAGTCGACCAGAAAATGCTACGCCTATAAATGGAAGAGATTCTCCATTTGGTGTCAGGATAAAGGGCTGGACCCTTCCTCCTGTTCCTTGGCCAGCATTTTGGACTACCTGTGGTCCCTTTCTCAGCTAGGGCTTTGGTCGATGACCCTTAAGGTGCATCTGGCAGCCATCTCTGCTTACGGTCAGCGGGCGGAGAAAACATGATGGAGTGATACGGAGAAGGTCGGTCCAGTGCTTTTTCAAGGTCTTGATCACATATCCCCTCTGGTGCGAGAACCTCCACCTCCGTGGGATCTACTGCTGGTATTGGCTAAGCTCATGGGCAAGCCATTCGAACCGATGCATAGGTGTGACATCTCACCTGTTGTGGAAGACCGCCTTCTTGGTGGCTATCACGTCAGCCAGAAAGATGGGAGAGCTCCAGGCGCTTTCCATAGAGTCTCCTTATCTGGTCTTCCACAGGGACAAGGTTGTCCTGCACCCCCACTCGAAATTCCTTCCAAAGGTGGTGTCGGAGTTTCACCTTAACCAGGTCTTGACTCTGCCGGTGTTCTACCCCAATTGCACCTTGGAGGCCGAATGTAGATTCCATACTTTGGACCCTAGAAGAGCGCTCTCTTATTACAAGGGGCAGACGGCTGAAGTTCGGGGAGAGGTTCGCCAGCTGTTTGTCACCTACGCTGAAGCCGCACCTGGCAGACGTGCAGCCAAGCAGACGATAGGCAGGTGGGTCACCTCCTGCATAGATCTGTTCTATAGGTTGGTGGGCATGGAACCTCCCAAAGGGATAAGAGCTCATTCTACCTGCCATACCGCTGCTTCGGTGGCTGCTTCCAGGGACGTCCCTATCCAGGAAATCTGCAGGACTGCTACCTGGAAGTCGGCACACACCTTCATTACCCACTACCACATTGACCTAGAGTCACGCCGGGATGCTGGTTTTGGGACCTCGGTTCTCCAGTCCTTATTTCCCAAGTAGGGAGTGCGCCTTGCCTCCCTCCTCCGAGAGAACTGCTAGGAGTCTACCAGTAAGTGTGGATTGAACAACATATCTATGTCCCTAGAAATACAGGTTACTCACCTGTAACAGGAGTTCTAGGAATGGTATATGTTGTTCATCCACCTAACACCGACCTCCTGGCTTGGCAACCTGGCTTCCAGAGTTAGATCTGGCGTCATGGGGGCGGAGCTGGGAGTTTACCACCCGGGTGGGTGGGAGGAGCCAGCTTGAAGACCTTCCGGCAAGATTTAAAGCGGCAAGTAACCTGCCAGTAAGTGTGGATGAACAACATACACCATTCTTAGAACTCCTGTTACAGGTGAGTAACCTGTATTTACTGCTCACCTCCTCTAGCAGAGAGGGCATTGCTAGAAGCAGAGATCCAAAAGTTGTTACATCTCAGAGCAGTGGAATTAGTCCTTACCAGCCTGAGAGGAAGAAGTTTTTGCTCCAGATACTTCCTAACAACAAAGAAAAGTGGGGCATGGCGGCCAATACTGGATCTCAGAGCTTTGAACAAGCATCTGAAAAAAACAAAGTTCAAAATGGTCACTTTGGCTCGAATATTGCCAACAATCCAAAAGGAGGGACTGGCTAGTATCACTGGACTTGAAAGACTCCTATTTCCACATACCCAAAAGGAATATTTCAGAAAATACCTCAGATTCAGGCTTCCTTCAGGCCACTATCAGTTTTCAGCTCTTCCTTTCGGTCTCTCCTCAGCACCAAGGGTGTTCACAAAGTGCCTAGTTGCATATCTAAGAAGACAGGGAGTGACTGTTTTTCCTAACCTAGATGATTGGCTGGTGGTGGGAAACTCACCAGACCAAGTAAGGAACTCCCTAAAAATCACCCAAGTCCTCTTAGAGTCTCTGGGTTTCATAATAAATCAATGGAAATCAGTCCTAACCCCTGCTCAAACTCTGCAGTTTATAGGGGCAGAAATCAACACACTTCATTGCAGAGCCTTTTTACCCTTCGACAGGGTGCAAAGTCTTCAGTCAGTAGCAAATTCTTTTGTCCTGAACAGCTCAAAAACTGCAAGACAGTTTCTGCAGCTACTAGGTCATATGGCTGCATCCACAGGCACAGTCCAGGGATCTAGATTCCACATGCAAGACATCCAGTTTCACCTCAGGGCTCACTGGAGTCAGAAAAAAGACCCTTTTTCAAAACTTATACCAGTGACAGGCCCACTATTAAGGGCCCTCTTGTGGTGGAAACAGGAATCCAATTTAAGGCAAGGAGTGCCTTTCCAGAAAGAGAACCCCTCTTTGGTACTCACAACAGATGCATCCCTGTTGGGCTGGGAGCCTTATAGGAACACGCGCCCAGGGAATCTGGTCAGCAGCAGAGTCCCTTCAGCACATAAACTTACTGGAGCTAAGGGCAGTGTTACTAGCCCTAAAGGTATTTTCTTCACAGATCATGGGCAGAGTGGTTCAGATCAGAACAGACAATACCACCACAGTGTATTACATAAACATACAGGGAGGCATCAGGTCAGGCCTCCTCTGCACAGGGTCCATGAAGATCTGGACACTGGCTTACTCTCTGAAGGTCTCTTTACAGGCAATTTACTTGCCAGGAAAGGACAATACTTTGGCAGATGTACTAAGCCGCATCAACCAGGCCCATCACGAATGGAGTCTGAACAAGCAGGGTGGTAAGAGTTATTTTCAGAAGGTGTGGCACTCCACAGATAGACTTGTTCACATCCCACCAGAACCACCAACTACCTCAATACTGCTGCAGACCACCAGCACAGGGCACAGTTCCTTTGGATGCCCTGGTTGTGGACTGGACAGGCAGGCACCTGTATCCTTTTCCCCCTGGTTTTCAGGGTGTTACTGACTAAAGTCCCTCTCAGCATACCTGATCTTGGTAGCTCTGGATTGGCCCAGGCAGCCATGGTACTCTGTTCTGCTCTCCATGTCTGTCAACAAACCGATACAGTTGCCCCTCAGACACAGTCTTCTGACTTCCAATTGGGGAACATTGTTGTACCTGAATCTCGGGTATCTTCATCTCAAAGCATGGCTCTTGAAGAATTAGAGTATGCAGATTTAAATCTTTCAGAAGCTGTCCTAAAGATTTTGAAGGGTTATAGAAAACCCTCCACACAGAAAACTTATTCTTCCAAATGGAAGAGATTTTCTCTCTGGTGTTCCAGTATGAACCTTATACCATGAAAACCTGGAGTTTCAGTAGTCCTGTACTATCTCACTCATTTGCATTCACAAGGTTTGCAACCCAGTTCACTTAAGGTTCATTTAGCAGCGGTATCTGCCTACCTTTCTGTGGGCACCAAGGAATCAGTGGCATCTGATAAACTTTTCAAAAGGTTTTTAAAGGACTAATGCATTTACACCCACCTCACGGGGCACCAGTGCCTGCTTGGTATTTGAATGTGTGTATAGCCAAGCTCATGGGCCCTCCCTTTGAACCCATGGCTACTGCCCACTTGGAAAACGGTCTTCCTAGTGGCTGTTACTTCTGCAAGGAGAATTAGCGAGCTCCAGGATCTCTGCATTTACCAGGACTATATCTCATTTCACAGAGATAAGGTAGTCCTCAGAACGGACAGTTTCTCCCTAAAGTGGTTTCAGATTTTCATCTGAACCAGTCAATCACTCTACCTGTCTTTTTCACAGACCGCACCAGTTCTGGTGAAAGAAGATTACACAGTGTGACACAGTGTGGATGAGAAAAGGGCTGTCAGCTACTATACGACAGCCACTAAAGGCGTTAGGAAAAATGGAAAACAACTTTTCCTTACATATGGGGATGCAGGAAAGGGTAAACCAGCCTCAAAAAGATCCATTTCTCGGTGGATAGTCCAGTGTATTCAGTTCTGCTACACTAAGGCAGGTAAAGATCCCCCAAAAAGGATTGAGGGTACATTCAACAAGAGGAACAGCTGCTACCCTTGCAGCTGCCAGGGAGGTTCACTTGGTGGACATTTGTAAAGCAGCTACCTGGAAAACAGTACTCACCTTTACAAAACACTATAACCTGGATATTTTATCCAGGGGTGATGCTAGGTTTGGCACAGCAGTCCTGCAGTCTGTTTCCAAAATAAGTTCTGTGCCCACCTCCAGTAGTACTGCTTGGTAGTCTGCACAAAGTTATGAATATACTGAGCATTACTGGGGTTAGTAGAAAAAATTACTCACCATAGTAATTTTATTTCTTCCCAGTGATGCTCAGATATTCATAACTCCCTTCCTTCCTCCCCTTCCAGGACTTCAGCCCCTGCACTCCGCATGCTGGTGCCATCAAGCCATATTATATCTCTTGCATTTTCCTCTTTTAATCATTTTAAACTGGAGTTTTCAGTGTTCTCTTTTACAATTTTATTTGATGTGTGTTTTGTCAAGAGTTAACCTCCTTTTGGAGGCTTATTCTAAATTTATGCTTTAATTAGGGGAACCCCTCTTTTATACAGTTTAATTACATTAGTTTCCTAATGCCCGACTTCCAGGCTTCTCACAAATCTGAATAGGTTAGAACACTACAGTTGGTAGATGCAGTATTTGAAAGATGCTCGCGTGCAAAGAATTCCATTCATTTGCATGTGTTCCATCTCTCTGGGCAGTCCAACCCTCCAGGCTTACTGCACAAAGTTATGAATATCTGAGCATCACTGGGAAGAAATAAGATTACTATGGTAAGTAATTTTTTCTTTTACCCGATGATCCAGCGAGCCTCAACTAGGCCAGGGGCCCCTCAATTTCTTTAACCCAAACAATGGTTTAGTAATCCTCCATGAGCTACAGCTCAGCTGATTCTGCAAGGGATCCAGCAAGCCTTGTCTAGGCCAGGGACCCCTCGATTTCTTGAACGTAAACAGTGGTTCAGAAATCCTCCATGAGCTACAGCTCAGCTGATTCTGCAAGGTACTAGCCCGGACTTTTGGATTTGGTACCAGTGGAAGCTGATTTCTAAGTGGCCCACACTATCTCCTGCTGAACACATCTCTAACTACTGTATCTCCCTTTGTGTCTCTAGTTGAATTTATGTGCCAGGGTTTAATAATTTGTTTAATCCTTAGTCATTTTAAGTTCTGAGTTGATATTACTGTTGACTTTTCCATGAGCAGATTATATCCTCTCACCACTAGAGGGCTATATCTCTGTTAGCAGCTCCTATCCTATCCGGTACATCACACACACTGTTCTTTTATCATCGCAATGCTCCCTCCTCAGTGGGCTCTCCTTTTCCTCTCTCTCTCTCTCTCCCTTCTTAAAAACTAGATAAGCCTACCATCCACTCTCACCTCTAACCACTTGTGCTTCTAGCTCCAATCTACTTACAGGGGTTAAATGCAGACGCTCTCTCACCATCTGTAAACACACCTCTCGAACAACAGCTGATTGGTCGGCCCTGTCTTTACTGCCTTGCTTTGCTCTCCGGGCACTGCACCCATTGACTTTGCATTAGTTTTGCACAAACTTTCACCCACCCCACCACCTTACTTAAATAGACCTCTAACCCCGCCTTCCCTCTTGCATACCCTGCCTCCCACTGCCTGTTGGCCAACACTTGTAGCTTCCTCGGCTCTGCCTATGCCTCCCAACCCCTTCTCTTATCCCATGTAGTGTTTACTGATTGAGGTGCTCTCTTTCTCAATCTCTCTATCTGCGTCCTGCTAGCCAAGTTACTCCCTCCTGTTCAACTCGTTTCCCCACCCCCTACTGTGCTAGTACGCAAGCCATGCGGGTTCTCTCTGACTTTCTCTCGCCTCTCCTCCTCCTCCTTGCCCTGCCCCCCCTCTCTCCCTGGTCCTAGCCACCCCCACCCTGCCACCTTCTACTCTGGTTTCCACTGCTACTCCAAGGGAACCCTCCACTTCCACTCAAGACTTGTGCTTGGTCCACCGTTTGGATATTTCTGGTTACTTACCCCAACCACTACTCTCAACTAGTGTGGCCACCTCTCTACACTGTACCACCTTGCAGTCCATATGCGATACCGCCTGGAACCTTCCAACCTCTACTCCCGGAAACAACAATCAAAACTATCTCTAAGAGCTGCGACTCTGCTCCTTAAAACTCCTACTCCTCCTCCTTCTCATCTCAGGCGGCGTCCATCCCAATCCTGGCCCTAGAAGCTCAGGCCACACACAAACTCCAGGTGCCCTTATCCTTGCAACCATTAATATCTGCAGCGTACTACCAAAGCTAGATGCAGTCCAAGCCTTCATATGCCAACACAACCCTGACATCCTTGCAGTGGTGGAAACTTGGCAGACGCCTAAAGTTCAAACAACATGAAGTCTTGCTATATTATGACATATGCAGTTTGTCCCAGCCTTAGAACTGCTCCGGAGGTGAAAGAGTTAACTTCCATGCCAGGCATGGAATCTTGAGCGCGAGCTCGGTTGAAAACACTCTGTCTGTTGATCTTCAAACTGAAACTGTCAGATTCTTTATTCCGCCTCACTGAACAGTCGCTCCGGAGATTCCTCCTACTGCTCGGTTCATTTGTCTGTTAAAAAAGCGTTACTTCTCGGTTTTCTAAACCGCAAGTATATTTTTTGGCCATGCTATCCATTTTTCTGGAGTCCTTCTCCGGAGGGTGAGAGGACAGGGGGACTCTGGCTTTGTCACAGGCTGTCTGCTGTATAACCCCTTGATGGTCAGGGTGGGAGAAAAAGTCTGCTCCCATTCTGTCCAACTGATACTTTTTATCTATTCTTCTATCAATAAGAAAAAGAGAATTAGGGGTTTGTAGAAGTTTCAGGGTGTCCTTTTTGAAAAATTTGTAAACTGGCAAGTGGGCGGCTTTGGTGGGTGTCAAACCCATCATACTCAAGTATTCAATTTTCTCCTCATCCTCAATTTGTTCTGAAGTACTAATATCTAGAGCAGCTGCCATTCTCCTAACAAATGTAAAGTGGGATGAGTAATCCTCTGACACCCTGGGAGGCGAACCAAACTCCTGCTCAGGAGAAACCTCTGGAGGGATAGGTTCATCGTCCTAAAAAGGATCCTCCTCCTCTTCATAATACTGCTCCTCCTGTAAAGAAGGGAGCACACCCATGCTGGCCTGGGGACCCTGGGTAGGGGCAGGCTGCTGGGGAACAATATTTTGCAGTGCCTGGATAATTGTAAGGGCCTGGGCTATCTCTTGAGCAGAGGGCATGTCAGGCAACTGAGCAGAAGTCCCTGGTTTAGCAGGGGAGGATTCTGCATGCTTAGTTTTCTTAAGTTTCTTTGAGGGAACTGGGGAGTCAGCCGGTTCTTTCCCTCTTTTTGGCCCTTTGTCACCCATCTCAGGGGCAGGGGTAAGCAAACTTGTGGTTTCAGCCACAGCAGATTGAGGTGCCAGCTGGTCAGAGCCCGAGGGACCCCTAGGAAATTTCGTGTTTAGCCTTTCAAGGAGTTTTTCCACAGTTTTTTCTGGGAAAGTCTTGCAAATTTCACAATCCTGATCCAGATGTTCAAATCCCAGACAAGCCACACATAAGGTGTGCGTGTCTGCTTTTGCAAATACATCTCCACATTTTAAGCAATTTTTGAAACCGGGTTCTCCGGCTCTCTTTTTAGGTTTATCTGACATGGTAATGATCAGAAAGGCAAGAAAAATGAAAATTACTTACCTACCATAATTATGATCTTTCACCATTCATCACTGCTGGGTACTCGGCGGAAGTCGGACGAGTGATTTTTTTTTTTATAGGTGGGTGGAGCCGACGCACCATCGGCGCCGCCCTCGAGGCCGACGCACTGTGTGGCGCTCACGGGTTGGCTATTAGGCTGCGTCGACTCTGCCTGCCAGTTCTGAGTCGCCAGAGACGTGGGAGTGGAGGGTAGGACAAGGAAGTCCAAGGGAAAGGAAAAGCTATATGAACCAAAAGAAGAAATAACGAACAGAGAGGACAGAAAGGGAGAAAAGTTGGAAACTAAAGGGATTGGGAGGGGCCCCAATCTCTGGAAAAGGAATAGGGAGGTAGGGTGGGTAAAGAATTTAGGAAGAGAAGGGAGAAGGTTAACACATCCCAGACCCTGGCCCGTCTCCAGATTATATAGGAACTGCAAGGAGTAGCCAAAGACTTTCTGCCAGAATTCAAGGCACAGAATAGCTGGCAAACACTCCAGATAAGCAGAGTCGGCTATTCTGGAAGAAGGACAGGGTACAGAGAGAATCAGCACCCTCTCAAGGAAAGAACAAGGAGAAGTAGGTTGGATGGGAACAGGGAGGAGGAGAGAAAGGAGGGCAACTGTCAACTCCCACCCCACAGGGGTGGAGCCAAAGCACTGGAGAAGGAGTGCCCCCTGCTGTCCCTCTACCGGAACATTATCCCCTGTGCTGCCTATTCTACCCCACTCCTGAAAAGAAAGGAGAGGGTGAGGGATGAGCACAGAGAGGAGGAGGACCCAGAGACTGAGGCCCCAGGGGATGGAGGGTGGGATCGTGATGAATGGTGAAGATACACAGAAGATCATAATTACGGTAGAGTGCGTGATTTTCATATTTTATCTGTGTCAATCCTCACCATTCATCACTGTTGGGTGAGTACAGAGCCCTCCCGAAGGGGGTTTCTTTTACACCCTAAGGGACAAAGTCCCTTAGCTCTCAGTGGGTGACACACTAAGAGGGAGAACCTTCAGGGCCTGGAGAGGCCAGAGAGTGGGAAGAGTGAGACGGGGTCCCCCCCCAGAGGGGGAAGGAAGTTGCCCTGACAAGCGCCGTCTCGCTCTACAGGAGAAGAGATAGGTTCTCTCGTGAGCAGAGTTAATCACCCTACGCCGGGCCAAGGGTGACAACATGGAAAGATGCAGTCATGCCGTCCGCCTCATGCAGATCACTGTCCCTACGACCCTGTTAGCTACTTCGTTGTCATCATAGGATGCCCTCGCTTGGTGCCTTGCTAGCTCCAGGCCACGCGCAGAGTGCAATGGCTTGTCTGGTTTGCTTCGTAGCAGGTAATGAGGCTAGGAGCTGACCTAGCCTGGACCACAAGAACTTGTCATAGGCTGCATAGTGGGCCTGATGTGCAGAAATGGAAAGCAATAACCGCGCCGAGTAGAAAGTCCTCCTACCCCAGAAGTCAAAATCCGAGGAGTCTTGATCTGGGGGCCGGGCCTGATGAAGTGCAAGCCCATCAGGAGTATCCAACTCGCCAATCCGGACTGCGGATGAGGCATGGAACCTGGAGACTCGGGTCGCTAATACCTCTGGCTGAGATCCTTGGGGCAGGGACTCCAGAGAAGGCCTCTGCCAGGAGCATAACGCCACCTCCCGAAAGGGAGCAGGCCAGCGGCAGCACCACAAGGGTGGCCTCGCCAAAAATCGCCTAGAAAGGCGTGTGCCAAGTGCTCAGGATTGCTAATAGTGGCAGGTGTGAGGTGCAAGTCCTCCAACATCCTCACGAGGAAGCGCTGATACTCAGCGAGATCAGCAGCTGGAGAGATGTGGACAGAAGGTACCTCTCCCCCAGAAAAGGGGGATGAAGAGCAGGAGGGCACCGGCTGTTCAGAGGGTGGCTGCCGGGGGGGGGGGGGAGTTGAAAAACCTGAAAGTCCATCGCCCTAACGTAAGCTGGGAACTGAGCAGTCACCGCTCTGAACTGCTCCCAGGAGAGAGGCTCGCTAGGACCAAGGATGCCTGGGAGCACAGGAGAATGTGGCAGAGGAATGGGGGCAGAGCCAAGAAGAGATGAGCGGAGATCTGCACTACGGCTTCTCCCAGAGCCTGGGTAGACCCCCAAAAAAGACCACCGTGCTGACCCCACGCCCCTCGGAGTCCAAAAGAGCTCTCCCTCCTCGAGAGGACCAGCCTAGGTAGCTGACAGCTCTGGGCAGCACCCGAAGGAACTATCCAGGGCACAACACCCTCCCCTCTGGTAGGTGCTCTGATTGTCCCCAAAGTTGGGTGATCTAGGCACACCACAGGTGGGGGTACCACTGCTGAGGGGTCAGTGAACCCACCAAGACCAAGCTGCAGAGCAATGGTGGCCTGCATCACTGCCCGCTGGTCAACACCCCTGACCCCAGTCTTGGTAGCCACTGACCCCACCTCAGAAGGGGGCCGACTCTGGCTGGTCGAGGAGACTACTGGGCTGCCCACCTCAACAGCCAACCCCAAAGGGTCGGACTGTTCATCTGACTCAGAGCTCGATTCCGCCTCCAAGGAGGTAGAGGCCGAGGCCCTGTGCTAAACCATAGGAGGGCGCCCACTGCCATCTTTGCCAAAGGGGCCAGAATCCAAAAGCCGTGCTGTGCCGGTACCAGTGCCCCCTACAGTATCGCGAGCAGAATCCACAGGGGGCACGGCTCCAGCCCGAACAGGAGCTCCAGAGTCAGGACCAGTCACAGCGCCATCTGGCCCCACGGTGCCGCGAGCAGCGCCGAGGAAGAAGACTGCACCGATGATGGCCCCATCGGCGCCACCCAGCTCCACGGCACCGCGAACGATGCTGAGGGCAGGGGCGGCGCCGAGGCAAGACATGGACAAAGACGGTGCCATAGCACAAGCCAGGGCACCACGTAACAAGTCGATGCTGACTGCTCCGTCAGGGCCCATGGCGCCAACCTGGGCCTTGCGAACCACTGGTCAGACACCGTGGGAGCCTTCACCCCCAAAGGGGTGATTGCCGTGGCGGCACCTCCCGCCCGCCCCCCAAAAGGAGCGGGACAGGCCTCCTGTGCCGCGGAAAGAGCCTCGGCAATGGCTAGGCTACTAGTAGCAGAGGCTCCCTCCTCCTCGGTCCGCACAGAACCGGGAAGGGACCCGGAGGAAAGGCCGAGAGAGCGTGGCTTGGCCCGACGAGTGCATGCCCGACCCCCGAAAGTCGGCAGAGCTCGCCCCACTTTCCACGCGCATTGTTAGATGACCCGGCAGTCCACGGAGAAACAGGCATCGCACAAATCCATGTCATGAAGTGGTCCAAGACACGAAAGACACCAGTCGTGCTGGTCAGTGACAGAATACTTTCAGCCGCATGGGCACTGTCTCATGGGGGTCTGACCCGTCCTAGAAGTTTTCTTGCCCTCCGACCAAGACATGACCCAAGGGGAAAACACACACCAAAAACAGACTCGATGTCGCAGAAATATAAAAAAATGGAAAGATCTTACTGGGCGACGTAGAGTATGGCAAAGCAGAACTGGCAGGAACCGAGAGACTTCGGCACCTAAGGAAAATACAGGGATGGCATTCAAGGTTTTTTCAGCATCGATCTAGGCCTCAGTGCAGCAGCTCCACACAAGGTGCGCCCTCTACCGCGGGAGACGAAGAACTGGCAGGCAGGCGGAGTCGACGCAGCCTAATGGCCAACCTGCGAGTGCCACGCAGTGCGTTGGCCTCAAGGGCAGCTCCAATGGTGCATCAGCTCCACCTACCTTAAAAAAAACAACAAAAAAAAACTCCCACGGGGTCCTGACCTCTGGCCGTGTACCCAACAGTGATGAATGGTGAAGACTGACACAGATAAGATCACCAACCGCTAAGTCAATGTAAAGTGCGGTTATTTAAAACTCAAACTTTTTTTTGCGGTCGGTTCCTGAACAGATAGGAACCGGAGAAACCGAACCCAGGAGATGTCAGGTGAACCGGATTAGCGGTTC
Source organism: Neoceratodus forsteri (assembly GCA_016271365.2). Taxonomy (NCBI): domain Eukaryota; kingdom Metazoa; phylum Chordata; order Ceratodontiformes; family Ceratodontidae; genus Neoceratodus; species Neoceratodus forsteri. The sequence continues at coordinate 171,413,442 of JADMNL010000025.1, forward strand.
TGTAACCGATAAGATACGGTTACCAAAAACAAGAATACACAAAAACTAAACTAACAGTTAAACAAAAACAAGGCTCTTTAATCAGAGAACCCAGATAAATTAAAAGACGAACCCGGTACCCCCACGGTTATTCCTAACAACGAGGAACCGGAAAATAAATGTAACTTAAGCAATAAACAAGATTTATACTAACAATTAGAAGAAGCAATAAAAGAAATAGAAAATACTTACGGTTTTATGAATCTTCACGCGAAACAGTAAGACAACCACTCCTAGCGACCAGACTTTCAAGCGGAGAGAAAAATCTGAATAGGTTAGAACACTACAGTTGGTAGAGGCATTATTTGAAAGATGCTCACGTGCAAAGAATTCCATTCATTTGCATGTGTTCCATCTCTCCGGGCAGTCCAACCCTCCAGGCTTACTGCACAAAGTTATGAATATACTGAGCATTACTGGGGTTAGAAGAAAATGTTTTGAGCCAGTGAAAAGGTATTGTTACCCACTTCAGAAAACAAGCTGTTAACGAAGTGGCAAAGACCGTATATGATGCTTGGGCGTACTAGCACAGTTAACTGTGAGGTTGAAATCCCCAACTGAAAAAATCCTACTAAGATATACCATGCTAATCTCCTAAAAATGGGTTGGGAAGATTGGGGGCAAAAAAAAAAAAACCACACCACAGGCTGCTCTGTTAGTACTGCCAGAAACTAAAAAAGAAGATATGGACATATATGGCAGGCTAGAACAAACAAACTTCTGATGTAGTAAACAAACGTTTCCTTAACCACAAGAGCAAACTTGAAGAAACGCATAACTTAGTAAAGGCATTTAACAGTACCTTTACTATGGTACCCAGTCGTGCAAAAGGTGTTGAGCATGTAATAAGGACTGGTTATGCTCGCCCCATTACACAAAAGGCATACAGGATACTAGAGAGGTTAAGAGCAGATACAGTTAAGAAAATAGAATAAAATGAAAAAATTTGGTATAGAAGAGTCGTGAAATATTTGGACATCACCAATGGTGATTGTAAATAAGGAAGGAAGGAGGGGGCTAAGAATCTGCCTTGATTTTAGAAAACTTAATCAAGTGTGTGAATTTGACACCTATCCCATGCCCAGGATAGATGACTTGGTGGACAGACTGGAAGTGCTAAGTACATCAGTACCCTCGATTTTACCAAGGGTTACTAACAGATTCCCCTAGCAAAAGTATCCAGGGACAAAACAGCATTTCCAGCACCTACTGGATTCTATCCATTCACCACCATGCCATTTGGGTTACATGGTACACCTGCCACATTTCAGAGGTACAGCAGGGTTTTAAATAATTGATTAGCAATTTTTTTCTTGGGACAATGCTAACTGTACAGAAAGTATTTATATAAGTTTTCTAGAAGTGTTATGTTTGTTAAACACAATGAGGTGGGGCGCTGATGAGCTGCTAGCTGGATAGACGTGCCTGGGAGCTGCTCCAATACAACGGTCTGTAAAAGTTTAAAAAGAACCACTTTAAAGTTTATTTTATTAACGGTGGTCGCTTAAGTATATGTTAAAAGGTGCCATGGAAGAATATCTGACACCAGGTCCGGGGAAAAGTCAACGTTTGGCCAGAAAAACCGGGAAGAAGTCGGCGGCTGCAGCAGCAAGTGAAAGCGTGGGTATTATATCGCTTTCAATGGTGGAAGTGAGCACGCTAGGCTGCGAGGTGATGGGGCAGGTGATCGAGGCGATGGAACCTCGACTGCTGAAACTGGAGAGCAAAATTGAGCTGAAATTGCAGGAGGTCTTAGAACAGCAAACGCTGCAAGGCAACAGGGTCGGTGAGATAGAAGAAAAAATTACTCACCTTAGTAATGTTGTTTCTTCTAATGGAGTCTTGCTATATTATAGACATTAGCAGTTTGATCCAGCTCTAGAACTGCCCCGGAGTGAAATGGTTAAAACCATTCCAAAATAGAATTTTGGCACGAGAGCAGCTCTATCTGTGTCATTTCAAACTTGAACTGTCAGATCTTTATGAGCCAAACTCACTAAGGTCTGTGTGGAAGCTGTAACCTACACTAGCCAAATGGCTACCTAAATAATAACCATTGATGGTCCCAACGCCCAAGACTCAAGTCAGGGGACCAGAAATACTAACACCATTCTAATAATATGAAAATGGAACATAAGTATAAAACAACACACACACGCGTACACATACACACCCCCAAAGTCCCAAAGGGGACAAAATGCTAAAAGAACATAAGTAGTGCCCACACTAAGTTGCCCGCACCCACCAAGTAGAGGTTCTGAGAGGGGCAGGTTGGAAGGAGATTATAAGCAAGACTCCATTAGAAGAAACAACATTACTAAGGTGAGTAATTTTTCTTCAAACAACATGAAGTCTTGCTATATTATAGACATTAGCAGAATACACAGCAGTACCTCCATGGAGGAGGGCAGAACCTACTTGAGGAATAGGCTCTGAAGAACAGCTGTGCCAAACCAAGCATCTCTCCTGGCCTGGACATCCAGGAGTAATGCTTGGTAAAAGTGAATCCGTTTTCCAAGTAGCAGCCTGGCAAATCTCTAATAAAGGGATATCTCTGGCAGCAGCTAGAGACGCAGCTGTACCCCTGGTAGAATGAGCCCTCAAAGGGGGGGCTCTGCCCACTTTCTGATAAAATTGGATACAAGAGACAATCCACCTGGCTATTGATCTCTTAGTGGCAGGTTTGCCTTTCCCAGCTTCACCATAGGTAAGGAAAAGTTGGAGGGATTCGAACCTGTGACCTTTGGTACACTCTATATAATAACTAAGAGCTCTCTTAACATCCAGGCTGTACAACCTCCTCTCACCCGAAGAGGGTGATCAGTGAAAAATACTGGAAGGAGATAGATTGATTAAGATGGAAATCTGAAACCACCTTAGGCAAAAACTTCCTATTAGTCCTAAGGACTACCTTATCCCTGTGGAAAGAAATGAAGTCAGTCTCCACTGACAAGGCTTGCAATTCACTTATGCGTCTGGCAGAAGTGATGGCCACTAGAAAACAGTTTTCCAAGTTAGGTACTTAAGCTCTGCAGAAGACAGAGGTTCAAAAGGGGTTGCATTAACTGGGCAATGCAAACATTAAGGTCCCAAGCAGGGGCCGGTTCCTGAAAGGGAGGATTAGTATGGAGTAATCCCTTAAAAAACTTGGAAAACACAGGATGAGAGGAAAGAGGGGATGACTTTCCTGCCGACACAAAAGCAGACACAGCTGCCAAATGAACTCTCAGGGTAGCTGGTCTGAGACCCAAGGAATTAAGATGTACCATGTAATCTAACAAAATGGGCAATTCAGCAGATTCTGGGGAAATATTTTTCCCAGCACACCAAATAGAAAACCTTTTCCATTTAGAACTATAAGTAGCCCTAGTGGAAGGCTTTCTGGAAGCCTTTAGGATCTCAAGAACACCCTGAGAGAGGTGTAAATCAGCAAACTAACTCCTCAAGAGCCAGGCCTTGAGGTTGAGGGATTTGAGGTCAACAGATTGTGATTCCTGGGGAGGCACAGGGGAAGATGGACCGTCAGAGACAGAAGGAGTGGGTACCAGGGCTGCCTGGCCCAATCCGGGGCAATCAGAATCACCCTGCAAGGCCGAGATCTGATTTTGACTAGTACTTTGAATAGGAGAGGAAAGGGGGGGAAAGCATAGAGGAACTTCCCCTCCCAATCCAGAAGAAGGGCATCCAGGGGAACTGAGCCCAGCACTGGAGGCCTGCAACAGAACAGATGAAGTCTGTGATTGTCTGGGGCTGCAAAAAGATCTATCTGAGGGATGCCCCACCTGGCAAAAACTATCCCCAGCACTTGAGGATCCAGGGACCATCTGATGATGGCCCTGGGAAATCCTGCTGAGGGCATCCGCTAGGACATTGTCCTTCCCTGGAAGATGAACTACTATGAGGGAAGTGTTCAGGGAATAGGCCAGAGACCACAACTTCATTGCCTCGGTGCACAAGGCAAGACCGAGTGCCCCGCTTGTTGATGTACCACATTGTTGTGGTGTTGTCTGTTCTGACTTGTATCACCTTGTCGTGGACAGATGCAGAAAAAGCTTGAAGAGCTAAAAGACAGCTCTGAGTTCCAGCAAATTGATGTGGAGCAGAGATTCCTGGAGGACCAAACTCCCTGAGTGAAAGGTCGCCCATGTGGGCTCCCAACCCAGAAGGGAAGCATCTGTAGTGAGAGTCAAGTCGTGAGAAGGGGACCCCCGCTCTTAAATTGCTCTGATCCTGCCACCACTGGAGAGCTAGGATCAAGGTTCGAGTCACTGGGACCAACTTGGAAAGGGGGTCTCTTCTCTGAGACCAATAGGTTCTCAAGTGAAACTGAATGTCTCTCATCTGAAATCTGGCTCCCTGCACAACAGCTGTGGATGCAGCCATGTGCCCCAGGAGCTGCAGAAAGTGTCTTGCTGGTCGAGAGACCTGCAGAGTGAAGGAAGAGGCCAGAGCCACTAAAATTCCTTACCCTTTCTGGGGAAGAAAGGCTCTGGCTAGCTTTGTGTCCAATTCTGCCCCTATAAAGGTGAGTACCTGGACTGGTTCCAGAACAGACTTTGGTAGGTTTAGCAGAAAACCCAGGGAGGTGAGAAGCTGCTGGGTGACCTGCAGGTGAGATTTTACCTCTTCTGGGGACTGGCCTACAATGAGCCAGTCGTCTAGATAGGGGAAAAACAGCAATCCTCTGCCCTCCTTAAGTGGGCCACTGCTAGACACTTTGTGAATACCCTTGGAGCAGAGGTAAGGCCGAAGGGCATTGCTCTGAACTGGTAATGACCTGAGGGCAGTTCGAATCTGAGGTACTTTCGATGGGATCTTCTGATTAGGACATGGAAATAGGCAGCCTTGAGGTCCAGGGAGGCTAGCCAGTCCCCTGGCCTTAGGGAAGGTAAAATCATTGCCAGAGTTACCATTTTGAACTTTGGTTTCAAAAGATGCTTGTTCAGATATCTGAGATCTAAGATGGGACGCCATTCTCCTGTCTTTTTTGGGGTAAGGAAGTATCTGGAATACAGACCCCTGCCCTGATGCAGGGGAGGAACCCTTTCTACTGCTCTGAGAGCTAACAGGGATGAGACCTCTGTTTCCAGAGAGGTCTCTGAAGCACTTGCAGGTAGAAAAAATTTGCTTCTCAACTTGGGAAACTTTTTGAAGCTGAGAACTGACCCTGGCTTACTACTTCCAGGAACCCACTTGTCTGAGGTTAAAGAAGCCCAATTCTGACTGAAGTAAGCCAGCCTGCTCCCACTGGTACAGGAGATCGGCCCTGGGCACCCCATCAGGTGCCTGTTTCAGCAGGAGCTTTAGGCTGGGGGTGGGAGCAGATCTGCCCACCCCTCGCCTGCCTCTGCCTCTGAAGAAGCCCCTCTGAGCATAGGCAGAGGAGGCCTGAGTCTGGTAGAAAGGCCTGTGAAAAGGCCTACCCCTACCCCTGGGGGCATGCCTTTGAGGAGTGGCTTGCCGCTCCTTAGCCTGGGCGCTCTTGTAAGTAGTCCTATATTCATCCATCTTCTTCATGTAGTTCTCTGTCTGCTCTCCAAACAGAGAATTTCCCACCACAGGAAAATCCATAGCCTTAGTCTGGGTATCCTGTGACAAACTAGTACACCTGAGCCAGGCCAGCCCCTCTGAAAAGCTACAGATGTGGCCATGACCTAGAGGAAACATCATTAACATCCACAGCAGCATGAAATTGAACCTTAGAGGCTCCAATGCATCAGCAACCACCTGTTCTAGTTCACTAGCAAGCTGGCCATGGGCCTGCTTGGCCAATGCATAACAGTATCCCATCTAGATTTCTGATACCTAGCTACATAAGCCATGTAATTTGCTTGCCTGAGTCCCAGAGAGGCTGCCATATACTTTTTTTGCCATGGCATCAATCTTCCTGAATCCTTGTCAGGAGGATGTGAAGCCAAGGAATATTAGCTTTATCACAGGCAGCAGCCTGAACTACTAACATGACTGCATTGCTGAGAAAGGAATTCTGTATCAGGGCCTGACAATGTACACCTTCTGTCCATCTTTTATCTACAGGAGGCACAGAATTAGGAGCTTTTAAAATTTTAATTGTTTGTTTCCTAAAGACTTATGTAAAGGAATAGACAATCTCCTGAGACTCTGGAATATCCATCATTTCTACAAAATCAGGCTCTTCTTGCTCATCCACAGCCTCTTCTAAAGGAAGCTGGAGGGTTTCAGCAACTTTTTTATAAAACATAAAATGAGATGGGGACTCAGACAGCATAGGGGGAGATTCTAAAGGTCTGTCTGGGGAGATGTCCGGTTCAATGGGCACACCCAGACCTTCCCAGCCACATTCATACTGTTCATAATCCTCCTCCCTCCTCTGGTTCATAAAATTCCTCAATATCATAATCCTGAACCACTGGGACCGGACGAACCGACCTTTACCAGATAGTGGTGGTTCGGACGGACCCTGAGACAATGACTGGACAATCTGTATGGCTTTGCTATCTCTGCAGCAGTTGGAGAAGGAATTTTGGACTCCAGACCTGCTGATTTTCTTGTTTTCTTTACTGGAATGGTTCCTCAGAACCAGCTTTTCTTCTGCCGAGGAAGTCTGGCCCTGGTCAGAGGGCACTCCCTGGTTCGGTTGGCACCGAACCGGGCTGGCCATCGGGTCAGCGGACTTTTGCACCTCGTTCCCTGAGCCTGCCCAATCTTTTTTCCAGGGTGGCAGGAAATTCTTGCATACCTGGCAGTCTGACTGGAGGTGGTCAAACCCCAGACAATAACACATGTGGTGTGTGGGTCAGCCTTGGCAAAGACTTCCCCACAAACACAGTGTTGAAACCAGTGGGCCCGGTTTTCTTTTGGGTTTCTCAGACATAATGCCAGCCTAACCAAAAACTTGCCCTTTAGCAGCAGTGCCAAGCCAAGACCTGCTGGGTTCCTAACACGTGTCACGGGTATTGAAAAAACCGTAATAAATCCGTTTTTTAGAACCGATAAGAACCGGGAACCCTCTCTAAAATAATCTTTAGTTTTAAATGAGTTTTAAACCCACTGATTGGTTCAAACCAGACGATAACTTACAAGTTCCACACAGACAAAACCTTCATTTACTTACGGTTACCACAGATAGAGCTTGAACAGAACGGTTTTAGGTTAAAATAAAACTATTCTCGGTTAAATCCAACTGAGAAAACACTTTTTAAACCAAGAAATGAACCGAGCAGAAGGAGAAATCTCCGGAGCGACTGTTCACTGAGGCGGAGTAAAGAATCTGACAGTTCAAGTTTGAAATGACACAGATAGAGCTGCTCTCGTGCCAAAATTCTATTTTGGAATGGTTTTAACCATTTCACTCCGGGGCAGTTCTAGAGCTGGATCAAACTGCTAATGTCTATAATATAGCAAGACTTCATGTTGTTTGAAGACCAAATTTCCAGGCTAGAAGATGAGACCATGGAAGTCCCTGGGCAAGTTGCAATGCTGCAGAAAGAGCTGGATGATTTAAAGGAATCATTTGATTACCAGGAGAATTATCATAGGCGCCTTAACCTGCGCCTTAGGGGCCTCCCTGAGGGTGCAGGAAAGGGGGATGTGATGAAGTTTTGTGCCCAAACCCTACCGGAGTTGCTAGGTCTGCACCCAAAAAATAGGCAATTGAAGCTGGAATGGGCGCATAGGGCCGTGATGCCTCGACACCCCGGTGATCAGCCCCCAAGGCAAGTAATCATGAGATTCCACGCATTCCAGGACCGGGACATGGTGTTGAAGGCATACCGTGAGAAGGGCTCTCTGGAATATGGAGGAGTGAGGCTTTACCTTTCACAAGATTACTCGCTTCGTCTCCTTAAAAAGCACAAGATGTTTAACCCGCTAATGGCTCAGCTAAGAGGCTTAGGAGTGGAAACCTTTCCGATTTACCCGGCTGTCCTTAAAATACGACATGAAGGCGTGACGTTTTCCTTCTGGGAGCTCCCTAAAGTTGAACAATTTGTAAAAGAGCTACAAAAGAAGCTGGCTAAATGAAGAAAAGGGTTTGAATTTATCTTGTGTTGTATCTACACTTGCTTCCGATTTATACTGGGGTATTATGATGTGGGAATTGGGCCAGCAAATCTGGCATTAATCATTATTTCCTTCTGCGGGTGGCTCTCCCTGCATTTGCCTTGTTTAAATTTTGCCAGACTTTTTTTCTTTGGACCTCCCCCCTGTCTCGGAGGGATGAGGAGCAGAATAATACACTGTAATGAGGAGGGGGTGCCCCCGGTAAACGCAGGTGCCAGTAATGAACTGATTTGAACGGACTTATGGACTTTGGGAATACCCTCCGGAGTAGAATTACGCCGGCCTTGCGGATGAGCCGATAAGGCCGTATACCGAAAGCTGGACATGTTAGGGGCGTAGGCGGATGGGCTAAGCGCGTATCTTGATGGGGCAGCCTGCTTCCCTCCTCGCATGGTGTGGAATTTATAAACTTCCTGGCTGCACATGCCTTCCGATGGCTAGGGGACACCTACAGAGGACATAATGGGGGGGGGGGAAGAGAGAGAGAGTCTGGAGAGCGATGAGGTATATGAAATGCGTATATGTGAATTTGTATGGGCTGTGGGTTGTTTTTTTTTTCTTTCTCTGGTCCAAAAGATGGGTGGTTTAGGGGATCATTGTGAAATGCCACCAAAGACCTGTAATAATTAATCTCTTGTTTGTATGGATTATATAGGGGCAAACGTTGGGGCTGACCGTTGTTGGAGCAGTGGGGCATTTTATCCATGGAGGGGATAAAGACACACATGTCCAGCAACTGGTGTCGAATGGGGGTTAAAGGGAGTGTTACTTTATTCGGTCGGTTGGGGAGGAGGGGTGGAAGATCATTATTAATCAAGGGGGCGAGGGAGGTGGAGGGTAGAAAGGGAGTTACGGTTCTTATTTGTATTGTGTACATAGTTCATCAATGTGTGTAATGCATTCTATGTTGGATACAGACTTTCAGGGAGACCAGTTAATAGATTTGACCAGGAAACGGGGTTGGGAATGCGGATGGCTACAATATGGCTAGCCTACAGGAACTGAGAGTGGTCACCTGGAATGTGCAGGGGGTTAACAACCCGGTTAAACGGACAACATTATCAGCAGCACTTAAAAGGAAAGGGGCACAGGTTGCGCTACTCCAGGAGACTCATTTATCAGATATGGAGCACGCCAAGCTGGTGAGGGGCTGGGTGGGTAAATGCTTTGCTGCCTCATACTCTACCCGCAAAGAGGGGTGGCCATCCTTTTGCACAGGCAGTTACTGATGGATATTACCAGGGTGGTGAAAGATCATCGGAATGGGAGATATGTTTTTGTAGTGGGGCAGTTATATGTGGAAACAGTTATCTTTGGCAGTGTCTATGCCCCTGCTGTATATGACCCCGGGTTCTTCCCTGAGCTCCTGGATTTACTTATGAAAGAACAATTCCGGGACTAGTTCTGCGAGGGGATCTGAATAGTACAATGGACCCAGTACTGGACCATTCTGAAGGCAAGGGAAGGAGGACTGAAGTATTGGGTCAGTGGCAGGAGGGAATGACAGATACGGATCTGGTTGATAGCTGGAGGATGCTACATCCAGGGGCCAGGGAGTATACTTTTTTCTCTAGCCCTCATGGGACGTGGAGTAGGATTGATTACATATTCCTGCCGAGGGGCTGGCATAATAGAGTAGTGGATATTTTTCACAGCCCCATACATGTATCAGACCATGCTATGGTTGTAGGGAGGATTCAGATGCGAGTGGGTAGAGCCTCCCCTTCCCAATGGAGATTCCCGTCGTACACGCTTTCAAACCAGGAGTTCAGGGAATAACTGGTGGACCAATGGCAGAGATATAAGGAAACTAATGAGGGTAGCGAGGTCTCAAGAGCTACATATTGGGATGCGGGCAAGGCCTACATGAGGGGGGCCATTATAGCATTTATGACCAAATATAAGAGGAAGAAGCATGAAAAGAGGCAGGAGCTGGAAAAGAAACTTAAGCTCTTGGAAAAAAGGGTGGCTCGGGGTGAACAAGGGGAGGTGATGCAATTGTTAACGGCTACTAGGGAGGCATTGAATGCTTTGGTGAGAAGAGAAGCTACGAAATCCTTGTTCTATTGCAGGCGGCAAATGTTCGAGTGGTCTAATAAGCCCGGCCCCCTACTGGTGAGGTTAATGAAGGGGGGTAAATGCCCTATTAGGATAACAGGTATAAGAGGGCAGGGAGGAGGGGTGCATAGGGAACCCCCAAAGATAAGGAGTGCCTTCCTGGATTATTATAAGCAGCTGTATAAGGCAGGTTGCCAGGGTAAGGCCCAAATGATGAAAGTTTTTCTGGACAAGGTGAAACTCCCTAGATTCTCACCGGTGCAGAAGGAGAGGTTAAACCAACCGATAACGAAGGAGGAAATAATTAAAGCTATAGGGAAACTGCAGAGGGGAAGGCAAGTGGCCCTGATGGATTCCCTGTGGAATACTATAAGGTCTTGGCGGGGCAAACAGCGGAGGCACTGTGTGAGTTGATGTGGGTGGGGGAAGAAGGGGAAGGTATGGTATTGCCTGCTACATGTTTTGAGACCCTGATTTGCCTAATTCCTAAACCAGGCAAGTATGAGTTGGATTGTGCCTCTTATAGGCAGATATCACTTTTAAATTGTGATCTCAAAATTATAGCTAAAGTGTTGGCCTTGAGGCTGGAAGATTGCCTGCCTATGCTGATTCACCCAGACCAGACCGGCTTTATAAAGGGAGATTCTCATATCATAATATGAGGAGACTGCTCAATATGGTGTGGAGGGCAGGGCGAACAAATGAAGACACACAGTATTTCTAGGGACGCTGAAAAAGTGTTTGACAGAGTTGAGTAGGAGTACCTCTTTGAGGTGTTGGGCCGGTTTGGTCTGGATGAGTCATATGTGCAGTGGGTGCGGGGCATGTATTAGGCTCCCAGGGCCTGGATTTTGGTTAATGGTGAACCCACGGAGGCGGTGGAGTTGGAACGGGGGACGAGACAGGGTTGCCCCCTTTCGCCGTTATTATTTGCACTGGCATTAGAACCATTGGCTATAGCACTCCGTCAGTGTACAGAGTTTCATGGGGTAATAGGGGCTAAGAGCACGCAACACAAAGTAGTTTTGTATGCGGATGACATGCTCTTGTTTGTCAGGCACCCCCAGATATCCATGCTGCCTCTGCTAGGGATAATAGATGCCTTTGCAGAGTTCTCTGGGTATAAAATAAATCTGGGTAAGTCAGAGTTGTTGTGCTTTCCTAAGAAAGAGGCGGAGGATGAAAGATGGCGACTACAGGTGAGGGATAACTCTACTACTTATCTGGGTATAATGGTGGGCAGAACAGTGGGGGCACTATATGGGTTAAACTATATACCTTTACTTAAAAAAGTGGAGGGAGACTTGAGGCGTTGACTGCAACTCCCCATCTCCTGATTGGGTCGCATTAATCTGGTAAAGATGAATGTTCTCCCGAGAATCTTATATTCCATGCAAATGTTACCAGTGGGCTTGTTGAGAAGGGACATCCAGTGGATTGAGAAAGTATTCACTAAATTTATACGGAGGGAAAAACGCCGAGGGCCAGCTTACGGAGACTGAAGGCTGTAACAGGTAGAGGGGGGTTAAACTTCCCAGACCTGGGGAACTATTATCTAGCAATACAGCAATGCTACGTGGCGGATTGGGTGCACAGGCCAGCTGTGGCCAGCTGGGTGGACCTTGAACAATGGGGGTGCCCGGGACCACTGTCTGCTTACCTACACAGTAGGGGACTCGAAGCATTTTTGGCTCAGGGAGGGGGCAATCCTTTAGTAAGATCCGTGTTAGAAGCATGGAACTGTCTGAAGAAGAAATGGGGGATCTGTAGGGGCGAGACCCTGCTCTTGCCAGTGGCGGATAACCCCCTTTTTCTTCCGGGATTAGAAGACTGAGGTTTTAAAGAATGGGAAAATAAGGGTGTACAGAGTATAGGGGATGTGGCTAAGCAGGGAACTTTAAGCCCACTCGGGGATACTGTACAGAATCTGGGGCTGCAAAAGCAACAGGTGTTTCGTTATCTTCAGCTCAAGGCCTTTGTGTCTAAAATGGAGTGGGGAGGAGAGTCGGCGCAGAAATGGGGGAAGATAGAGTCAATGATATATCAGGCGCGTAGAGACTCCAAGGGGTTTATTAGGAAGGCTGCAAAAATAGGGAAACAGGACTGTCCAGATTATACTCAGAAAACAAGAACGCTATGGGCAAGAGATATAGGGAGTGACATAACTGAGGATAATTGGCAAATGCTGATAGAGGGGCATGTAGGACTTCTAGTATGCAATAAATACAAGGAAGCCTTTTATAAATTTGTGCATAGGTTATACTGTCCCCCGGAGGTAGTGCATAGGGCACACCCAACTATATCCCCAACCTGTGGTAGGTGTGGAAGAGAGAGAGAGACGTACATGCATTGTTTTTGGGCGTGCAGAGTCCTTCAGGTCTTCTGGGGAGAGGTTATTAGGGAGGTTAGTCAAATGGCAGGTTTCCCCCTGCCGGTAGAACCGGTCATGGGTTTATTTGGAATGGACCCAGGAGAGGAAGGAGCCTGGGAACCACTCCCACGGTGGATGAGGGTAGTACTTATATTGGCTATGCACTGTATACAGAATACCTGGGTTACATGTGCAACACCATCGACTGCACAATGGCGTAGACTTGTTATGCAAACATTACCCTTGAAAGGCTGACCCTTACGCTCAAGAATAGAGGAGAAACCTTATAGGGAATGGGCTCCTCTCCTGGCTTCACTAAGTGGGGAAGAAGAAAATATATTAAGGTTGGGATTGGGATAGAAATAATCAGGTTGGCCAGAGACCTGTAGAGTAAAGTCTGCTGCTAAATTTGTAGAAAATTAATGGGGAGGGGAATAGATTTGAAATGTAAATGAAATAGTACATGGTAGAACTGGAATAGAGGCGAATATTATCAATTTATAATTTATGTATTGTTAATTTATTAATATTTGTCTGTACTATATGGAATGCATCTGTCTGCTGTATGTCTGTTAAACATGTTATGTGTTGTGTTCAAAATACTTTTTGAAATTAATAAAAAGATTATGCAAAAAAAAAAACACTGAGGCAAGTGCTATGCATTTTCACAATGTTTTAGCACTTTTATGAGCAAAACGCTAATCAATTTTTGGAGTTTAATAAAACCCTGTACATGGATGTAGTCCTAGCCATACTCTCTGGTTACTGTGTGGCTTACCTGGATGATGTCATATTGTACAGTACAGATTGGAAAAGTCCTATGGATCACCTATGAGCCGTTATCAAAGCCATCAGAAATGCAGGTCTGACCATTAATCTTACCAAATGTGCACTGGGTATGAAGGAAACCAGATATTTGGGGTATATTTTGGGAAATAGAGAGGTCAAACCTTAAATTTCTAAGATAGAAGCTGTAGCCAACAGCCTTGTACTTAAACGGAAGAAACATGTCCGGTCATTTTCAAGGCTGGCTGATTACTACTGGAGATTCATCCCCAACTTTGCCCAAATAGCTGTTCCCCCAACTTTGTCCAAATAGTTGCTCCCCTCACTGAACTTACAAAGAAAAGAAATCCAAATATTGTAAAATAGACCCCAGAGTGTGATGAAGCTTTTAGGGCCATCAAGGATGTATTATGTCCTACCCCCGGTTTAAAAAGCCCAGACTCTGAAGAACATTTTTTATTGCAAATAGATGCGTCAGAGGTACGTAGGCCTAGATGCAGTCCTTAACCAGAATATAGATGGGAAGGACCATCCCATTCTGTCAGCAGGAAGTTGCATGACAGGGAGAAATGGTACTCCACCATTGAAAAGGCAGCCCTTGCTGCCAAGTGAGCAATGGAGTCCCTTAAATTTGATTTGCTAAGAGTGGACATTGTGCTTATAACTGATCATAATCCTCTCTGTTGACTGAATCAAATGAAAGACAGAAATCCCAGGATCATGAGGTGGTACCTGGCACTACAGCCATTTAAATTCAAAGTGTTGCATAAATCTGGAAAAGAGAATGTCACTGCAGATTTTCTGCCATGGTATGGTTCAGGAATTGAGAAATCAAAGGTTACAGAAAAAAGAAAATAATGACATACAGGATATATGTGTGCACTGAACTGTAAGATGTAATGTGATATAAAAGGGAGTACAAGGACTTCAGAGAACCAACAATAATGTGATGAGAATGAGGGAAGGTTTTGGAAACCGGTTTTAAAAAGACAAAAATACAGTCCCTCTTTGGGAAGTATAGGGTTTAGTTAGGCCCTGTTCCATTTGTGTTGTGTATGCAGAGCCTGAAGCAAGGATTTCGTCTACTATGTCTGTCCTTTCTTCTGGACTGCATAGTCAACTCAACTCTTGCCTTTACTGCTATTTTCTCTTTCCCTTTTACAATCTCTACCATGCTTACATACAGTTATAATAAATGTGTATGAAACTAGGATCACCAATTTGTAAACTACTGATGAAATGATTACAGAGATTAACAAAGGAGGCCAGCTTGTATCTAGGTCACAATGCTCTGAAAGCTAGAAACCAACAAGGTTCTGAAACTCATCACAATGCTCTGGGGGATGTTGGGTCTTTTAACCCGGCGAGCGGCAACCCCTGGCGGAGGCTAGGGGAGCGACGGCAAGCTGGAGTCACTGGGGCATGACTGGTCACGGGCGTAGGCTGGCAACCAATCATTCTCTCTCTCCAAAGCTGGTCTCCGGGCTCATCACTTCTGGGAGGTCCTTCCTGGAACCACGTGACAGGCAAGAGGTATACAGATTTTTGCAGGAAGGGGGTATCTTCCCACTCATTTCCTCCACATGTCAGTTTACTTCTTGCCTGTCTAATGGTAGGAGCTCTGCAGGACCTCTGTCACAGGAGTGACAGACCCGAAGATCAGTGAGTCTACTTTTTCCCCCTCTACTCTGACTACTGATTAGCACTCCAGAGCGCTAGCGCAGGGACCCCAGTCTCAGCCTTGCAAGCTGTACAGATGGGCTCTCTGCTTTCCCTCACCAAGCGCAGCCATCTTCCCGCGCTTGACACCCCCCCAACAGAGCATCGTGGAGGCACTTATGGCGTGCCTGTAGCCGACAGAGCAGAATTAGTCCCCAGGCATTCCCTGAGGCAGCAGCCGCTGTGTCGAGGGGCGCCCAAAGCTTCTCTCCCGTCGACGATCACAGGAGCTCAGGCCATCGACGAGCCTCGGAGAGCCGCATCATCACATTAGGCTCTCAGATGCCAGAAAATTAGTGCAGGAACAGTAGTGCTACAGAGGCAGGCCATTTAGAGTGGCAAAGGGCGCAGACCATTCATCTACTCGTCGACGAGTATTGTTTGCTCGGCTCGCTGACAGATCTTGGAGGGAACCAAGGCTTAAACAGCACAGGAAAGCACCAAGGCCATAAAGGGGACTGCATCAAGCACAGTTCCTCACAGTAATATCCAACAAAGCCTTAAACGGATAGGATAGCACTAAGCTCAGTTTGCAAGGCAATACAAATATTGTTCTTTCAAATTCTTTATATCACAATGTCATGGCCTCAACTAAGGATAGACTCCCCCCCCCCCCGGGGGCAGAAAGTGCCACAAGTGCAGAACACATATGCTGGCCACATGCGCAGGGTCTGTGTGTGTCAAATGCGACAGTGCAACTTCTCCAGCTCGGGACGAGGCATTCGCCTCAGAATCTCAGGATCTGCGAGACCAGCTCAGGGGTCAGGGACAGTCCCCCACCTTAGAGGGACATCGCCACTTGGCTGGGGCCCTAGCCCCAGATCTAATAGAGAAACTGAACAGAACCTTCGCCATCAACCCCTCATGTTTTGATATCCTTCAGCAGTCTCTGGAGCCCAGGACCCACAATCAAGCACACTCCCTCCCCATCCTCGGACAAGTACACCCCCCGTGCCTCACGGCACAACAGAAGGAGGAAGAGACCTAGATCCAGGAGTACTTCCAGACCCAGACACGCAGCCCATGGGAAGCACAGGCAAAATAGGTCACCCACAGGGTCCGGCTATACATCCTCAAAAGGGGGGAACTCTCAAACTCTGATTCCAACTCAGACTCCTCACGAGCCAGAAACTTCGATATGGAAGATCTAGATTTTTTCATTAAAAAGGTGTCAGAGGAGATCCATTTGAGCTCTCCTCCTCCAGAGCCCAAGCGAGCGAAGCCAGCATTCTGGCTAGTGTCAGCTTCTCCCCTCTTCCCCTCCAGCCATAGAGGACCTCTTAAAGGAAGAATGGCAGGGACCCGAGCGTTCTTTCCCCGTTCTTCGCTGCCTAACCAAACTTCTGAAATTTGACAACAAGCCGCCTTTGGAGAAATGGCTCGACTGTTCTAGGATAGACCCTCTCATCTCAAACCTCACGAAAAAGACTTATCCAAACAGAAGGTGGAGCCTCCCTGCAGGACCTGGTGAATAGGAAAGTGGACAGTTCTCTAAAGAAAGCCTTTTAGTCCACCGCAACTTCCTTCACGGTAGCTAGGGCTAACCTCAATGAGGACTCACGGACCCATTCTTGTGTCGGGGGCAGGCTTTCCAGCTTTTTCAAGGAATGAGTCCACACCACCACGGACAAGTGGGTGTTAGACGTAATCCGCGAGGGTTACTTCATCAACTTAGACTCCTGGCCCCCCTGCCCCACATAGTGCCCTCACCAGTCTCAAGCAACCCAGTAAAACTAGCAGCGACCCTGCAAGCGATTACAGATCTCACACAGGCAGCAGAGATCAAACAAGTCCCCGCCCCCCCCAAAAAAAAGGGGTGTACTCTCTATTCTTTATAGTGCCAAAACGCTCAGGGGGCTTCCGGCCAGTGTTGTATCTCAAGATTCTAAATGGCTTTGTTCATCACAGAACATTCAAGATGGAGACCCTGTCCTCCATCATCCGAGAAATCCATCTGGGGGACTTTTTGGCCTCAGCAGATTTACAAGATGCCTATCTGCACATTCCCATCCGGAAAGCACACCGTCAATTTTTAAGATTCAAAGTGGAAGGTCATTATTTTTAATTCACAGCGCTAGCCTTTGGCAGTCCACAGCCCCCAGAGTCTTCTCAAAAGTCCTAGTGACAGTGGCCATACCTGGATGACATTCTCATCAAAACCCCAGGGTACGATCAAGCAGTTCAGGCAGTGACTGAGGTCACCCAGTGCCTTTCCTCTCAGGGTTTGTAATCAACCTGAAGAGGAGCTCTCTGTGACAGTCTCAGCCATCTGGGGGTGAATATCAACATGATCCAAAACAAAGTTTCCCCCCAGTCTCGAAATTCAAAGAACTGAGGGCCCTCATCTTCAAATTCCATGCAGCCCAATCACTGCTGGCCCACTCCTTCATGCAACTCCTAGGGACGATGGTCTCTCTAGCAGACTCAGTCCCCTTGGCACTAGTCCACATGCGACCTCTCCAGTCAGGTCTCCTCCAGCAATGGTTCCAATCGAGGGGCACAACAGACCAGAGGATTCAAGTATCTTGCCAGGTGAAGGAATCCCTGATATGGCAGACTCAGCAGAACATCATGAGGGGTCTCAGTCTGGGACACTCTTACCAGATCAGAGTCACCAACGATGCTAGTCTCTGGGGGGCACATTAGGAACAGCTCTTACACAGGGCAAGTGGTCTCGGGTGGAGTCCCTCTACAGCATCAATGTACTGGAGATGCGGGCAGTCCGCCTGGCACTGCAGCAGTTCAAGACGCAGCTCTTCCACCAGGACGTCCTCATACTCATGGACAATCAGACAACAATGGCATACATCAACCACCAAGGAGGCACAAAGAGCTCTCGGATGCTGTGGGAGGCTCTTCTTTCTTCCAGTGGGTTGAAGACAACCTGGGAAGTCTAAGGGCGGCATACATCCCAGGCCAGGAAAATGTCACAGCAGATTGGCTAAGTCGAAAGGACATCCTACCAGGGGAGTGGGAGCTCAAGAACAGCGCCTTCCAGCTCACCACGGAGCGGTGAGGCCACCCGCAGGTAGATCTTTTCGCCTGCCGAAAAAAATGGCAAAGTTCCAAGGCTCTGCTCTCAGCAAGGACGAGAAGGCCATAGCACAGGATGACTTCTCCATCAACTGGGGTCGGTTCGATTTCCTGTATGCCTTTCCTCCAATTCTGATCATATCAAGGGTACTGCACAAGACTGCCCAAGATCAAGCAGGGGTGATTCTGATTTGCCCACGCTGGCCCAGCAGGACGTGGTTTCCCCGATTAGTCCAAATGTCTCTTCAGTCTCCCACAACGTTCCAAGTAAGCCCAGACCTACTACATCAGGGACCGGTGCTACACCCAAGTCCTCACAATCTGTCCCTCTAGTTAGGTTTCTCTGCACCCGTCACAGAAATGATGATTCAATCCAGGCGGGCCTCCTCCTCCAGGGATTTTTATAGGATCTGGAGAAAATTCCTGTTGTGGTTACGAGACGTTTCTTTAAAGGATGACTGTGTCTCTACCTATCATACTTCAGTTCCTTCGGGATGGTTTCGACAAGGGCCTCCAACTGGCTAGCTTAAGATTCTTTAGGGGCGCTCCTGTTAGCGGACTCAGGCGAATCTTTAGGAGCACTTGCTCATGTTCGACGATTTCCGAGAGCAGCAATCTTGAAGCGTCCTCCAATAAAACCTGTAGTACCTCCCTGGAGGCTCAACCTAGTACTCAAAGTACTCACCAAACCACCTTTCGAGCCCTTAAAGGAGGCATCCTTACTTCATCTCACTATGAAGGCCTTTTTCTCATTGTAATCACCTCAGCCCGATGCATCAGTGAGCTAGGAGCCCTGTCATCCAAAGAACCTTACACCAGATTTCATCAAGACTCTGTAGTAATGCGGACAGATCCGGCCTTTTTACCTAAGGTGATGTCTCATTTTCACTGCAACCAAGTCTTGAGCATTCCCTCATTCTGTCCTCACCCCAAGAATGAGAAAGAATTTCACACGCTTGATCCACGGAGAACACTCAAAATTTACATCAAGAGATCTGACTCAGTCCATAAGACTTCAAGTCTAGTCATCCTTACCTCAGGCCCGAACATGGGTAAGAAGGCATCAAAGGACTCTATTGCTAGGTGGATTCGTTCCACCATCACCATGGCCTACAAGAAGGCCGGAATCAACCTGCCGGGACCAATACGAGCACACTCAACCCAAGCAATAGCTACATCCTGGGTGGACTTCAGAGGCTTCCCAGCAGACTGATGCAGAGCAGCCACATGGTCCATCCATATTTTCGCAAAATTCTACAAGATGGATGTCGCCGCCTCGGCAGAGGCGTCCTTTGCCGCACGGTCCTCCAGGCAGTGGTGGACCCATAAGGGGCTATGAACTTTCTTTCCACCCAGGAAGTGGAGGGATGTACTGCTTTAGTATATCCCAGAAGTGATGAGCCCGGAGACCAGCTTTAGGAGAGAGAAATAGAAATTTAAATACCTGTAAATTTTCTTTCTCAGACGGCTGGTCTCCTGGCTCCGTCCGTCCCTCCCAGAATACTGAAAGTCGACCTCCGGCCGCAAGTTACAGTAACCCTTCTTTTGTTTGTTCCACGTTATGCGTTTCCTCAGAAGACAAAGGCTATGGAAGTACTGACGTCTGGAGGAAATGAGTGGGAAGGATACCACCTTCCTGCACAAGACTGTATACCTCCTGCCTGTCACGTGGTTCCAGGAAGGACCTCCCAGAAATGATGAGCCCGGAGACCAGCAGTCAGAGAAAGAAAATGTACAGGTATTTAAATTTCTAAGTCACAGGGGCTGCTCCTTTGAGGAAGGATGGGGAGGGACGTTGCCGACGTCGACGTACGCGCCATGACATAAGGGCCCACAACGTCCCACAGAACAGGGAAAAAAACCCCATTGCAGCCTGGAAGACGGAGCACCGAGTCGGGTCCTGATGTGCTGGAGCCTGGCTACAGCCCCGGACCTTGATGAAATATGCAAGATTCGGGGGTCCGCCCCACCCCGCCAGGGGGGGATTCCGAGGCCGGATGGAGGGACCGGAGACTGTCAGGTAAGGCACCGGCAGGGTCAGACTTCATAAGTGACTCCCGATGGTGCAGATCTGATGGGACAGTAAGAGGGGAACAAGAACAGGTTACTCACCTGTAACAGTAGTTCTAGGAGTGGTATATGTCGTTCATCCACACTGTTTGGCATTGTCCCCTTCCACTTTAAATCTGCCGGAAGTCTTCAAGCTGGCTGCTCCCACCCACCTGGTTGTTATATACCTCGGCTCTGCCTCATGACACCAGATCTTAGCCCGCTGGAAGCCAGGTTGTGTGCATCTGCAGCCAGGGAGGTCGGGTGGGTCCATGCAAATGAACAACATATATCACTCCTAGAAAGTACAGTTACGTAAGAACTTACCGTAACAGTAGATCTTCGAGAGAGGCTCTTGCAGTAGCTAATTACATATAGGACTGACAACGGCCGGCGGCAGGACCCCACGGAAAAATTTCTAGCTAGCAGTCCCTGGCGGGGACCACCCCCACATCAGGTGACCGGCGTCATATGACGTCGGTATAAAGGGGCGCGTCCCTGACACCTGCCATCCAGTTCTTCCCGCCACAGGCCCGGACGAGAGAAGCAGACATTTCCTCAATGGAAAAGGGCTGAAAAAGCCTAGGGGGATGGAGGGCGGGAAGGTATTACCTACTGCAAGAGCCCCTCTCGAAGATCTACTGTTACGGTAAGTTCTTACATAACTGTACTATCTTACTTCGAGAGGGCTCTTGCAGTAGGGAATTACATATAGGACAGAATCCCAAGCAGTCTGGAACAAATGAAAGGCACCGGGAGGAGGAACTACTCCAAAAAGTATCCAATAGTCTAGCAGGTCTCAAGAAAGGAGGCCTTGCAAGACAGCTAACCCGAAGCCTGCTCTACGGCGAGAGGCAATGTCCAAACTGTAATGTTTAGTAAAGGTATGGACTGAAGTCCAAGTGGTAGCCGCACAGATGTCTGTCACAACACGTTCTTGAAACAAGCAGCAGAGGCTGCTACTTCACAGTGGAGTGACCTCTGACTTGACCGGTAGGGTCTTGTTGTACTTATCATAACAGAAAGTGATGCAATGGGCCAACCATTTTGATAGGCATTGCTTAGAGACAGCATTGCCTTCTCTTTTGTGAGCAAAAGAGACAAACAACTGATCAGTCTTTCTGAGATCCTTTGTCCTATCAGTGTAGTATCTCAGCATCCTGTGAACATCCATGGTATGGAGCAGGTATTCTCCTTGATTGGAGTACTGTGTAAAGAAGGCAGGTAATTCAATAGACTGATTCAAGGTAGATTCCGCTACCACCTTCGGGAGAAACTTAGGATTCGTGCAAAGAGCTACTCGTTCTTTGTGAAAAATCAGATAAGGGATTTTGCACATCAGGGCCTGGAGCTCGGAAATTCTGACAAGAAGTAATGGCCACCAAGAATAGCGCTTCCACTATAAAACTTCAAGTTCACGGAAGCCGCAGAGGCTCAAAAGGAGGAAGGGTAAGTTTCTGAGGATAAAGTTCAAGTCCCATGGGGGAGCTGAAATCCGGACAGGGGGCCTGAGATGAAGGACCCCTCTGAGGAAAGTTTTGGATACCTCCAGCTGGGCAAATGCCTTGTCAGTGAAAGGGACATGGTAGGCTGAAATAGTCGCCATATGGACTTTCAAAGAGGAGTGACTGAGACCCAGGTCAAAAAGATGACGCATGTACTCAAGCAGAATGGTCACAGGGCAGGAAAAGGGTTCCACGTTCCTGGCCGCAGCCCAGATAGAAAATCTCTTCCATTGCATGGCGTAGGTGGACCTAGTGGAGGGTTTTCTGGCCTCCACCAGAATCTCGGCCACCTTAGGAGAAACGCAAAAACGAGATTGGGCTAGGTCTGCAGGAGCCATGCATGAAGTTGAAGGGACTGGAGTCCCGGATGGACCAGGGTCCCCTGATCCTGGGTCAGCAATCCTGGAGATAAAGGAAGAGGAAGAGGAGGAACCTCTGAGTATTGTTGTAGAAGAGAAACCAGATTTGCCTGGGCCAGAAGAAAAATTACTCACCTTAGTAATGTTGTTTCTTCTAATGGAGTCTTGCTATATTATAGACATTAGCAGTTTGTTCCAGCTCTAGAACTGCCCCGAGTGAAATGGTTAAAACCATTCCAAAATAGAATTTTAGCACGAGAGCAGCTCTATCTGTGTCATTTCAAACTTGAACTGTCAGATCTTTACGAGCCAAACTCACTAAGGTCTGTGTGGAAGCTGTAACCTACACTAGCCAAATGGCTACCTAAATAATAACAACCATTGATGGTCCCAACACCCAAGACTCAAGTCAGGACCAGAAATACTAACACCATTCTAATAATATGAAAATGGAACATAAGTATAATAAAACACACAGCGTACACATACACACCCCAAAGTCCAAAGGGGACAAAATCCTAACAGGACATAAGTAGTGCCCACACTAAGTTGCCGCACCCACCAAGTAGAGGTTCTGAGAGGGGCAGGTTGGGGAGGTCTATAATATAGCAAGACTCCATTAGAAGAAACAACATTACTAAGGTGAGTAATTTTTCTTCAAACAACATGAAGTCTTGCTATATTATAGACATTAACAGAATACACAGCAGTACCTCCATGGAGGAGGGCAGAACCTACTTAGGAATAGGCTCTGAAGAACAGCTGTGCCAAACCAAGCATCTCTCCTGGCCTGGACATCCAGGGAGTAATGCTTGTAAAAGTGTGTACCGTTTTCAAGTAGCAGCCTGGCAAATCTCTAATAAAGGGATATCTCTGGCAGCAGCTAGAGACGCAGCTGTACCCCTGGTAGAATGAGCCCTCAAACCGGGGCTATGCCCACTTTCTGATAAAATTGGATACAAGAGACAATCCACCTGGCTATTGATCTCTTAGTGGCAGGTTTGCCTTTCCCAACTTCACCATAGGTAAGGAAAAGTTGGAGGGATTCGAACCTGTGACCTTTGGTACGCTCTATATAACAACTAAGAGCTCTCTTAACATCCAGGCTGTGCAACCTTCTCTCACCCGAAGAGGATTGATCAGTGAAAAATACTGGAAGGGAGATAGATTGATTAAGATGGAAATCTGAAACCACCTTAGGCAAAAACTTCCTATTAGTCCTAAGGACTACCTTATCCCTGTAGAAAGAAAGTCAGTCAGTCTCCACTGACAAGGCTTGCAATTCACTTATGCGTCTGGCAGAAGTGATAGCCACTAGAAAAACAGTTTTCCAAGTTAGGTACTTAAGCTCTGCAGAAGACAGAGGTTCAAAGGGGTTGCATTAACTGGGCAATGCAAACATTAAGGTCCCAAGCAGGGGCCAGTTCGAAAAGGAGGATTAGTATGGAGTAATCCCTTAAAACTTGGAAAACACAGGATGAGAGGAAAGAGGGATGACTTTCCTGCTGACACAAAAAGCAGACACAGCTGCCAAATGAACTCTCAGGGTAGCTGGTCTGAGACCAAGGAATTAAGATGTACCATGTAATCTAACAAAATGGGCAATTCAGCAGATTCTGGGAAATATTTTCCCAGCACACCAAATGGAAAACCTTTTCCATTTAGAACTATAAGTAGCCCTAGTGGAAGGCTTTGAAGGCCTTTAGGATCTCAAGAACACCTGAGAGAGGTGTAAATCAGCAACTCTAACTCCTCAAGAGCCAGGCCTTGAGGTTGAGGAGTGAGGTCCGGATACCAAACCCTTCCCTGGGCACAAGTCAACAGATTGTGATTCCTGGGAGGCACAGGGGAAGATGGACTGTCAGAGACAGAAGGAGTGGGTACCAGGGCTGCCTGGCCAATCCGGGCAATCAGAATCACCCTGCAAGGCTGAGATCTGATTTTGACTAGTACTTTGAATAGGAGAGGAAGGGGGGCATAGAGGAACTTCCCCTCCCAATCCAGAAGAAGGGCATCCAGGGGAACTGAGCCCAGCACTGGAGGCCTGCAACAGAACAGAACAGAGGAAGTTTGTGATTGTCTGGGGCTGCAAAAAGATCTATCTGAGGGATGCCCCACCTGGCAAAAACTATCCCCAGCACTTGAGGATCCAGGGACCATTTGTGATGGCCCTGGGAAATCCTGCTGAGGGCATCCGCTAGGATATTGTCCTTCCCTGGAAGATGAACTGCTATGAGGGAAGTGTTCAGGGAATAGGCCAGAGACCACAACTTCATTGCCTCGGTGCACAAGGCCAAAGACCGAGTGCCCCCGTTTGTCTGATGTACCACATTGTTGTGGTGTTGTCTGTTCTGACCTACATAGATACATAGACAGTGTCGGCAGATAAGGGCCTATGGCCCACCCAGTCTGCCCATTTAAGTTTGTAAGTTCAGTTTATGTTTTCCAGGAAGTCTGTAGCCCCTTACCCCTGACCTCCAGAATTCCTTTATGTCTATCCTATGCATTCTTAAATCCTGTGATTGTTTCAGCCCCCACCACTTCCTCTGGCAGGGTGTTCCACTTGTCCACCACCCGTTCTGTGAAGAAATTCTTCCTCACGTTTCTATGTTTCTATGTTTCATTATATCTGTAGTGAGAGTCAAGTCGTGAGAAGGGGAAATGAAGGGGACACCCGCTCTTAAATTGCTCTGATCCTGCCACCACTGGAGAGCTAGGATCAAGGTTCGAGTCACTGGGACCAACTTGGAAAGGGGGTCTCTTCTCTGAGACCAAAAGGTTCTCAAGTGAAACTGAATGTCTCATCTGAAATCTGGCTCCCTGCACAACAGCTGTGGATGCAGCCATGTGCCCCAGGAGCTGCAGAAAGTATCTTGCTGGTCGAGACCTGCAGAGTGAAGGAAGAGGCCAGAGCCACTAAATTCCTTACCCTTTCTGGGGAAGAAAGGCTCTGGCTAGCTTTGTGTCCAATTCTGCCCCTATAAAGGTGAGTACCTGGACTGGTTCCAGAACAGACTTTGGTAGGTTTAGCAGAAAACCCAGGAGGTGAGAGAGCTGCTGGGTGACCTGCAGGTGAGATTTTACCTCTTCTGGGGACTGGCCTACAATGAGCCAGTCGTCTAGATGAGGAAAAACAGCAATCCTCTGCCTCCTTAAGTGGGCCACTGCCACTGCTAGACACTTTGTGAATACCTTGGAGCAGAGGTAAGGTCGAAGGGCATTGCTCTGAACTGGTAATGACCTGAGGGCAGTTCGAATCTGAGGTACTTTCGATGGGATCTTCTGATTAGGACATGGAAATAGGCATCCTTGAGGTCCAGGAGGCTAGCCAGTCCCCTGGCCTTAGGAAGAGTAAAATCATTGCCAGAGTTACCATTTTGAACTTTGGTTTCAAAAGATGCTTGTTCAGATATCTGAGATCTAAAATGGGCCGCCATTCTCCTGTCTTTTGGGGTAAGGAAGTATCTGAATACAGACCCCTGCCCTGATGCAGGGAGGAACCCTTTCTACTGCTCTGAGAGCTAACAGGGATGAGACCTCTGTTTCCAGAGCGAGGGTCTCTGAAGCACTTGCAGGTAGAAAAGTCTGCTTCTCAACTTGGGAAACTTTTGAAGCTGAGAACCAGACCTGGCTTACTACTTCCAGAACCCACTTGTCTGAGGTTAAAAGCCCAATTCTGACTGAAGTAAGCCAGCCTGCCCCCACTGGTACAGGAGAATCGGCCCTGGGCACCCCCATCAGGGTGCCTGTTTTATGAGGAGCTTTAGGCTGGGGGTGGGAGCAGGTCTGCCCACCCCTCGCCTCCCTTGCCTCTGAAGAAGCCCCTCTGAGCATAGGCAGAGGAGGCCCGAGTCTGGTAGAAAGGCCTGTGAAAAGGCCTACCCCTACCCCTGGGGGCATGCCTCTGAGGAGTGGCTTGCTGCTCCTTAGCCTGGGCACTCTTGTAAGTAGTCCTATATTCATCCATCCATCTTCTTCATGTAATTCTCTGTCTGCTCTCCAAACAGAGAATTTCCCACCACAGGAAAATCCATAGCCTTAGTCTGGGTATCCTGTGACAAACTAGTACACCTGAGCCAGGCCAACCTACGGAAAGCTACAGATGTGGCCATGACCCTAGAGGAAACATCATTAACATCCACAGCAGCATGAAACTGAACCTTAGAGGCTTCAATGCCATCAGCAGCCACCTGTTCTAGTTCACTAGCCAGCTGGCCATGGGCCTGCTTGGCCAACTGCATAACAGTATCCCATCTAGATTTCTGATACCTAGCTACATAAGCCATATAATTTGCTTGCCTGAGTCCCAGAGAGGCTGCCATATACTGTTTTTTTGCCATGGCATCAATCTTCCTGGAATCCTTGTCAGGAGGATGTGAAGCCAAGGGAATATTAGCTTTATCATTAGGCAGCAGCCTGAACTACCCCAACATGACTGCATTGCTGAGAAAGGAATTCTGTACCTTCATTTACTTACGGTTACCACAGATAGAGCTTGAACAGAACGGTTTTGCGGTTAAAATAAAACTATTCTCGGTTAAATCCAACCGAGAAAACACTTTTTAAACCGAGAAATGAACCGAGCAGAAGGAGAAATCTCCGGAGCGACTGTTCACTGAGGCGGAATAAAGAATCTGACAGTTCAAGTTTGAAATGACACAGATAGAGCTGCTCTCATGCCAAAATTCTATTTTGGAATAGTTTTAACCATTTCACTCCGGGGCAGTTCTAAAGCTGGAACAAACTGCTAATGTCTATAATATAGCAAGACTTCATGTTGTTTGAAAGGAGCGATCAGAATCATTCTCGCTCCTTCTAAAGCCAGCTTCTGTAAGACACGAGGACCAGAGGAATTGGGGGGGAAAAGCATAGACGAATCTGTCCTTCCAGCTTAGAGATAGAGCGTCGTTCCAGAAAGCGTCTCGCTCGGGAACGAGGGAGCAAAGGATTGGAAGCTTTGCGTTTTGGGAGGAAGCAAACAGGTCTATCTGAGGAGTCCCCAACTCTGGAAGATGCTTTTTAGAACTTTTTCGTCCAATTCCCACTCGTGTGGCAGAGCCGACAAGCGATTTAGTCTGTCTGCCAGGACATTGTCGACTCCCGGAACATGGATCGCCGTGAGGTGAAGGTTGTGAAGCGTTGCCCAATCCCAAACCCTCATCGCTTCCCTGCACAGCGGGTAGGACCAACTCCCTCCCTGCTTGTTGATGTACCACACTACGCATATGCTGGTCCGTCTGGACAGCTAGGCGGCCGGGAAGGATGAATTGGTGAAGGGCCTGAGAGCATACAGCACTGCTCTCGAGCTCGAGCACATTGATATGGAGAACTATCTCCATCTTTGACCATAGGCCCTGGGTTGGTGAGGACCCAGATGGGCTCCCAACCTTCGCCTGAGCGTCCGTGGTCAGAGTCTGATCGGGGGGAGGATGAAAAAAGGGGACCCCCGGAATAGGTTCTCTCGAACCATCCACCATTGCAAGTCTCTTACCATCGGCGAGGAGATCAGAACTAGATGATCTAAGCTGGCCTGCCGGCGCAGCAGTTGGACCCTCGCAGCGGCACCAGCGACCGGGTTGAGAACGGACTCGGGTAGCTGGAAAACCAAGCTGGAGAGGAGGATCGGCGCCCAGCGTTGCTCTCCTCCTCTGGGAGGGAGGATGCTTGTCCGCAGCTCTACCGCCACCTGGGTGACCACGGGTGGAGGTGCAGCGAGACTGCATAGAAGGGAGAGGGCGTGGGCTGGAAACCGGAAGCAGCGCCCGTCGTGCAACTCCTAGGTCTCCAGAGTGCTCCGTCCTGTGGGAGGGACAGAAAAACAGAAAAAGGTGCCTGGCGTGGAGGGGCGTGAAGGCGGGACCCGACTGCCCAGATAACCCATAACCGGGCTACCGATGGATGCATGAGATGGACCACCTGACACACACTAATGGACTGGAGGGTTAACGGGATACCCTCCCTCCCCGCCCGGGAGGGTAGGCCGAGGCAGCATGGAGGTAGGTCCGAGCGACACCACGGTAGATACCCGGGGAGGGACTAGGGGAGTTCAGTCTAGGGATTCCCAGAAGAAGTCCCACCACGGCAGAGAGAAGGGGAAAAAAAAAAAAGAACTAGATGATCTAGATCGTCTACCCGTTGATCCCACTGAGATCAAAGAGTCCACAGAGATTCTCATGTGGAGGCACGCGCGCAGAACCGTCGGGATGGCCGCCACCATAAGCCCCAGTAGACGAAGCACTGACCTCGCCAGGACCCTCCTGCGTCCCGATAGGAGGGAAATCTGTGACTGGAGGGAGGCCCCCCTGTCCGGAGGCAGAAAGGCCTTGCACAGTGATGTGTCGAGAATTGCCGATGAACTGGAGCCTCTGTGAAGGCTCCAGGTGAGGACTGGAATGGTTGATGGTAATACCAGGCCAGTGAAACCTGCTGGGTGAGGGAGAGAAAATGCAGGAGTTCCTCCCTGGACGAGGCCACCAGGAGCCAGTCGTCCAGGTAGGGAAAAACCTGAGCTTCCAAAGAATGCAGGTGGGCCGCTACCACCGCCAGGCATTTGGTAAAGACTGGGGCGAGGAAAGACCAAACGGGAGCGCCCGGAATTGGTAGTGGACCCCCTGGAATGCAAACCTGAGGTACTTTCGGTGCGAAGGGCGAATGGGGATGTGCAGGTATGCATCCTGCATATCTAGTGCACAAAGCCATTGGCCCGGCTGAAGCAGGGGCAAAAGAGTTTGAAGGGAAAGCATCCTGAACCTCTTGTATTCCACATACAGGTTCAGAGAGCTGAGATCGAGAATAGGTCGAAGATCTCCTGTCTTTGGTACAAGGAAGAAGTGGGAATAGTAACCCGTCCCGTAGAGGTGAGGGGGGACGGTTTCTATAGCCTGTTTCGCAAGGAGCGCTGAGATTTCTTCCCTGACCAAAGGAAGATGGTCCCTTGAGTAAGCGGAGTTCAGAGGGGGTGACGCGGAGGTTTCTGTAGAAACTCTATGGAGTGCCCCTCTGCTATGATCTGAAACACCCATGAATCCGATGTTAGCCTCTCCCAACCCGGAAGGTGGAGGGAAAACGTCCCTCCTACCGGTTCCTCCGGGGCTGCCGGAGGCGGTGGGAGAGGGAAGGAGTCAGGTGGTGTGAGGCAGCGCCGCAGCTGGGGCACCCGTTGCTTTTTTGGGCGGTGGGGACCTGGCAGCTGTGGCGGCCCGGCGTTTAGTGGCCGCCTTCCTGAGGTTTCGCTTGAGGCGGCTGCGTCTGCGAAAGGAGGCGGCGCTGTGGGATGGGGACGGCACATTGAATCAACAGACGGTTTAGGGCCGCCCCTTCTCCTGTAAATCAGTGATGATGTCCTTGACATCACCACCGAAAAGCACAGAACCCCTGAAAGGTGCTTCTTGGATCGCTGACTGCACCTCCGGGACCAGACCTGACACACGGGGCCATGCATGACGCCGAAGACTGACGGCAAAGGCAGAACTCCATCCTGTGGTGTCCACTACATCGTAGGTCGTCTTCAAAATATGACGACTGGCCAAACGAGCAGAACGGACCAGGTCGGCCAACTCCTGCTTGACTTGGGAGTCAGGCAAAGAGTCGATCTTAGATTCCGCCTGGGTAAGGACAGCCTTCTGGTAATCCCCCATATGTGTTACATAGTTCAGGGCCCTACTCCCCAGTGTGGAAGAAGCGTAGATCTTCCTTCCATACTGATCCAGAAGGCGAGATTCCTTGTCCGGGGAGACTAGCTCAAGTGTTTTGGGTGTGCTGACCGGCCGTGAGTGGCGCTAATCACAACCGAGTCTGCACGGGGGTGAGAGTCTAAAAAGTCTACACCCTCCAGAGCCTGGTATAGCCTGTTCGACTTCCTGGGAAGTGGTGCTAAAGCCGACGGTTGCTTCCAAATCGTGGAAACAAGGTGGGCATGAGGCTCGATCCAGGGTGGCACTAGGGTAGGAGCTGTAAGGGGTAAGTCCAGATGTTCGGCGAATTTAACCAGTTGAGGATCTGGCTCTAAGGAGCGCCACTGATGGACCTCCTGGATCTTCCTGAGCAACTCCGTAAAGGAAGGATTCTCCAGAGGAGACTTCGGAGGAGTCCTCGGCCGGGGCTTGGACGGAGAGCGTGGCTCGTCGTCTTTCTCGGAACATCCATCGGAAGCCTCCGAGGAGTCCGAGAGAGAAGAGGAAGAATCTGAAGCAGAGTAAGACTCCCTAACTCGACTAGGGGGAGGAACGGGTTCCTTGGGGGGAATCCCAGAACGCGTGTCCTGCCCCTCTCTGGATCCCGAGGGTAAAGCCCAGGAATCCGGAGGAGGAGAGGGAGTGTGCCGTCTGGGGCGTACGGGAGCCGGGGGTGGCACCGTCGCCGTAAGACGGCTCTCGACTTCCTTGGTGAGCTGAGCCTTGGCCTCAGCCCACCAGGAGGCAAGAGTCTCCTGCAGATCCACCGGCCGCCTAGGGGGCGGTGGAAGAGGAGGAAGGGGATAGGTGTACGGAGGAAATCCGTAGGGAGAGTATCCGTAACCCGGCTGCGGGTATACTGGAGCCGGGTACTGCCGCGAAGGGGTCGGCACCGAGTACTGCGGAGCTGGGAAAACCGGCGTTGGATATGACGGCGGGTGCCCAGGCACTGGAGGAGCTGCCGGAGCAGACGGCCCAGCCGGGTACTCCACGGGCGGATCAGTCAGGATAGGCCCATGGAGTGGAGGGCCTGATGGAAGAGGAATATCCCCCGCCGGTGTTGGAGGGGCCGGTATCGGAACCGGCGTTGGCGGGGCCGGCGTCAGGGGGGCCGGCGTCAGATCCGACTCTTCAGTAAGAGGATCGGACGGTAGCCCAGGGTCCCGAGCCTCGTCCGGGGACGGAGGGGAAAAATCCCCAGGGTCGGGAAGGGGGGACTGGGGCTCCCCTGATGGCAGCGAAGGCTGCAGGAGCCTGGTACGACAGACGCAGCAGGGTCGGCCGTAGGCTCCGAGGCCTGGCGCACGTCGGAGGAGCCGACGTGTGGCTTATGGGCCGAATCCCGGCGGACGCCAGAGGAGCCAGTGTCCGACTTCGGGGGTCCCTCGTCGGAGGCGGGCCGAGTATCGGAGGAGGCCCAGTCCGAGGGGGACACTGCCGTGCGCCGCCCCGAAGGGTCGAGCATCTTAGCGGCCTTCTCCCGGCGTACGTCAGAGGCGCCCGGCTTAAGGGAGGTGCCCGCATCAGTAGGCCGCAGGCCCGCGGTGGTACTGGGGGTTAGAGTCTCCTTTTGCCCGGAGACACCCGGCGGGCTCGAACGCGAACCCGACGGGCGGGCCGATGCCTCCTCCAAAGCCTTGGAGGCTGCCGTCGAGCAATCCCCCGGAAGGGATGTTACCTTGCCCGTGACTCCAACCGGAGTCGCGGAGGATGGGGCCTTCTCCCGGTGCCTTTCCTTGTCCCACTTCTTATGCCCTTCAGGGGAGGTCGATGCCTGCCAAAGTTTCTTCAACTCCTTCTCCATCGCGGACATCTTTTTGAGGAGATGGGCTTCGAGGGACTGCTGGCGTCGTCTGCGGGTGGCCGCGTTGAATCGAAGGCAGTGCGGACACTTGTCGACCGCGTGGTCGGGGCCTAAGCAGAAAAGGCAGAGGGAGTGACCGTCTTTGTGAGGCAGTTGGGCCCACGAGTCGCACTTATTCTTTGAAGGGGACGACATAAACCGACGTTCACCTGACGAAAAAACAATAAAATTCTGAAAACTTGTTCGGAAAAACCGACGAAGTAACAGGACTGAGCGATAAGAACTTAACCACGAGGTGCTGCACGAGCCGACGGCGGGAAAGAACGGGAAGGCGGGCGTTCAGGACCTCCCCTTTATACCGACGTCATATGACGCCGGTCACCTGACGTGGGGGCGGTCCCCACCAGGGACTGCTAGCTAGAAATTTTTCTGTGGGGTCCTTCCGCCGGCCGGTGTCAGTCCTATATGTAATTCCCTACTGCAAGAGCCCTCTTGAAGTAAGATCTACTGTTACAGGTAAGTAACTTGTTCTTTTAGGAGCGTGGATATGTTGTTCATTCGGACTGTTTGGCAGACTCCAAGCAGTTCTCCGGGAGGAGGGAGGCAAGGCGCACACCCCCTACTTAGGGAATAGAGATTGGAGAACTGAAGCCCCAAAACCCGCATCCCGGCGTGACTCAAGGTCGATGTGGTAGTGAGTGATGACAATGTTTGCCGACTTCCAGGTAGCAGCTCAACAGATTTCCTGGATGAGGATGTCCCTGGAAGCAGCCACCGATGCAGCAGTATGGCGGGTAGAATGAGCTCTTATCCCTCTGGGAGGCTCTTTGCCCACCAACTCATAGCACAGACCTATGCATGATGTAATCCATCTTGCAATAGTCCACTTCGCTGCAGATCTGCCAGAAGTGGCTTCAGTGTAAGTGACAAACAGCTGGTGAACCTCTCCACGAATATCCGCCATCCTCTCCTTATAATAGGAGAGAGCATGTCTTAGATCCAAAGTATGGAGCCTGTACTCTGAGTCCGAGGTGTAGTTAGGGTAGTAAACCAGCAGAGTCAACACCTGGTTAAGGTGAAACTCCGACACCAGCTTCGGAAGGAATTTCGGGTGCGGGCGCAGGACAACTTTGTCCCAGTGGAAGACCAGGTAAGGGGAGTCCACCGAAAGTGCCTGGAGCTCCCCTATCCTTTTGGCTCACTTGATAGCCACAAGGAAGGCAGTCTTCCACAAGTGTGACAGCTCACACTTGTGCATGGGTTCGAATGGCTTCCCCATGAGCTTTGCCAAAACCAGCAGCAGATTCCCACGGAGGGGGAGGTTCATGCACTGGAGGGGATATGTGAACCAGGCCTTTGAAAAAGCACCCAACCACTATCTCCTGCACCAATGTCGGTTGACCAGCCCACGCCCAGTAAACAGAAATGGCTGCCAGGTGCACCCTAAGGGTCGAAGACTGTAGACCTCCTTTGGAGAGAGACCAAAGGTAGTTGAGAAGAAAAAAATTACTCACCTTGGTAATTATGTTTCTTCTAATGGAGTCTTGCTGTATTTTGACTATTGCAGATAGCTCCAGCACTTGAACTGCCCCAGAGAGTAGAGGGTTAAATTTCTATGCAAGGCATAGAACGTTGACCTCAAGCTCAGTTGAAAGACTCTGTCTGCAGTACTTTGAAACCAAACCGTCAGATTCTTACGAGCTATAACTCATTGACTTATCCATGTGGAAATTGTAAAGTTTCTACTAGCCAACAACCAAGTTTTTAGATTCCCAAAAGAAGACTCAAGTCAGAAAACCAAAACTCGGGTATTAAAGAATGAAAATTATTAATTAATAACGCAAAGCACTCAAATCAAAGAAAATGCGCTGAAGACACCCCGGGGTGCAACACTGCACCTACCCACCCACCCACGTCCCCAAAACCAGGTTCTGAGAGGGGAGACAGGGAGGGAGGTCAGGATACAGCAAGACTCCATTAGAAACATAATTACTAAAGTGAGTAATTTTTTTTCAAACAACATTAAATCTTGCTGTATTCTGGACTATTGCAGACTACCAAGCAGTACCTCCATGGAGGAGGGACAGAACCTACTTTGGGAATCTGCTCTGAAGTACTGCTGTGCCAAACAGAGCATCACTTCTAGTCTGGATATCCAGAGAGTAATGCTTGGCAAAGGTATGGACTGTTTTCCAAGTGGCTGCTTGACAGATTTCTAACTAAGGAATATCCCTGGCAGCAGCCAGGGAAGCGGCTGTATCTCTAGGAATGAGCCCTCAGGACTGAGGGTGGAATCTTCCCCAGTTTCACACAGCAGAACTGCACACAGGATACACTCCACCTGGCAATGGTTCCCTTGGTGGCTAGTTTGCCCTTACCTGCTTCCCCATAAGTGAGGAACAACTGGAGGGACTCAAACCTGTGACCCTTTCTATGCTCTGTGTAGTAACTAAGGGCTCTTAACATCCAAACTGTGTAACCTCCTCTCTCCTGAGGAATAGTGATCAGTGAAGAACACAGGAAGAGACAGACTGGTTTAGATGGGAATCTGAAACCACTTTGAGTAAGAACCTCCTACTGGTTCTGAGAACCACTTTATCTCTGTGGAATGAAATAAAGTCAGGCTCTACTGACAGAGCTTGCAATTCACTGATACGTCTGGCAGAGGTAACAGCTACCAAAAACACAGTTTTCCAAGTCAAGTACTTAAGCTCTGCTGAGGACGTAGGCTCAAAAGGGGGTTGCATAAGCTGGGCAACGCAAACATTCAAATCCCAGGCAGGAGCAGGACCCCAAAGCGGGGGGGGGGGGTCAGTATGAAGCAATCCCCTAAAAAAATTTACAGAATACAGGGTGAGATGACAGTGAAGAAGGCTTTCCCACTGACA
This sequence comes from Neoceratodus forsteri, assembly GCA_016271365.2. NCBI lineage: Eukaryota > Metazoa > Chordata > Ceratodontiformes > Ceratodontidae > Neoceratodus > Neoceratodus forsteri. The sequence goes on from JADMNL010000025.1 coordinate 171,447,766, forward strand.
GAAAAGCAGAAACAGCTGACAAATGCACTCAGAGTGGCTGGTCTGAGGCCTAGACCATTAAGATGAACCATACAATCCAGGACTGTAGGCAAACCAGCAGTGCCTGGGGATATGCTTCTCCTGGAACACCAAATGCTGAACCTCTTCCATTTGGAGTTATAAGTCTTTCTGATGGAAGGCTTTCGAGAAGCTTTGAGAATATCCAGAACTCCCTGAGACGGATGCAAATCTGCAAACTAACTCTTCAAGAGCCATGCCTTGAGATTGAGAGACTGAAGACTGGGGTACCAAATCCTCCCTGAGAGGAGGTTAACAGGTCGTAATTCCTGGGAAGAGACAGGGGAAGATGGACTGCTAGGGACAGCAACAAGGGGTACCATGGCTGCCTGGCTCAGTCTGGAGCAATCAGAATCACTTTGCAAGGTTGTGACCTTATCTTGACTAGAACTTTGAAGAGAAGAGTGAGGGGGGAAAAGCATACAGAAATTTCCTTCCCAGTTCAGAATCAGAGCATCCAGGGGGACTGAGCCCAACACTGGGGGTCTGCAACAAAAGAGAGGAAGTTGGTGATTGTCTGGGGCTGCAAAAAGATCTCTCTCTGGAGTGCTCCATCTTGGAAAAAAATCACCATTCGTGATGGCCCTGAGATATTCTGCTCAGTGCATCTGCTAGGACATTGTCCGTCCCTGGGAGGTGAACTGCTATCAGAGAGGTTTGCAGGGAATAAACTAGCGACCACAAGTTCATGGCCTCCATGCACAAGGCCGTGGACAGAGTACCTCCTTGCTCGTTGATGTACCATATGGTGGTGGTATCATCTGTTCTGACCTGAACCAACTTGTTCTGTACTGATTGGGAAAAAACCTGCAGTGCCAGAAACACTGCCCTGAGTTCCAGGAGATTCATGTGTAGAACAGAAGAGATTCCTGAGGCGACCACAGTCCCTGGGTGGTGAGGTCCCCCAAGTGGGCTCCCCAGCCCAGCACGGAAGCATCTGTGGTAAGGACCACTGAATGAGACTGAGTGGCAAATTGAACCCCTTGCCTCAAATTGTCCTGATCCTGCCACCACTGCAGGGCTTGGATCAGAGTTTGAGTCACTGGGATTAGTTTGGTAAGGGAATTCCTTCTCTGGGACCAAAAAGCTCTTAAGTGGAACTGAATATCCCTCATCTGGAATCTTGCACCTTGGACTACTGCTGTAGAAGCTGCCATGTGGCCCAAGAGCTGAAGGAAATGCCTTGCTGGTCGAGACACCTGAAGGCTGAATGAAGAAGCCAGCTCCATGAGAGCTCTTGCCCTTTCCAGGGGAAGGAAGGCTCTTGCTTTTACAATATCCAGCTCTGCCCCTATAAAAGGTGAGGAGCTGCACTGGTTCGAGAACTGACTTTGGTAGGTTGAGAAGAAATCCTAAAGAAGTGAGCACTTGCTGGGTCACTTGCAGGTCTGATTTGACCTGGTCTGGGGACTGGCCCACTATGAGCCAGTCATCCAAATATGGAAAAATGGAAATCTTTTGTCTTCTTAGGAAGGCAACAACTACTGCCAGGCACTTTGTGAAAAGCCTTGGAGCTGAGGTTAGGCCAAAGGGCATTGCTCTGAACTGACAGTGGCCTGAGAGCAACTCGAACCTGAGGTACTTTCTGTTGGAGCACCCGATGGGAATGTGAAAGTAGGCATCTTTGAGGTCCAGGGAGGCTAGCCAGTCCCCTGGCCTTAGAGAGGTAAGGATAATTCCGAGAGTTATCATCTTGAACTTTGGCTTTAAAAGATGTTTGTTCAGATATCTTAAGTTCAGGATGGGTAGCCACTCTCCTGTCTTTTGGGGGGGGGTCAGGAAGTACCTGGAGTACAGTCCTTTGCCCCAGTGTAGGGTAGGTGCTCTCTCTATTGCTCTTAAAGCTAGGAGAGAAGAAACCTCTGCCTCTAGGGCAAGGGTTTCCGAAACATTTGGAGCTGGAAAAGATCTGGCTTTCATCTTTGGAAATTTTTTGAAGCTGAGAACCAGTCCCTGGCTTACTACTTCAAGGACCCACTTGTCTGATGTAAGACATCCAGTCCTGGACAAAGTAAGCCAGCCTGCCCCCTACAGGGATAGGAGAGTCGACCCGGGCAGACCCATCAGGGTGTCTGTTTGGCAGGGGCTTTAGGCTGAGGAGTGGATGCAGGCCTGCTCACCCCCCCTTCTGCCTCTCCCTCTGAAGAACCCCCTCTGCGAAAAGGAAGAGGAGGCCTGTGCTTGGTAAAAAGGCCTTTGAAAGGGTTTGCCCCTGCCCCTAGACTGCTGCCTCTGAGGAGTTGCCTGCCTTTCTTTGGCCTGAGCACTCCTGTAAGTGGTCCTGTACTCATCCATTTTCTTCATGCAATTCTCTGTCTGCTCCCCAAACAGAGAATTACCCACTACAGGAAAATCCATGGCCTTAGCCTGGGTATCCTGTGAGAGGCTAGTACATATAAGCCAAGCCATTCTCTGAAGAGCCACAGATGTAGCCACGACTCTTGATGACACATCACTGGAGTCCACAGCAGCATGAAACTGAACTTTTGATGCCTCAATCTCATCGGCAGCCACCTCCTCCAGCTTCTTGGCAGGCTGGGGGGGGAAGCCTGTTTAGCCAGTGCCAGTACAGTGTCCAACCTGGACTTCTGGTATCTGACTGTATAGGCCATATGAAAAAATTACTCACCTTAGTAATGTTATTTCTTCTAATGGAGTCTTGCTATATTATGACATATGCAGTTTGTCCCAGCCTTAGAACTGCTCCGGAGGTGAAAGAGTTAACTTTCCATGCCAGGAATGGAATCTTGAGCGCGAGCTTGGTTGAAAACTCTGTCTGTTGTTCTTCAAACTCAAACTGTCAGATCTTTACAAGCAAAACTCACTAAGATTCTGTGTGGAAGCTGTAAACTCACACTAGCCAACTGGCTACTAAAATATTAACACATTTTTGGTCCCAAAACAAAGACTCAAGTCAGGGATCCAAAAATAAAATAAAATATAACACCCAAACACCCCAAAAGGAGGGGTGAAAACACAAGGTGGGCATCACTAAGTGCTAACACTGCACTGCCCACCCACATCCCAAGAGCAGAGGTTCTGAGAGGGCAGGTAGGGGAGGTCATAATAGCAAGACTCCATTAGAAGAACAACATTACTAAGGTGAGTAATTTTTCTTCAAACAACATGAAGTCTTGCTATATTATGACATATGCAGACTACACAGCAGTACCTCCATGGAGGAGGGACAGAACCTACTAGAAATAGGCTCTGAAGCACAGCTGTGTTAAACCGAGCATCACTCCTAGCCTGGATGTCCAGGGAGTAATGCTTGGTGAAAGTGTGTACTGTTTTCCAGGTAGCTGCTTGACATATCTCTAAGATAGGGATGTCCCTGGCCGCAGCTAGGACGCAGCTGTACCTCTGGTAGAGTGAGCCCTCAGGCCTGAAGGGGAACCTTACCCAGTTTTTGATAACAAAATTGATACAAGAGACAATCCACCTGGCAATGGTCTCTTAGTGGCAGGTTTCTTTACCAACCTCACCATAAGTGAGGAACAGTTGGAGGAGTCAAACCTCTGACCCTTGGTACGCTCTATGTAGTAACTAAGAGCTCTCTTTACATCTAAACTGTGCAGCCTCCTCTCGCCAGAGGAGTAATGGTCAGTGAAGTACACTGGAAGAGATATAGGTTGATTAAGGTGGAAATCTGAAACCACCTCAGGCAAGAACTTCCTGTTAGTCCTGAGGACTACCTTATCTCTGTGAAAGGAGATAAAATCAGGCTCCACTGACAAAGCTTGTAATTAATTCACTTATGCGCCTGGCAGAAGTGATGGCTACTAGAAACACAGTTTTCCAAGTCAAGTACTTAAGCTCTGCTGAAGACAAAGGCTCAAAGGGGGGTTGCATTAGCTGAGCAATGCAAACATTAAGATCCCAGGCAGGAGCAGGGTCCCTGAATGGAGGGTTGGTGTGAAGCAATCCCTTGAAAAACTTGGAGAATACAGGGTGAGCAGAAAAAGAAGAGGGCTCTCTTGCTGAAATAAAAGCAGAGACAGCTGCCAAATGCACTTTCAGGGTAGCTGGCCTCAGCCCCAAAGTATTTAGATGGACCATATAATCCAGGACTGTGGGCAAATCAGCAGATTCTGGGGACATATGCTTTCCAGAGCACCATATGGAAAACCTTTTCCATTTAGAATTATAAGTTGCTCTGGTGGAAGGCTTCCTAGTAGCTTTCAAGATATCGAGTACACCTTGAGAAAGGTGTAGGTCAGCAAACTCTAACTCTTCAAGAGCCAGGCCTTGAGGTTGAGGGATTTGAGATTTGGATACCAAACTCTCCCCTGGGCACAGGTTAACAGATTGTGATTCCTGGGAAGACACAGGGGAAGGTGGACTGCTAAGGACAGAAGGAGTGGATACCAGGGCTGTCTGGCCCAATCTGGAGCAATCGGAATCAACTTGCAAGGTTGAGATCTGATTTTGACTAGCACCTTGAACAACAGAGGGAAGGGGGGAAGGCATAGAGGAACTTCCCTTCCCAGTCGAGAAGGAAGGCATCCAGAGGGACTGAGCCCAACACTGGGGGCCTGAAACAAAAAAGCAGAAGTTGGTGATTGTCTGGGGCTGCAAAAAGATCCATCTGAGGGGTGCCCTACCAGGCAAATACTAACTCCAGTACTAGGGGATCCAGTGACCATTCGTGATGGCCCTGGGAAATCCTGCTGAGAGCATCTGCCAGGACATTGTCCTTGCCTGGGAGGTGAACTGCCATGAGGGAAGTGTTCAGGGAATAAGCCAGAGACCACAACTTCATTGCCTCGGTGCACAAGGCTGAAGACCGAGTGCCGCCTTGCTCGTTGATGTACCACATTGTAGTGGTGGTGTCTGTTCTGACCTGTACCACTTTGTTCTGAACAGATGCAGAAAAAACCTGAAGTGCTAGAAAAACAGCTCCGAGTTCCAACAGATTGATGTGCAGCAGAGACTCCTGAAGGGACCACAATCCCTGGGTGGTGAGGTCGCCCATGTGAGCTCCCCATCCCAAGAGGGACGCATCTGTAGTAAGGGTCAAGGAGTGAGATTGAGGGATGAAAGGAACCCCCTGTCTCAGATTGCTCTGATCCTGCCACCACTGCAGGGCCTGGATCAGGGTTCGAGTTACTGGGATCAATTTGGTTGAGGATTCTCCTTTGAGACCAGAAGGCTCTCAAATGGAACTGAATGTCCCTCATCTGAAATCTTGCTCCTGCACTACAGCTGTGGAAGCAGCCATGTGCCCTAGGAGCTGTAGAAATGCCTTGCTGGTCGAGAGACCTGCAGAGTGAAGGAGGAGGCCAGAGCCACCAGGGTCTTTACTTTCTAGAGGAAGGAAAGCTTGGCCTGCTTTGTGTCCAGTTCTGCGCCTATGAAGGTGAGTAGCTGAACAGGCTCTAGAACTGACTTTGGAAGACTGAGAAGAAAACCTAGAGATGTAAGCAGCTGCTGGGTAACCTGAAGGTGTAAACTGACTTGGTCTGGAGACTGACCCACTATGAGCCAGTCGTCCAGGTAAGGAAAGATGGCAATCTTTTGCCTTCTTAAGTGAGCAACTGCTACTGCCAGGCATTTTGTGAATACCCTTGGGGCAGAGGTGAGGCCGGAGGGCATTGCTCTGAACTGGTAATGGCCTGAGGGCAGTTCGAATCTGAGGTACTTTTGGTGGGAGCTTCTGATGAGAACATGGAAGTAGGCATCCTTGAGGTCCAGGGATGCTAGCCAGTCCCCTGGCCTTAGGGAGGGTAAAATAATTCTCAGAGTCACCATTTTGAATTTTGGTTTTAAAAGGTGCTTGTTTAGGTATCTGAGATCCAGGATGGGCCGCCATTCTCCTGTCTTTTTTGGGGTAAGAAACTACCTGGAGTACAGTCCTTTGCCCTGGTGTAGGGGAGGAACCCTTTCTACAGCTCTGAAAGCCAGGAGGGTTGAGACTTCTGTTTCCAAAGCGACAGCCTCTAATGGATTTGCAGGTGGAAAGGATCTGGTTCTCATCTTTGGAAATTTTTTGAAGCTGAGAACCAGTCCCTGGCTTACTACTTCCAGGACCCACTTGTCTGATGTTAAAGACTCCCAAGTCCTGGACGAAGTAAGCCAGCCTGCCCCCTACAGGTAATGGAGAATCGGCCCTGGGCATCCCATCAGGGTGCCTGTTTGGCAGGGGCTTTAGGCTGAGGGGTGGGAGCAGGCCTGCTCGTACCCCGTCTGCCTCTCCCTCTGAAGAACCCCCTCTGGGCATAAGCTGAAAAGGAGGCCTGGGCTTGGTAAAAAGGCCTGTGAAAAGGCCTGCCCTGCCCCTGAAAGCTGCCTCTGAGGAGTGGCTTGCCCTCCTTGGCCTGTGCACTCCTATAAGTGGTCCTATACTCATCCATTTTCTTCATGTAATTCTCTGTCTGCTCCCAAACAGAGAATTACTCACAACAGGAAAATCCATGGCCTTAGCCTGGGTATCCTGCGACAGGCTAGTACACCTGAGCCAAGCCATTCTGCGAAAAGCCACAGATGTAGCCATGACACTTGAAGATACACCATTAGAGTCCACTGCAGCATGGAATTGCACCTTGGATGCCTCAATACCATCAGCAGCCACCTGCTCCAGCTCCTTGGCAAGCTGGCCAGGGACCTGTTTCGCTAAAGCCATAACAGTGTCCCGTCTGGATTTCTGGTATCTTGCAACATAGGCCATATAATTTGCCTGTCTGAGTCCCAAGGATGCTGCCATGTATTGTTTCTTCCATGGCATCAATCCTCCTGGAGTCCTTGTCAGGGGGTGAAGCCAGGGAATATTTGCTCTTATCACAGGCTGCAGCCTGCACTACCCCAACATGGCTGCATTGTTGTAAGGAACTCCGATCAGAGCCTGACAATGTGTACCTCTTGTCCATTTTTTTATCCACAGGAGGTATAGTGTTAGGAGCTTTTAAAATTTTTGTCTGTTTCCTAAAAGATTTATGTAAAGGAATAGACAATCTCCTGGACTCTGGGATATCCATCATTTCCACATTGTCAGGCTCCTCCTGTTCATCCACAGCTTCTTCCACAGGGAGCTGGAGGGTTTCAGCAACTTTTTTATAAAACATAAAATGAGAAGGGGACTCAGAAAGCCTAGGGGGAGACACTCCTGAAGGTCTGCCTGGGGAGATGTCCAGTTCAATGGGCACATCCAGACTTTCAAAATCACATTCACTCTCTTCATAATCCTCCTCCCCCTCCTCCGGTTCATAAAATTCCTCTATATCATATTCTTGAACCAGTGGAACCGGCCGAACCGACCGCTTACCTGATGGTGCCGGTTCGGTCGGAACCGGGGAAAGCGACTGGACAATTTGGATCGCTTTGGCTATCTCTGCAGCGGCTGGAGAAGGAAATTTTGGCTCCACACCTGCTGATTTTCTAGTCCTCTTTGCTGGAACTGGCTCCTCTGAGTCAGCTCTTCGTTTGCCCGAGGAAGTCTCGCCCTGGTCAGAGGGCACTCTCTCCGGTTCGGTTGGCACCGAACCGGGCTGGCCATCCGGGTCAGCGGACTTTTTGGCCTCTCGTTCCCTGAGCCTACCAACTCTCTTATCCAGGGTAGCTGCAGGGAAATTCTTGCAAATCTGGCAGTCTGCATTGAGGTGGTCAAACCCCAGACAATAACACATGGTGTGTGGGTCAGCCTTGGCAAAGGCTTCCCACAGACACTACAGTGCTGAAAACCCAGTGGGCCGGTTTTCTTTTGGGTTTCTCAGACATAATGCCAGCCTGACCAAAACTTGCCCTTTTATGACAAATCGCCAAGCAAGACACCCTTATCGGTCCCCAACCGCATACGGGTCGTGGAAAACCCAATGAAATCCGCTTTTTTAACCGATAAGAACCGGAACCGCACTCTAAATGCAATTTAATAAAGTTTAACACAACCTGATCGGTTCAAACTGAACCGATAATAACGCTTGCAAGTTCCACACAGAGAAAATGTAAAACCTATCTATTACTTCGATACTACAGACAGAGCTTGAACCGACGGTTGCGGTTAAAATAAGACAAATCGCGTTGAAAAAGCGAGAAATTACACTTTTAACCGACAAAATGAACCGAGTAGAAGGAGAAATCTCCGGAGCGACTGTTCAGTGAGGCGGAGTAAAGAATCTGACAGTTTGAGTTTGAAGAACAACAGACAGAGTTTTCAACCGAGCTCGCGCTCAAGATTCCATGCCGGGCATGGAAAGTTAACTTTCACCTCCGGAGCAGTTCTAAGGCTGGGACAAACTGCATATGTCATAATATAGCAAGACTTCATGTTGTCTGAAAATTCGCCTGCCTGAGTCCCAAGGAAGATGCCATGTACCGCTTTTTCGCCATGGCATCAATCTTCCTGGAGTCCTTGCCTGGGGGGTGTGATGCCAAGGGAATGTTTGCCTCATCACAGGCAGCAGCCTGTACAATCCCAACATGGCTGCATTGCTGATAAAGGAACTCCGTATCTGAGCCTGAGGGTATGTACCTCTTGTCCATTCTTCTATCCACAGGATATGGAATTGGGAGACTTCAGAACTTTTTCTGTTTCCCAAAAGATTTGTGGAGGGGAACAGACAGTCTCCTGTACTCTGGGATGTCCATCATCTCTACATAGTCAGGCTCCTCCTGATCCTCCACTGCCTCCTCCATAGGAAGCTGGAGGGTCTCAGCCACCTTTCTGTAAAACATAAAGTGGGAAGGGGACTCAGACAGCCTAGGAGGAGAAACACCTGAAGGTCTGTCTGGGGAGATACCTGGGTCAATAGGTACATCCAGACTTTCACCATCACCATATTCATCTTCCAACTCTCCCTCCTCAAACTCCGGTTCATAAAATTCTTCCAGGGCATAATCGTGAACCGGGGGAACCGACCAAACAGAGCCCCTGCCAAAAGGTGCCGGATCAGCCAGAACCGGGTGAAGCGATTCCACAATACGAATCGCTTTGGCTATTTCTTCGACGGTCGGAGTACGAGATTCTGGATTCCAACTGGACGATTTTTCTTTCCGTTGCTTTTGCTGGAACCGACCGGATCGGATCTCCTTGTCCTAAGAAGTATCGCTCTGGTCAGAGGGCACACTCTTCTGGTTCGTCGAACCGAACCGGCTGGCCAACTGGGTCAGCGGACTTCTCGGCCTCCCTTTCCCTCAGTCTACCTAATCTCTTTTAAGGGTAGATTTGGGAAAATTTTACAAATTTGGCAGTCTGAATCGAGGTGGTCAAATCCCAGACAAACACAGGTGGTGTGGGGATCAGCCTTAGCAAAGACCTCCCCACACTCACTGCAGTGTTGAAACCCAGTGGGCCCGGTTTTTTTCTTGGGTTTCTCAGACATGGCCAACTTACGCAAACCTACCCTTTTTTCGGCAACTGCCAGGCAAGACTCCCCTATCGGTTCCTGTCCGTGTCATGGGTCTTGGGGAAAAAAACGTACTAAAACCTGTTTTTTTTAGAACCGATACGGACCGGTAACCACACACTAAAGATAGATACCAAAATGACCTGAAACGATCAGTTCAGCCGAACCGATCAACACTTTTTACAAGTTCCACACAGGAAACAGAACAAAACCTATCTAGTACTCACGGTACCAAAGACAGAGACTTGAACAGACTATGCAGAAAGAAAAAATTACTCACCTTAGTAATGTTGTTTCTTCTAATGGAGTCTTGCTATATTATAGACATTAGCAGTTTGATCCAGTTCTAGAACTGCCCCGGAATGAAATGGTTAAAACCATTCCAAAATAGAATTTTGGCACGAGAGCAGCTCTATCTGTGTCATTTCAAACTTGAACTGTCAGATCTTTACGAGGCAAACTCACTAAGGTCTGTGTGGAAGCTGTAACTCTACACTAGCCAAATGGCTACCTAAATAATAACAACCACTGATGGTCCCAACACCCAAGACTCAAGTCAGGGGACCAGAAATACTAACACCATCCTAATAATATGAAAATGGAACATAAGTATAATAAAACACACACACACACACGTACACATACACACCCCCAAAGTCCCAAAAGGGACAAAATGCTAACAGGACATAAGTAGTGCCCACACTAAGTTGCCCGCACCCCACCAAGTAGAGGTTCTGAGAGGGGCAGGTTGGGAGGTTCATAATATAGCAAAACTCCATTAGAAGAAACAACATTACTAAGGTGAGTAATTTTTCTTCAAACAACATGAAGTCTTCATATAATAGACATTAGCAGAATACACAGCAGTACCTCCATGGAGGAGGGCAGAATCTACTTAGGAATAGGCTCTGAAGAACAGCTGTGCCAAAGCGAGCATCTCTCCTGGCCTGGACATCCAGGGAGTAATGCTTGGTAAAAGTGTGTACCGTTTTCCAAGTAGCAGCCTGGCAAATCTCTAATAAAGGGATATCTCTGGCAGCAGCTAGAGACGCAGCTGTACCCCTGGTAGAATGAGCCCTCAAACCGTGGGGGCTCTGCCCACTTTCTGATAAATTGGATACAAGAGACAATCCACCTGGCTATTGATCTCTTAGTGGCAGGTTTGCCTTTCCCAGCTTCACCATAGGTAAGGAAAAGTTGAGGATTCGAACTGTGACCTTTGGTACGCCTATATAATAACTAAGAGCTCTCTTAACATCCAGGTTGTGCAACCTCCTCTCACCCGAATAGGAGTGATCAGTGAAAATACTGGAAGGGAGATAGATTGATTAAGATGGAAATCTGAAACCACCTTAGGCAAAACTTCCTATTAGTCCTAAGGACTACCTTATCCCTGTGGAAAGAAATAAAGTCAGTCTCCACTGACAAGGCTTGCAATTCACTTATGCGTCTGGCAGAAGTGATAGCCACTAGAAAAACAGTTTTCCAAGTTAGGTACTTAAGCTCTGCAGAAGACAGAGGTTCAAAAGGGGGTTGCATTAACTGGGCAATGCAAACATTAAGGTCCCAAGCAGGGGCCGGTTCCCGAAAGGGAGGATTAGTATGGAGTAATCCCTTAAAAAACTTGGAAAACACAGGATGAGAGGAAAGAGGGGATGACTTTCCTGCTGACACAAAAGCAGACACAGCTGCCAAATGAACTCTCAGGGTAGCTGGTCTGAGACCCAAGGAATTAAGATGTACCATGTAATCTAACAAAATGGGCAATTCAGCAGATTCTGGGGAAATATTTTCCCAGCACACCAAATGGAAAACCTTTTCCATTTAGAACTATAAGTAGCCTAGTGGAAGGCTTTCTGGAAGCCTTTAGGATCTCAAGAACACCCTGAGAGAGGTGTAAATCAAGAACTAACTCCTCAAGAGCCAGGCCTTGAGGTTGAGGGATTTGAGGTCCGATACCAAACCCTTCCCTGGGCACAAGTCAACAGATTGTGATTCCTGGGGAGGCACAGGGAAGATGGACTGTCAGAGACAGAAGGAGTGGGTACCAGGCTGCCTGGCTCAATCCGGGCAATCAGAATCACCCTGCAAGGCTGAGATCTGATTTTGACTAGTACTTTGAATAGGAGAGGAAAGGGGGAAAGCATAGAGGAACTTCCCTTCCAATCCGGAAGAAGGGCATCCAGGGGAACTGAGCCCAGCACTGGAGGCCTGCAACAGAACAGAGGAAGTTTGTGATTGTCTGGGGCTGCAAAAGATCTATCTGAGGATGCCCCACCTGGCAAAAACTATCCCCAGCACTTGAGGATCCAGGGACCATTCGTGATGGCCCTGGGAAATCCTGCTGAGGGCATCCGCTAGGACATTGTCCTTCCCTGGAAGATGAACTGCTATGAGGGAAGTGTTCAGGAATAGGCCAGAGACCACAACTTCATTGCCTCGGTGCACAAGGTCAAGACCGAGTGCCCCCTGTTTGTTGATGTACCACATTGTTGTGGTGTTGTCTGTTCTGACTTGTATCACCTTGTCATGGACAGATGCAGAAAAAGCTTGAAGAGCTAAAAGACAGCTCTGAGTTCCAGCAAACTGATGTGGAGCAGAGATTCCTGGGGACCAAACTCCCTGAGTGGAAGGTCGCCCTTGGGCTCCCAACCCAGAAGGAAGCATCTGTAGTGAGAGGTCCAGAGTCGTGAAGGGGACCCCCGCTCTTAAATTGCTCTGATCCTGCCACCACTGGAGAGCTAGGATCAAGGTTCGAGTCACTGGGACCAACTTGGAAAGGGGGTCTCTTCTCTGAGACCAAAAGGTTCTCAAGTGAAACTGAATGTCTCTCATCTGAAATCTGGCTCCCTGCACAACAGCTGTGGATGCAGCCATGTGCCCCAGGAGCTGCAGAAAGTGTCTTGCTGGTCGAGAGACCTGCAGAGTGAAGGAAGAGGCCAGAGCCACTAAATTCTTACCCTTTCTGGGGAAGAAAGGCTCTGGCTAGCTTTGTGTCCATCCTGCCCCTATAAAGGTGAGTACCTGGACTGTTCCACAACAGACTTTGGTAGGTTTAGCAGAAAACCCAGGGAGGTGAGAAGCTGCTGGGTGACCTGCAGGTGAGATTTTACCTCTTCTGGGGACTGGCCTACAATGAGCCAGTCGTCTAGATAGGGAAAAACAGCAATCCTCTGCCTCCTTAAGTGGGCCACTGCTAGACACTTTGTGAATACCCCTGGAGCAGTGGGCCGAAGGCATTGCTCTGAACTGGTAATGACCTGAGGGCACTTGAATCTGAGGTACTTTCGATGGGATCTTCTGATTAGGACATGGAAATAGGCAGCCTTGAGGTCCAGGGAGGCTAGCCAGTCCCTGGCCTTAGGGAAGGTAAAATCATTGCCAGAGTTACCATTTTGAACTTTGGTTTCAAAAGATGCTTGTTCAGATATCTGAGATCTAAGATGGGCCGCCATTCTCCTGTCTTTTTGGGGTAAGGAAGTATCTGAATACAGACCCCTGCCCTGATGCAGGGAGGAACCCTTCTACTGCTCTGAGAGCTAACAGGGATGAGACCTCTGTTTCCAGAGCGAGGGTCTCTGAAGCACTTGCAGTAGAAAAATCTGCTTCTCAACTTGGGAAACTTTTGAAGCTGAGAACCAGACCCTGGCTTACTACTTCCAGAACCCACTTGTCTGAGGTTAAGAGCCCAATTCCTGACTGAAGTAAGCCAGCCTGCCCCCACTGGTACAGGAGATCCGCCCTGGGCACCCCATCAGGGTGCCTGTTTCCAGGGAGGCTTAGGCTGGGGTGGGAGCAGGTCTGCCCACCCCTGTCTGCCCCTGCTCTCTGAAGAAGCCCTCTGAGCATAGGCAGAGGAGGCCTGAGTCTGGTAGAAAGGCCTGTGAAAAGGCCTCACCCTACCCCTGGGGCATGCCTTGAGGAGTGGCTTGCCGCCTCCTAGCCTGGGCACTCTTGTAAGTAGTCCTATATTCATCCATCTTCTTCATGTAGTTCTCGTCTGCTCTCCAAACAGAGAATTTCCCACCACAGGAAAATCCATAGCCTTAGTCTGGGTATCCTGTGACAAACTAGTACACCTGAGCCAGGCCAACCTACGAAAAGCTACAGATGTGGCCATGACCCTAGAGGAAACATCATTAACATCCACAGCAGCATGAAACTGAACCTTAGAGGCTTCAATGCCATCAGCAGCCACCTGTTCTAGTTCACTAGCCAGCTGGCCATGGGCCTGCTTGGCCAATTGCATAACAGTATCCCATCTAGATTTCTGATACCTAGCTACATAAGCCATATAATTTGCTTGCCTGAGTCCCAGAGAGGCTGCCATATACTGTTTTTGCCATGGCATCAATCTTCCTGGAATCTTTGTCAAGAGGATGTGAAGCCAAGGAATATTAGCTTTATCACAGGCAGCAGCCTGAACTACTAACATGACTGCATTGCTGAGAAAGGAATTCTGTATCAGGGCCCGACAATGTATACCTTCTGTCCATCTTTTATCTACAGGAGGCACAGAATTAGGAGCTTTTAAAATTTTAATTGTTTGTTTCTAAAGACTTATGTAAAGGAATAGACAATCTCCTAGACTCTGGAATATCCATCATTTCTACAAAATCAGGCTCCTCTTGCTCATCCACAGCCTCTTCTAAAGGAAGCTGGAGAGTTTCAGCAACTTTTTTATAAAACATAAAATGAGATGGGGACTCAGACAGCATAGGGGAGATTCTAAAGGTCTGTCTGGGGAGATGTCCGTTCAATGGGCACACCCAGACCTTCCCAGCCACATTCATACTGTTCATAACTCCTCCCCTCCTCTGGTTCATAAAATTCCTCAATATCATAATCCTGAACCACTGGGACCGGACGAACCGACCTTTTACCAGATAGTGGTGGTTCGGACGGACCCTGAGACAGTGACTGGACAATTTGTATGGCTTTTGTTATCTCTGCAGCAGTTGGAGAAGGAATTTTGGACTCCAGACCTGCTGATTTTCTTGTTTTCTTTACTGGAATTGGTTCCTCAGAACCAGCTTTTCTTTGCCGAGGAAGTCTGGCCTGGTCAGAGGAGCATCCCTCTGGTTGGTTGGCACCGAACCGGGCTGTCCATCCGGTCAGCGGACTTTTTCAGCCTCGTTCCTAGGCCTGCCCAATCTTTTTCCAGGGTGGCTGCAGGAAATTCTACATACCTGGCAGTCTGACTGAAGGTGGTCAAACCCCAGACAATAAACACATGTGTGTGTGGGTCAGCCTTGGCAAAGACTTCCCCACAAACATCACAGTGTTGAAACCCAGTGGAGCCCGGTTTTCTTTGGGTTTCTCAGACATAATGCCAACCTAACAAAAAAACTTGCCCTTTGCGGCAGTGCCAGGCAAGACATTATCGGTTCCTAACCGTGTCACGGGTATTGGAAAAAACCGTAATAAATCCGTTTTTAGAACCGATAAGAACCGGGAACCACACTCTAAAATATTAACTTTTAGTTTTAAATGAGTTTTAAACCCACTGATCGGTTCAAAACCGAACCGATAACTTCAAGTTCCACACAGACAAAACCTTCATTTACTTACGGTTACACAGATAGAGCTTGAACCGAACGGTTTTATGTTAAATAAAACTATTCTCGGTTAAATCCAACCAAGAAAACACTTTTTAAACCGAGAAATGAACCGAGCAGAAGGAGAAATCTCCGGAGCGACTGTTCACTGAGGCAGAGTAAAGAATCTGACAGTTCAAGTTTGAAATGACACAGATAGAGCTGCTCTCGTGCCAAAATTCTATTTTGGAATGGTTTTAACCATTTCACTCCGGGGCAGTTCTAGAACTGGATCAAACTGCTAATGTCTATAATATAGCAAGACTTCATGTTGTTTTAACTACATTTCGGTAGAAAAACCATCGAAAACCGACACTTCAACAGACTTCAAACTGAGCTACAGGAGAAATCTCCGGAGCGACTGTTCAGTGAGTAAAGAATCTGACGGTTGCAGTTCAAAACACAACAGGCAGAGACATCAACAGAGCTCGAGATCAACATTCTATGCCCTGCATAGAAAAGTTAACCCATTGTTCTCCGGGGCAGTTTAAAGGCTGGGGCTAACTGCACTTGTCAGAATAGAGCAAGACTTCATGTTTGAACCAGTTTGTACATTTTTTTTAATTTCTTGTTATTTAGAGTAATAAAATCACTACTTGTGGATTTGTTTTTTCACAATTTCTCAGAGACTGCTCATGTTTCACTTAGGCCTCAGTTAAATTAGTGTCGGAGGTATCTGGACAAGCTACATTTGGCGTCAGAAGCCACACCACATCCAGAACCCTCTCCACAATGCCCAGGGCTGTAAGTAAGTAAGGCATGCAGCTGAAGGCAGTGTGTCCTTACACCACTGGGAAATGCATTAACATCCAATGATGCACACCCTGGAGGGACTTATTACGCTTGTAAAACATCTCTAAGTAGATTTTTTTGGAGAAAACAGATTTGGCACCTGACCGTGCATTTACAGAGATTTACAGATTTTCTCTAGCCATTTTGTAAAAAAGACTATTAGGAACATCCAAGTGTGTGTTAAACTAAATAAAAATCGACATTAATCTCTCTTTAAATCAGGCATTTATAAGGGTCAAGTTTTCTCCGTTAACCATGCCCTCTAAGGAAGACCCCAGTGGTCAAAGTGCCGGGGCTATTCTTTCAGTGTCTTTCTGTGTATGGACTCATTCAAATTTTCACTGAACAGAAACTCCAAGTTATAGCATCCTTCTTCTAAACTGATAGTTTTCTGTGGATTTTATTGTACTGCTACAAGAACTTGGCAGTCTGGGAGCAGCACCAGCACAGCCTTCCTGAGTACACAGTTTGTTGTTTTTATGATGGCACAAGCCTGTATCCCAAACCACCAAGACAGCCAGTGGGTGGAGGACTGAGCACCCCAGATGATGATCTTCTCCATACTGCCTTTAGCACACAAGTAAAAACTGCAATACAGCTCCACAACCGCGAGGGTACAGGTATTAAAATTAGCAACAATTTCACTGGCAAAAAAAAAAAAGCTCTCCTCAGCCAAAAATAAAGTGCAAAAATACTTTATTCTAAAAATATAAAATCGCAGGTGCAAACAGACAAGGACCTTGTCTGTTTGCACCTGCTATTTTGTATGGCCTTATAAGGACAAAGAACTTCTCTGCCCTTGACACCTCAGCTTTTCTAAGGGATCTTCAGCATGTCGACTGGTCCCCCATATTCGTGACAAACACTGACTTGGCTGTAGAATACTTCACCAACTCTGTGCTCCTTGCAGTCCAAGCACATTCCTTTCATCATGCGCAGGGTATGAGGCCTGCCTACCAAATGGTTAACTAGCCCTCTTCTATGTATGCTTAAAGCATGGGACAAACTCTGGACCAAATGGAAAACCTCCTCCCTGCTCTCAGACTTCATCGCATATCGCTCCCTTCATAACTCTTGTAAGAAAGTCCTATGGACTGCCAAAAGCAATTACTATAGAGGCCTTCTTCACGCCACCTCTAGTAACCCAAAAACGGTACTGGGAACAAATAAACCACGTAATGGGATGCTCCATGTCCCAAACCCCCCCATCACTTTCTAATAAATAACGTCTCCTGTGACAACTCTAATACCATAGCTAATGCTTTCAGTTCACTCTTACCACCCTCCCTAGTTTTGATACCGATGGTTCCCCCTCACCACACCTCCCACCTCTGACCTCCCTCCATCCCATCCTTCCCAGATTCTCCACCCGGTCTCCAGGCTGGATGTCCTATGAGCTCTTAACATGTCTCCCCCATGGCAGCGCAGGCCCTGATGGACTGGAACACAGAATTCTCAAATTAGGCATGTCTCTTCTTGCCACCCCCATCATGCGATTATTCAACTTCTTCATTAGCTCGGGTACTGTGCCCCTCTCTTGGAAAAATGCCAGGGTTATCCCAGTCTTCAAAAAGGATGATCCGAAAACCTAACAAACTACCGTCCTATTGCGCTCCAGCTGACCATCAGTAAACTCCTGGAGAAGCTTATCCATCGCCAGGTGTTTAACGTCATTGCCAACTTTAACCTGCAATCTTTTGCTCAGCATGGCTTTAGGCCAAACCACAGCACCACCACGGCCCTAGTGCAATTCACCAGTGATATAAAATCTGCTATGGACCAAGGCCAGCTTACTGGGGCTGTTTTTACTGACATGTCAAAGGCATTTGACTCAGTTAACCACAACCTGCTCCTGCATCAACCAGGCTCTACTGGCGCCTCGCAATCCACACTTGCCTGGTTTGCCAGCTATCTGTGGAGCCGCTCTCAGTCTGTCTCCTGTCGAAGTTCTCTCTGCCCCTGCCCGGCTTCATTCGGGCATCCCACAAGGTTCCATACTTGGACCCCTGCTCTTTTCTTTGTTCGTCAATAACCTACCTTCCGTGCCCTCCCACAGTCTCTCCTTATTCAATGCCGATGACTTGGCTCTCCATGTCACCTCTCCTCTGATCTTCATCGTATCCAAACTTGGCTTGCGTACCACCGCCTGGTGCTAAATGTTGCCAAGACCCATGCTATGCTCTTTGGGTCACAAAGGAAATCTATCACTTCAACTCCGTCTTGAGGTTTCTTGTCTTGATGGCTCCCTTGTGGAAGTAACTCTGTCCTTCAAATACCTAGGGGTCACGCTGGATCCATCTCTTAACTTCTCTCCATGTCAAGGCTGTCTGCAAATCAGTCAATGCTAAAACTGGACTGGCTTACCGTGTCAGTCAGTTTCTGACCCCTGCCGCCAAGATCTGTCGCCCAAGGCCTTCTCCACCCTGGACTCTGCTATGCTCTGCCTGTCTTTGCTATGGCACAGGCAAGCATCTTGCAAATGTGGGACGCTGCCTACAACAATGTCTGTAGATTTGCGCCATTTGCTTCTCATCTTAAGCACCACTGTTCTCTCTCCGACCTTCACTGGTTGTGTCCTTCCTTGCATCAGGCTTATTCATTAGGTTGTCTGACTGACATTATTCGTTCTTCTATCCCCTCCACACTCGCTGCTATGCTCACCCCCATGAACTGCCCTCGTTCCCACCGTTCCTTGTCTTTAGTTCAGTTATCTGTCCCAAAATGCTCTACCAGAATGGGTGAACTCGCCTTCTCTTTCTATGCCCCCAAATTTTGGAACACTCTCCCAGTTGACCTCAGGCACTCCAAATCCCACCCCACTTTCAATTAAGGCCTCTCCAATTACCTCACTTCCCTTGACATTTGCAAATGTCCCTAGCTTCATGAGTCATGCAAATCTACCTTTGTCCTGCACTTACATTTCCCGTGGCCTCTTGATTCCTCCAATCCCCACTCTTCCTCAGCTGCAGCTATGCACTTTGTTCCCTGTCTCTGCCTGGGAATTGTCTCCTTGCTGAATTGCCAACAGCACTGTCATGTTTTGTACATTATTAACCGTAAATTGTGCCTTTTTGTCTGTTTTGTTCCCATCATACTGTGTGATATGTACCTCCTGTACTGTATGTACTACGTAACCTGCACCTCTTTACAACTGTTTGGAATCTCCTATTGTACAACACTGTATATGTATGTTTTTATCTGTTCCTTAATTTGTACTCTCCCGGGTCGTGCCCGAAAATAGGCAGTTCTGTCTAGTGCACTTTATTTAGGAAAATCGGAATTACAACCCTTTGAGTCAGACTCATTTCCAAAGGCTCCATGTCAGAATAAAACAGACATTCATAGAGCATATACATAGAATGTGGGTGAGCAATCATAAAGAGTATAAATACAATGAGCATGGGTTAATGCCTACACATTTGGTAGCTAAAAATGAAAATTACGTACCTACCGTAATTCTTGATCTTCCTGGACGAGTCTCCACCACTCATTCACACTATTGGGATCTGCGCCGGAGGCACTAGGACCCATCGGGAGCAAACTTTTTGCTGGGGAGTCAACGCCAGAGATGGGCCGTGAGCCCTCGCCGTGGCAATGACTATCTGCGCCGACTCCCCAACCGCCTCAGTACCTTTTTTTTTTTTTTTTTTTTACCAAGGCAGCGTAACTAACCTAGAAGGGTAGCTCTAACCTAAAAATCGGACATAAGATAGTCCGGACGACCCGTGTAAGAAGGGTCAACAAAGAAGTCTTCAAGGCCCAAAGAACTGAGGGAGTGAAGACCAACAAGAGAGGGTGAGCTCGGGGATGGATAGTAGGAATGAGTGTAGGAGACCGTCTAAGAAGATCAAGAATACGTAGGTACGTAATTTTCATATCTTCCTGGACATAGTCTCCACCACCATTCACACTATTGGGAGAGTACCGAGCTAATAATCCCCCAGAGGGCGGCAGGAGAAACCAAGAGCTCACGCTTCTAAGACAGAAGTCCATTAAGGATGGCTCTGCCAAAGGAAGAATGTCGTCTGGCATGGACATCGAGTGCATAATGCTTAACAAAGTATGCACTGAGCCCAGGTGGCTGCATTGCAGATGTCTGCAAGGGCACGCTATGGATTTCGCTAGGGATGCCGCTATCGCCTGGTAGAGTGAGCTAAACTCACTCCTCCAACTTAACCTGTGCCATGGAATAGCAGTGACAAAGGCACGCCACCAGCCATGTTGAGATACATCTATAGCGCAGGTTGACCCAGCTGGCCTCACTGAAGGAAACGAACAGTTGCTGGGCTTTACGAAAATCCTTGGTTCTATCTAAGTAGAAACGCAAGGCCCTCTTAACATCCAGAGAATGAAGAGAGCGTTCCCCTTCATTTTGGAAGTCCACAAAATAAGAGGGAAGGACCAAAGGTTGGTTAAGATGAAATTCTGACACAACCTTAGGAAGAAATTTAGGATGAGTACGAAGGACTACTTTGTCCTTATGGAACACAGTATACGGAGGGTCTGTGATCAGGGCATGTATCTCAGAGACCCTATGGGCTGAGGTAATGGCCACTAGGAAGGCAGTCTTCCAGGTGAGGAACTTTAGTTCACAGGTAGCTAGAGGCTCAAAGGGTTTCCGGGTGAGCATGTCTAGCACAAGATTAATGTCCCAGGCTGCAACCGACGCCTTGTAGGGGGTCTGGTGTGCAGAATGCCTAAGAAATCTCTTAACCATAGGTAACTGAGCCAGAGAAAGAGAAAAAACGGCTCATGATACGCTGAAATGGCACTAAGGTGAACCTTAACTGTAGAGTACTGGAGACCTGAATTTGAGAGGTCCAAAAGGTACTCTAAAACTTTATCCGGAGGGCAGGAAAAGGGATTCAAAGAGGACTTTGCACACCAGAGGGAAAAACGCTTCCACTTAGCCGTGTAAGTTTTCCGAGTGGCTGGCTTCCGCGCAGCCAGAAGGATATCCAAACTCTTCGAGAGACATTGAACCGATTTACTTCTACCTCTTCAGGAGCCAAGCGTGAAGGTGAAGAGATCTCAGATTGGGATGGACCACCGGTCCCTGAGTTAAAAGGTTCATCTGCAGGGGAAGTGGTCTCGGAGGAACTGCCAACATACTGTTGAGAAGTGGAAACCACAGTTGTCGAGGCCAAAAGGGAGCAATGAGAATCATCTTGTCTCCCTGAGACTCGAACTTGAGGAGTACTCTCTGAATTAGAGGAAGAAGCGGAAAGGCGTAAAGAAAGCGTTTTGTCCACCGCAGCCTGAATGCATCCGGACAAAAAATGCCAGGCCCTGGATTTTTGGAGCAGAAGAGAGGCAGTTTTGCATTGAGTGGGGACGCAAAAAGGTCCAGGTCCGGAGTTCCCCACTCTTCGAATAGTGACTGAACTATGGTTGAGTCGAGAGACCACTCGTGAGGATCTGTCTCTGTTCTGTTGAGACGGTCTGCCAAGTCGCTCTGTACACCTGGCAGGTAGATTGCTTGAATTAGAGCCTTGTGCTCCAAGCACCATTCCCAGACCCTCATCGCTTCTCTGCATAAGGGGTAAGAATGAGCACCGCCTCTGCTTGTTGATGTAATACATCACTGCTTTGTTGTCCGCTTGGAGGAGAATATTCTTATGACAGAGAATGTCCTTCAAAGCTCGGACCGCATAAAGGACAGCTCTCATTTCTAGGACATTTATGTGAAGCTGGGACTCGAGATGAGTCCACACACCCTGAGTGTGGAGAGCCTGACAGTGAGCTCCCCACCCCATTAGTGAGGCTTCAGTAGTAATGGAGATCTGATGGTCCAGAGGGGCAAAGGGGTATCCTTGCAGGAGACTGTCCTCTTGAGACCACCAGGTGAGAGACCTCGTAGGGGTTCTGTCACCTTGATGAGATAGGACTGCAGGTGAGTGGTTGGAGACCACTGAGTACTGAGCATCCACTGGGTGGTTCTCATGTGCAGACGGGCCAGAGGTACAGTGAACACTGAGGATGCCATGAGGCCCAGCATCCGTTCAATCGAGAGCCCTGTAACTGACCTGTTCTCTCCGATGTAACGGGCCATCTGAAGGATATCGTTCCTTCTGTCCTCTGGGAGAAAAGCTCGCACAGGATGTGTCCAGAAGGGTCCCTATGAAAGGAGCCCTGGGAGGGCTGCAGCTGTGATTTCTTGAGGTTCAGCAGGACTCCCATGGACGAAGAGGTGAGAGGTCGCTTTACTGGCATCCAGAGTCCCTGCCTGGAATGACTTGCAGAAGCCAATCATCCAGATAAGGGAACACCTGTATTCAGAGTTTTCTGAGGTGCGCCTTTTAGAACTGCACAACACTTTGTAAAAACTCTCATGGCCCGAGGATAGTCCAAAAGGCAGGACTCTGAACTGAAAATGTTGTCCCAGAGCCACAAACCTCAGGAATTTGTGATGTCTCGGTGAATGGAATGCTGCAAGCATCCTGCATGTCTAGGAAGCTAACCAGTCGTGTTGATGAAGCAAGGGTAACAGGGTTCCTAGAGAATTATTTTGAATTTCTCCTTGGGAGAAATTTGTTTAGCTTGAGATCTAGAATGGGGCGATTCCCCAGACTTCTTTGGAACCAGAAAGTAATGAGAGAGAACCCGTGTTTCGCTGATGCAGCGGCACAAGTTCTACTGCCCTGTTGTTTAGAAGGCCCTGAATCTCGGGCGGTGAGAAGGTCTGACTGAAGGGCAGACAGCCTGGGCTGTTGCTTGGGAGACAATCCGGAGGAGTTTCCACAAATTGAGTGAGTACCTCATGGATTATCCGAAGGACCCATTTGTCTGAGGTTATGGACTTCCATTGGCTGTAGAAGTGCATCAGCCGACCTCCCACCGAGAGAAAAGTCCACCTCGGGCAGTTGGAGGGACTTGGGCCAGCACTCATAAAGTAGCGCTGGGCACTTTGGGCCCTTCTGCTTGCCGCGCTTCTTCTGAGGTTGGGCAGGTTGGTTCTTATGGAAACTACCTCTGCCTCTGCCTCGAAAGGACTGACGATTATGAAACTGACGTTTACTGGCATGCCCTCTAGAGGGGGCAGGAGGGGGTCTAGCCAACTTAATGGCTGACCTAGTCTTTTGTGTAGCTTCTAGAGCTTGCTCGACCTGAGGACCAAACAGATATGCACCATCAAAGAGCAATGCCATTACCTGCTGTTGCGCATCATTGGTGAAGCCTGAAGTGCGCAGCCAGGAATGGCGGCGGGTGCAAATACCAGCAGCTGCTGAACGGGAAGCGAGTCGAAAGCGCCCATGGCTGCTTTAACCTGTTGGTTGTTAGATTCAATACCCCTGGTAATGGTTTGGAGAAGCTCTGGTTTTAAATCAGACTCGAAGAGCTTCAACCATTTGCTTGAGAGAGTGCCACAGGATATACTGCATTGAGAAAAATAGCCCTGGTAACTGGCAATACGATACTTAGGGTAGAAACAGCAAAGACTCTCTTACCTAAGGTGTCTATCTTACGAGATTCCTTGTTAATAGGTCAAGCTGTAGTGGTTTGAGGAAGGACTTACCTTATCATTCTCTGCCAGGACTACAATAGGATCCGCAAGCTTGGGATGCCAAATGGGACGATCCTTGGGGCTGAATATTTTCTATCAATGGATTTAGCCACCGGGGAAGAGAGAGCAGGATTATTCCATGCCATTTGAGACAGCGCTCGAAGGAAGGCTGAATCGGAGGAGTCAAATCCATAGGGATCTCCGAGGCGTGAAGGTATTGAGTCTTAGCAATTTCCCAGGATCGATGTCTGTAGTCTGAGAGAAAGTGTGAAATCATATTCTTCAGCAGAGACTTAAATGACAGGTCCTCGACCACAGGCTCTGCAGCAGTAAAAGAACCTGCTTCGTCCACCTCATCGCCCAGCAGAAGGTCTGGGTCAGGCTCAACGTCATCTCCTGACAGTCCAGGAGGGACTGTATGGACAGGAAAGGGATGAAAGCCAGAAGAGGAAGAAGGAAAAGAGACAAAAGGAAAATCTCTGAGAGCCCCCGGCGCCAAGGAGGCGCACGGCGCCGAGAACGACGCCGAGGAACCACGCAGCACCGAGAAGCCGCACAGCGCCGAGGACGGCGCCGTGGCGCAACACGGCACCGCAAGCGACGCCGAGAAGATGCGCGGCACCATGGGCGACGCTGAGGATGGCGCTGCGAGGCCGCCCGGCTGCCAGGGCGCCCAAGAGACCAAAACAGGTTTTGAAGGAAAAGAGCAGGAGATAAGGGCATCGTGTGGCCACCCGCGCCAAAGCTATGGGGGACACTTACACAGGCCGACGCCACCAAGAACGTATCGCGATCAGGAAAGTCCAACTGCCTTACCTGTTGCCCAGAGAGCCCAAGGCCCACGAACGCATCGAGCCAGGAGCCAAACCAACCTCCGAGTCCACTGCTCCATAAGAGCGCCACTGATGAAACTGCTCATCTGAAGACCTACCTTGGGCGGGTAGGACTGGCGTCAAGAATCGGGCTACTAGAAGCCGCTTGTTGGCGACTCCGAAGGAGGAGACCGGTAACTAGCTCCTCGATAACCGAACGCTGCCTACGCGTAGACGATCAGAGGGCTTACTTTGAGTGATGCCTCTCTTTAGACCTCGTCAAGAAGAGCTCGAGAAATTGTGAAGAGAATGCTACCATTTGGCTTTATGCTCATGGACTCACCCATCCCGGCATTGACTGACTGTTGTCAGACCCCTTCCAGAGAAGGCGGAACTCAACCCAGCCCGACTGACTGAACAGTTTTCATACGAAGTCTCCCTACCTCACCTGACCTGCTCATGGTCGACTCAGTCAGTGTAGCTTGAGACTTTTATCGCTTTTATTTAAAAATAAGAATAACTTAAGCGATACTGTATCGAGATAATACTACAAAATAATAAAACTGAAAACTATGCTGCTAGTTTGAAGTTTGACTCCCGACAGGCGAGCTGACGCCGCACTGAAGTGTACTGACGGCGGAAAAGGAACTGAGGCGGTTAGGAGTCGACGCAGATAGTTGTCATTGCGCGGCCAGGGGCTCGCGGCACTCTCGCGCGCCATCTCTGGCGTCGACTCCCCAGCAAAAAGTTTGCTCCCGATGGGTCCTAGTGCCTCCGGCACAGATCCCAATAGTGTGAATGAGTGGTGGAGACTTATGTCCAGGAAGATCAGGGCAGAGCTATCGCCATTTACCTAATGAGCGGTTAGGACCTATGCAATTAATAGCTTAAGCAATGCATGATATGAGTTGGTAGTAAGCCGCCTCAGGAAGGCCTTGTCTTCTACATAATACAATGCATTCATAGTCCAGTGCAACTATATGGTAACCAAGGGAGGTGGGGAGCCCGGGCAAGAAAAAAAAATTACTCACCATAGTAATTGTGTTTCTTCTAATGGAGCCTTGCTGTATTCTGACTCACTGCAGTTAGCCCCAGCACTTGAACTGCTCCGGAGAGGAAAGAGTTAAATTCTATGCAGAGCATAGAACGCTTGAGCTCGAACTCTGTTCAAACCTCTGCCTGCTGCACTTTGAAGTGTAACCGTCAGATTCTTACGAGCTAATACTAACTAAGCCACTATGTGAAAACTTTTACTAGCCAAATGGCAACCAAATATTCTGGATCCCCCAAAAGACTAGAGTCGAGAAATCCAATACCAAAAACCAGGTACTGAACAACTTAGGACTACTGAAATGAAGAAACACAACCCACTCCCCCCTCTCTAAAGAGGGACTGCTCAAATGCACCCCTTGGGCGCAACACTGCACCTGCCAACCCACTTCCCAAAACCCAGGTTCTGAGAGGGGAGGCAGGGTGGGAGGTCAGAATACAGCAAGACTCCATTAGAAGAAACACAATTACTAAGATGAGTAATTTTTTCTTCAAATAACATGAAGTCTTGCTGTATTCCGACTTACTGCAGACTACCAAGCAGTAACTCCATGGAGGAGGGATTCGAACCTATTTTGGGAATAGACTCTGTAGTATTGTTGTACCAAACCGAGCATCATTCCTACTCTGGAGATCCAGAGCGTAATGCTTGGTGAATGTATGGACTGTTTTCCAGGTGGCTGCTTTGCATATCTCCAGCAAAGGAATATCCTTGGCAGCAACCTCGAGTAGAATGAGCCCTCAGGCCTGAAGGTGGTATTTTGCCTAGCTTCTCATAGCAGAATTGTATACAAGAGACAATCCACCTGACAATAGTTCTCTTAGTGGCAGGTTTGCCCTTACCCACTTCCCCATAAGAGAGGAACAACTGGAGGGAGTCAAACCTGTGTGCCTTAGTACGCTCAATGTAATAACCAAGGACCCTAACATCCCAACTGTGTAATCTTCTTCTCCTGAAGAAGAATAAGTGAAGAATACAGGGAGAGACATGGATTGGTTCAAATGAAAATCTGAAACCACTTTAGGCAAGAACTTCCTATTGGTTCTAAGGACCATCTTATCTCTATGGAATGAGATAAAATCAAGTTCCACTGACAGAGCTTGCAATTCACAGATATGTCTGGCAGAGGTAATAGCTACCAGAAACACAGTCTTCCAAGTCAAGTACTTAAGTTCTGCTGAAGACAAAGGTTCAAAAGGGGGTTCCATAAGCTGGGCAATGCAAACATTAAGGTCCCAAGTAGCGGTGGGATCACAAAAGGGAGGACTGGTATGAAGCAATCCCTTGAAAAACTTGTAGAAAATAGGATGAGATGCCAGTGAGGAAGGCTTTCCTACTGATAGAAAAGCAGAAACAGCTGACAAATGTACTTTGAGGGCAGCTGGTCAGAGGCCTAGGCCATTAAGATTAACCATATAAATCCAGAACTGTAGATAATTCAGCAGTGTCTGGGGATATACAGTATGCTTTTTTGGAACACCAGATGCTGAATCTTTTCCATTTGGAGTTTTAAGTTTTTCTGGTGGCCGGTTTTTGAGAGGCTTTGACAATGTCCAGAACCCCTCGAGACAGATGAAAATTTGCATACTCTAACTCTTCAAGAGCCATGCCTTGAGATTAAGAGACCGAAGGTTGGGATACCAGATCCTCCCCTGAGAGGAGGTTAACGGATTGTGATTCCTGGGAAGAGACAGGGGAAGATGGACTGCTAGGGACAGCAACAGGGGGTACCAAAGCCACTTGGCCCAATCTGAAGCAATCAGGATCACTTTGCAAGACTGGTCTTACCTTGATCAGAAGAGGAAAAGTGGGGGAAGACACCAGAAATTTCCCTTCCCAGTCCAGATTCAGAGCATCCAGAGGGACTGAGCCCAAGACTGAGGGTCTGCAACAGAAGAGAGAAAGTTGGTGATTGTCTGGGGCTGCAAAGAGATCTACCTCTGGAGTACCCCACCTTGAAAAAAAATTGTTTTAGCACTAGGAGATCCAGGGGCCATTCGTGATGGCCCAGGGAGATCCTGCTCAATGCATCTGCTAGCACACTGTCCTTTCCTGGGAGATGGACTGCTACGAGAGAAGTCTGTAGACAAATAAGCCAGGGACCATAATTTCATGGCTTCTGTGCACAAGGTCGTAGATGGAGTGCCTCCCTGCTTGTTGATATACCACATGGTGGAGGTGTTGTCTGTCCTGATCTGAACCACCTAGTTCTGCACGGATTGTGAGAAAGCTTGCAGGGCCAGGAAAACTGCCCCGAATTCCAGGAGATTGATATGGAGAAGAGACTCCTGAGTGGACCACACTACCTGGGCTGTCAGAGTCTCCAGGTGAGCTCCCCATCCCAGGAGGGTAGCATCTGTGGTGAGAACCACAGAATGAGTGAGTGAGCAATGGGACCCTTTACCTGACATTGTCCTGATCCTGCCACCACTGAAGAGCCTGGATCAGGATCCGAGTCACTGGAATAAGTTTGGTTAGAGGGTCTATTTTCTGAGACCAAAAGGCCCTCAGGTGAAACTGAATGTCCCTCATCTGAAATGTGGCCCCTTGGACCACTGCAGTGGAAGCTGCCATGTGGCCCAAAAGCTGAAGAAGTGCCTTGCTGGTCGAGAAACCAGAAGGCAAAAGGAAGAAGCCAGCTCTATGATGGCCTTTACCCTTACCAAAGGGAGAAATGCTTTTTTTTTTTTTTTTTTTTTTTAAGTTGTTCAACCTGGAGTACAAACTAAGTTGAAAGCTTTTTTACAGGGGCGACCTGGGAGCACAGGGAAGTTAAGTGACTTGCTCAGGGTCACACAGTATGCAAGTGAAAGCTGTGGGATTCAAACCCAGGTCTGGTCTGCTGGATGTCACCAGATTTGCAGCTCAGAGCCTTAAACCACTGCGCTATACTGCCTCTCTATGCTCTTGCTTTGACAGTGTCCAGTTCTACCCCTATGAAGGTCAAAAGTTGTACTGGCTCGAGAACTGACTTGGGAAGATTGAGAAGGAATCCTAGAGAAGTGAGCACTTGCTGGGTCACTTTCAAATCTACTTGACTTGGTCTGGAGACTGACCCACTATGAGCCAGTCGTCCAGGTATGAGAAGATGGAGATATACAGTATTTTTTCTCCTTAAGAATGCCACTACTACTGTTAGGCATTCTGTGAACACCCTTGGAGCCGATGTTAGGCGCCAAAGGGCATTGCTTTGAACTGGTAATGGCCTGAAGGCAGTTCAAACCTGAGATACTTTCAGTGGGAGCACCTGATGGGAATGTGAAAGTAGGCATCCTTTAGGTCCAGGGAGGCTAGCCAGTCTCCTGGCCTTCGAGAGGGAAGAATTATTCCCAGAGTCACCATTTTGAACTTTGGTTTTAACAGATGCTTGTTCAGGTATCTTAAGCCTAGGATGGGCCACCACTCCCCTGTCTTCTTCGGGGTAAGGAAGTACCTGGAGTACAGACCTTTGGCCCTGTGGATTGTAGGAACTCTCTCTATGGCCCTTAAGGCTAGAAGAGATGAAATCTCTGCCTCTAGGGCAATGGTTTCTGAGATGTTCACAGGTGGAAAAGATCTGGCTCTAAGCTTTGGAAACATTTTGAAGCAGAGAGCCAGTCCCTGGCTTACCAACTCCAAGACCCACTTGTCTGAGGTAACAGACTTCCAGTCCTGGAAGTAGTAAGCCAGCCTGCCTCCTACAGGAATGGAGGAGTCAACCCGGGCTGACACATCAGGATGTCTGCTTGGCAGGAGCCTTAGGCTGAGAAGTGGATGCAGCCCTGCTCATCTCTTCTGCCTCTCCCTCTGAAGAACCCCCTCTGGGAAAAAGGAGCGGAGGCCTGTGCTTACATAGAGACACAGAATTTGATGGCAGATGAGGACCGCTTGGCCCACCTAGTCTGCCCATTTTCCTACCAAACAGATAAGCTGCAGATCCTAGTTAACCAATAGCTTACTTCCTCCTACCCCCACTAGGACTGCCTTATGTCTGTCCCATGCATTCTTGAATTCCCCCACTGTTCTTGACTCCACGACCTCCTCAGGGAGGCTGTTCCATACATCCACAACCCTCTCTGTGAAAAAATACTTCCTCACAATACCTCTGAGCCGTCCTCTCTATCTTCAAATTGTGCCCCTTGGTTCTTGCACATCTCTTTTTCTGAAAGATGCTACCCTCTTGGACTTTGCTGATTCCCTTGAGGTACTTGAAAGTTTCTATCATGTCCCCTTTCTCCATTCTTTCCTCAAGGGTATACATATTAAGCTCCTTTAGTCTTCCTTCGTATATCTTCTGGTGAAGACCCTGCACTATTTTCATTGCCCTCCTCTGGACAGCGTCCACTCTGTCTATGTCTTTGCAGAGATGGGGTCTCCAGAACTGCACACAGTACTCCAGGTGGGGTCTCACCAACTGTCTGTACAGAGGGATAACAACTTCCTGTTTTCTACTATTGATGCCTCTCCCTATGCATCCCAGTATCCCCCCAGACTTCCTTACTGCCTTCTCACATTGCTTGCCCACCTTTAGGTCATCTGATATAATTACCCCCAGGTCCCTTTCCATTTTTACTGTTGTCAGTATCTCACCCCACACTGTGTACTCTTCCCCTGGGTTTTTGTTTCCCAGGTGCATTACCTTGCACTTCTTTGCACTGAATCTGAGCTGCCATACATTTGACCATTCCTCCAACCTTGCCAAGTCCCTTCTCATCCTTTCCACTCCATCTTGTGTATCAACCCTGTTGCAGATCTTTGTGTCATCTGCAAAGAGACATACTTTTCCTTCCAGTTCCTCTGCAATGTCACTTATAAAGACATTAAAAAGTACCTGTCCCAGTACTGAACCCTGCGGTACCCCGCTAGTAACCCTCCTTTCTTCACTGTGGACTCCATTTATTACTACCCTTTGTGTCCTGTTGTCTAGCCAATTTTTTATCCAGGCTACCACCTTGGGACCCACTCCAAGGCTGGTTAAGTTGTGTATTAATCTTTTGTGTGGGACTGTATCAAGTGCCTTGTTAAAATCTAGGTAGGCCATGTCCACAGCCCCTCCCTGGTCTACTACTTTGGTCACCCAGTCAAACAAATCTATTAGATTCGTCTGACACGACCTTCCCATCATGAATCCATGCTGCCTTGGGTCCTGTGCCCCACTGGCCTGTAAGTACTCAACAATTCTTTCCTTCAGAAGTGATTCCATCATTTTCCCTACCACTGAAGTCAAACTAACTGGTCTGTAGTTTCCTGCCTCTGTCCTGCTCCCACTTTTGTGAAGAGGAATCATATCCGCCCATCTCCAGTCCTCAGGTACCACCCCATCCTTCCATGATTTGTTAAAGAGAGTAGTCAGTGGTGTTACTAGTTCTACCCTTAGTTCTTTTAGAATTCTTGGGTGAATCCCGTCAGGCCTCATTGCTTTGTCCGCCTTCAATTTTATTAGTTCTTTCAGAACCCTTTCTTCTGTAAATGGACTGGTATCAAACAGTATGGTTCACAATAAACAAAGCAATAGAGTCAAGCCATACAAAGGCCAAAGTACTGGACTTTAGGACAGCTGACTTTGACAAAATGGGTGAGTGCCTAAGGAATGCACTAGCAAATGGGCAGGAAGGAGGGGTTGAAGAACAATGGGGAATAATAAAAACTGCCATCACAGAGGTAACGAGCCTTTGTGTGAAGCAAATAAACAAAACAAAACAAAGTAAGAAACCACTGGGGTTCTCAAAGGAAGTGGCAATGAAGGTTCAAGAGAAAAAGAAAGCATTCAGGAAGTACAAGGAATCGCAGAAGGAGCAGGACAGGGAACCGTATCAGTTAAAGCAAAAGGAGGCTGGGAAGGCAGTCAGAACAGCAAAGGCCCAAACCGAGGAAAAGATGGCCAACTCAGTTAAGAAGGGGGATAAAACCTTTTATAGGTACATCAGGAGCCTAAGGAAGACCAAGGGAGGGATAGTGAGGCTTAATAAAGGGAGAGGAGGTGGGCAGAGGGAGACTGTGAAAAGGCAGATACACTAAACAAATATTTTTGCTCAGTATTTACAAATGAAGAGGGGAGGTACCTGAAACAAACAGTAGAAACACTCTGATACAGAAGTTGATATCAGCCCATTTACAGAAAAAAGGACTTGAAAGAACTTAAAACTGAAGGTGGACAAAGCAATGGGGCCTGATGGATTCATCCCAGAATTTAAAATAACTAAGGTAGAACTAGTGACACCACTGACTACCCTTTTAACAAATCATGGGAGGATGGGGTGGTACCCAAGGACTGGAGGAGGGCAGATGTGATTCCCTTCACAAAGTGGGAGTAAGGCAGAAGCAGGAAACTACAGACCTGTTAGTTTAACCTCAGTGATAGGGAAAATGATGGAATCACTTCTGAAGGAAAGAATTGTCTAGCATCTAGAGGCCAGAGGGCACAGGACCCTAGGCAGCATGGATTCACAGCGGGAAGGTCATGTCAGACAATCTGATAGATTTCTTTGACTGGGTGACCAAAGTAGTAGATCAGGGAGGGCTGTGGACATGGCCTACTTAGACTTTAGCAAGGCATCTGACACAGTCCCACACAAAAATTAATATACAAGTTAGCCAGCCTGGGAGTGGGTCCCAAGATGACAGCCTGGGTAAAGAATTGGCTGGAGAATAGGACACAGAGAGTAATAGTAAATGGAGTCCACTCAGAAGAAAGGAGGGTTACTTAGTGGGGTACCGTAGGGTTCAGTATTAGGATCGGTCCTTCAATGTCTTTATGCGTTACATTGCAGAGGGACTGAAGGAAAAGTATGTCTCTTTGCAGATGACACAAAGATCTGCAACAGAGTTGATGCACAGGGTGGGTGGAAAGGATGAAGGGACTTGGCAAGGTTAGAGGAATGGTCAAATGTATGGCAGCTTAGATTCAATGCTAAGTGCAAGGTAATGCACCTGGGAAACAAAAACCTAGGGAAGAGTACACAATGGGGAGTGAGATACTAACAACAACAAAAATGGAAAGGGACCTGGGGATAGTCATATCAGATGACCTAAAGGTGGGCAAGCAATGTGAGAGGGCAGCAAGGAGGGTTGGGGGGATACTGGGATGCATAGGAGAGGCATCACCAGTAGAAAACAGGAAGTTATTATCCTCTGTACAGACAGCTGGTGAGACCCCATCTGGAGTACTGTGTGCAGTTCTGGAGACCCAATCTCCTAAAGACGAGACAGGATGGAAGCTGTCTAGAGGAGGGCACTAAAATGGTGCAGGGTCTGCACCGAAGACATATGAAGCTAGACGAAATGAGCTTAATATGTATAGCCTCGAGGAAAGGAAGGAGAGGGGACATGATAGAAACGCTCAAGTACTTCAAGGAATCAACAAAGTCCAAGAGGGTAGTATCTTTCAAAAAGAGGTGTGCAAGAACAAGAGG
Organism: Neoceratodus forsteri; assembly: GCA_016271365.2. Lineage (NCBI taxonomy): Eukaryota > Metazoa > Chordata > Ceratodontiformes > Ceratodontidae > Neoceratodus > Neoceratodus forsteri. The sequence continues at coordinate 171,480,308 of JADMNL010000025.1, forward strand.
CACAATTTGAAGAATAGAGAGTAGCGGCTCAGAGGTAATTATAGGAAGTATTTTTCAGAGAGGGTTGTGGATGCATGGAGCGGCCTTCCGGAGGAAGGTTATGGAGTCAAAATCAGTGGTGGAATTCAAGCATGCATGGGACAGTCATAAGGCCATTCTAGGGGTGGGAGTAGAAGAAGTAGGCTACTGGTTAACTAGGATCTGCAGCTTATCCAGTAGGTAGGGAAATGGCAGACTGGGTGGAAGGCGGTCCTTATCTGCCGTCAAATTCTATGTTTCTATGTTTCTATCATACCCCATCTTCAGAGTGATTTCTCTTGTTTGATTTAGGTACCTCCCCCTTCTCTTCCGCTGTGAATACTGAGCAGAAATATTCATTCAGTATCCCGGCTTTTTCACTGTCACCCTCTACCCACATTCCCTCCCCTTTATTAAGCCTCAGTATCCCTTCTTTGCTCTTTCTTCGCTCCCTAATGTACCTATAAAAGGTCTTATCCCCCTTCTTAACTGAGTTGGCCATCCTTTCCTCAGTTTGGGCCTTTGCTATTCTGACTGCCTTCCAAGCCTCCTTCTGCTTTAACTGATAAAGTTATCTGTCCTGCTCCTTCTGTTTTCCTTATATTTCCTGAATGCTATCCTTTTCTCCTTAACCTTCCTGCCACCTCTTTGAGAACCATAGCGTTTTTTCTTTGTGTTTGTTGATTTGCTTTACACAAAGGCTTGTTGCCTCTGTGATGGCTGTTTTGATTACTCCCCATTGTTCCTCCACCCTCCTTCTTGCCTGTTTGCTGGTGCTTTTCTAAGGCACTCTCTCATTTTCCCCAAAGTCAGCCCTCCTAAAGTCCAATACTCTTGCTTTTGTATGGCTTGGTTGTACGGCTGTGCTTATCGTGAACCACACTGTTTGGTGGTCGCTTGTTCCCAGATGGTTACCCACTTCTAAATCTGAGATTCTTTCTCCGTCCCCATCTGAGAGTACCAGGTCTAAGATTGCTCCCTCCCGAGTGGGTTTCAATACTAGCTGTCAGAGGCACGCCCCTTGTAGGACATCAAGAATGACCCTGCTCTTGGATGTGCCTGCAGCAAAGGTGCTCCAGTTAACATCTGGCATATTCAGATCCTCCATCAACAATATCTCCCCTTTTTGTGCCATTCTAAGGATGCCTATCATTTCCTTGTCCATTCCCTCCCCCTGAGATGGGGGTCTGTATACAACCCCTGTGCGAATTGTGGTGCCATTTCCTGTCTCCAGGGTGACCCAGAGTGCCTCATCTGTTCCCCGTTTAAGCTTTAGTTCTGTTGCTTTGATCCCTTCCTTTACATAGAGAGCTACTCCTCCTCCTTTTTTACCCTCCCTGTCCCTCCTGTAGATTGTGTATCCTAGTATGCTGACATCCCAGTCATGGTTCTCTGTTACTATGTTTCTGTGACTGCCACAATATCCAGGCAACCCTCTTCCATCAAGGCCACTAGTTCAGGGAGCTTGTTACACAGACTACGGGCATTGGTACTCATCAACCTCCACTTTTTGATGGCCTTACCCGTTTTAGCCCCATTCCTGTCCTTACTGCCTTTGCGTTTTTTACATTTACCTCTATCCTGCTCCCTAATGACTTCTCTACCTTGATATTTACCTCACTAATTACCATGTTTTGTGGGGGGAGGCTGGGATTTCCTGCTCCTTTCAGTGCCCCTTGGCTAGTTTAAATGCTTGCCAATGAACATTTAAACCCTCACCTAGGATGCTGATCCCCCCCCTCGGACAGATGCAGACCATCGCGCCAGTATAGGTCTGCATCCCTCCAGGTGGTTCCCCAGCCCCCAATGAAGCCAAAACCCTGAGCTTCACACCAGTTTTTCAACCATTCATTGAATTCCCTGGTGAGGAGTACCCCAGCATCACCCTTGCCATAGACAGGCAGCACCTCCGAGAAGGTTACCATGTGCGCTACTTGTCTAAGGCCCCCCCAACTCTACAAACTCCTCTTGGTAGAAAGGAGTATGAAAAAGGCCTGCCCCTAGCTTGCTGCCTTTGAGGAGCTGCCCGCCTTTCCTTGGCCTGTGCACTCCTGTAGGTGGTCCTGTATTCATCCATCTTCATATAATTCTCTGTCTGCTCCCCAAACAAAGAATTATTAACTACAGGGAAATCCAGAGCCTTAGCCTGGGTATCCTGAGATAGGATAGTACACCTGAGCCAAGCTAGTCTCCGAAGAGCCACAGATGTAGCTATAACTCTAGACGATACATCATTGGAGTCTATAGCAGCACGAAATTGGATCTTTGATGCCTCAATCCCATCAGCAGCCACCTCCTCCAGCTCCTTGGCAAGCTGGGGGGAGGCCTGCTTATCCAGTGCCAGTAAAGTGTTCCACCTGGACTTCTGGTACCTGGCTGTATAGGCCATGTAATTAGCCTGCCTGAGTCCCAAGGAGGATGCCATGCAATGTTTCTTTGCCATGGCATCCAGCTTCCTGGAGTCTCTATCTTGGGGGAGGGGGGGGTGAAGCCAAGGATATGTTAGCCTTATATTCTGCAGCCTGCATGACCCCAACATGGCTGTATTGCTGATACAAGTACTCCATACCTGAGCCTGACAGCATGTACCTCTTGTCCATCCGTCTGTCCACAGGAGGTAATGAATTTGGAGATTTTAACAGCTTTTGAGTCTGTTTCCCAAAAGATTTGTGATGGGGAATAGACAACCTCTTGGACTCTGGGATGTCCATCATCTCCACAAAGTCAGGCTCCTCTTGTTCCTCAACAGCTTCCTCCATAGGAAGCTGAAGGGTTTCTGCCACTTTCCTGTAAAATAAAGTGGGAAGGGGACTCAGAAAGCCTGGGAGGGAAAACACCAGAAGGCCTGTCTGGGGAGATGTCCAGTTCTATGGGCTCATCCACACCTTCTATTCCGTCATCATCACCTTCATCACCATCATCCCCCTCCAGGTCCGGTTCATAAAAATCTTCAGGGGCATAATTTTGAACCGGAGGAACTGACCGAACCAAACGCCTGCCAGAAGGCGCCAGATCGGTTGGAGCCGAACAAAGCGATTCCACTACGCAAATCGCTCAGGCAATTTCCTCAGCGGTCGGATGATGCGGTTCTGGATCCGAACCGGCAGATTTGTCTTTTCTTTTTCTCTTCGATGAAACCGATCCTGGAATCAGCGCTCCTTTTGCCTGAAGGTCTGGCCCTCGTCAGAGGGCACTCCTTCTGGTTCGGTCGGAACCGAACCGGGCTGGCCGTCCGGGTCAACGGACTTCTCGGCCTCCTTTTCCCCAAGCCTGCCCAATCTTTTGTCCAGGGTGGCTTTGGGGAAATTCTTGCAAATTTGGCAGTCTGAATCGAGGTGGTCAAACCCTAGAAAAACACATGTGGTGTGGGGATCAGCCTTAGCAAAGGCCTCCCCATACACACTGCAGTGTTGAAACCCAGTGGGCCCGGTTTTCTTTTCGGATTTCTCAGACGTAGCCATCCTAAATCAAAAACTTACCCTTTACTTGGCTTAAGCCAGGCAAGACACCCTTATCGGTTTCTAACCGTGTCACAGGTATTTGAAAAAAAAAAAAAACAACACAAGTTTTTTTTTTTTTTGGTTTTGTTTTTTAAACCGATAAGGACCGGTACCACACTAAACTCAGGAAGAAATAAAATCAAACACACTCTATAAAGTAACCAATTCGGCCGAACCGGTTGAAAAATATCCATTATACAATTTCCACAAGTTTTTCTAACTTTAGTCCACTACCTACATACTTACTGTACCACAAACAGGGATCTGAACCGAAAAAACCAAAAACTTGTCGGTAAAACAGACGACTTCAACCGAGAACCATGAGCAGAGGAGAAATCTCCGGAGTGACTGTTCAGTTAGGTGGAGTAAAGAATCTGACAGTTACACTTCAAAGTGCAGCTGACAGAGGTTTGAACCGAGCTCGAGCTCAAAGTTCTATGCTCTGCACAGAATTTAACTTTCCTTTCCGGAGCAGTTCAAGTGCTGGGGCTAACTGCAATAAGTCAGAAGAAAAAATTACTCACCTTAGTATTTGTATTTTTTCTAATGGAGTCTTGCTGTATTCTGACAATTGCAGTGACTCCCAACCTTTGAACTGCCCCGGAGATCTAAGGGTTAACGTTCCATGCAGGGCATGGAACGCTGAGCTCGAGCTCGGTTGAAGTCTCTGTCTGGAGTGTTTTGAACTCAAACGGTCAGATTCTTCAGAGCTCAACTAAACTAAAAATTATATGTGGAAATTGTAAAAATTCTACTAGCCAACTGGCTGAAAGGTTTTGTATTCCCAAGGAAGACTCAAGTCAGGAAACCCAAAAACTAAACCCAATGAACTCAAAAATAATAATAAATAAGCACCCAAACAAAAGGGAGGAGGGTGTCAGCAAATACACCCCTGGAGTGCAACACTGCACCTGCCCACCCACTTCCCAAAAACAGGTTCTGAGAGGGGAGGCAGAGAGGGAGGTCAGAATATAGCAAGACTCCATTAGAAGAAATATAATTACTAAGGTGAGTAATTTTTTCTTCAAACAACAAGAAGTCGTCTTGTATTCTGACAATTGCAGACTACCAAGCAGTACCTCCAAGGAGGAGGGACAGAACCTACTTTGGGAATAGGCTCTGAAGTACTGCTGTGCCAAACCGAGCATCACTCCTAGCCTGGATATCCAGAGAGTAATGCTTGGTAAAGGTATGGACTGTTTTCCAGGTGACTGCTTGACAAATTTCCAAGAGAGGGGTATCCCTGGCCGCAGCCAGGGAAGCAGCTGTACCTCTTGTGGAATGAGCCCTCAGGCCTGAGGGTGGAGTTTTTCCCAGTCTGTCATAGCAGAATTGTATACAAGACACAATCCACCAGATAGCAGATCTTTTGGTGGCAGGTTTGCCCTTTCCCACTTCTCCATAAGTGAGGAACAACTGGAGGGAGTCAAACCTGTGACCCTTGGTACGCTCTATGTAGTAACTAAGGGCTCTTTCGACATCTAAACTCTGTAGCCTTCTGTCTCTCTGAGGAAAATGATCAGTGAAGAAAACAGGGAGAGAGAGAGACTGGTTTAAATGGAAGTCTGAAACCACTTTGGGCAAGAACCTTCTATTGGTTCTAAGGATCACTTTATCCCTATGAAAGGACATAAAATCCAGTTCCACTGACAGGGCTTGCAATTCACTGATACTCCTGGCAGAGGTAATGGCTACCAAGAACACAGTTTTCCAAGTCAAGTACTTAAGCTCTGCTGAAGACATAGGCTCAAGGGGGGTTGCATAAGCTGAGCAATGCAAACATTCAAATCCCAGGCAGGGGCAGGGTCTCTAAAAGAGGACTGGTGTGAAACAATCCTTTAAAAAATTTACAGAGCACCAGAGGGGAAGATAGTGAGGAAGGCTTCCCCACAGACAAAAATGCAGAAACAGCTGACAAGTGTACCTTGAGAGTAGCTGGTCTATGGCCTAGGCCATTAAGATGGACTTTATAATCCAGAACTGTAGGCAATTCAGCAGTGTCTGGAGAAATATTCTTCTTAGAACACCAAATGCTGAATCTTTTCCATTTGAAGTTGTAAGTCTTTCTGGTGGAGGGCTTCCGAGAAGCCTTGAGGATGTCCAGAACCCCTTGGGAAAGATGCAGATCTGCAAACTCTAACTCTTCCAGAGCCATGCCTTGAGATTGAGAGACTGAAGATTGGGGTACCAAATCCTCCCCTGAGAGGATGTTATCAGGTTGTAATTCCTAGGAAGAGACAGGGGAAGATGGACTGCTAGGGACAGCAACAGGGGGTACCAGGGCTGTCTGGCCCAATCTGGAGCAACCAGAATCACCTTGCAAGGTTGAGACCTTATTTTGACTAAAACTTTGAACAGGAGTGGGAAGGGGGGAAAGGCATACAGAAACTTCCCTTCCCAATTCAGAATCAGGGCGTCCAGGGGGACTGAGCCCAAGACTGGAGGTCTGCAACAAAAGAGAGGGAGTTGGCGATTGTCTAGGGCTGCAAAGAGATCTAACTCTGGAGTGCCCCACCTTGAAAAAATCACTTTCAATACCTGAGGGTCCAGGGACCATTCGTGATGGCCCTGAGAAATCCTGCTCAGTGCATCTGCTAGCACACTGTCCTTCCCTGGAAGGTGAACTGCTACAAGAGAGGCTTGCAGGGAGTAAGCCAGGGACCACAACTTCATGGCTTCTGTGCACAAGGCCGTGGACTGAGTGCCTCCCTGCTTGCTGATGTACCACATGGTGGTAGTGTCTGTTCTGACTTGAACCACCTTGTTCTGAACCGACAGAACATGCTTTTAGAGCTAGAAGAACTGCCCTGAGCTCTAGAAGATTGATGTGGAGAAGGGATTCTTGGGGGGACCACAGGCCCTGGGCAGTAAGGGACCCCAGGTGGGCTCCTCAGCCCAGAAGAGAAGCATCCGTAGTAAGGACCACTGAACAAGGCTGAGCAACAAAAGGAACACCTTGCCTTAAATTGTCCTGATCCTGCCACCACTGGAGGGCCTGGATCAAGGTCAGAGTCACTGGAATCAGTTTAGTAAGGGAGTCCTTTCTCTGAGACCAGAAAGCTCTCAGATGAAACTGAATATCCCTCATCTGGAATCTTGCCCCTTGGACCACTGCTGTTGAAGCTGCCATGTGATCCAAGAGCTGGAGGAAATGTCTTGCTGGTCGAGATACCCGAAGGCTGAAGGAAGAAGCTAGTTCCATAAGAGCCCTTGCCCTTTCCAGAGGAAGAAAGGCTCTTGCTCCGAGTGTGTCCAGTTCTGCCCCTATGAAGGTAAGGAGCTGGACTGGTTCGAGAACTGATTTGGGAAGATTGAGAAGAAATCCTAGGGAAGTGAGCACTTGCTGGGTCACTTGCAGGTGAGACTTGACTTGGTCTGGAGACTGACGCACTAATAGACAATCGTCCAGATAAGGAAATATGGAAATCTTTTGCCTTCTTAGAAAGGCAACTACTACTGCCAGGCACTTTGTGAAAACCCTTGGAGCTGGGGTTAGGCCAAAGGGCATTGCTCTGAACTGACAGTGGCCTGAGGGCAACTCGAACCCGAGGTACTTTCTGTGGGAGCACCTGATGGGAATGTGAAAGTAGACATCTTTGAGGTCCAGGGAGGCTAGCCAGTCCCCTGGCCTTAGAGAGGGAAGGATTATTCCCAGAGTTATCTTGAACTTTGGTTTTAAAAGATGTTTGTTCAGATATCTTAGGTCCAGGATGGGTCGCCACTCCCCTGTCTTTTTGGGGGTCAGGAAGTACCTGGAGTACAGTCCTTTGCCCCAGTGTAGGGTAGGTACTCTCTCTATAGCTCAAAGCTAGGAGAGGAGAAACCTCTGCCTCTAGGGCAATGGTTTCCTAACGATTTGCAGGTGGAAAAGATCTGGCTCTCATCTTTGGAAATTTTTTGAAGCTGAGAACCAGTCCCTGGCTTACTACTTCCAGAACCCACTTGTCTGATGTAACAGACATCCAGTCCTGGACAAAATAAGCCAGCCTGCCCCCTACTGGAATAGGAGAGTCGACCCGGGCAGACCCATCAGGGTGTCTGCTTGGCAGGGGCTTGTATATTTAGTGGGGCTGCTGCTGGACTAAAGACACTGTGACCGAGGCATTCGAATATACCGCTGTTGAGGGGGCTCGACGGCGAGCCCATACCTCTCAAATGTACCACATTACGAGGAACGTTCCTCATTTTACTTCACAAAAGCTCCCTGTTCCACATTGTGAGGACTTTTCCCACATTCAGCATTAACATTTTAAAGCAAAAATCTATAGTAATTGATGCAAAAAATATATTATTCAATTAATAACAGACTTTCGGAACATAAATGCAAACATTTTAACAGTGTTCTGAGCTTCTTAGGTAAACATTTGATTAAGTGTTCCACATTTTACTCACTTGTTCCACATTTTGAGAGGCAATGTTCCACATTTGGGGGACAAAAAGTTGAGAGGTATGGGCGAGCCAATCAAGTGCGGGGTTGTTTCAGAAGGCGGGGATAATTCCCCCTTTAAATTTCACCGCTCGCAGCACAGCTGATATTGACGAGCGTTTCACATGACATAACGAGTGTGGCGTGCTGGAAGAGAAACTATCTAACTGGGAATTATTCTGCAGTCCCTACCAGCTTTTGTCAGCGTCTTTGAAGTAGATCATCTGCTGAAATCTGCGGCAGTGTGCTGGTGGAGTGGCGACCTATCAGCTACTGCCTGCAGCTGCTTTTAGTCATTGCAGTCTACTCAGAAGTGGTTATCTGCTGAACTGGCTGACACTGTGCGGAAACGCTTGAAAGCACTGTTTGCTAAACTTTTTTATCTGGTCATTTTGTCTACTTCAGTGACTGAATCAGTAGTTGTATATTTAGTGGGGCTGCTGCTGGACTAAAGACACTGTGCCCGAGGCATTCGAATATACCGCTGTTGAGGGGGCTCGGCAGTGAGCCAATCAAGTGCGGGGTTGCCTCAGAAGGTGGGGATAATTCCCCCTTTAAAAATTTCACCGCTTGCAGCACAGCACAAGCGTGTGGCGCGAGCACGAGTAGCTGCGCCACTTGGAAGAGAAAAGTAGTTTAAAGATTTGGCTACGAAAGCTGATTCAAAGTTATTTGTCTGGTAGCTTCTGAAGTTTTAGTAAGCTGGGTTTTTAGAAAAATATTTAGACCTTTTTAACAGGTTGAAATATTGTATGTAAGTAGGAAACAAACATTGATTATTTGTTTACAGGTAGTTTGTATGGTGGGTATACTTGGGATTTTACAATTGCCATATTTGGGAATGGTGGAGGGGGTTTGAATGATTTAGGTGTGATTTCCCCTGTAGTTAATTATTATTATAATATTAATATAATTATTATTATTGAGGCAGTATAGCGCAGTGGTCCAAGACTCTGAGCTGCAAATTTGGTGACATCTAGCAGACCAGACCTGGGTTTGAATCCCACAGCTTCCACTTGCATACTGTGTGACCCTGAGCAAGTCACTTAACCTCCTTATGCTCCCAGGTCGCTCCTGTAAAAAAGCTTCCAGCTTAGTAGTGTGCTATACCTGGTTAAACAACTAAATAAATAAAATAAAAAAATTATCACCACAACATGTGGCCTTATCCAAGGGATTATGGTTACAAAAAAGTTCCCTTTTTTAAGGGACTTGAATTTGTTTATGTTTTGTGTTTAAATTTTCTTTTTGATCTGGTTAGGAAACATTGTATTATGTTTAAGGAAATTTAGTAATTCTGATTTATTTGTTGTAAGGTTTTTTTGATTTTGGAAAGGCAGGGCTAAAAGGGAGAGTGGTTAAATCAGTCTTTCTGTGTCTATGTTTATTACAATGTGGGGATATTAACCCCAATCCAGGCCCTGATGTTAGATATGCAGGAAAAGGTATTGTGTTTACACATTCTAACATTAGGAGTCTTGTACCCAAAATTGATTTGGTTAAGGATTTTGTCAACGAGGTTCATCCTGATTTTAGGATATTTACTGAAACTTGGCTAAGTGATAAGGTGGTTGATGGGGCTATTTCGGTTGTGAGTTATAATATGTATAGGGCTGATAGGAATAATAGGGGAGGTGGGGTTTTAATTTACATTTTGGATAAATATTCTTTAAAACAAGTACACTTGGGAGTCAGTGTTGATATCTGTGAGCACTTAGCTCTGGAAATTGAATTTCCAGTGGGAAAACCAATTTTACTGATAGGGGTGTATCGTCCCCCGAAGAAGGTAAAGAGTAAAATGCAACAATTGACTGATGCGCTGTTTAGCTATATTGATACACATGAAATTTTACTTATGGGAGATTTAAATGATAATTGGTTTAACTCAGCTGATACAGGAGTGTTAAAAAATATGGCTTTGTCATTGGGCCTAGAACAATTAATACAAGATCCTACTCATGTTAATGTTAATAATCCAGCTGAATCTACTTTGTTAGATTTGATTTTGACAAATGCTCAATTTCAATATGTTAAAGCAGGGGTCCTAGAAGATCTAAATAGTGACCATAATGTTATACTTTGTGTTAGAGGTAAAGTTTCTTTGTTAAAGCAACCAAGGGTTATTTCTTATCGAGCTACTAGAAAGTTTGACTATTTAGCGTTTATAGAGGATTTAGATAGGATTAATTGGGAAAGATTGTGGATAATTCCTGAAATTGACTTGGCTTGGAATTATTTTCTCTCAGAGTTGATGCAGGTTATAGACTATCATATGCCTATGAAAGTGAGGAAGGTTAAACAATCCTCTGCTCTGTGGTACTCAGCTGCTCTGAGAAGGCTAAAAAGGAAAAAGGGTCAAGCTTGGGTAAAGGCCCGTAGTACAAATTCTCTGAGGGATTGGCAATATTATAGAAGTCTTAGAAATTCATATGCAACAGCTGTTAGAAATAGTAAAAGATCATATTATCAATCTAAATTAGAAAACTCCGCAGGGAATGTTACTATTTTTGGGATATAATTAAAGAGATTAATGGTCATCACAAACAGGGTGGGGAAAAGTAAAATTGAGATTTCAGGTTTTTCAGGGGGGAAATCTTTGGCAGATGGGTTTAATAATTATTTTGTTAATTCAGAAATTCCACTACTTCTCAGTGCAGTTTAACCCCTGCAAGGTATATAGTTTTTTAGACCAAGGATGGAAATGAGAAAGGAAAATGTGGGCGCACCGGGATTTGAACTCCGGATCTCTGGTATGCCGTTCCAGCGCTCTAACCATTAAGCTACAGGCCCACTGGAACTGTGAAATAGGAAGTTCTTCGGACGCTGTAACCAGTGGGCCTGTAGCTTAATGGTTAGAGCGCTGGAACGGCATACCAGAGATCCGGAGTTCAAATCCCGGTGCTCCCACATTTTCCTTTCTCATTTCCATCCTTTGTTAATTCAGGAAATTTCTTTGGTGATTCTGATTTATGTGCTATTAATGATGATTCATTGGTGCATATAGATTCATCTAAGTTGTTTTTTTATGAAAAAATTGGAGGAGTATGAAGTAATTGAAGCCTTGCTGGGTTTAAAGACATCAAAGAGTGGTGGCCCTGAGGGATTGACCCCTTATTTATTAAAAATGTCAGCCTTGAAGATAGCAGCTCCTCTTATCTATCTGTATAATTGGTCTATTGAAGAGGGAATACTGCCCTCTGATTGGAAAATAGCTAGGGTTGTTCCAATATACAAAGGTGGGAGTCGGGATCAATTTAATAACTATCGACCAATATCATTATTGTCGCAAGTATTGAAGATATTGGAGGGGTTTGTGGCTAGACAAATGATAGCATTTATGAATCCGAATGATTCATTTGACAAATATCAGTCAGGATTCCGTAAATCGCATAATACAATTTATGCCATGTCAAGGGTCTTGGATGATGTCAACAAAGTTATGGAAAGGGGCCTTTTGATGGGCGCCATTTTTGTTGACCTCTCCAAGGCCTTCGACACGGTGGATCATCAGATACTTCTATTAAGCTTGAAGGATATTGGACTCTCAGGTAGTGCTCTTAAGTGGTTTTCCTCTTATTTAGAGGGTAGGATGCAGACAACGGTTGTTAATAAGATTGTATCATCACCTTTGCCAGTGGTGCGGGGGGGTCCCTCAGGGATCAGTGCTTGGTCCCTTGCTCTTTTTGATTTATCTTAGAGAACTGGGATGTCATGTGAATAATATGGCTTATCAATTATACGCAGATGATACAATAATATATACTTCTGCTTCTTCTGTGGAAGAGATTCAATTAAACTTACAGTTAAGCTTTGATAAATTACATGGGTATTTGTCACAACGGAAACTTAAAATTAATGTAATTAAGACAAAATGTATGTTATTTGGATCTAATGTGAAACTTAGAACTTGTACTAAATTGTCAGTGCTGGATCCTGAAGGGACAGAATTAGATCAAGTGATGACTTATAAGTATTTGGGTTTCTGGATGGATCCCTTGGCTACTGGTAATATACATATAGATGAGCTGGTTAAATTAGTGGGTGCAAGGGTGGGATTATTGTATCGAAATAAAAATTGTTTAGGTGGAATTATGATAAAGAAAATTGTTGAGTCCCAGATTTTTTCCTCTGTTTGATTATGGTGATATATTGTATGATAATTCTCAGTCTGGTAGATTGTACAGATTAGATGTACTGTATAATCGCCTTGTGAGATTGATCTTACAGTGTCCTAAGGACACCCATCATTGTTTAATGTATCAGAGATTGGGATGGACTTCGTTGACAGAGAGAAGACAGCTGCATAAATATATTTTGGCCTTTAAAAATATTACTATGGTAATCCCAGAATACTTGGCTGAAAGGTTAGAAGTTAGGGAAATTAAACCTTCATTTAGAAATGCAGGATATAGGGAGTTGGTTATACCTAGACTAAAAAATAAACGTTCCGATTTCTTTTTTAGTCAGTTAGTTCCTAGATTTTGGAATATGATTCCTGTAAGATTTTGGTTGTATAATCATAAAATACCTTCATGTAAAGTTGTTAAAACTTGGTATCTGGAATCACTTTCTAGGCAAAAGAAGGATTGTTGTGGTTAAATCAGTTTTGTTGTCTTTTAGATTAAGTATGTTAATGTATGTTTTATTTTATTTTCTCTGTGTTTATATATTTGTTGTAACCATAATTTTGTATAACCAAGGGTCACCATTTTAAATGAGTTTTTCTCAATGGTCTAACCCATTTAATAAAAATGAAATGAAATGAAATGAAGGGGCTTTAGGCTGAGGGGTGGATGCAGACCTGCTCATCCCCCTTCAGCCGCTCCCTCTGAAGAACCCCCTCTGCGAAAAGGAGGAGGAGGCCTGTGATGGGTAAAAAGGCCTTTGAAAAGGCCTGCCCCTGGACTGCTGCCTTTGAGAAGCTGCTTACCTTTCCTTGGCCTGAGCACTCCTGTAAGTGGCCCTGTATTTGTCCATTTTCTTCATGTAATTCTCTGTCTGCTCCCCAAACAAAGAATTACCCACTACAGGAAAATCCATGGCCTTAGCCTGGGTGTCCTGCGAGAGGCTAGTACATCTGAGCCAAGCCATTCTCCGAAGAGCCACAGATGTAGCGATGACTCTTGATGACACATCATTAGAGTCCATAGCAGCATGAAACTGAACCTTAGATGCCTCAATCCCATCTGCAGTCACTGCCTCCAGCTCCTTGGCTAGCTGGGGGGAGGCCTGTTTAGCCAGTGCCAGTACAGTGTCCCACCTGGACTTCTGGTACCTGGCTGTATAGGCCATGTAATTCGCCTGCCTGAGTCCCAAAGAAGATGCCATGTACTGCTTCTTTGCCATGGCATCAATCTTCCTGGAGTCCTTGTCAGGGGGTGTGAAACCAAGGGAATATTTGCCTTGTCACAGGCAGCAGCCTGCACTACCCCAACATGGCTGCATTGCTGATATAAGAACTCGGTGTCTGAGCCTGAGAGTGTATACCTCTTGTCCATTCTTTTATCCACAGGAGGTATAGTGTTAGGAGACTAAGCTTTTTTTGTGTCTGTTTCCCAAAAGATTTATGGAGGGGAATAGACAGTCTCCTGGACTCTGGGATATCCATCATCTCTACATAATCAGGCTCTTCTTCATCTTCCACAGCCTCCTCCATAGGAAGCTGGAGGGTTTCGTCCACTTTCCTGTAAAACAAAGTGGGAAGGGGACTCAGAAAGCCTATGAGGGGAACACCTGATGGTCTGTCTGGGGAGATGTCCAGTTCCACTGGCACATTCAGACCTTCACTTATATCATAATCCTCAAAATCCCCTTCCTCTTCAAACTCTGGTTCATAAAAATCTTCAAGGGTATACTCTTGAACCGTGGAAACCAACCGAACCAAACCCCTGCCAAAAAGAGCCGGATTGGTCGGAACCGGACGGAGCGATTCCACAATATGAATCGTCCTGGCCATCTCTTCGGCGGTCGGAACATGAACCTCTGGATCCGAACCGGTCGATTTATCTTTGCGCTTTCTTTTTGATAGAACCAATCTCTCAGAATCGGCTCTCCTTTTGCCCGAAGTATCGCCTTGGTCAGAGGGCACTCCTTCTGGTTCGGTCGAAACCGAACAGGGCTGGCCATCCGGGTCAGCGGACTTCTCGGCCTCCTTTTCCCTCAGTCTACCTAATCTCTTTTCAACGGTGAATTTTGGAAAATTTTTACATATTTGGAGTCTGAATCGAGGTGGTCAAACCCCAGACAATAAACACAGGTAGTGTGGGGATCGGCTTTGGCAATGACCTCCACGCACCCCACACTCACTGCAGTGTTGAAACCCAGTGGGCTCCGTTTTTTCTTCGGTTTCTCAGACATGGCCAACCTAACCAAACTTACCCTTTTTTCGGCAACCGCCAGGCAAAGCTCATATGGTTCCTTTGTCACAATTATTGGAAAAAAGCGTTAAAACACCTTTGTTTTTTTTTTAGAACCGATAAGAACCGTAACCACACACTAAATATAGCAAAATTCACAAACAAATGGTCGGTTCAGCTGAACCGACCGCACTTTCACAAGTTCCACACAGAAATATAGAACAATTCATATCTAGTACTCACAGCATCACAGACAGAGACTGAACAGACTATGCAGATACTTTTTTTTTCTGGTATAAACCGACAAAAAACTGAAAACTTTAACCGACTTCGAACCGGGCTGAAGGAAAACTCTCCGGAGCGACCGTTCAGTGAGGCGGAGTAAAGAATCTGATGGTTTGAGTTCAGAACACTCCAGATAGAGACTTCAACTGAGCTCGGGCTCAGCGTTCCATGCCCTGCATGGAAAGTTAACCTTTAGTTCTCCGGGGCAGTTCAAAGGTTGGGAATCACTGCAATTGTCAGAATACAGCAAAACTTCATGTTGTTTGAATATAGCAAGACTTCATGTTTGAAATAGTGAGGGCTCTCCACTGCCTGGCCAAGGGCGGTTACCCGGTTACCAAAAGCAAATAAATAAATATGCATGATTCGGATATGTCTGATGTATTTTTTATACATTACATAAATTACTGTACATGTCAATAAGAGATCAGTCATTTCTTCTGTTGCAACACATCTCTAGTCTGATACAAGGTTGTAAAGTGTCAAGCAAGCCTCCATTTACTGCAAATAATGCACTTGTAATACAACCCCCTCCCATTCCTTGATGTTACTGCAGCAACCGTGCAGAAGAAAACACAAGGGTATCAATGCTGTCTATCCTGATTTTATTTTAAATTTGCAATGGCTTAAGACAGTTCTGTCATGCAACTCGCACAGAGAGTAGTACTTGTAGCCTTAATATGTGTAGAGCAAATGCATCTAACAGTATTTCATTCACAGGAAACAAAATCTGTTTATTTGTACTGTACTGCACTGCTCATTTCTTTCTGTGAGAGTTGTAACATGTTGTGGAGAGGAGTAGACTGAATCAATAAAGCTGTATTGAATCAGGTGAACACCCTTGAGAAAATTCATTTACAAGGTGGGCCTGGACAGGTTCCCAAAGGATAAAACAAGACAGAATTCCTCCTTTGCACAAATGATACACATCCCCCTTTCAGCAGCCTGAAAGTGGAGAGCTAGATCACTTACTTCAGTGTATTGTTTTACATTTCAAATGCTCCTTAAATTTGAGTTTCTGACTGGAAATACCAAGAGAAAGAATGCATATGACATGGGAGGAGTGAGCTAAGCAAATACAGAGCACTACAAACACTGAGACTGATTAGTTTCTTTACCTACAACAGCTGAGGTGTACCATTTGATTTTTGAGGACATCCTACTTCAAAATGTTGGTATTACAAAGTGGGGGTGGGGGCTGCCACAGCTTGTCCTTGGTACCTTCAAAGTGAAGTGCTGTAGCTCTCATCACTGTTAATGATTTATAATGGGAATGGGGGGCACATTTAAAGTCATGGACCTGAGGGGCCACAGTTCCCAAGGAGGTTAGGGAACTTAAGGGTTACAGAGTAAGGGAATCTAGTAGGATTTTAATCAGAGTCTCCCAGTTCTTGTGCCTGTGCTTTAACCTAGAGCACCCTTCTTCCATATGCTGCAGCTGATGCTTCCCTGGTAACCTATTCCTTTTTTATAGCTGAACTCTTTATTGCCTTACAGCAACCATTCAATCACCGACTTCCTAGTTACAAAGGGAAATGGGCATATTTGCAAGATTGTCTCTCACTGTTGGCGTCAATCAAAACAGAGAATGCTAACACAATCAGAAAATAATACAACAGCTGTATAATACCGCTCAAAAAACTCTTGTACCCAGAGTCATTTATTGGGTAAACTGTTTTTGCCAACATAAACGTAAGTAATAATACCCGACAGGGTGGGCATTATTGGGATACAATTACTGGGTTCCTTTCTTTTCAATGGCAAAAACCATGCGTTAAATACCATAACACCCGAGTAGATGTTACAGCATTCACGCAACTTCTTCCCATGCTAATGCGCTCCAGACAAAAAGAGAAACTTACCGCGAGCCTCACACTGTCCATTTTCTCACACAAATCAGTGAGCACAACAACTCACATCCTCACTGGCATTCGCTCCATAAACAGTCTCCGGTACCCTCCAATAACCGAAATAAAATAAAGAAAAAAACATTTTCAGCACATTTCAAACTGCGGACGAAGAAAGGCAAAACTATTACCACGCTCCCTAACCACTCTCCCTTTGAACCCTCACCTTTCCTCTGCAAGTCAAATGACGCCAGCACTTAAACAGTCCCAACATGAAAAAGGATGGCAACGATCAGAACAGTTATTTTTTCTTTAGTTTTCTTTTTAAATACTTAAATATTTAAAGTTACATGTTAAACCTGCAATTCTCTGTTCATTAAACTGTTTACTCACCACGAGGTAAGACTCCAGTCTGTTTTTTTATTTCAAAATCTACCAGAAAAAAAAAAAACAAAACCCTTCAATTATATATAAAGAAAGTATGGGGTGCAGTATGTCTCACGAGAATTACACACACACACGTTGTTGGATGGCTATCATAAACCCCTCGTGAAACAATTCTGGTGTGTGTTAAATTCTCGTAACACCACCACAACCATACTATCTTCTCTTGGACCATGAGGCCATAATGAGACCAGACGCCGCAGGCAGAGGGCCTTATAGCTCTGGAAGGTCCACTGTATCCTATAATGCTCACCCTGGGGGGTATTATTACACTTAGATAACGGGTTAGAGATGCCATTTTTGGGAATAATATACAAGACAGACATTTGCATATAAAAAAATAAGTAAAAACTAAGTAGAAGTAATGTTTGTTGTAAAGTAGTTTCTATAGTATAAAGTGCTAGAATCACCACAGGAGGCTGCTGCTGTGTATTTTTTTTTTTTTTTTTTTTTAAATGCCGTTTCTGATTAGCTTGCCCTCCTGCTTAGTCTGTCTTTCTCTCACACACACACACACACACACACACACACACCAATTGAAAAATGCTGAGAATGGGAGAAATGTAGAGTGTTGCTTTTTAGTGACAGGTACCTGTGTTTTTATGTGATGTAGCTTAGAAGTGTGGCACGAGTCTGCAGCTGGATTTAAAAGTTAGCACAGGCTTCACAGGGAGCGCGACAGGGCAGGGAAACAGAACACGGAAGACTGCATAGTTTACCTTACGGGAGGTCAAGCGAGTTGCAATGTAAGCATTTAAAAATGGATGTCTGTTTTTTTTCTGGTGGCAAAGAGGAACAGAGTCAGTTCAGAAGGCCATATGAGGCTGTTGGTGGGAATTTACTTTAGCAGCATGGTGAGTTTCAGACTGGGGCAGCCGTCTCGGTAACTGAATAATAAAATGGCGGCTGCCAAGTTTGGGGTGCCAAATGATCGAGGTGGCACGTTTTTGTCAGTGGGCATTGAGAAATAACAGCCGGGTGCCAGGCTCTTTAAGCCAATCAGGATGCCAGTTTGCTTTGACCATTATCTAAAGTAACATAACACATACAGGTACTTCCTTATATGAATACTGTATATACATGTCAAATCAGTGCTGCATCACACTCACATGGTCAGAGTCCCTTTTAGAACAGTGATGGTAAAATGGAGGACAAACACATTGATAACTTCTGGGGACTGTATATTTGTATTTACATCCTAGATTTGGACAGCAATAGGACTGCTGGCAACTGGAGGAGGCACACAACAGTTACACATAAGGAGTTGGGAAAATACTGGTGTGAAACTATGGGAGACTGCCCCTTTAACAATGCATTTCCAATCGACTACTCAAATTATTCATCTACTCTACGACACCAGACTATTTTACAACAGACTTGGAACCCTTAAAATAAAAATATATAAAATGTACACATCCTACTAGAGGCCAAGTAGTCCTCATCTAGGCTTATTCAGGCCAAGATGAAAAAGTGCAGGTTTAAAAGCTGAAAGCTTAACAGGCACATTTTTCAAAATTTCAGTGTGCTGCCCGATACAACATAGCCCCAATCTGCCCGACTCACACCACTATTAAAAGTAATAAAAAATGACAGTCTTCCAAAGTCTTCAGAAAGCTCTGCAGTATGATACTTCCTCTTTTAAGAGCCAACTATCGTATCTGGAATTTTCATAAGCATGGGGTTTTAGTGCTGCTTGGGAAGTCTAAAAGTTTAGAGGCATCACTTATTCCCTGCTGGGGTGCACATTATCCATATATAATATATGGTAGAACGCTGTTAACCTTTGGAAATCATCATTTCCTAAGGTTGTTGACCTATCGATGTGACGTAGATATGTTGTTAACCTATCGATCCCACGTCACATCGATGAATTAACTAACAGCAGTGGTCTCTTGTATGTCTTTTTTTTTCTGACGGGGAACCGATCGTGAACAGCAGCGGTTAGGAAGGACTGAAGGGCCGCGGCGTGACTAGTTACTGAAAAGTAAGCAGCCTTTTGAGGTGGGACCATACACTATAAAATAATGATGGTCCTCTATCGTTAACCGGTCAATTTAATTGTCTCGAGGTTGCCATGGCGACATAAACCTCTCGAGCTTCGCTCTCGAGGTTTACATGGTCGCCCTGGCAACCTCTTGACTGCTAACTGACCGGTTAACGATAGAGGACCATACATTATCCTCTATGTATTACTTCTCCAGAGTGAAAAAGTGGAACAATACAGAACTGATGAATAAGATCGCTCCTTCCCACCTTGAGCGAATTAAAGTCAATGACAATTAATGCAGAGGTTATGTACGATTGCCACACACAGCTGTCTTGCTAAGATTTAGCGAACTGAAGCTACGCTTGCAGATTGCTGGAGACACAGGCATTGCCAGAAAAACAGTAACAAGAATTCTGAGGCATGAATGAATACCTTCCTTTCAGTAATAGGAAATCTACTTACATCAGTAACTTATGCGAAAACATGCTGTTTCTTCTCTACTAGACTTCTGAAGTGGTTATATTCCCCTTTGCCTGTATCTTCGAAACTTGTTTGAACTGCAGGTTATTGAAATGCTGGCAAACATTTAAGAAAATTGAAGGTGATTATGTTTCCTCATGAGAAGGGGGGAAAAAACAAAACATGCTGAATCATCATTATATCAGAAGAATCAATACATGGAAAATCAGATTCTAACACGATGAACTAGGGCAACAATACATCATTCAGACCCCTAAGAATTGTTGAACTTTCCGTCTCACTGAACCATTTATTAATGCACTGAATAAAGCTTTGGATAAATCATTTGCATGCTGAAGTTACTTTATCTTTTGTCACGGTCTCCAGGTACTTTTCCATGAAACAAACTCGGATCCAGCTTCCTTTGGCGTGGATTCCCTAATAGTATGGGCACACCCGTCCATACTTCAAGCTCTGTCAGTTTTTCTAACACTGATGGGGCTCCACGACATTTAGCCTAGACACTTAAACGACATCTAAAACTATCCTTCCGGCATACCGACAACTCGCCTAATGCAACATCTACTCTAACAGTACATCTTACTCAACTGTGTCGCACACACCCAAAATGAAACACACAAACAAGTAAGCATTAAGCCACGACGAAGGTGGCATCTAATGCTGGATTAATGCTCGGTTGGGAGGCTTGTGGCCCGAGGCGAACAACAGCCAACCATGCATTAATCATTAGATGCCACCGGAGTGGGCTTAATGCGCTGTAACATGGGCCACGGGAGGAGAGTCGCCAGGAGCCTATTTCGTGTGCGTTGAACAGCATAACACAGGGAGTCAGAGTTCTGAACATACATTTTTTCTGCACTTTCACATGTTGAGACAAAACAGCATTAACATGCTGATGCGGTCAAAATATTCACGACGTCTAATTACAGCAAATAGTGCGGCTCACGTGCCAGTCCGGAAAATGTGCCGATCTGCGCAGCTATTTCTTTCGTGCCAGGCGTTGGAGGTCTCCGGTGCACTGCTCACTTGCCGCGGTGTGTGATTGGTCCCAAATTTACATGCCGGCCAGGTCACTTCCCCTTTCCTCTCGCACACTCGTCCGATGTTGCCCACTACATCTTGTGCTGCTAGTGCCTCTCCGGTGTGCTGCCTTCCACTGTGCTGCACTCTGCGTGTAGCTCGTCTCCCTCTGCCACACTTGCCTGTCTACAACTCTCTCCCCACCTGTGCCCAGTGCTGCTAACCTGGCTGTCTGGTTCACATTGGTACTGCCGTTTTCGACACGGCAGCGATCGTGGATTAACACCTGCTCCGATTTCGCACCCATGATGCCATTTGCCCAATCGCGGGTCCCCATTCCACCATTCACATTACTGCCATGTTACAAATCACATTAAGAACAAGAAAAAAAAATCTCAAAGAAAACAAAAACTCTTAGCCATCTTTGTCTGCCTTGTAAACTACATACCACAAACCTCCTCACTCTAGTTGCATACTAATACAAACCTCGCTACAAGGAAACTAATTACCTACCAGCCACACCTTAAACTGATTAGCCTAAAGACATTAGGCCAAACGTCTAGTACACAACAGAGCAGCCGTCGTTGTGGAACAGAAAGAACTATTAGGCCAGACTGCGTTAGGCTGAACGTCCGTAGGCTAAACGTTGCGTCACTCACTGATGGCCCTCATGTCATGTATTTGAGCAAAATGGAAATATTCCCTCTGAAAAGCTTTTAAAAGCCAAGGTGGTGGAGCACATCAAAAATAAATCTTTTGGGGATACCCAACCGGTAACTCTGCATATAATTAAACTTTATTTTAGTTTCCAAGTTGAACATTTATCCTACTTTACTTACTTGGGCACTGTTGTGTTCATATACAGTTTTACTTCCTTAGCCCTTGGCTACTGTACTACCTATTGTCATTTAACAATACTTGCTATTGTTTTGCTCATTTCCTCCCCCCCCCCAAAAGTGACTTCCTAATAAGTAACCTCCTGGGTCATACATGAAAAGTGTCATGAATTTCTCTACTGTGCTGACCTGGCTAATAAACGTAAAAAGTCTGTCAGACCGGACCCAATGTTGTCAATGGTAATTTTTACAAAATGGGTATGTTGAAAAAAAAAAAAGACACTAATTGATACTTGCTGTGAAGAACTCTGTCTGGAAATCTGTCACTGGCAGAGAAGAAATCATTACTCACCATAGTAATGTTGTTTCTTCTAATGGAGTCTTGCTGTATTCTGACTAGATCCAGTTAGCCCCAGCACTTGAACTGCTCCAGAGAGTTAAGGGTTAACTCTATGCTAGGGCATAGAACATGGAGCTCGAGCTCGGTTTTCAAACCTCTGCCTGTGGTACTCTGAAGTGTAACGGTCAGATTCTTACGAGCACTAAACTAACTCAAAGTAAGAAATTGTTTCAAATTTTGTGCCAAATGGCAAAACAAGGTTTTAGGGTCAAAGGCTCAAGTCGAGAAAACCCATACAGGTAGAAATTCACCAGACTAAAAGAAAAAAAAAAAAACCCAAGAGATGGAGGCATGTCCAGAACACCTCTGGGGTGCAGCACTGTGCCTGCCCCACCACATCCCAAAACTACTAAGTTCCAGGAGGGGAGGGAGATCAGAATACAGCAAGACTCCATTAGAAGAAACAACATTACTATGGTGAGTAATTTTTTCTTCAAACAACATGAAGTCCTGCTGTATTCTGACTATATGCAGACTACCAAGCAGTACCCCCCTTGGAGGAGGGAGTTACGGAACCTATTCTGGGAACAAACTCTGCAGCATAGCTGTGCCAAACCTAGCATCACTTTGTGAATGGATGTCCAAAGAGTAATGCTTGGTAAAGGTGTGAACAGATTTCCAGGTAGCTGCTTTACATATGTCCACTAAAGGTATATCTCTAGCTGCTGCAACTGAAGCAGCTGTACCTCTGGTAGAATGAGCCCTCAGGCCTGAGGGAGGCTCCTTCCCAAGTTTAGAGTAGCAGAATTGAATACAAAAGACAATCCACCTGACAACAGACCTCTTGGTAGCAGGCTTGCCCTTTCCCACTTCACCATAAGTGAGAAACAACAGAGCAGTCCTTCCTATAGGCCTTAGTATGGTCAATATAGTAACTAAGAGCCCTTTTCACATCAAGACTGTGTAACCTCCTCTCTCCAGAGGAAGAATGATCAGTGAAAAAAGACATCCAAAGACACAGACTGGTTCAGGTGAAAGTCTGACACCACCTTGGGAAGGAACTTTCTATTGGTACGGAGGACCACCTTATCCCTATGAAAGGAAATGAAATCAGGTTCCACTGATAAGGCCTGAAATTCTTACTGATCCTCCTTGCAGAGGTAATGGCCACCAGAAATACAGTTTTCCAAGTAAAGTATTTCAGCTCAGCTGAAAATAAAGGTGAAAAGGGGGCTGCATAAGCTGTGCAATACAGATATTCAGATACCAAGAAGGAGTAGGCTCCCTAAAGGGAGAACTGACATGGACCAAACCTTTGAAGAATTTCTTGAAAACTGGATGAGAAGCTAGGGAAGAGCCCTTACCAGCAGAAAGGAAGGCAGACGCAGCTGCCAAATGTACTTTAAGAGTAGTAGGCCAGAGGCCTAAACTGATAAGATGTACCAAATAGTCCAAAACAGTGGCAATATCAGCCAGCTCTGGCTTAGTATGCCTACTGGAACACCAAAACCCAAATCTTTTCCATTTGGAGTTGTAAGTCTTCCTAGTAGCAGGCTTCCTGCTAACTTTTAAAATATCTAGGACTGACTGGGAAAGATGCAAACTTGCATATTCTAGCTCTCCAAGAGCCAGGCTTTGAGCCTGAGAGTCTGAAGGCTGGGGTACAGAATCCTCCCTTGAGAGCAGGTGAGGAGATTGTGTTGCCTGGGAAGACACAAGGGCACTGTTAGCGACAGTGACAACAGTAGAGGATACCAAGGCTGTCTGGTTCAGTCTGGAGCCACTAGAATCACCTTGCAAGGCTGAGACCTGATTTTTATCAGGACCCTGAATATCAGAGGAAAAGGAGGAAATGCATACAGAAACCCGCTTGTCCAATTTAGTAGAAGAGCATCCTGAGGAACAGGACCCAGAAGGTGTGGTCTGCAACAATAAAGAGGAAGCTGATGATTGTCCGGGGCTGCAAAGAGATCTCTGGGGTGCCCCATCTCCTGAAAATGGCTTGAAGAATGAAAGGGTTCAGGGTCCATTCGTGGTAACCCAGAGAAATCCTGTGAGAGCTTCTGCTAGAATGTTGTCCTTCCCTGGGAGATGCACAGCCATCAGGGAAGCCTGAAGGGAATAAGCTAGAGACCATATTTTCACGGCCTCTGTGCACAAGGCCGAGGACGGATTACCTCCTTTGTTGATGTACCACATGGTTGTGGTATTGTCTGCTCTGATCTGCACTACTTTCCCTTGGACCACCGTTGAGAATGTCTGAAGTGCTAGGAAGACAGTTCTTAGAGAAGATGTGTGTGTGTAGAAGGGACTCCTGGTGTGACCAAATTCCCTGAGCCATAAGATGATCTAGGTGGGCCCCCACCCCAACAGGGAGGTATCTGTGGTGAGAATTACAGAAGGGACCTGACTGATAAAGGGGACCCCTTGTCGAAGATGGTCTTCCTCCAACCACCACTGAAGGGCCTGGAGCAAGGTTTTGGAGACCGGAACCAGTTTGGAGAGAGGGTCCTTTTTCTGAGACCAGTAAGATCTGAGATGAAACTGTATATCCCTCATCTGAAATCTTGCTCCCTGAACCATTACTGTGGAAGCTGCCATGTGGCCCAGCAGTTGTAGGAAGTGTCTGGCTGGATGAGACACTAGGACGAAAAGAGGAGGCCAGAGTGACCAATGACTGAACCCTTGAGGGGGGGGAAGAAATGCTCTTGCCTGAACTATATCTGTTTCCACCCCTATGAAGGGGAGAAGCTGGGCTGGCTCTAGAACATACTTCTCTAAATTTAGAATGAAGCCCAAGGTTTTTAGAAGTCTTTGGGTGATCTCTAAAGCAGACATGACTTGGTCTGAGGACTGGCCCACTAGGAGCCAGTCGTCCAGATATGGGAACAGAAGGATGCCCTGCCTCCTGAGGAATGCCACCACCACTACTGCAAGACACTTGGTGAACACCCTTGGAGCAGATGTTAGGCCGAAGGGCAGGGCCCTGAATTGATAATGGCCTGAGGGAATGTTTGATAGTTATGTGGAAGTAGGCATCCTTGAGATCCAGGGAGGCTAGCCAGTCTCCTGGCCTCAGAGGGGGAAGAATTACTCCCAG
This sequence comes from Neoceratodus forsteri, assembly GCA_016271365.2. NCBI lineage: Eukaryota > Metazoa > Chordata > Ceratodontiformes > Ceratodontidae > Neoceratodus > Neoceratodus forsteri. Next base: position 171,504,947 of record JADMNL010000025.1, read on the forward strand.
AGTCACCATTTTGAACTTTGGTTTTGTCAGATGTTTGTTCAGGTACCTTAAATCCAATATGGGTCACCACTCCCCTGTCTTTTTGGGGGTAAGGAAGAATCTTGAATACAGTCCTTTTCCCCTGTGACAAAGAGGTACCTTCTCCACTGTTTGCAGAAGCAGGAGAGAGGAATCTTCTGCCTCTAAGGCCTTTGTCTCCAAGGGAGAGGGAGGACTGAAGGACCTTGCTCTCATTCTTGGTAACCTTTTGAAACAGAGCAAGTCCCTGGCTCATTACTTCCAGGACCCATGTGTCTGAAGTAATAGACTCCCAGGCCTGGGAGTAGTGAGCCAGCCTGCCCCCTACTGGGATTGGGGAGGTGACCCTGACACCTCAGGGTGTCTGCTTGGCAGCGGGCTTGGACTGAGTAGCTGATGGGGTCCTAGTTACCTTAAGTCTACCTCTTCCCCTAAAGAACCCCCTCTGCTAAAAAGAGGAGGAGGGGGCCTGAGCTTGGTAAAAAGGCCTGCCCCTGCCTCTAAGCTGCTGCCTCCGAGGACTGGTCTACTTCTCTTTGGCTGCAGCACTTCTATAGGTGGTCCTGTACGCGTCCATTTTTTTCATGCAATTCTCTGTTTGATCCCCAAAGAGAGAATTACCAGTTACAGGGAAATCCATGGCTTAGCCTGGGTATCCTGTGAGAGGTTGGTACACCTAAGCGAAACAAATCTCATGGAGATAGATGTAGCCATGACCCTAGATTGAACATCATTCGAGTCTACAGCAGCGTGGAATTCCACCTTGGATGCCTCAATATCATTTGCAGTCACCTGCTCCAGCTCTTTGGCTAGCTGGGGAGGGGCATTCCTAGCCAGCTCCAGAACCGTATCCCACATAGATTTCTGGTACCTGTCTGTATATACCATGTAATTTGACTGCCCGAGTCCCAAAGAGGGTGCAAAGTACTGCTTTTCTTGCCATGGCATCCACTTTCCTAGCGTGGCTCAGTTGCTAGCACATCCGCCTCTGGATCAGAAGGTCGTGGGTTCTTGTCCCACACCGGGATTGGACTTGCACCTAAAAATCGCTGGCATCCGAGTGCAGTATTGGGGGGCTGCTGTACTGCTGGGGTGTGCCATCCTTCGGATGAGACGTTAAACAGAGGTCCCTTCTGCCCATCCTGGTGTTGTCCTGGTTGGGTGTCCAGGTGGAAGGAAAAGAACCCAGGGCACTCTTTGCAAAAGAATAGGGAACATTCCTGGTGCCTGGCCAACATTCCCCTTCCCATAAACTGATTCATGCAATTATCCAGGCTGTGTGTGGGTGATTATGTGCGATACGGCCGCCACCACACATTCAGTCACGTCACCATCAGTCTACCATTGCCTGTAAAGCACTTTGGGATACACTGTGTATGAAAAGCGCTATATAAATGCTGATGATGATTCTTCTTCCTGAAATCCTTATCTGGGGGCTGAGATGCCAGGGGAATATTAGCCTTGTCACAGGCTGCAGCTTGTACTACCCCAACATAGCTGCTGTGATTAGAAAGGAATTCCGTCCCAGGACCTGACAAAGTATACCTCCTGTTCATTCTTTTTTCCACAGGAGGAATGGATGCTGGAAACTGTAAATATTTTTTGTGTCTGCTTGCCCAAGGATTTGTGTAAGGGGATAGACACTCTTTTCGACTCTGGGACATCCATAATTTCCAGTTAGTCAGGTTCTTCCTGATCCTGTTCAGCCTCCTCCATAGGAAGCTGAAGTATCTCAGCCACTTTCTTGTAAAACAAGAAATAGGAAGGGGACTCAAAGCCTGAGAAGGCCAGTCTGGGGAGATGTCAGGCTCTACTGGCTCATCTCCGCCTTCACATCGTTATTCTTCATAATCTTCATCCTCCTCCCAATCGCCCTCATAGTATGCCTCAGGATCGATATCCGAAGCAAGTACTTCCGACTGAACCGATCGGCTCTGAACCAATGCCGGTCGGAACCGGGCGAAGCAACTGAACTACTGAAATCGCTTTCACTATCTCGTCAGTGGTCGGGCCATGGGAAGCCGGATCCGAACCATCAGACTTTCTCTTCCTTTTACTCGGAACCGATCAGGGGTCACGTTAAGGGTGTGTTCCGTTCTCGGAGCACAGATTGGATTCTGAGGTGCATCGCTTAAAGCCCTTTTCTACTTTATCTGTGCTCCTAGTGTATACTAGAGCACGGAGGGGAAGGGCTTTGCAAATGATCTCTGGTTCTTTTTTTTTTTTTTTTTTTTTTAAACAGAGTGCAAGACTGTTAAGTACGGAGTGCAAAAATAACCGGATCATGTGCATTTGTTTCTAAATACAGAGTGCAAAATGAAGACAGACGTGTGCATTTTTTTTTTTTTGCAGCGGGAGTTTTAGAAAAATCTATTGGCTTTCTTTAATGTCAGTCTGACCAGTATGGGGTGGGCAACCTGTGTTCATTGGCTGAACACTCCAAACATTACTTGAGAGAGCATGGCAAGCATGAGGGAGAGCAGAGCGCAGAGTATGCAGGTAGTGTTTCGGAGTCTGGGCGACTGGTCCTGTTTCAACAACAAAGAAACGGGTCAAATGCCGTAGTAATAACGCAATGTGTCTAAAACAAATCTATTTTCGCTTTAAAAGCTGTGGAAGTCACCAAGCACTATGGTGGACACCATTCAGACAAATGTTGGAAAGGTTGTGGGGGAGTGGGTTCGCACTTCCATATATGTTTTGGGGATGTCCAATGTTAACTAAATATTGGGCCAACCTGAAATAAATTATAATGAAAATGTTTGAGTTGCACCTTCTTCCTCAGTTTGAAAATCTGGTCTTTGGCCTCCCCCCAGTAGATCTGATAAGGAAAGATCACAGATACTTTATTTTATATCTGTGTGGCGGCGGCAACAAAATCAGTTACACAGAAGTGGCTTACACAGACTTCACCCTCAGTAGGGATCTGGGAACATAATGTGGAAAGAATAAAGCAGTTAGAAAGCATAGTAGCTAAAGTTCAGTTAAAGATAGAAAGGTTCAATGCTAGATGGCTACCCTATTACAAATACATCCAGGAAAAGACACAAACTCCAATATTAGACCAATACATAATGTAGAAGAGGGAAAGAGGGGAAGAGAAGTAGTGATGGGAGGAAATAAGACAATAAAATAGAAAGAAGGAGAGTAAGATGTGAATGTTGGGGGTCAAAAAAGACAGGGGGTATTCCGAAAGTTGATTGGAGAAGGGAGAATTGCTCATGGGCACATCCTGCTGAAGGTTATAAAGTTATAAAGTAAACAGTAGTGTATTAGACAAAATGTGTTTTACTTATATACCTATGTTAGAAATGAAATGTATAGACATGGTACAAGGAGGAAAAAAAAAGTTTCCTAGAGATCTAGAGGCAGAGTGGAAAGACAGAAAGAGGAGATTAGATAATGAAAAACAGAGAGATAAGATAATAGGTGAAGGTGGAAAGCAGTAGAACCCTGAACTCTAAGGATACCATCGAATTAAGTCAGAAATGATTCAGATGGGAAGGAGGTAAATAAATTAATATGACCTGGAAAATATATAAGAAAATTGTAATGATTATAAGGAGGATTTTAAACTTCACTTTTGTACTGTCATATGAATGAAAGATATACCTACCTGTACCTAATAGACTATGTACCATGCCTATGATCTTTTAAATAAAAAGACAAGTTACCAAAAAAAAAAAAAAAAAAAAAAGCTGTGGAAGTCGCAATTTTGGTTTATTTGAGCCGGGGTGTTCTAGCATGGTTGTGTGATCCGAATATGCTCGCATGGTGGGCGCTGACCACGTGGGCGAACTCTATTTTTTTATGCTGCTGCTCCAAAAATTGATTTTACCGTACTGTGAAACTGGAAGTTCAGTCGGAAGGGAAGTGGGTTTGATATAAGGTCCCTTCTGAAACTGCGAAGGTACTGAAGCAGTGTTTTTTTGGGGTGTTTAGTCACACCGTTCTCCAATCCTACTCCTTGTCTCCTGTTCTAGTTAGCTGAAAAAAAAAGTTATAGGTGCATCATTTTATTTAATTTGTGTTTATGTGGTGTCCTAGCATGTTAATCTGAATATGACTGCATGGTGGTTGCGCTGACTGGAGACTCCGTTACTTGAAGTTAGATCGGAAGGAAAGTGGACTTGCCTTGCTTTAATGTACATTTTAAATTGTGAAGGTACTTAAGTGAAGCCAGTAGTGGGGGGGGGTAGTTAGTTGCCCGTCTCCACTTTTGTTCCTTGTCTCTTGTTCTGGTTGGCCAAAAAAAAAAATTGGTGTTTTTTTTTTCTTTTTTTTATTATTTGTTTAACCCTTCGACTGTGCATGCTCAGTGTTACAGTGATTTTGTGTTGAGACCTGTCTGGCAGTGCAGACTGGCCCGGGGTGCCTGGGTCACTTTTTTTTCTTTTTTTTTTGTCCTCACTCTCCGACAGATCCGTCCCAAGGATAAAATGCAGTGTGTGTGTGTCTGTGTGTGTGTCTCTTCCCAAAGTCCCTACCCTTACCACAATGGCTGTTTTCACTGCACTAACTGCTTTGAATATGGGTTCTGATGAAGTAGCTCATAGTGTCTATATACTGCGCTAACAGGCCCCAGAATGAAGATGGTCCACATGTCCCAATTCAAAAGGTGACAGTGGGACTGGGACCTAAACTGGGACTGTTGTGATGATTAAAGAGTCCACTCCGGTCAGGGCTGTTGTGCTTGCGATTTAATATATACACACTCTAGTTTAAATAATGCCATAAGCCAGAGTTAGGTGGCAAGAAACCAGAATGTCTTACTTGTTATGGTGTAATGGAAAATTACATTACTATGGTGTAATAGAAAATTACATTAAATCAGCAAATGCAAGAAAGATGCATTAGTTTGCTTTAGTTGTGCTGAAACATGCTGTCGTTAATTTACTTTTACTTGCAACTAAAACAATCAGAAGGTATGAGATGAGTGGTCGTGGTAGGTACTAGGTCAGTAGTGGTACCCTACCCTATCTCTGTGTCTTTGGCATGGTGAAATATGTTTGAAATTTTCAAAGTAAAGGCTGGGGGAGCAGGGTCACCAGGATGGGTGGAAATCAACTGGGTTGGGCTGGTGCTGGCTCCAGGCAGGGACAAAACCAAGCATAATCTCGACTCTGACCTGAGAGAGGGTGTAAACAGTAACATTTAATTAATCTGTGTCTCTCTGTGCAGTGTGTGCTCAGATGCTCCCATCCATCATCACACCGCACAAGTTCCAAGTCCCAGACCTCTCTAGAGTGTGCACCCTAAAGAGAGAAATCAAGAACAGGAGCTGGCCTGGCGGCGCTGGTGTGGAGCTGCAGCAGCTCCCACAGCCACAAGCCATTTCAACAGCCAGCTGTTATAGTGTCAGTCACTTAACTCAGACAGGGGCTGGGGTGAGAGCAGGGTATTATTTTGGTACGTTCAGTGTGTAGGAGCACAGATTTGCTAGGCAGGAGCACATATTTTTGGTCCTTATTTTGCCAATGTGTGCTCCTAAATTTTGAAGGAGCACACCGTGACAAAACCTTAATGCCACCCCTGGAACCGATTCCGCAGAATCGGCTCTCTGTCTGCCCGAAGAGGTATCACCCAGGTCAGTGGGCACCTCTTCACGTTCGGCCGCAACCTAACTGAGCTGGCCATCCGGGTCAGCGGACTCCTCGGCCTCCCTCTCCCTCAACCTACTCAAACGTTTATCCAGAGTGGCCTTGGGAAAGTTCTTGCATATTTGGCAGTCTTCCTTGAGGTGGTCAAACCCCAGACAACACGCACACGGCGAGTGTCAGCCTTAGCAAAGGCCTCCTTACACTCTGTACAGTGCTGAAACCCAGTGGGTTTGGTTTTCTTCTTGGTTTCAGACATGCCTTCAACCAAAATCACCTTACACAGCGTGTTAAGCTAGGAGATTACACACTTAACAGTTCCAACCGTGTCACGGGTTAGTTAAAAAAAATCCTAATATCGGATTTTTTTTTTTTTTTTTTTTAAGGAACCGATAAGCACTGGGAAAAACCCCACACAAGTATACTATATAATAAAAGAAGATCAGTGTCAGTTCTGAACCGGACCGACCAGCAAAGAACCGAGAAATAAAACAAGTTCTTAACCAAACACACACTAAATAACCACTACCAGCACTTACTGGTACCGAGACAGAGGCAAGAATACCAAAATACTGAAGTAACTGTTTGAAAAAACCAACCGATTCAAACTGGACCGAAACCAGGCGCAGGAGGAATCTCTGAAGCGACTTCACAGTTAGGCGGAGTAAGAAATCTGACGATTACACTTCAGAGTACCACAGACAGAGGTTTGAAAACCGAGCTCGAGCTCAACGTTCTATGCCCTTGCATACAGTTAACCCTTTACTCTCCGGAGCAGTTCGAGTGCTGGGGCTAACTGCATATAGTCAGAATACAGCAAGACTTCATGTTGTTTGAACGACTGAGGAACTTTGAGCCTCTGAACACAGACCACGCCAAACATTCCAATTTGCAGTACTAGCTTTTTTTTTTTTTTTTTTAAATTATTTATTTATTGCCTCGGCTGGGGAGGGGTTATGCCTTGGTTCCTCCCACTGTTCAGCCACCTTCATGGCTGCTGCCCTGGACGGAGCCAGAGCCCCGACCTCCCCACCACAGCCCTCCCAGGCTGCACTGCAGCAGGTACACATCCCAGCACTGTGGAAACCTGGAGGGCCGGCCCAGGAGGGAGCTAGCTTTTGCGTGTCCATGGCGGCGCCGTCAGGGCAGCCATCATGCTGCCGAGGTTGTTTCTTTGGATTTACTAACATACTAAAAGCCAGCAGAATAGGCCTAATGGTCTGTCATGTCTGCTCGGTAGCCAGCCTCCTAATGGGTGCTCGCTTTTGCACCCCTCCCCAGCCCCAGAGAGGGTCATCTTCAGCTTCAGTTTACCCTTGTACCTGTCCCACCCCTTCTTGAAGCCCTCCACTGTGTCCTCTTCCACCAGACTCCTGGGCAGTGCATTCCATGGCTCCACCACCCTCTCAGTAAATTAATGTCTCCCGCGTTCTCCCTGTAACCCCCCCCAGCTTCCACTCATACCCCTTGGTTGTTCCCTCTCCCCTTTAGTCCGAACATCTCACTGGTTCCGCCTCTTGCTTATTCCTTTACATATTTGAAGACCCCATCATGTCCCCCTCCCCGCTTCTCTCTCCTCTCCTCTCCTCCAGTGAATATAGCCCAAGCTCTTCCATCCTTTCCTCATATGGCCTCCCTCCCATGTCCAGAATCATCCTGATTGCCCTCTGGACCCTTTCCAGAAGTGATATGTCCTTCCTGACGTGAGGTCTCCAGAACTTCACACAGTACTCAAGATGCGGTCTGACCAAGGCACTATAGAGAGGGAGGATCACCTCCCTCCTCCTGGATGTAATCCCCCTGGCTATGCAGCCCAGTAACCCATTTGCGTTTGCCGCAATTCTCCTGCAATTTTCAGTGTTATTCATTTTGACATCTACCACCACCCCTAGATCACTCTCGCTCGATGTAGCTTGCAGTGCAACCCCCCCCCCAAGGGAGTATAAATGGCCTGGGTTTCTGTCCTCCAGACGCAGCACCCTCCACTTCCTTGCATTAAACATCAGTCCCCACCTCCCTGAGCACCTCTCCAGCGTATCCAGGTCCCTTTGGACCATCTCTCTCACTTTGTCCCCATCCGCCAGTGCTCCCAGTTTTGAGACATCCGCAAAGAGGCACATCCTACTCCTAACCCCCCTCCCCATATCCGACACATAGGTATTGAACAGGAGTGGCCCAATCCTGAACCTTGGGAACCCCACTGATGACCTTCCTGGGGGAGGAGACCATCCCACCAACCACCACTCTGTAGTTTGCCCCATTAGCCAATTTTCTACCCATCTGAGCAATTGCCCTCTCACCCCCACCCCCTCAGCTTTGCTAACAGCCCATTGTGGGGTACCGAATCAAACGCCTTACTGAAGTCCAGGTACAGGACGTCCACCAGCCTATTACGGTCCAAGGCCCCTGTCGCCCAGTCATAAAAATCTAGGAGGTTGGTCTGACACGATCTCCCCGGGACAAAACCATACTGTTCATCATCCAGGTGCCCCAACCTTTCCAACTGCCTCCCGAGCCTCTCCTTGATAATGCCCTCTATTACTCTGCCTACCACAAACATTAGGCAGACAGGCCTATAATTCCCCATCTCCTCTCTAGACTCCCCTTTGTGGATAGCCACCCTCCAATCTTGAGGCACCCATCCTGTCTGCAGAGAGGTGTTAAGTGTGCAGCCAGAGGAGCTGCTAGCTCATCCGCCAGTTCCTTCATAACCCTTGAATGCAGCCCATCCAGCCCAGGCGCCTTATCAGTTTTTAGTGTCTGAAGGGCCTCCCTCACCCTATCCACTGCGATTTCTGCCTCCCGGCCCACCCCCTCATTCAACCCCCTATCCCCTTCGATGCCTGTACCCTCGTCTCTTCCTGTCCCCTAGACTCCACCAGACCTCTAGACTCTGCTGGCTCCCCTTCCCTCCTGTCTGGTTGGAGGGATCCCCTGCCTCCTTCTGTAAATATCAAGGCAAAGTATTCATTTAGCATCTCAGCCTGTTCCCCCACCTCCTGAGCCCACCCTTCCCCAGTCCTAATCCTGCTGATCTGTGCCATCCCTTTTTTCTTCTCCCCTGTGTAGCTATAGAATCCCATTCCTTCCCTCCGGATATCCCCGACCAGGTTTTGCTCCATCCTCACCTTGGCACCACTCTGGCGATCCTCCTAGCCATCAACTCATAATCACTCCTCTCCCTCTCCCTATCCCTATCCCCCCTAGAGAGCTTAAAACGGCAGCCTTTTTATCCCTCACTGTCTCCTGTACCTCCCTGGTCCACCAACATGGATTGTTGGCACTACCATGTTTACGCCTTACCTTAGTGCAGGACCTAGTAGTCTCCTGCACCCCCTTCTTAATGGTCTCCCACAAGCTACCCACATCCATGCCTGACCTAATCTTGTCCAAGGTTCCCCGTAGAATCCTACCCATGCCCACGAAGTCTGTTCCCCTGAAGTCTACTATTACTGTATTAGTGCAGTTTTCCTCCTCCCATATACAGCAGGAACCAGACCGTGCCGTGGTCGTCATCTGCCAGCAGGCTGTACACCTCCAGGCCCTTTAACTGGTCACTATCTGCTAGGACAATGTCCAGTATCCGTCCCTCCCTAGTAGGCTCCCCCACCTGCTAGACCAGGAAGGCATCTTGAAACACATCCATCAGTCTCTGTTCCCTGGCCACAGAGAATGTCATAGTGTCCCCAATTTGCCCCCGGCATACTGAGGTCACCCATGACCACCACCCTACCCTTTCCAAGCTCACAGTGACCCTTGATGTTCTCAACTAGTTCGTCCTCCAGGGCCTCTTCCATCATGGGGGGTCGTGTGTACCACCCTATTTTCAATCTTTTACCTCCCTCGCTTGCAGGGTCCACTCCCAGCCTCCTCCCCTACAGCCTCCTCCACTTCAGTAACCACCATGTCATTTTTGACCATCAGCGCTACACCCTCTCCTCTTCCCTCCTGAATACTGTGTATCCCTCCAAATTTAGGTCCCAATCATTTTTCTGGGTGGCCCATATCTCAGTTAATTGCTGCCACATCCGCAGAGCCCTCAACCAGCACTGCCTGGAGCGCAGGCATTTTATTGCCCATGCTCCTGGCACTGATCAGAACCATCCTCCACCCTGACCCCTCTTCCTTCTCCAGTCGTCTCGGCCCAGTGCCCTCACTAGTCGCCCTTCTCTGCACAGTTCTGGATGGATTTGCTTTGCAGTCACCTGCCGTCTTATCGTGCCCTAGCCCTGGATCCTCAAGCAGTCCTCCTGGAGCTATTCTTTTACTTAACCCCCACCCTTTACAAGTTTAAACCCCACCTCTTGCCTATGAATCCAGCAAGTTTTAGTTTCAAGATCTCCCTCCCCTCCAAATTGAGGTGTATCCTATCCCTGGCTTACAACCCCTTGTCCTCCCATGTATCCCCCCAGTCCCCCACCAGCCCATACCCTTCTGCCCTGCACCAGTCCCTGAGCCACTGGTTCACCCCTCTAAGTTTATGCTTGGTCTCCCTGGACGCCCTAGGAACTGGCAGAACTTCACAGAAGAAGACTGAGCTTTCTACAGAGTGGCAAACCCTGGCCAGTTCCCAAAATCGCGCCTGGATTTCTAGTTCACTGTTCCTCTCCAAGTCATTTGTTCCCAGATGTACTAGGAAGTCTGGGGATCCCCCGCATTTCAATGCCATCGAAGATAGCTGGAATTTGGCCTTGTGTACGGGTAGGCCTGGGATACACTTAGCCTTGCCTGGGCTGCCTTTTCCCTTCCCCCCCCACCTGGATGCCCTTGTGATGGAGTCACCCAGCAGAATCACCTTCACCCCGCCCCACCCCACTTTACTGGCCCGGCTTGATTCTTCCATGCTCTTCCTTCTGTCATCAACCCCAACTTACCCTACTGCCCCTCAGCCTGGGGATCACAAGCCTGTGCATGCCCTACTGTGCTCTTTCTTCTGCCTGCAGCTCCCAGCTTGCTCCTTGCGCCGCGTAGACTCCCTTTCTGGGCCAGTATCCTCAGATCCCCAACCAATCATCATTCAACTGCTTCCCTCCTTGCCTCCCTCCCTCCCCCAGGTCCCGCATCCTCCACCCCATCTGTTGTATTCCTCCTTACCCCACCCCATCAGATTTCCCGCCTCAAAGCTGCCTGTCTAGAGTACTTCCCACCACATCCTATCCTCTGCTGACTTTCCCAGCCTGGATGCCTGCCCGATCCTAGACCGCACCACCCCCCACACCCTGGCCTCCCTCTGCGCCTTCCCCATCCCCTGACCTCCAATCTAGGCTCATTTTCCTCCCTTCTGTGGGTCTGACACCTCCTGTCCCCATTTCCCCAGCTTACTGATCAAACCCTCTCTGTCCGCCTGCTCCCCCTCCCAGCCTCCTCCCACCTCGTCTCCCGGATATGGCAGGGTGAATCTATTAGTAAGTGTGATGCTTGCCCGGACTTTCCCTCCTGTCCCCCCCTGCCCTCTGGTCAGCCACCTCCCACAAAGTGATTTCTGTACATTGCTCGTTTTGTGTCCCACTCCTCCACAGTAAATCACACGGTCCTTGTCCACCTGTTCCCTGGGGTTTGACATTTAGGCCTTGTCTACTCTCATGAGGTCCTTTCCACACCTTCCCTCCCCAACCCACCAACCAGCCTCTTCCCTAAGACCAGCCAACTGGAAACACATTGGGCACCCTCTGAACCTACATGCCCAATTTAATATTATGGCCACCTTCTACACCCAGTCACCCTACCGAAGATGCCTGCTCTGGCCACCCTCAAGTCTACCCTCATTTTTGGTGCGAGCAATAAGACCCTCTACCAGAAATAATTCCTTCAGTGCAATACGGCCCTCAGCCAGGAAAAATTCAGTCAGTATTACACAAGCCCTCCACCATTCATTTAACACATCAAAACCTAAGCAGTTTGTCCCCTCTCCCAGCAGTATTCAGTTTACAGCAATTTTCCCTCTTTCCTGACTGTAGCCAGTTTTCCAGCACTGGCAGTAATCAGTTCACAAGCAAATTTGCCCATCACCCAACATTAGCCAGCTCAAAAGTCCTAGCAGTAGTCAGTTCTCAGACAGATTGCCTACTTCTTCAGCTGCAGTTAGCATACACAGTCATTTATACAATCTGCTTCAATTTGCCACTCTCTGGAAGCAGTCAATGATGCCCAAGCAGCACAGTTTACATGTCCCTTTTTCCCCCCAACCAGCAACAATCCAGCTTCCTAGTGTTGTAGCACACCCAATCTCAACTTGCCCTCTTCCATGGCTCCACCCCCACCGACCACTTAATAGAAGTCGGGGCCAGGGTGGGACAAAGGAACAGCTCTCCTCCTCAGGCTGACTGCGACTGGGCTACTTTCTTTTATAGCCCAGTTGCACAGTCTAAAGTTTCGTGCCCTGTTCTCTGATTGGCCCCCACATCTCCGTCTCGAGCCAGCAAACGCTGTCGCCCGGACCACCGATGCAGCATCTCCTGCCACCGATGCAGCCCTGGTGCGTCTGGCCTGGCCCCTGCCAGCAAGAGCTCCCTTCCCACCACCGATGTGGTCCCGTCCTCTCCTGCCGCCCTGGTATGCCGGCCCCCAGCCCCATCCACAATCACAGCTCCGACCAAAAGAACAGCTCTCCTCCCTTGCAGGGAGGGGCATGCAGTGGTACCAATGGAGGGTGTGCGCACACACCCCTCTCCAAGCATCTTCCCCATCTCTGCCCCTTGTCTTTCAGCATTGGTGCACTGCCCCCCCCCAGTCTCCACTGGGGGCCAGTCAAGCGCCGACCATTGATGTCCCCCCTTCCCGGAGAAGGAGAGCAGTCCTATGGACGCTCAATCCTTCTCTAACCCTGCTAACCCCCAGCGACCCATGCGCGTTCCTGAACATGGGTCGCCAGCGTAGCGCGAGGTAAGGCGTCCAGCACCTCAGCGCCACCGGGCCGGCCACTAGCTTCTTAAAGTTACAGCTACACCAGTAATCTCCATTTCGGGCACATATACACCTATTTGTAAAGATTACCCATTTGCCATGAGAAGCAACACAGAAAACTAAATGAATAAAAATGAGACAAATTTGTAAGTGGAAATAGATTTTAACAAGCAATCTGCTTTGGTAGTTTTTACGGCAGTAAGCACACTGATCAGAGTAGAAAAATTGCAGTGCATCATCAGCACCCTCACAAAAAGACAGCCACCCCTCTGACGGTTCACTGTTTGTAATTTCAGTACATTCTGATTCTGAGAGCATTACAGTTTTTGGCAGAATTTTCAAAAAATCTAAGTCCTGTTCAGTAATTCTTGGCATCTGACCAGACAAGGAATGCAGTCCACAGCGTCTGCAGAGACAAGTGCCATTCTGTGTAAAATGCGATTACATGATAGAATTCTGGAACACAACTCATTTGACCTAGTGGCCGCTCCAGACTTAACCCATGTCATAGCTTCTGCCCCACCTGTGGCAACCCCACACATATTAAGTTCTAGCTGGGCCTTGTCATTTCATTTGTTTTAGCAGGAAAAGCACATTTGCAAGGAGGTCCTGGTTAGGTCAGTACAGGAGAAATCATCAGTGGTGACAAGTATACAGAGTGCAGTAGTATAAATTACAATAATATATTCAGCTAGGTTATAGAGATACAGAAAATTGAATATAAAAAATAAAAGAACATGCACAGCAAACATTAGCAGTAGTAAGTACTAAGAAATATTGGGAATTGTTGGCCCAGTGGTGCTGAGGGTTGAGTGCTGGACACCACACCTCTTGCTACACGGCGGTTTGGTGCAGACTCTGATCGTTTTGGGGGCAAGGAAGACTGAGCGTCCCGAGGCGGTGAGGAGGGACTCCCGTGAAGGTGCTGGCTCTAGTGGTAGCTCTGGGGATAGTGCAGTCGCAGCACAATGGTGGGATCAGTGTGGGAGCGAGTGCCGGTAACCTTGTTGTCACACTGCACGCCCATGCCATGGGAGTGGGACGCCAGGGAAAAACTGCCCAAACTCTAGCCGCCAGAAGGTCCATCTGTGACACTGCACCGAGGTTCTCTCTCTGTCCTCACCCTCTGTCTTCACGCTGTGGGAGGGGGGAGGATGTGGCCCAAGAAAGGGTGACGGAGGAGGTCAGAGCTCGGGCACGATGCCCAGTGCAGGAGCCGACGAGATAGACTGGAAGGGGAAACTTAGGGAAAACACCCCGGCCGACGAGGTAAGGCACAGAAACAAAAAAAAAAATAAAACAAAACAGAACTATTACAAGCAAGTATAGTTGTCAGAGTAGGGGTCAATCACAGATTTGAAGGTGCTTAAGCTTAAATACAGTTTAAAAACAGGCCTGCAGTTTGCTCCAGAAGTTAGGGCAGGCCACCCGGAAGTCATTTTTCCATATTTGGCTACAAAACTTGGCATTGCAAGTAAAATACGACTGCATGCTCTGAGATTATAGAGTCTGGATACTTTACACAGCAGCTCAGCAATGTACTGGGGTACATCACACCTAACAGATTTACAGGTCCACAGATTTTTGAGGCGCCTAGCCAAACAGGAGAGCCAGCCAACAGATGTTTAGAGGATGCAGTGATGGTTTCTTGCAGGCAGCCTAGTAATGAATCTAAGTGCCCTGTGATACAGAAACACCCAGTTTTGCAATATGACCAGCAGTAGTACCTCTAAATATAAAGTCCCCATAGTCAAGCAGCGGTAGGAACGTAGCTCTGACTAAGGTTCTGCGGGCCTCTAGGGGTAAGCTGAATTTATTTCTATAGTAAAAACTAAGCCTTGGCCGGTTTCAGACAGACTGTCAATATGGCTGCTGAATGAGAGTTTATATAGTCACATTCCTAGATATTTGAAAGATTCTACCAGTTCCAGCTCATCACCTAGAAGTGTAAGAACGCCAGGAGTGAAGTGTCAGGTAACCTGTTAGGGGCAAAAATCATATTTTGATCTTACTTAGAGGAAGGCTCTTGCAGCAGGCCACACCGGTAGGACTATACCCTCTATACCATGATACAACCCTTAAGGAACACCTAAACCATCTTTTTTTTTTTTTTTTTAAATGACTTTGGTGACTGGGCAAGTGCACTGATCCGAAGGATCATTTTCAGGCCGATTTTATGCGATAACAGCGAGTACTTCCACTCGCCGACAACAAAGAGCGACAGCAAAACCGCCCCCGTCAAAAGGGCACCTAATATTAGTGCAGCTGTCACAAATAATGATAGACGCTCAGTCTGGCAATAAAAATACCCAAATATATGTCTTTATGTGGGGGACTACCCCGCCACCCACCCCACCCCAAAATAAGGATACTCAACTCCAGGGGGATCGGACATAGAAAACATTAGCAACTCCCCCAGAAGCAAAATAGCTTTCTGCACCAGAATCTGAACCTGGCACCTCAGGCTCCAGGAGCAGTGGCTCAAGCCACTACACCACATGGCCAGCTCAGCAGGGCTTGGCCAAAATAATCTCTTTATATCCTCTCTCATGTGTAGCACATATCCCTCAGTGCTACACTCGCAATGATCATTCGGTGCTCTTTTTCTCCTCTCGCTCTACAGGTGAGCGGTATTATTGAGTCACTCAATAATACTCGCCCATACAGGGTGTTAGCTTCACGCACCACCCAGACCACAGAAATGGCATAAAACATAAGTACAATAGAGTGAATAAACTATACACAGAGTTACATGATACACACCAAAATGGCACAATAACATTAAGTACAGCCATGAAAATACAGGTTACTCACCTGTAACAGGAGTTCTAGGAAAGGTATATGTTGTTCATCCACACTGCCTGGCAGGTTCCTTGCCACTTTAAATCTTGCCGGAAGGTCTTCAAGCTGGCTCCTCTACCACCCACCCAGGTGGTAAAACTCTCGGCTCCACCCCATGATGCCAGATCTAGCGCGCTGGAAGCCAGGGAGGTTGGGTGGGTCATGTGGATGAACAACATATACCATTCCTAGAACTCCTGCTACATACAGGTGAGTAACCTGTATTTCTAGGGACATGGATATGTTGTTCATCCACACTGTCTGGCAGACTCCTAGCAGTTCTTCAGGAGGAGGTAGGCAAGGCGCACACCCCCTACTTAGGGAATTATGACTGAAGAACCGAGGCCCCAAAACCAGCATCCCGGCGTGACTCAAGGTTGATGTGGTAGTGGGTAATGAAGGTGTGTGCTGACTTCCAGGTAGCAGCCCTGCAGATTTCCTGGATAGGGACATCCCTGGAAGCAGCCACCGATGCAGCGGTATGGCGGGTAGAATGAGCTCTTATCCCTCTGGGAGGCTTCATGCCCGCCAACCTATAGCAGAGATCTATGCAGGAGGTGACCCACCTGCCTATCGTCCGCTTGGCTGCAGGTCTGCCAGGTGCGGCTTCAGCGTAGGTGACAAACAGCTGGCGAACCTCTCCCCAAACTTTAGCCGTCCGCGCCTTGTAATAAGCGAGCGCTCTTCTAGGGTCCAAAGTATGGAGCCTACAGTGCCTTCAGAAAGTATTCACCCCCCTTGGATTTTTGTCACATTTTGTTGTGTTACTACCAGAATTTTTAATGCATTGAAATGATTTTTTTCCCCCTTGATTCACACAGCATACTCGACAATTTAAAGGGGCAAAATATTTTTATTGTGTAAGAAAAATTTATGAAACATTAAAAACTGAAATATCTTGTTTACTTAAGTATTCAGCCCCCTGAATCAATACTTTGTAGAAGCGCCTTTGGCAGCAATTACAGCTTTGAGTCTTCTTGGGTATGTCTGTATCAGCTTTGCACATCTGGATTTGGGGATTTTCGCCCATTCTTCCTTGCAGATTTGCTCAAGCTCTGTCAAGTTGGATGGGGAGCGTCAGTCAAACGCAATCTTTAAGTCTTTCCACAGATTCTCAATGGGATTCAAATCTGGGCTTTGGCTGGGCCACTCAAGGACATTCACCTTCTTGTTCTGAAGCCACTCCAGTGTTGCTTTGGCTGTATGCTTGGGGTCGTCGTCCTGTTGAAACGTAAATCTTCGCCCCAGTCCAAGGTCTATTGCAGACTGATGCAGGTTCTCCTCAAGGATGTGCCTGTATTTGGCTCCATTCATTGTTCCCTATATCCTGACAAGTGCCCCAGTCCCTGCCGCTGAAAAGCATCCCCGTAACATGATGCTGCCACCACCATGCTTCATGGTAGGGATGGTGTTATACGGGTGATGAGCTGTGTTCGGTTTGCGCCAGGCATAGCGCTTTGCATTCAGGCCAAAGAGTTCAATTTTTGTTTCATCAGACCAGAGAATCTTTTGCCACATGGTCTCAGAGTCTGCCATGTGCCTTCTTGCAAACTCCAGGCATGCTATTATGTGGCCTTTTCTCAGTTGTGGCTTCCGTCTAGCCACTCTCCCATAGAGGCTACATCTGTGAAGTGCTGCAGAGATTGTCGTCCTCTGGACAGGTTCTCCCATCTCAGCCATGGAACTCTGTAGTTCTGTCAGGGTGGTCATTGGGTTCTTGGTCACTTCCCTGACCAAGGTCCTTCTTGCCCAGTTTGGGAGGACGGCCTGCTCTAGGAAGAGTCTGGGTGGTTCTGTAATCTTTCCATTTCCTAGTGATGGACTTGACTGTGCTCCTGGGAACTTTCAACACCCTAGAAATGTTTTTATACCCCTCCCCAGATCTATGCCTCCTCACAATTCTATCACGGAGTTCTACGGACAGCTCCTTGGTCTTCATGGTAGAGTTTCTCCTCTGACATGCACTGTCAACAGTGGGACCTTATATAGACAAGTGTATTTCCTCTGAAATCATGTCAACCATTTGAACTGACCACAGGTGGACTCCATTCAAGTTTTGGAGTGATCTCACAAGGAAATTGGACGGACGGATTGGGACGAGGAAGAACGCGCCCTGGAGGTCCAGAGAGCAGAACGACATGCCTCATTCCAAGGATGGGATGATCTGAGCCAGAGTGACCATCCTGAAGGTTCGAGACCTTAGGAACCTGTTCAGATCGTGCAGGTCTAGAATGGGGGCACCAGTCCCCTGTCCGTTTTGGGACCAGGAAATACCTGGATACAAACCCCAGGCTTGGTGGAGGATCCGCCACCTTCCTGATGACCTCGTTTTCGAGGAGCAGGGCAATGTCGGCTCGACGAGCCGACAGGAGAACTCTGCCGGATCCGTGGCCCCCGTGGGGCGACAGCTCTGAAGGGCGGGCCTACTCGAACTCCAGAGGTAGACCCTTTCCTACCATCTCCAACACCCAGCGGTCCATGGTGATAGCGGACCAGACCGAAAGGAAGTGGCGGAGCCGTCCACCCACGTGGGGAACCACGAGGCTAGGGCAACACCCCTCAACCAGTCACTGGGCAGGCTTGGAGGAAGGACCGGCCGAGGGACCTCCTGGGCCTTTTCCTCTCTGCTTCCTGTTGGAGGAAGCTGCAGGCTTGGCTTTGGGGTGCCAAGCGCGAGCCTGCTGGTCCTGATGCTGGTGTTGCTGGGCCGGATGTGCCACAGGGACAGAAGGTCGAAAGGACTTATGTTGCTTACAACAGCCCTTTCCTTCTGAGCGGACGTGACCGAGTCCAGGGTGGCATTGGACTTTTCGATCCTCTGGAGATGGCCTTCCACTCCAGGGCCGAACAGGTCGGTCCTCAAGAAGGGGACGTCCGCCAATTTGTCCTCGGTATCCGCCGTAAAGGTGGATATCCTCAGCCAGACTCTGCAGCGCATGGCCACTGCGGCCGCTACTGATCGGGCACAGGAGTCTCCAATGTCTAGAGCCATTTGGAGCTGCTGTTTCGCCACTGCCCTTCTGCCCTTCCCTGATCCTGCACCTGCTTGACCGTAGACTGCAGGTCAGCCAGGAGATGAGGGATCACCTCATCCAGAGAGCCCATGAGGGCGTGGGAGAAGTGCGCCATCAGTACGGCCGAGCTGGCCTGGCAGAGGGAGGACGCAGCGTATACCTTGCGCCCGGCATAGTCCAGCTTTTTGGACTCCTTGTCGGGGGGCTTATCCACATCCCTAGCATTCCCAGAGCGCCGGAAAACGCTATCGGTGACCAACCCCTCCGCAGAGGGGTGTTCCGAAAAACCAGACAAAGAGCCGGTAGGGACCGCATACTTCCTGGCCATCCTGGCCAAAGGCGCAGGACAGGAAGCTGGCCACTGCCAAAGCTCCAAGGCTGGGCCAACAATGGCTTCAGCCATCAGAAAGGCCTCCGTGGGAGAATCCCCTCGGTCCAGTATCTCCGTGAGGGGATACTTGGCCCACTTGGATACGGGCTCGAGCTGCATCCCGCTGGACTTTGAGATGAGCCGAAGCAGACCCATGAACGATGATGAGCTCTCGTCCATCGACTACCCCCAGAGGACTCCAGGTCAAGGGGCCTGGAAAACAGGGAGGAGTCATCATCCAACTCAGAGGAGTCTACGAAAAGCTGCCTGGGGCCTGAGCCACCCTCCACCTGCAGAGGACGGTCGGGAGTGAGGGTGACCAACAACCGGTTGGGCAGACCCTGTCCCGACCGAGAGTCCTTGGTCAGAGCCCCTGATTTCGGTTGTGGAGGCAGAGGTTCCACCACAAATCGGTGGGGCAGCTGGTTTCGGCCGAACAACCGGCCCAGGCTTGGGCACCTCGACCACCACAGGGGATTGCTTCGGCCTTCGGTGACAGCCACTTAATGGCCGGAAAGGCAAACGTTTGTTCCCGGACAAAGGAGCTGCTGCCACATTAAGTCCTCGTAGCATCGTGCGCACTTCGCTAAAGCCTCCTCTTCCGAGGAGGAAGATGAGGACAGCGCGCCGCCGCTTATCTCGGTGCCGAGACCGCAGATGTTGGCGGGATCAGCTGGACCGAGACGAGGTCCAAGACCAGTGTTTCCGAGGTTGGGTCTGGGAGGGAGCAGGGGACATCCGCTCTTCCCTCGGCACAGGAACCTTGACCGGGGACTCTGGCACAGGAGGTGCAGGCAAGTCCTCGGTTTCCACCAGGGGAACCGGTGATGAGGGGTTGTCTGCTTCACCAGTTGACAGCCCGTCTGATGGGTCGAGAAAAATCTCGACCACGTCGACGGGTGTCTCGGCCGGCTGACCTGATGGGGACACTGTGAACCCAGCAGCCTTAGCCGCAACCTCGACCGAAGTAGAGTGTCGACTGTCCCGGGAAGGGAACCTCTCCCGCTCCCACGAACGTCGACGGTGGGACTTACCCTTCGAGTCCTCCTTTTTTGACTGAGAAGAGTGTCCCGATGGCCCCTCTCCCTTCGTGGAGAGGGACTGGCAAAGCTCCTTAAAAAGAAGCTGTGTAGGAGGATCCCAGAGAGAGCGGGATAAGTGCCGCGACTGAGGAAGATGAGGATGCGGCCTGAGCCGCCGCCTCCTCCTCGAGGGTGATCATCTGCTTGAGTTGCTCAGACGAGCCAGCCGCCGCGGACACCGCCCAACGGGCCTCCTTGGACTTCACCGGCAGATAACATTTCTCGGGGCGCCCAAGTTGTAGCCGGGCAGTGCGGTCTTCAAGGATGTTGGCGAGAAAAGATCTACACAACTCGCAGGCCTGCGGGTCATAGTCCAACGCCGAGGCAGTAGGCGCTGCGATGCGGATCCGTCCTGGACATCTTCTGCCTCATGGGCACACGAAAACTGGGAGTCGATTTGTCCGATCGCAGTCATGAGGTAAGAATTTGACCTAAGTCTTGAAATTTTTAAAATTATTTTTAGGGTGAACCAAGAGGTAGGATCCAGTCTATACGCAGAGCGTTAAGGAGGGAACCTGAGCTTCCAAGTGATAAGGAAGATCTGGTGTCATGGGGCGGAGCAGAGAGTTTTACCACCTGGGTGGTGGAGGAGCCAGCCTGAAGACCATCCGGCAAGATTTAAAGAGGCAAGGAACCTGCCAGACAGTGTGGATGAACATATCCATGTCCCTAGATTTTTTTTTTTTTTTTTTTTACACACACGATCTGAAACAGATAACTTCTGACAATGGCAACTGTACAAATGGCAACTCTGACAAAGTAAGATACATATTAAGAGCAATAAATAAGATAAAGATTAGGAGCAATAAATGAAATAAACCTCCCTCAATAATACAAGCTGGGTTCCCATAAAGAAGACTACAGGTAGCTACCCACTATTTGAGTATTGTATATAAAACTATTTGTTACTGTTGTCATTGTTTGACGTGGAACCTTTGTAAAACAGCTCTGAGCTCAAAGGTATGCTCCAGATCCTAAATAAATAAAAATAAATAAATAAATATCTTCCGTAGAGGTCAGTGTCAAGATAATAGTGAAAGGGTTGCATCGTCGGGGTGGGGGTTGTAGTGAGCTCTTGCAGCTTTATGTCCACCAGGAGCCAGGATTTGAAATTGTGTTTTAAGGTAAGATGGGTATTGGATGGTCAAACAGGTGCAGGTAGGCCATTCCACAGAGAGGGGGCCACAACTGATAAGGCTTTCTCACCCATTTTAGTGACTCTAGGAACCTCTAAGGGAGGGACAATGGAGGAGCAGAGTGACCTTGGCGACTCTTGAGGCTTGTAAGAAAAAATTATTTACAATAGTAATTGTGTTTCTTCCCAGCGATGCTCAGATATTCTAAACTTTATGCAGTAAGCCTGTAGGGTTGGACTGCCTGGAGAGATGGAACACATGCAAATGATGGAATACTTTGCACGTGAGCATCTTTCAAACACTGCCTCTGCAAACTGCCTGTGTTCTAACCTCTTCAGATTTTATAAAGGAGCTTGAAAAGATGGTTCAGGATAATGTTATAATACTAAGAAATTATTTTCATTAAAATTGGGGTTACTCAATAATCTGGATCTTACTTAAAAATAATCCCCCAACTGGAGGAAAAAAAGTTTAAATAAGTTAGAACAACATGTCAAAAAAATTACCAAAAATAAATATAGTGAGCTCTGTTCACCTACTTGTACAGGTGCAGAGGATAATGTTCCTCCAAGGGTGTAAAGTGATAAGTGGCACCAGCATGCGGAGTGTAGAGGCTGAAATTCTGGAAGGGGAGGTAGGGAGGGAAGAAAAAAATTACTCACCAAAGTAGTGTTGTTTCTTCTAATGGAGTCTTGCTGTATTCAGACATAATGCAGTCAGCCCCAGCACCCAAACCACCCCAGAGAGGAAAGAGCCAACTCCACGCAGAAGCACAGAACGTTGAACCTAAGCTCGGCTTTCAAACCTCTGTCCACGGCACTTCCCAGTGCAACAGTCAGATTCTTACGAGCAAACTAACTAATATACTATAGTATGGAAATTGTTCAAACATAAAGCCAAAGGCAAAAAATTATTTTGGGGCCCAAAAGACAAGTCGAGAACCCAAGAAGGAAAGGTAGTGACAATATTTAAGTATAAAACACCAGAAAAACAAACATCATCATCTACCCCACCAAAGAGGGGTACAAGGTACACCCCTGAGGTGCAACACTGTACCTGCCAGCCCACTTCCCAAAACCAGGCTCAGAGGGGAGGCCGGGGGGGGGAGGTCTGAATACAGCAAGACTCCATTAGAAGAAACAACATTACTATGCTGAGTAATTTTTTCTTCAAACCACATGAAGTCTTGCTGTATTCAGACATAATGCAGACTACCAAGCAGTTCCCCATGGACGAGGGAATGCAGAACCTACATTGGGAAGAAGCTCTGCAGTACTGCTGTACCAAACCTAGCATCACTCCTAGCCTGGATGTACAGGGAGTAATGCTTGGTTAAAGTATGAACTGTTTTCCAGGTGGCTGCTTTACAGATCTCCAAAGGTATATCTCTGGCTGCAGCTAGAGAAGCAGCTGTACTCCTAGTCGAGTGAGCCCTCAGGCCTGAAGAGGGTGTCCTACCCAATTTGTTGTAACAAAATTGTATACAAGAAACAATCTACCTGGCAATAGTTCTTTTAATGACAGGCTTACCTTTTCCCACTTCACCATAAGTGAGAAACAATTGAAGACAGTGATTTCTGTGTGCCTTAGTATGCTCAGTGTAGTAGCTAAGGGCCCTCTTGACATCCAGACTGTGTAACCTTCTTTCACCTGAAGAAGAATGGTCAGTGAAAAACACAGGGAGAGAGATATAGGCTGGTTCAGATGAAAATCTGATACCACTTTGGGCAAGAACCTCCTACTGGTTCTTAGGACCACTTTGTCCCTATAGAAGGAGATGAAGTCAGGTTCCACTGACAGAGCCTGTAACTCACTAATTCACCTGGCAGAAGTAATAGCTACCAGGAACACAGTTTTCCAGGTCAAGTACTTCAATTTGGCCGAAGCCAGAGGATCAAAGGGTGGCTGCATTAGCTGAGCTATGCAGACATTAAGATCCCAAGGCGGAGTGGGTTCCCTAAAGGGAGGGTTAATGTGAACCAGACCCTTGAAAAACTTTCTGAAAACAAGATGAGATGCTGAGAGGAATGCAGACACAGCTGCTAGATGAACCTTCAGAGTGGCAGGCCTATGGCCTAGACCATTCAGATGAACTAGATAGTCTAAAGTTGTGGAAATGTCTGCAGAATCAGGAAGGATGCCTTTCTGAGAGCACCAAATAGTGAACCTTTTCCATTTGGAGTTGTAAGTTTTTCTAGTGGAAGGGTTCCTGGAGACCTTCAGAATATCCAGAACTCCCCGAGAAAGATGTAGTGCTGCATATTCTAACTCTTCAAGAGCCAGGCTTTGAGATGGAGAGACTGGAGATTGGGGTACCAGATCCGTCCCTGGGAGGAGGACAGGAGATTGTATGTCCTGAGCAGAGACAGGGACGTGACACTGACAAGGACAGCAGTAGAGAGGATACCAAGGCTGTCTGATCCAATCTGGAGCCACCAGTATCACTGTGCAGGGTTGAGTCCTGATTTTGATCAGAATTCTGAACAGCAGAGGGAAGGGAGGGAAGGCATAGAGAAACCTGCTCTTCCAGTGCAAAAAGAGAGCATCCTGGGGAACCATCCCCAGGACTGGAGGTCTGCAACAAAACAGAGGAAGTTGATGATTGTCCGGTGCTGCAAAGAGATCCATCTCTGGAGTGCCCCACCTGGAGAAGATGACCTTCAGGATGTGAAGATCCAGGGACCATTCGTGGTGTCTCTGTGAAATTCTGCTTAGAGCATCTGCTAGTATGTTGTCCTTCCCTGGAAGGTGAACCACTACCAGAGAAGTCTGAAGAGAATAGGCCAGAGACCACAGCTTCACGGCTTCTGTGCACAAGGCCGAGGACAGAGTGCCTCCCTGCTTGTTGATTTACTACATTGTGGGGGGTGGTGTCGTTCGTTCCGATTTGGACCACCTTGCCCTTGACTGAATCCGAGAAGCTCTGCAGGGCTAGGAAAACTGCCCCGAATTCCAGGAGATTGGTAAGAAGGAGAGACTCCCGTGGAGACCAGATTCCTTGAGCTGTCAGGGTTCCCAGGTGGGCTCCCCACCCTAGGAGAGAAGCATCCATAGTTAGAACTACTGATGGGACTTGAGGGAGAAATGGAACCTCTTGTCTGAGGTTGCCCTGGTCCAGCCACCACTGGAGAGCTTGGACCAGAGTCTGAATGACTGGAATCAGTTTGGTAAGTGGATCCTTCTTTTGAGACCAAAAAGACCTTAGATGAAACTGAATGTCCCTCATCTGGAACCTTGCTCCCTGCACCACTGCCATGTGGCCCAGGAGCTGGAGGAACTGTCTTGCTGGGCGGGAGACCTGAGGTCGAAAGGAGGAAGCGAGATCCACTAGGGCCTTCACCTTTACCAGGGGAAGGAAGGCTTTTGCTTGTACAGTGTCCAACTCTATGCCTATAAATGGTGAGAAGTTGAACTGATTCGAGGACAGACTTTGGAAGATTGAGAAGAAACCCCAGGGAGCTGAGTAGGTCCTGGGTAGTCTGAAGAGCTGACTTGACCTGTAAAGGTGACTGACCCACTAAGAGCCAGTCGTCCAGATACAAGAAGATGGTGATACCCAGTCTTCTGAGGTAAGCCACCACTACTGCAAGGCATTTTGTGAACACCCTTGGAGCTGATGTTAGGCCGAATGGCATGGCTCTGAATTGGTAATGGCCTGAAGGCAACTCGAACCCGAGGTATTTTCTGTGGGATCACCTGATGGGAATATGGAAGTAGGCATCCTTGAGGTCCAGAGATGCTAGCCAATCCCCTGGCCTTAAAGAGGGAAGGATTATTCCCAGAGTTACCATTTTGAATTTGGGCTTTGAAATGTGTTTGTCCAAATATCTTGGGTCTAGGATGGGTCGCCACTCCCCTGTTTTCTCTGGGGTAAGGAAGTACCTGGAGTACAGTCCTTTTCCCTTGTGCCAAGTAGGAACTTTCTCTATAGCTCTGAGAGCTAGAAGAGAGGAAACCGCTGCCTCTAGGGCAAGGGTTTCTGAGATTGATGCAGGCGGAAAAGACTTGGCCTTCTTTTTTGGAAATTTTTTGAAGCTGAGGGCCAGCTTACTACTTCCAGGACCCACCTGTCTGAGGTCACAGACTTCTAGGCCTAGAAGTAGTAAGCCAGCCTGCCTCCTACTGGAAATGGGGAGTCGACCTGGGCTGACACATTAGGGTGTCTGCTTGGCAAAAGCCTTAGAGGAGGAGGGAGCAGCCCTGCTCATCCCCCTCCTCTGAAGAACCCTCTCTGTGGGAATGGAGAGGAAGCCTGGGCTTGGTAAAAAGGCCTTTGAAAGGGCCTGCCCCTAGACTGCTGCTTGTGCAGAGTGGCCTGCCTTTTCTTGGCCTGTGCACTCCTGTACGTGGTCCTGTATTCATCCATTTTCTTCATGTAAGCCTCTGTCTGCTCCCCAAACAGAGAGTTACCTACTACAGGAAAATCCATGGCCTTAGTCTGGGTATCCTGTGAAAGGCTAGTACATCTGAGCCAAGCATGTCTTCTGAGAGACACGGATGTAGCCATGACTCTAGATGCCACATCACTGGAGTCCACAGCAGCATGAAATTGCATTTTGGATGCATCTATTCCATCAGCAGCCACCCCCTCCAGCTCCCTGGCTAGCTGGGGAGAGGCCTATTTAGCCAGTTCCAGAACCGTATCCCATCTGGTTTTCTGGTAACTGGCTGTGTAGGCCAGATAGGTTGCCTGCCCGAGTCCCAAAGAGGATGCCAAATACGTTCTTTTGGCCATGGCATCCACTTTCCTGGAGTCCTTATCCGGTGGTGTGAAGCCAAAGGAATGCTAGCCCTGTCACAGGCTGCAGCCTGCACTACCCCAATATGGCTGCAATGACTATAAAGGAACTCCTCAGCTGAGCCTGATAAATACCTCCTGTCTATTCTCTTATCCACAGGAGGTATTAAATTAGGAGTTTGTAAAATTTTGTGTGCGTTTCCCCAAGGATTTATGAAGAGGGATAGACAGCCTTTTGGACTCTGGGATGTCCATCGTTTCCACAAAATCAGGCTCTTCATCCTCCTCTGTAGCTTCAACCAAGGGAAACTGCAGGGTATCTGCCACCTTTTTGTAGAACAAAAAGTGTGAAGGGGACTCGGAGCCTGGGAGGAGAGACACCCGAGGGCCTGTCTGGGGGAGATGTCCGGTTCAATGGGCACATCCAGACCCCTCCGGGTCGTCGTCGCCGGGACAGTCTTAGTCTCCCTCCCACTCCTCATAATAAGCATCTGGATCATAATCCGGAGGAGTCACAGCCGACCGAACCAACCGTCAACCGGGCGGACTGCCCGATAGAACCGGCCCAAGCGATGAATAATACCAACGCTTTTATTATTTCGCCCGCCAAGGTTGGAGAGTAAGATACAGGATCCGAACCAGCAGACTTACGGTTCTTCTTTGATGGAACCGAACCCTCGGGTCGGCTCTCCTTTTGCCCGAGGAGATATCGCCTAGGTCAGCAGGCACCTCCTCAGGTTCGGCCGCAACCGAACCGGGCTGGCCATCCGGATCTACGGACTTCTTGGCCTCCCTTTCCTTCAGCCTACTCAGTCTTTTATCTAGAGTGGATTTAGGAAAGTTTACAGATTTGGCAGTCTGATTTGAGGTGCTCAAACCCCAGACAATAAACACAGATGAGGGAAGAGTCAGCCTTAGCAAACGCCTCCCCACACTCAGTACAGTGCTGAAACCCAGTGGGACCGGTTTTCTTCTTGGGTTTCTCAGACATGGCCAATCTAACAAATTACCCTATTGCAGCTTTCAAGTCAGGTAATATAATAACCGATCGGTTACAAACTGTGTCATGGGTTTTTTTTGTTTGTTTTTTTTTTAAAAACAGCAAAAGGTCTGTGTTTTTTTAAACCGATTGGTACCGGAACACCACACTAATCTCAGAAAAAAAAAATTAAAATCAACAAGGTCGGTTCCAAACCAGACCGACCAGAAAGAAACCGAAGAAAAGAACAATTTCCACTTTTCCACCAAAATAAAACACAGTCACTACCCATCTACACACTACCTGTACCGTAGACAGAGGCAGAAAATCCAAAAATAACAACAAAAAAAAAAAAAAAAAAAAGCGGTTTAAACCGAATGCTTTACTTTTACCGAATCAAGCAGAGGAAACCTCCGGAGCGACTTTACTGTTAGGCGGAGAAAAGAATCTGATGATTGCACTGGGAAGTGCCGCAGACAGAGGTTTGAAAGCCGAGCTCGGGCTCAACGTTCTGTGCTTCTGCATGGAGTTGGCTCCATCATCTCCAGGGTGGTTCGGGTGCTGGGGCTGACTGCATTATGTCTGAATACAGCAAGACATCATGTTGTTTAAAGTTAAGAATATGTGAGCATCACTGGGAAGAAACACAATTAGTACGGTAAGTAATTTTTTCTTCCAACCCCAGTAATGCTCAGTGTATTCTTAACTTTATGCAGACTACCAAGCAGTATCACTGGAGGTGGGCACAGAACTTTATTTTGGAAACGGACTTTGCAGGACTGCTGTGCCAAATTTAGCATCACTTCTGGATAAAATATCCAGGTTTTAGTGCTTTGTAAAGGTGTGCACGGTTTTCCAGGTAGCTGCTTTGCATATATCCAATAATGGGACGTCCCTGGCTGCTGCTAGGGTAGCAGCTGTCCCTTTTGTAGAATGAGCCCTTAATCCTGGTGGGGGGGCTCTGCCAACACTAGTGAAACAGAATTGGATACACTGGACTATCCAACCAGAAATAGATCTTTTAGAGGCTGGATTACCTTTACCCACATCCCCATAACTCAGAAACAATTGCTTCCTATCCTGTCTAAGGTCCTTACGGCTGTCATGTAAGAAACAATTACTCACCTTAGTAATTATATTTCTTCTAATGGAGTCTTGCTGTATTCTGACAATTGCAGTGATTCCCAACTTTTGAACTGCCCCGTAGAAAAAAGAGTTACCTTTCTATGCAGGGCATAAATGCTGAGCTTGATTGAAGTCTCTCTCTGGAGTGTTCTGAACATAAACTGTCAGATTCTTACGAGCCCAACTAAACTAAAAATTCTATGTGGAAATTGTAAAAATTCTACTAGCCAACTGGCTGAAAAAAGTTTTGGATTCACAAGGAAGAGTCAAGTCAAGAAACCCCAAAACAAAACCCAATGTACTAAAAACAACAATAAATAAGCACCCAAACAAAAATGAGGAGGGTGCAAGCAAAAAACACCCCTGGGGTACAACACTGCACCTGCCCACCCACTTCCCGAAAACAGGTTCTGAGAAGGGAGGTAGGTCAGAATACAGCAAGACTCCATTAGAAGAAATATAATTACTAAAGTAATTTTTTTCTTCAAACAACATGAAGTCTTCCTGTATTCTGACAATTGCAGACTACACAGCAGTACCCCCATGGAGGAGGGACAGAACCTATTTAGGGAATAGGCTCTGAAGGACAGCTGTGTCAAACCGAGCATCACTCCAAGCTTGAATGTCCAAGGAATAATGCTTGGTAAAAGTGTGAACCGTTTTCCAGGTAACTGCTTGACATATCTCTAGAATGGGGATGTCTCTGGCAGCAGCCAGAGAAGCAGTTGTACCTCTGGTAGAGTGAGCCCCTTT
Source organism: Neoceratodus forsteri (assembly GCA_016271365.2). Classification (NCBI taxonomy): domain Eukaryota; kingdom Metazoa; phylum Chordata; order Ceratodontiformes; family Ceratodontidae; genus Neoceratodus; species Neoceratodus forsteri. The sequence goes on from JADMNL010000025.1 coordinate 171,533,503, forward strand.
TCATAACAGAATTGGATACAAGAGACAATCCACCTGGCAATGGATCTTTTAGTGGCAGGTTTCCCCTTCCCAACCTCACCATAAGTGAGGAACAGTTGGAGGGAGTCAAACCTGTGACCCTTGGTATGCTCTATGTAGTAGCTAAGGGCCCTCTTTACATCTAAGCTGTGCAGCCTTTTCTCACCAGAGGAAGAATGATCAGTGAAGTAAACAGGAAGAGAAATAGATTGATTAAGGTGGAAATCCGAAACCACCTTAGGCAGGAACTTCCTATTAGTCCGAAGGACTACCTTATCTCTGTGAAAGGAGATAAAGTCTGGCTCCACTGACAATGCTTGTAATTCACTTATGCGTCTGGCAGAGGTGATAGCTACCAAAAACACAGTTTTCCAAGTCAGGAACTTAAGCTCAGCTGAAGACAAGGGCTCAAAAGGAGGTTGCATAAGCTGAGCAATGCAAACATTGAGGTCCCAGGCAGGGGCAGGGTCCCTGAATGGAGGGTTAGTATGAAGCAAACCCTTAAAAAACCTGGTAAATACCGGGTGAGATGCAAGAGGAGAGGGTTTACCTGCTGAAAGAAAAGCAGAGACAGCCGCCAAATGTACCTTCAGGGTAGCTGGTCTCAGCCCTAAAGTGTTTAGATGGACCATATAATCTAGGACTGTGGGTAAATCAGCAGTGTCTGGGGAATATTCTTTCCGAGCACCATATGGAAAATCTTTCCATTTGGAGTTATAAGTAGCCTGGTAGAAGGCTTCCTAGAAGCCCTGAGTATATCCATTACACCTTGAGAGAGGTGTAGGCCAGCAAACTCTAGCTCTTCAAGAACCAGGCCTTGAGATTGAGAGACTTGAGATCTGGTACCAAACCCTTCCCTGGGCACATGTTAACAGATTGTGATTCTTGGGAAGGCACAGGGGAGGATGGACTGCTAAGTACAGGAGGAGAGGATACCAGGGTTGCCTGGCCCAATCCGCGCAATCAGAATGACCCTGCAGGATTGGGCTCTGATTTTGACTAGCACTTTGAACAGGAGAGGGAAGGAGGGAAGGCATAGAGGAACTTCCCTTCCCAGCTGAGGGCTAAGGCGTCCAGAGGGACTGAGTCCAAGACTGGGGGCCTGCAGCAAAAGAGAGGAAGTTGATGATTGTCTGGAGCTGCAAAGAGATCTATTTGAGGGATGCCCCATTTGGCAAATACCACTCCCAGAACCAGGGGATCCAAGGACCACTCGTGATGGCCCTGAGAGATCCTGCTGAGAGCATCTGCCAGGACATTGTCTTTTCCTGGGAGGTGAACTGCCGAAAGGGAGGTGTTCAGGGAGTACGCCAGAGACCACAACTTCATGGCTTCGGTGCAAAAGGCCATAGACCGAGTGCCCCCCTGCTTGTTGATGTACCACATTGTAGTGGTGTTGTCTGTTCTGACCTGCAGTCTTGTTCTGAACAGATTCTGAGAAAGCTTGAAGTGCTAGAAAAACTGCTCTGAGCTCCAACAGGTTGATGTGGAGCAGAGATTCCTGTGGGGACCACAGTCCCTGGGTAGTGAGGTCGCCCATGTGGGCCCCCCACCCCAAGAGGGATGCATCTGTAGTAAGGATTAATGAATGAGGCTGAGTGACAAAGGGAACTCCTTGTCTCAGATTGCTCTGATCCTGCCACCACTGAAGGGCTTGGATCAGGGTTCGAGTAACTGGGATCAGTTTGGTAAGAGGATCCTTTCTTTGTGACCAAAAGGCCCTCAGATGGAACTGAATGTCTCTCATTTGAAACTTTGCTCCTTGCACTACTGCTGTGGAAGCAGCCATGTGCCCTAGGAGCTGCAGAAAATGCCTTGCTGGTCGAGAGACCTGCAGGGTGAATGAAGAGGCCAGGGAGACAAGGGCGTTTGCCCTGTCCAGAGTGAGGAAGGCCCTGGCTTCCTGGGTGTTCAGCTCTGCGCCTATGAAGATTAGGAGCTGGATAGGCTCCAGTACTGAGAGATTCAGAAGGAAACCTAGAGACGTAAGCAGTTGCTGGGTTATCTGAAGATGTAGGTTGACCTGATCTGGGGATTGTCCTACAATGAGCCAATCGTCCAAATAAGGAAAGATGGCAATCTTTTGCCTTCTTAGGCAAGCTACTGCTACTGCCAGGCACTTGGTAAATACCCTTGGAGCCGAAGTGAGTCCGAAGGGCATTGCCCTGAACTGATAATGGCCTGAGGGCAGCTGGAACCTGAGGTACTTTCGGTGGGAGCTTCTGATGAGAATATGGAAGTAGGCATCCTTGAGGTCCAGGGATGCTAGCCAGTCCCCTGGCCTTAGGGAAGGTAAATGATTGCCAGAGTCACCATTTTGAACTTTGGTTTTAAAAGGTGCTTGTTTAGGTATCCGAGATCCAGGATGGGCCGCCATTCTCCTGTCTTTTTTGGGGTAAGGAAGTACCTGGAGTACAACCCTTTGCCCTGGTGTAGGGGTGGAACCCTTTCCACGGCTCTGAGAGCGAGGAGGGTGCAGACCTCTGACTCTAAGGCGAGTGCCTCCGATGGAGATGCAGGAGGAAAATATCTGGTCCTCAGCTTCAGAAATTTTTTGAAGCTGAGGACCAATCCCTGGCTTACTACCTCCAGGACCCACTTGTCTGATGTGAGAGACTTCCAGTTCTGGACAAAGTAAGCCAGCCTGCCCCCTACCAGTAGAGGAGAAGCGGCCCTGGCTAGCCCATCAGGGTGCCTGCTTGGCAGGGGCTTTGGGCTGAGGAGTGGAAGCAGGCCTGCTTGAACCCCTCCTGCCCCTTCCTCTAAAGAATCCCCTCTGGGTAAAGGAGGAAGAGGAGGCTTGAGCCTGATAAAAGGCCTATGAAAGGCTCTGCCTCTGCCCCTGGGGGCTGCTTCTGAGGAGTGGCCTGCCTTTCCTTGGCCTGTGCACTCAGATAGGTGGTCCTGTATTCATCCATTTTCTTCATATAATTCTCCGTTTCCTCCCCAAACAAAGAATTGCCAATCACAGGAAAATCAATGGCTTTTGACTGGGTATCCTGTGACAATGTGGTGCATCTGAGCCAGGCCATTCTGCGAAGAGCCACAGAAGTAGCCATAACTCTAGAAGATACATCATTAGAGTCCACCGCAGCATAAAATTGCATTTTTGATACCATCTAAAGCTACCTGTTCCAGATCCCTGGCAAACTTGTCAGGGAGTTGTTTGACTAGAGCCAGCACATTATCCCATCTGGATTTCTGGTATCTGGCAGCATAAGCCATGTAATTTGCTTGTCTGAGCCCCAAGGACGCTGCCATGTACTGTTTCTTTGCCATAGCATCAATCTTCCTGGAGTCCTTTTCAGGAGGATATGAAGCTAGGGGGATATTTGCCTTGTCACAGGCTGCAGCCTGCACCACACCCACATGGCTGCACTGCTGTGTGAGAAATTCTATGTCAGAACCTGACAAAGTATACCTTCTGTCCATCCTTTTATCCACAGGAGGTATAGAATGAGGAGTTTTTAAAACTTTTACTGTCTGTTTCCTGAAAGATGTATGAAGGAGAATAGACAGTCTCTTAGATTCTGGAATATCCATCATTTCCACATAATCAGGCTCTTCCTGATCATCCACAGCTTCCTCCACAGGAAGCTGAAGGGTTTCAGCAACCTTCTTGTAAAAATGAAATGAGCAGGGGACTCAGAAAGCCTAGGGGGGGATACCCCTAAAGGTCTGTCTGGAGAGGTATCTGGCTCATTAGGAGCGTCCAGATCTTCCAGACCATAATTACTCTCTTCATACTCTCCTCCCCACGGTTCATAAAATTCCTCAATTTCATAATCCTGAACCGATGGGAATGGTGAACTGAACGCCTCCTAGATGGGGACGTTCAGAACCGGAAAGAGACTGGACAATTTGGATTGCTTTGGCTATCTCTTCAGCTGTTGGGGAAAGGACTTTTCCACAGCAGCAGACTTTCTAGTCCTTTTGCGGAACTGGCTCCTCGGAGCCAGCTCTTCCATTGCCCGAGGAAGTCTGGCCCTGGACAGAGGGCACTCCCTCAGGTTCGGTTGGCACCGAACCGGGCCGGCCATCCGGGTCAGCGGACTTTTTGGCCTCTCTTTCCCTGAGCCTACCAACGGTGGCAGCAGGGAAATTCTTGCAAATCTGGCAGTCTGAATCGAGGTGGTCAAACCCCAGGTAATAAACACAGGTGGTGTGAGGGTCAGCCTTGGCAAAGGCTTCCCCACAGACATCGCAGTGCTGAAACCCAGTGGGCCCGGTTTTCTTTGGGTTTCTCAGACATTATGCCAGCCTAACCAAAACTTGCCGTTTATGGCAATCTGCCAAGCAAAGACTCTCCTATTAGATTTCCCAGCGTTATCGCAGGCCGTGGAAAAAAAACCGTAATGAAATCCGTTTTTTTAGAACAGATAGGAACCGGGAACCGCACTCTAAAAGAGGACTAGCAATTGAAAAAGCAACCTAATCGGTTCAAACCGAACCGATAAATGTTTTCCAAGTTCCACACAGAATTCGTATGTAAAACCTATCTTTTACTTACTTTACCACAGACACAGCTTGAACCGAACGGTTGTGGTTAAATTAAGACAAATTTAAACTTTTTAAACTGTTTTAAACCGCAAAATGAACCGAGCAAAAGGAGAAATCTCCGGAGCGACTGTTCAGTGAGGCGGAATAAAGAATCTGACGGTTTGGGTTTGAAAGCAAGCAGACAGAGCTTCCTTAACCGAGCTCGCGCTCAAGATTCCATGCCTTGCATGGAGGAGCAGTTCTAACCTGCGGTCATACTGCAATTGTCATAATATAGCAAGACTTCATGTTGTTTGAAGGATTATTCCCACAGTTATCATCTTGAACTTTGGTTTTAAAAGATGTTTGTTTAGATATCTTAGGTCTAGGATGGGTTGCCACTCCCCCGTTTATTTTTTTTTGGGGGGGGGGGTCAGGAAGTACCTGGAGTACAGTCCTTTGCCCCAGTGTAGGGTAGGTACTCCCTCTATAGCTCTTAAAGCTAGGAGAGAATAAACCTCTGCCTCTAGGGCAAGGGTTTCCGAGAGATTTGCAGGTGGAAAAGATCTGGCTCTCATCTTTGGAAATTTTTTGAAGCTGAGAACTAGTCCCTGGCTTACTACTTCCAGGACCCACTTGTCTGATGTAACAGACATCCAGTCCTGGACAAAGTAAGCCAGCATGCCCTTTACTGGAATAGGAGAGTCGACCCGGGCAGGCCCATCAGGGTGTCTGCTTGGCAGGAGCTTTAGGCTGAGGGATGGATGCAGCCCTGCTCATCCCCCCTTCTGCCTCTCCCTCTGAAGAACCCCCTCTGAGAAAAGGAAGAAGAGGCCTGTGCTTGGTAAAAAGGCCTTTGAAAAGGTCTGCCCCTAGACTGCTGCCTTTGAGGAGTTGCCTGCCTTTTCTTGGCCTGAGCACTCCTGTAAGTGGTCCTGTACTCATCCATTTTCTTCATGTAATTCTCTGTCTGCTCCCCAAACAGAGAATTACCCACTACAGGAAAATCCATAGCCTTAGCATGGCTGTCCTGTGAGAGGCTAGTACATCTGAGCCAAGCCACACTCCGAAGAGCCACAGATGTAGCCATGACTCTTGATGACACATCATTAGAGTCCACAGCAGCATGAAACTGAACCTTAGATGCCTCAATCCCATCTGCAGCCACCGTCTCCAGCTCCTTGGCTAGCTGGGGGGAGACCTGTTTAGCCAGTGCCAGTACAGTGTCCCACCTGGACTTCTGGTACCTGGCTGTATAGGCCATGTAATTCGCCTGCCTGAGTCCCAAAGAAGATGTCATGTACTGCTTCTTTGCCATGGCATCAATCTTCCTGGAATCCTTGTCCGGGGGGGTGAAGCCAAGGGAATATTTGCCTTGTCACAGGCAACAGCCTGCACTACCCCAACAGGGCTGCATTGTTGATATGAGAACTCTGTGTCTGAGCCTGAAAGTGTATACCTCTTGTCCATTCTTCTATCCACAGAAAATATAGTGTTAGGAGACTAAGATTTTTTGTGTCCGTTTCCCAAAAGATTTATGGAGGGGAACAGACAGTCTCCTGCACTCTGGGATATCCATCATCGGTACATAATCAGGCTCCTCTTGATCTTACACAGCCTCCTCCATAGGAAGCTGGAGGGTTTCAGCTACCTTTCTGTAAAACAAAGTGAGAAGGGGACTCAGAAAGCCTAGGAGGGGAAACACCTGAAGGTCTGTCTGGGGAGATGTCCGGTTCCACAGGCACATCCAGACCTTCACTTGCATCATCAAATAAATTTCGCAATCAAATGGCCGGTTCAGCCAAACCGACCGAACTTTTACAAGTTCCACACAGAAAAACAGAACAATTCCTATCTAGTACTCACGGCACCACAGACAGAGACTGAACCGACTATGTGGATACTTTTCTCGGTTTAAAAACCAACGAAAACTGAAAACTTTAACAGACTTTCGAACCTAGCTGAAAGAGAAATCTCCGGAGCGGCCGTTCAGTGAGGCGGAGTAAAGAATCTGACGGTTTAAGTTCAAAACACTCTAGACAGAGACTTCAACCGAGCTCGAGCTCAGCATTCTATGCCCTGCATAGAAAGTCAACTGTTTGTTCTCCGGGGCAGTTCAAAGGTTGGGAATCACTGCAATTGTCAGAATACAGCAAGACTTCATGTTGTTTGAATAACTAAGGGCCTTCTTCACGTCTAAACTGTGCAGTCTCCTTTCACCAGAAGTAGAGTGCTCGGTGAAAGACAGGTAAGGTGATAAGATTGGTTTAAAGGAAACTCAGAAACTACCTTGGGGAGAAATTTCCTATTTTTTCTAAGGACTACTTTATCCCTATGCAAAGAGATATAGTCCTGATCAATACAGAGAGCTTGAAGCTCACCGATTCTTCTTGTAGACGTCATTGCCACTAGGAAAACTGTTTTCCAAGTGACATATTTAAGGTGAGCTGTAGCCATGGGCTCGAAGTTGGCAGCCATCAGCCTAGCTACACACACATTCAGATCCCAAACCGGGACTGGTGGCCTGTGAGGAGGATACAGATGATCCAGACCCTTAAAGATCCTTTTGAAAATAATGTTAGAAGCCAATGTCACCTTTTTCCCAGCAGAGAGTTAAGCAGACACTGCTGCAAGGTGAACCCTCAAAGAACTGGGTTGTAGACCCAGGGAGTGTAAGTAAGTGAGATACTCCAATACCTCTGATAAGCCAGCTTGGGCTGGAGCCAGAGTCTTGCCTGAACACCAGACAGAAAATCTCTTCCATTTGGAAGAATAATTCTTTGTAGTTGAGGGTTTTCTGTAACATCTCAGAATACTTGACAGGTGCAGAAAATGAAAATTACGTACCTACCGTAATTCTTGATCTTCTTGGACGAGTCTCCACCACTCATTCACACTATTGGGATCTGCGCCGGAGACACTAGGACCCATCGGGAGCAAACTTTTTAATGGAGGGTCGGCGCCAGAGATGGCGCAGCGAACCCCAGCTCGTGCGGTAACGACTATCTCGGCCTCGACCCTCCAACCGCCTCAGTACCTTTTTTTACCAAGGAGGTGCAGTGTAACTATCCTAGAAGGGTAGCCTAACCTAAAAACCGGACACAAGATAGTCCGGGCGACCCGTGTAAGAAGGGTCAATAAAGAAGTCTTCACGGCCTAAAGATTTGAGGGAGTGAAGATCAACAAGAAAGGTGAGCTCGGGGGATGGAGGGTGGGCGTGTGAATGAGTGGTGGAGACTCATCAAGAAGATCAAAATTACGGTAGGTACGTAATTTTCATATCTTCCTGGACATAGGTCTCCACCACTCATTCACACTATTGGGAGAGTACCGAGCTAATAATCCCCGAGAGGGCGGCAGGAGAGAACAAAAGCTCATGTTTTTAGGACAGAAGTCCATTGAGGATGGCTCTGCCAAAGGAAGAATGTCATCTGGCATGGACATCTAGTGCATAATGTTTAACGAAAGTATGCACTGAGCTCCAGGTGGCCGCATTGCAGATGTCTGCAATGGGCACGTTGCAGATTTCGCTAGGGATGCCGCGACCTCTCTGGTAGAGTGAGCGTAAACTCTACCCTCCAACTTAACCTGCGCCATGGAATAGCAGTGACGAAGGCACGCCACTAGCCATGATGAGATACATCTGATAGTTACAGGTTGACCCAGCCGGTCTCACTGAAGGAAACGAACAGTTGCTGAGCTTTGTAAAAATCCTTGGTTCTATCTAGATAGAAACGCAAGGCCCTCTTAACATCCAAAGAATGAAGAGAACGTTCCCCTTCATTTTGGAAGTCCGCAAAATAAGAGGGAAGGACCAAAGGTTGGTTTAGATGAAATTCTGACACAACCTTAGGAAGAAATTTAGGATGAGTACGAAGAACTACTTTGTCCTTATGGAACACAGTATACGGAGGGTCTGTGACCAGGGCATGTATCTCAGAGACCCTGCGGGCTGAGGTAATGGCCACTAGGAAGGCAGTCTTCCAAGTGAGAAATTTTAGCTCACAGGTAGCCAGAGGTTCGAAAGGTTTCCAAGTGAGCATGTCTAGCACAAGATTAATGTCCCAGGCTGCGACTGGACGTCTTGTAGGAGGTCTGGTATGCAGAATCCCCTTAAGAAACCTCTTAACCATAGGTAACTGAGCTAGAGTTAGGGAAATAATGGGCTCATGATACACTGAAATGGCACTAAGATGAACTTTGACTGTAGAGTACTGCAGACCCAGATTCGAGAGGTCCAAAAGGTACTCCAAAACCTTATCTGATGGACAGGAAAAGGGATTCAAAGAGGACTTTGCACACCAGAGCGAAAAACGCCTCCACTTGGCTGTGTAAGTTTTCCGAGTGGCTGGCTTCCATGCAGCCAGAAGAATATCTGAAACTCTTTGAGAGACATTGAACCGGTTTACTTCGACCTCTTCAGGAGCCAAGCGTGAAGGCGAAGTGATCTCAGGTTGGGATGGACCACCGGTCCCCGAGTCAAAAGGTTCATCTGCAGGGGAAGTTGTCTCGGAGGAACTGCCAACATATTGTTGAGCAGTGGAAACCACAGCTGCCGAGGCCAAAAGGGAGCAATGAGAATCATTTTGTCTCCCTGGGATTCGAACTTGAAGAGTACCCTCTGAATCAGAGGAAGAGGCGGAAAGGCGTAAAGAAAGCGTTTTGTCCACCGCAGCCTGAACGCATCCTGACAGAAAATGCCAGGCCCTGGATTTCTGGAGCAGAAGAGAGGCAGTTTTGCGTTGAGTGGGGATGCAAAAAGGTCCAGGTCTGGAGTTCCCCACTCTTCGAATAGTGACTGAACTATGGTTGAGTCGAGAGACCACTTGTGAGGGTCTGTCTCTGTTCTGCTGAGACGGTCTGCCAGTTCGTTCTGAACACCTGGCAGATACACCGCTTGAATTAGAGCCTCATGCTCCAAGCACCATTCCCATACCCTCATTGCTTCTCTGCATAAGGGGTAAGAGTGAGCCCCGCCCTGCTTGTTGATGTAATACATCACTGCTTTGTTGTCCGTTTGAAGGAGAATGTTCTTGTGACACAGAATGTCCTTCAAAGCTCGGACCGCATAAAGGACGGCTCTCATTTCTAGGACGTTTATGTGGAGCTGGGACTCAACCTGAGTCCACGCACCTTGAGTGTGGAGAGCCTGACAGTGAGCTCCCCACCCCATTAGGGATGAGTCCGTGGTAATGGAGATCTGATGGTCCAGAGGAGCAAAGGGATACCCCTCCAGGAGATTGCTCTCTTGAGACCACCAGGTGAGTGACTCCTTAAAGGTTCTGTCACCTTGATGAGATAGGACTGCATGGTGAGTGGTTGGGAACCACTGAGTACTGAGCATCCACTGGGTGGTTCCTCAGTGCAGACGTGCTAGGGGTACAGTGAACACTGAGGATGCCATGAGGCCTAGCATCCGCTGAATCGACAGAGCTGTGACTGAGCTGTTTTCCTCGATGTGACGGGCCATCTGAAGGATATCGTTCCTCCTGTCTTCTGGAAGAAAAGCCTTCGCACAGGAGGTGTCCAGAAGAGTCCCTATAAAAAGGAGCCTCTGGGAGGGCTGCAGTTGCGATTTCTTGAGGTTGAGCACCACTCCCATGGACATAAGGAAGCGCGAGGCCGTCTCCACGGCGTCCTGAGTCCCTTGCCTGGAAGGACTTGCTAGAAGCCAATCGTGCAGATAAGGAAACACCTGAATTCCCGACCTTTCTGAGGTGCATTGCGAGAACTGCACAACATTTTGTAAAAACTCGCAGCGCCAAGGATAGCCCAAAGGGCAGGACTCTGAACTGATAGTGCTGTCCCAGAGCCACAAACCTCAGGAATTTGTGATGCCTCAGGTGAACAGGAATGTGCTGGTAAGCGTCCTGCATATCTAGGGAGGCTAACCAGTCGTGTTGGTGGAGCAGAGGTAACAGGGTTCCCAGAGAAATCATTTTGAATTTCTCCTTGGGGAGAAATTTGTTTAGCTTTCTGAGATCTAGAATGGGGCGCATTCCGCCGGACTTCTTTGGAACCAGAAAGTAATGGGAGTAGAACCCCGTGTTTCGTTGGTGCAGTGGCACCACTTCTACTGCCCTGTTGTTCAGAAGGCCCCAAATCTCGGCGGCGAGGTGGTCTGACTGAAGGGTTGACAGCCTGGGCTGTCGTTTGGAGGGACGATCTGGAGGGGTCTCCACAAGATTGAGTGAATACCCCTCGCGAATTATCCGAAGGACCTATTTGTCTGAGGTTATGGACTTCCACTGGTTGTAGAAGTGCATCAGACGACCTCCCACCGGAGAGGAAAAGTCCACCTCGGCAGCTGAGATGGAACTTGGGCCAGCACTATAAGTAGCGCCGCTGGGCCTTGCGCTTGCTGCGCCTTTCTTTGAGGTTGGGCAGGTTGGTTCTTATGGAAACTTCCTCTGCCTCGAAAGGACTGGCGATTATGAAACTGTCGCTTACTGGCATGCCCTCGAGAGGGGGCAGGAGGGGGCCGAGCCAACTTAATGGCTGACCTAGTCTTTTGTGTAGCTTCTAGAGCTTGCTCTACCTGAGGACCAAAAAGATATGCACCGTCAAAGGGCAATGCTATCACTGTCTGCCATCATTCATAAAAGCCGCAGTGCACAGCCAGGAATGACGCTGGTGCAAATACCAGCAGTCGCTGAACGGAAGCAGTGTCAAAAGCATCCATGGCTGCTTTAACCTGCTGGTTATTAGATTCAATACCTCTGGTGATGGTTTGAAGAAGCTCTGGCTTTGAATCCGACTCCGGTAGGGCTTCAACCATCTGTTTAATAGAATGCCACAGGATATACTCATACTGAGAAAAATAGCCTTGGTAACTGGCAATACGCATACTTAGAGTAGAAGCAGCAAAGACTCTCTTACCTAAGGTGTCTATCTTACGAGATTCTTTGTTAATAGGTCGAGCTGTAGTAGCTTGAGGAAGAACGACCTTATTCTCTGCCAGGACTACAATAGGATCCGCAAAGGCTTGAGATGCCAAAATGGGACGATCCTTGGGGGCTGAATATTTCCTATCAATGGATTTAGCCACCGAAGGGGTAAGAGCAGGATTATTCCATACCATTTGAGACAGCGTCTCGAATGAAGGCTGAATTGGAGGAGTCAAATCCCTAGGGATCTCCGAGGCATGAAGATATTGAGTCTCAACAATTTCCAGGATCGATGTCTGTAGTCTGGAGAGAAAGTGTGGAACTCAGACTTTTCAACAGAGACTTAAAGGATAGGTCCTCGACCACAGGCTCTGTAGCAGTAAAAGTACCTGCTTCGTCCACTTCATCACCCAACCGAAGGTCTGGGTCAGGCTCAACGTCATCTCCTGACAGTCCAAGAGGGACAGTATGGACAGGAAAGGAATGAAATTCAGAAGAGGAGGAAGAAGGAAACAAGTGAAAAGAGGAGTCCCTGAGAGCCTCCGGCGCCGAGGAGGCGTACAGCACCGAAAACGGCGCCGAGAAGCCGCACGGCGCCGAGGACGGCGCTGAGCGCAGCATCGACACTGAGGACGGCGCCTAGAAGCCACACGACACCAAGGGCGCCGTAAACACTCCCAGACTCCGAAAAACAGGTTTTGAAGGAAGAAGAGCAGGAGATAAGGGCATCGGTGTGGCCCCCTGCGCCGCAGCCATGTGAGGGGGGGACACCTAAGCGCGGAGTCGACGGCACCGAAGCAGGTGCTGCGCGACCAGGAAGGTCCAACCGCCCTACCTGGTCGCCCAGAGAGCCCGAGGGCCCATGAGCGACCGAGCCAGGTAGCCGAACCAACCTCTGAGCCCATTGCTCCATAAGAGCGGACCACTGATGAAACTGCTCATCTGAAGACCTACCTGCGGGCGGGGTAGGGCTCCGATGTCGAAGCCATCGGCGACCAGGAGCAGAGGTTGGCGACTCCAAAGGAGGAGACCGGCAACTAGCCCCGATAACCGAGCGTCTACGCGCAGACATAGAGGGCGACCTCGAGTGATGCCTTCTCTTTTTAGACCTGTGGGCCGAAGAAGAGCTCAAGGCCGAACGGTGCCGAGAGTTCGACCGTTTATTTTTATGCTTCCGGGGGGACTACCCATCCCCCCGGGCATTGGACTGACCGTTGTCAGACCCTCCCTCCGGAGAAGGCGGCAGACTGGACCCAGCCCCACTGACTGAACAGCTTTCATACGAAGTCTCCCTACCGTCACCTGACCTGCTCATGGTCGACTCCGTCAAGGTAGGCCGAGACTTCTTTATTGTATTTATTTTAAAAATAAGAATAAATTTAAGCGATACTGTATCGAGATAATACTACAAAATAATAAAAACTGAAAACTATGCTGCTAGTTTGAAGTTAGACTCCCGACAGGCGAGCGACGTCGTCACTGAAGTGCACTCGGCGGCGGGGAAAAAAGGAACTGAGGTGGTTGGAGGGTCGATGCCAAGATAGTCGTTAGCGCACGAGCTAGGGCTCACGGCGCCGTTCCTCGCGGCGCCATCTCTGGCGCCGACCCTCCAGCAAAAAGTTTGCTCCCGATGGGTCCTAGTGCCTCCAGCGCAGATCCCAATAGTGTGAATGAGTGGTGGAGACTTATGTCCAAGAAGATGCTTTAAAATCAGTGTACTCTAAGTCCTCAAGAGCCAAGCTTTGAGATCGAGAAACTTGAGGTTCGGGTACAATAAGGTTCCCTGATTGGAGGTCCCTAGGTTGTGTCTCCGAGGAAAATGTATTGGATTTGCAAACAGACATTGAGAGCAGAAGAGAGTACCATGGCTGCCTTGGCCAGTCTGGAGCTATCAAGATCAGAGATGCTGTATGGGATCTGAGCTTGACCAATACTCTGTAAATGAGAGGGAAAGCATAGAGGAATCTCCCTGACCAGTCCAGACTGAGGGCATCCTGAGGGAAAGTTCCTCAATCTGGAGGTCTGCAACATTACTGTGGCAGGTGGTGGTTCTGGTGGGATGCGAACAAGTCCACCTCTCGCGTACCCCACCTTCTGAAAATAATTTGTACCACCTGCCTGTTCAAGGTCCACTCGTGATGGACCTGGTTTATTCGACTCAAGGCATCTGCCAGGGTATTGTCTTTCCTTGCAAGTGAATTGCTTGCAGAGACACCTTTAATGAATAGGCCAGAGTCCAAATCCTTATGGCCTCTGAACAGAGGGGGGCCTTACCTTGTGCCTCCCTGCTTGTTTACATAATACATTGTAGTGGTATTATCTGTTCTGACCTGCACCACCTTGCCCTTGACTAGGTGAGCGGAAGTTTTTAGAGCCAGCAACACTGCTCTGAGTTCCAGAAGATTTATGTGCTGAAGGGACTCAGAGCTGACCAAGTGCCCAGAGTTGTGTGATCCCCTATATGAACCCCAGCCCAAGAGGGATGCATCTGTTGTGGGGATCACTGAATGATTCTCCTTTTGAAAGGGAACTCCTTGCCTTAAATTGGATTCCTCCTTCCACCACAAGAGAGCCTGTAGCAGTGACCTTGTTACTGAGAAAAGCTTTGAGAAAGAATATTTTCTTTGGCACCAGTGGGACCTGATGTGGAACTGAATGTCCCTCATGTGAAACCTTGCACCCAGGACTGTGCCTGTGGATGCAGCCATGTGGCCTAATAGCTGAATAAACTGTCTTGCAGTTTTTGAATTGTGGAGCTTGAAAGAGTTTGCTATTATCTGAATGTTTTGTACCCTTTCCAGGGGCAGATATGCTCTGGCCTGTAGGGTATTGATTTCTGCTCCTATGAACTGCAACACTTGTGTAGGAGTGAAAAATGACTTTTTTGATTGACTAGAAATCCGAGGGACTCCAGGAGGTCCTGAGTGACCTTCAGGTCTTGCTGCACCTGTAGGGAAGATTTTCCTACGACCAACCAGTCGTCTAATTAAGGGAAAACAGCTATTCCCTGTCTGCGAAGATGTGCCACTACAGCTGCCAGGCACTTTGTGAATACCCTTGGGGCCGAAGAAAGGCCAAAAGGCAGGGTTGAAAACTAGTAGTGACCTGAAGGGAGCCTGAATCCGAGATATTTTCCATAAGACTCTTATGGGGATGTGAAAATAGGCATCTTTCAAGTCCAGTGATGCCAACCAGTCTGCCTTCTGAAGTGTTGGCAGGATCAGAGCCAAAGTTACCATCTTGAACTTTGGTTTTCTTAAGAACTTGTTTAAAGCTCTTAAATCCAGTATAGGCTGCCATTCCCTACTTTTCTTTGTGGTCAGGAAGTATCTGGAATAGAAGCCCTTTCCCCTTTGAGACTTTGGAACTGGTTCCACTGCTTTTAACTGCATTAAGTTCCAAACATCTGCCTCCAAGAGCACTTTTTCTGCTAGGGAGGGAGGGAGAGCTGAACACTCTGGATTTTTGAAAGGAAAGGACTTGAATCCCAGAGACAGACCCTGTCCCACCACCTCCAACACCCACTTGTCTGTGGTGATTTTCAGCCAAGTTTAGAGAAAGTGGGAGAGTCTGCCCCGACAGGTGGGGAGAAAGCGGCCTGCGTTTCAGGGGGCCTGTTTGGTTTGTGGCTGAGGCTGAGTATGAGACCCTCGCCTCGAGCCCCTTCTGTCCCTGCCCCTAGAGTAATCCTGCTGTGGGTACTGCTGGTACTGGGGTAATGCCACAGGTTGGAAGAAGGGCCTGGTGTAAAAGGGCCTGCCCCAACCTCCCCTTCCATAAGGCCTGGTGGATGTAGAAGCTCTCTCTTTAGCAGAGTTGCTTCTGTAAGTGGCTTTATACTCATCCACCTTCTTCATATATGCTACAGTTTACTCCCGAGAGAGAGAATTTCCTTCTAGGGGCAAATCCAGGGCCTTTAGTTGTGTATCCCGAGTAAGGTTTGTGGCCCTAAGCCAAGCAAACCTCCTCTGTGCCACTGTGTTTGCCATCCAGCTGGCTGCAGTCAGTGTCAGCAGCCATTTGGAACTGGTACTTAGCTGCCTCCAACCCAAATCTGGCAGTTTCAGCTAGGTCGTCTGACAACGGCGAGGGAGCTTTCTGGGACATGGCCAGGACTGACTGCCACAGGGATTTTTGGTACTGGGCAGCATATGCCTGGAAGGCAGCCTGATGCATAGCCAAAGAGGCTGACAGGTACCCTTTCTTGGCCATACTTTCAATTTTCCTAGAGTCTTTGTCCGGAGACTGTGAGGACAGAGGGACCCCAGCCTTGTCACAAGCAGCCTGCTGTATAACTCTCTGGTGGTCGGGGTGGGAAGAGAGGAAATCTGCTCCCTCCCTTTCCAGCTGATTCTTCTTATCCATCCTCCTGTCTATAGGAGGGGTGGAATTTGGTGCCTGTAAAATCTTTACTGCATCCTTTTTGAAGAATTTAGGGAGGAGGAAAGCCTTTGTGGGTGTTAACCCCATCATTTCTAAGTACTTCACCTCCTCATCTTCAATTTGCTCAGTGGTGGAGCTGTCAAGGGCATCTGCCACCCTTCTTACAAAGGTGAAATAGGATGAAAACTACTCCTCCTCTAATGTTTCCCCACTTTGTAGGGGAAGAGGATGCACACTGTTGCCAACCTGGGGACCCTTGGGGGCTGGAGGCTGTTGAGGAGGAACTATTGCCTGTAAGGACTGAATAGTTTTAAAAGCCTGAACAATCTCTTGGGCTGTAGGTACAGGCAAAGTAGTCCTGAAGGTCCCAGTTTGCTAGCGAGGGTTGTGTATGTTTAATTTCTTTTCTTTTTTTGCAGGACCGGGGAGTCAGCCGGTTCAATTGCTCTTTTAGTTCCCTTTGTGCCCGTCTCAGGGGCAGGAACTAAAGAAAGTGTGGGTTCAGCCACAATGTTTTGGGGTATCGGCTGGTCAGAGCCAGAGGGACCTATAGGAATTTTCTTCTTTAGCCTTTCAAGGCGTTTCTCAAGGGTTTTCTCAGGGAATGTCTTACATACTTCACATTCCTCATTTAAGTGGTCAAAGCCCAGGCAAACTACACAAAGTGTGCGTTTGTCTGCCTTTGTAAAGACCTCTCTCCACATTGGGTACAGTTTTTGAAACCAGGTTTACCGATTTTCTTTTTGGGTTTTTCTGATACATTCAAAATTTTTGCAACCGCTAGAAAACCCCCAATGTGTTTTTTTTTTTTTTGTTTGTTTTGTTTTTTTAAATCTGTTCAGGAACCGAAGAAACCGGACCGTTTGTTTAAAATGGAATAGAGAGAGCGGTTCTATAACCAAGATTTATCGGTTTAAATGTTAACAGTTTTAGTCAAAATAAAAAGAATATGAGTGGTTCTTTAGTCAGAGAACCCCAATTTTAATATAAACTATCCCGGTTCCCCCACGGTTATACCGAACCGAGAGGAACAGAGGAAAACAAAAATTTTAAAGTAAATAAGATTATCTAGACAAACAGTAGAGGCAGTAAATGAAAACGAAAAGGTATACTTACACAGTATTTGATGTTTTCTTCACGCAGCAGTAAGGGGATGAACGAGACTCCGAGCGACCAGACTTTTCGGGCGGAGAGAAAAATTTGAAGAGGTTAGGACACAGGCAGTTAGTAGAGGCAGTGTTTGAAGGATGTTCACGTGCAAAGTGTTCCATCATTTGCATGTGTTCCATCTCTCCGGGCAGTCCAACCCTACAGGCTTACTACATAAAGTTAAGAATATACCGAGCATTACTGGGGTTAGAAATTAGTGTTTACATTGAAACCGAAACTGCATTTATTAAAGCAGAATAAATGCAGTTTCATAACATTTAAAAATTGTAAACACCGCCTCTTCAGATTCAAAACTCCTGCTTTCAGAATCCTAAAATGGCTTCTGTGATGATGTCATACATGAGATGCCAGCTATGCAGATGTATTCTAGTTCTACTAACCATATTCAAATGTGAATAACTTTAAAATGAAAAACGATAGAATGGTACTGTGAGCATGATTCAGCACAATATCTACAAACTAATGGCATTTCATTTATGACTTTTTTCTATTAGCAAAAAAGCAGAAAATTCAATTGTCACTTTCAACAAACAAATGCAAATAACTGTAAAACAAAAACTGATAGCATGGTACTATAATTGTTCATTGCAAAAATAACAAAATTAGTAGGGATGTGTATATATAAAATGCCAAAAAAAAAAAAAAAAAAACTTGTTAATGCATCAGTTCTTCTACAGCGCAAAAAGCGAGAAATTAGATTTAGGGCTCCCACCCTTGAACCCCACCGCAGCCGCCCGCTCCCACCAACAGGCATCGGGTGTGTGTGGGGTCCTTGGCTAACTCCTCACGCCATCCCATGTGTAAACAAGCAGAGGTGGCGCAGTGTAGAGAGAATGGGGAGAGGTTAGGACCAAGGACCCAACGCACCTTCGATGCCTGTTGGTGGGGTGGGAACCCCAAAATTGAATTCTCTCGCTTTTTTCACTGTAGAAGAACCCTAACTGATGTATTAACGAAGTTTTTTTGAATAGAATTTCCTTACTTTTTAAGAAAGAATAGAAAAGTAGAAAGTTGCACAAGTTGGTGGGAGTCCCACCAGCTTGTGTCAGGCCACATGACACACCCAATGACTAAAAAGTACATTCACAACAGCAAGGCCAGCCACCAAACAAATGTTAATGTAGTAGAACAACAGAAAACGCTGTCCACAAAACGTAAACTGCGCTACACAATATGTCCGCAAAAAATATATTGTCCGACACATAAACACCTCTATTAACATCTATAGGACATGGCGTCAACACCCTCCAAATTTCAAGTAAAAAGACCAAACCATGTCCAAGATATGACATATCAAAATTTGAAAATGTCATTCGTCAGAGTGGCACAGTTCCGCACCTGTTGACATTTAACACACAGAACGACTGAAAACTACATTCATGACACTAAGGCTAGGTATCCTATCAATTTCAAGCCACCACCAGAAGCAAAAAGCTGTCCGCAGGACATGAACTGCACCACAAAAATATTTTCCGACACAGAAACAATGTAAATTTTCATCCACATGACATGCTGTCAACACCCTCCAAATTTCAAGTGAAAAGACCAAGCCGTGTCAGAGATATCACATTTTAACGTACAAGATTTACATTCGTCAGACTGGCACAGTTCCGCACCTGTTGACATTTAACACGCACAACGACTGAAAACTACATCCAGGAAACTAAGGTTAGGTATCCCTATCAATTTCAAGCCACCACCACAAGCAAAGCACTGTCCCCAACACGTAAAGTGCGCCACACAATATCTCCACTAAATAAATTTTCTCCGACACGTAAACACCATAATTCACATCTACAGGACATGCTGTAAGAAAAAATTACTCACTTTAGTGATGTTGTTTCTTCTAACGGAGTCTTGCTGTATTCTGACTATTGCAGTTAGGTCCTGCCTTTCAACTGCCCCGGAGAACAAAGAGTTAAACGTTCCATGGCCAGCATGGAATGTTCACCGCGAGCTCGGTTGAAGCCCCTGTCTGCTGCTGTTTAAACTACAACCGTCAGATCTTTACGAGCAATACTCACTAGAAGTTGTGTGTGGAAACTGTAAAACTCACACTAGCCAACTGGCAACTAAATTTATATAAAAGGGTTTATTGGTTTCAAAGCAAAGACTCAAGTCAGGAAACCCAAAAAACAAAACACAACACTCACCCAAAATAAAGGAGGGTGAAAAAGGGACACCCCTAGGGTGCCAACACTGCTCCTGCCCACCCACATCCCAAAAAACAGGTTCTGAGAGGGGAGGCCAGAATACAGCAAGACTCCATTAGAAGAAACAACATTACTAAGGTGAGTAATTTTTTCTTCAAACAACATGAAGTCTTGCTGTATTCTGACTATTGCAGACTACCAAGCAGTACCTCCATGGAGGAGGGACAGAACCTACTTTGGAAACAAATAAGCTCTGAAGTACTGCTGTGCCAAACCGAGCATCACTCATAGCCTGGATATCCAGAGAGTAATGCTTGGTGAATGTATGGACTGTTTTCCAGGTGGCTCCTTGACAAATTTCTAAGACAGGAATATCTCTGGCAGCAGCCAGGGAAGCAGCTGTACCTCTAGTAGAGTGAGCCCTCAGGCCTGAGGGTGGAGTTCTACCCAGTTTTTCATAGCAGAATTGTATACAAGAAACAATCCACCTGGCAACAGATCTCTTAGTGGCAGGTTTGCCCTTACCAACCTCTCCATATGTGAGGAACAACTGGAGGGACTCAAACTGTGACCCTTGGTGCACTCTATGTAGTAGCTGAGGGCCCTTTTAACATCCAAGCTGTGCAGCCTCCTCTCTCCAGAGGAGGAATGGTCAGTGAAGAAAACAGGGAGAGAGACTGGTTGAGGTGGAAATCTGAAACCACCTTAGGTAAAAACTTCCTGTTAGTTCTTAGGACCACTTTATCTCTATGGAAAGAGACTAAATCAGGCTCCACTGACAGGGCTTGCAATTCACTGATACGCCTGGCAGAGGTAATGGCTACCAAACACATAGTTTTCCAAGTCAAGTACTTAAGCTCTGCAGGAGACAAAGGCTCAAAGGGTGGTTGCATAAGCTGAGCAATGCAAACATTAAGGTCCCAAGCAGGAGCAGGGTCCCTAAAGGGGGGATTGGTGTGCAGCAATCCCTTGAAGAACTTACAAAACACAGGATGGGCTGACAGAGGAGAGGGCTTGCCTACCGACAGGAAGGCAGAAACAGCTGCCAAATGCACTTTAAGTGTAGCTGGCCTAAGGCCTAGGCCATCGAGATGGACCATATAGTCCAGAACCGTAGGCAACCCAGCAGATTCTGGAGAAATATTCTTATTAGAACACCAAATAGTGAACCTTTTCCATTTGGAATTGTAAGTTTTTCTAGTGGAAGGCTTTCCAGAAGCCTTAAGGATATCCAGAACCCCTTGGGAAAGATGCAGAGCAGATCAGCAAACTCTAACTCTTCAAGAGCCATGCTTTGAGATTGAGAGACCTGAGGTTCGGGTACCAAATCCTCCCCTGAGAGGATGTCAATAGGTTGTAATTCCTGGGAAGAGACAGGAGAAGGTGGACTGCTAAGGACAGCAACAGGGGGTACCAGGGCAGTCTGGAACAATCAGAATCACTTTGCATGGTTGTGACCTTATCTTGACTAACACCTTGAACAGGAGAGGGAAGGGGGGAAGCATACAGAAATTTCCCTTCCCAATTCAGGATCAGGGCATCCAGGGGGACTGAGCCCAAGACTGGGGGTCTGCAACAAAAGAGAGGAAGCTGGTGATTGTCTGGGGCTGCAAAAAGATCTGTGGAGTGCCCCATCTCGAGAAAATCACCTTCAAAACTAGGGGATCTAGGGTCCATTCGTGATGGCCCTGGGATATCCAGCTGAGAGCATCTGCTAGGACATTGTCCTTCCCTGGGAGGTGAACTGCTATCAGAGAGGTTTACTGGGAATAGGCCAGGGACCACAACTTAATTGCTTCTGTGCACATGGCCGTAGACCAAGTGCCTCCTTGCTTGTTGATGTACCACATGGTGGTGGTGTTGTCTGCTCTGATCTGGACCACCTTGTTCTGTACAGATTTGGAAAAGGCCTGCAGTGCCAGAAACACTGCTCCGAGTTCCAAGAGATTGATGTGAAGCAGAGATTCTTGAGGTGACCACAGCCCTTGGGTGGTAAGATCCCCCAGGTGGGCTCCCCAGCCCAGCAGGGAGGCATCTGTGGTGAGTATCACTGAATGAGACTGAGTGACAAAAGGAACTCCTTGTCTCAAATTGTCCTGATCCTGCCACCACTGCAAAGCCTGGATCAGGGTTTGAGGCACTGGGACTAGTTTGGTAAGGGAATCCTTTCTTTGGGACCAGAAGGCTATAAGTGGAACTGAATGTCCCTCATCTGGAATCTTGCTCCCTGGACCACTGCTGTGGAAGCTGCCGGAAATGCCTTGCTGGTCGAGACACCTGTAAGGTGAATGAAGAGACCAGGTCCATAAGGGTCCTTGCCCTGTCCAGGGGAAGGAAGGCCCTTGCCCTTACTGTATCCAGCTCTGCCCCTATGAAGGTGAGGAGCTGTACTGGCTCGAGAACAGACTTTGGAAGGTTGAGGAGGAATCCTAAGGAAGTGAGCACTTGCTGAGTTATTTGCAGATGTGACTTGACTAGGTCTGGAGACTCACCCACTATGAGTCAGTCGTCCAAGTATGGAAAGATGAAGATCTTTTTTCTCCTTAGGAAAGCAACCACTACTGCCAGGCACTTTGTGAAAACCCTTGGAGCTGATGTTAGGCCAAAGGGCACTGCTCCTGAATTGATAGTGGCCTGAGGACAACTCGAACCTGAGGTACTTTCTGTGGGAGCACCTGATGGGAATGTGAAAATAGGCATCTTTGAGGTCCAGGGAGGCTAGCCAGTCCCCTGGCCTTAGAGAGGGAAGGATTATTCCCAGAGTCACCATTTTGAACTTTGGTTTTAAGAGGTGTTTGTTCAGCTATCTTAGGTCCAGGATGGGCCACCATTCTCCTGTCTTTTTGGGGGTTAGGAAGTACCTGGAGTACAATCCTTTGCCCTTGTGTAGGGTGGGAACCCTCTCTATGGCTCTGAGAACCAGGAGGGAAGAAACCTCTGCCTCCAAGGCAAGGGTCTCTGATGGATTTGCAGGTGGAAAGGATCTGGTTCTCATCTTGCGACATTTTTTGAAGCTGAGAACCAGTCCCTGGCTTACTACTTCCAGGACCCACTTGTCTGATGTCAGAGACTTCCAGTCCTGGACAAAGTAAGCCAGCCTGCCCCCTACAAGTATTGGAGAATCAGCCCAGGCAGACCCATCAGGGTGTCTGCTTGGCAGGGGCTTTAGGCTGAGGGGTGGATGCAGGCCTGCTCATTCCCCGTCTGCCTCTCCCTCTGAAGAACCCCCTCTGAGCATAAGAAGAGGAGGCCTAGGCCTGGTAAAAAGGCCTTTGGAAAGGCCTGCCACTGGACTGCTGCCTTTGAGGAGTGGCTTGCCTTTCTTTGGCCTGAGCACTCCTGTAGGTGGTCCTGTACTCGTCCATCTTTTTCATGTAGTTCTCGGTCTGCTCCCCAAACAGAAAATTACCAATAACAGGGAAATCCATGGCCTTAGCCTGGGTATCCTGTGATAGGCTAGTACATCTGAGCCAAGCCATCCTCCGAAGAGCAACAGAGGTAGCCATGACTCTTGATGAAACATCAGTGAAGTCCACAGCAGCATGAAATTGCACCTTGGATGCCTCAATCCCATCTGCAGCCACCTGCTCCAGCTCCTTGGCAAGCTGGTCAGGGGCCTGTTTAGCCAGAGACAGCACAGTGACCCATCTGGACTTCTGGTATCTAGCTGTGTAGGCCATATAGTTAGCCTGCCTGAGTCCCAAAGATGCTGCCGTGTACTGTTTCTTTGCCATGGCATCAATCCTCCTGGAGTCCTTATCTGGGGGGTGTGATGCCAAGGGGATATTTACCTTATCACAGGCAGCAGCCTGCACTACCCCAACATGGCTGCATTGCTGAGAAAGGAACTCCGTGTCTGAGCCTGAAAGAGTGCACCTCTTGTCCATTTGTCTGTCCACAGGAGGTATGGAGTTAGGAGTCTTAAGAATTTTATTTGTCTGTTTCCCAAAAGATTTATGGAGGGGAATAGACAGTCTCCTGGACTCTGAGATGTCCATCATTTCAACAAAATCAGGCTCCTCCTGATCCTCTACTGCTTCTTCCATAGGAAGCTGGAGGGTTTCAGCCACTTTTTTGTAAAACATAAAGTGGGAAGGAGACTCAGAAATCCTAGGAGGAGAAACACCTGAAGGTCTGTCTGGGGAGATGTCCGGGTCAATAGGCACATCCAGACTTTCATAATCACCATCATCCTCCTCATACTCTCCCTCCTCCTCATCCGGTTCATAAAATTCTTCTGACGTGTAATCCGGAACTGGGGGAACCGACCGAACCGAACCCCTGCCAGATGGTGCCGGTTCGGCCGGAACCGAAGAAGCGACTGCACTATTCTTATCACCTTGGCTATCTCATCAGCGGTCAGAGTATGAATTTCTGGATCCGAACCGGACGATTTATCTTTTCTTTTTCCTTTAACGGAACAGACTCCTCAGAATTGGCTCTCCTTTGCCGAAGAAGTATCGCCCTGGTCAGAGGGCACTCCTGGTTCGGTCAGAACCGAACCGGGCTGGCCATCCGGGTCAGCGGACTTTTCAGCCTCCCTTTCCCTCAGTCTACCTAAACTCTTATCCAGGGTAGCTTTGGGAAAATTCTTACAAATTTGGCAGTCTGAATCGAGGTGGTCAAACCCCAGACAATAAACACAGGTGGTGTGGGGATCAGCCTTAGCAAAGACTTCCCCACACACACTGCAGTGTTGAAACCCAGTGGGCCCGTTTTTTTTCTTGGGTTTCTCAGACATGGCCAATTCTATCCAAAACTTACCTTTTTTCGGCAATCCGCCAGGCAAGACTCCCCTATCGGTTCCTGACCGTGTTACGGGTCTTGGAAAAAAACGTAATAAAATACTTTTTTTTTTTTTTTTTTTTAAGAACAGATACGGCCGTTACCACACTCTAAGTAAATTCACACATTTTTTTTTTTTACCTGAACTGATCGGCTACAATTTACAAGTTCCACACAGAAACTAAATGCAAAACCTATCTAGTACTCACAGTACCACAGACATAGACTTAAAATGACAGATTCGGTAGCAGCAAATCGGTAGAAACAGTGTGAAAAATGACACTTTTACCAACTTTTTTTTGAACCGAGCAAAGGAGACATCTCCAGAGCGACTGTTCAGTGGGGCGGAGTAAAGAATCGAACAGTTGGAGTTTAAACAACAGCAGACAGGGGCTTCAACCGAGCTCGCGGTGAACATTCCATGCTGGCCATGGAAAGTTTAACTCTTTGTTCTCCAGGGCAGTTGAAAAGCAGGACCTAACTGCAATAGTCAGAATACAGCAAGACTTCGTGTTGTCTGAAACAGCCTCCAAATTTCAAGCAAAAAGATCGAACCGTTTCCAAGATATTAAATGTTAAAGTTTGGTAAAATTTCCCTTTGTATTCCATTATAAAAAAATCTGGCCATCTTGTCCTGTCCTCACGCTCAAAGATGGCGATCAAAGAATCTCACGATCAAAGAATTTGCAGGCTCACGTACAAAGAATAAAAACTTTCATAATTAACAAAATTGAAATAATTGCAGTAAACCACCGCCATGGTTCGACAGAACGAAGCCCCCTGTGCAAAACCCACCCTCATTCAACTTCCTAGTGCACCCCTAGGCTGAGAAAATTGATTTTTTAATCTGCCCATCTCGTCCTACCCTCACAATGCAGGATCGCGATCAAAAGAATCTCGCAATAGAAACTAGTGTAATTAACAAAATTTACACAATTGTGGTAATCCACTGCCATGGTTCGTCAGAACAAGCCCCCAGTAAACCCCACCCCTATGTTATTTATTTATTTTTTAATTTGTTGACTGGGAAAGGTGCGCTGAGCCAAGGCTCATTTCGAGGCGACCCGGTACTGAGAAGTTACAGAAGAAAATTAGTGCTACAATACATTTAAGTCCGCTACAGGCTGAACTTTAACGAGAGCTGGTTCAAGACAGTAGATAAGCATACAGAGCTTAAAAAAAAAAAAAAAAAAAATAGGAGCAACTTTGTTCTAGTATTAAGTTGAAAGCAGGTCCAGGTGTAGTACAACAGTGATGAAGGTAATATGAAATAACCTGAGGTAAAGACTTGTGCAGAGATAATTAACCAGCAAGGAAAGTCGGATGGGAGCTGCTCAGGGACCTACGTAAGGGTGGGTCACTGAGCGCACTTTGGACAAGGTGTGGGTGGGAGAAGTCTGAGGTGTCGTCTAAAATCTGAGAGGGAAGAGGCCTGGTGAGTATTGAGTGGGAGGTTGTTCCACAGGAAGGGAAGGTGGTAAGAGAAGGCGGCTTGGACGGAGGCAGTGAGAGGGTGAGGGAGGTCGAATGTGCGAGCATCTCTGTGGCGGAGGGGGTAGCCTAGGGTGTTAGCTAGCTCAAGGTGGGAGGTAAGGTAAGAGGGTTGGGAGCCCAACCAATATTTAGCTATGAGGGAGGCGCAGTGGATGGTTCTCCTGTGGGAGAGCGGGGCCAAGGACAGAGAGGAATATAGGGTGCAATGGTGAGTAAGTGGAGGGGAGGCAGTGGCAAAACAATAGAATGCGCTTAGTAGGATGTCTAGTTTGGAGAGGGATGAGGTTGGTGCAGCACAATATATGATATCTGCATAGTCAAATATTGGTAGGATAGTTTTACGAATGATTTCACTGCAGGCGGGAAGGGGAAGACTGTCTGTCTCGATAGAGGATGGCAAGTTTAGGCCGGAGTTTAGAGCAGATGGCCTCTATGTGAGTAGAGAACTTTAGGCGATTGTCGAGGCAGACTCCTAGGTATTTGAACGTGGGGACAAGGTCTAGGAGAGAGCCATTCAGGGTGGTGATCGCTGGGTGGACCGGAAGAGAAGTAAGCTTTTTTTCTGGATCCAAAGGCCATGGTGACAGTCTTTTTGTCATTTAGTTTTAGCTGATTTTTCTGGAACCAGACTTGTACTCTATTGAAGTCGGTTTGGAGACCCGGGAGGACACTGTCATGTGAAGGGCCAGATGCAACAATGATTGCATCGTCAGCATACAGATGCACATTAGCTGTGAGGCAGGCAGAGGGGAGGTCATTTATAAATAAGGAGAACAGTATGGAGCCAAGAATAAAACCCTGAGGGATACCAGAGAGGATTGGGGAGAGAGAAGGTATCACCTATTAGAACAGATTGCTGTCTATTCTGAAGATAAGAGTGGAACCAGTTTATGCTGGGTTGGGCGAAGCCAAAAAGGCTGAGTTTTTGGAGCAACAGGTTGTGGGAGACCGAGTCTAAAGCTTCTGCCAGATCGATAAAAATGGCGGTGGTAGTCAAACTTCTGTCTATAGCCGATAAGATAGAGTCTGTAACACTCAGCAAGGTGGTGGTGGTGGTGGTGGAGTGGTGCATTCTAAAGCCTGATTGATAGGGTGAGAGGGATCCATTTAAGGACGGAAAGTCCGATAGTTTAGACTGGGTGAGGGATTCTTGGATTTTGGCAAGAGAGGGAAGGAGCGAGATTGGCCTGTAATTTCCCGGCAAGGAGGGGTCACCGCCTTTGTACAGAGGAAGGATCCTGGCTGATTTCCAAGCCGATGGGACCATGGCCGTGGAGAGGGATAGGTTTAAAATGTATGTCAGAGGAGCTGTGATGGCTGAGGCGGAGAAGCTTGGGGTGCAAGCCATCGGGACTGGTTTTGGCCTGGTTGAGAGAGATTATTGCATTGTAGACTTCTTGGGTTGTGGAAAGAGGAATCCGTTGGAGGGGGGAGAATGTTCGGTTGGGTCGTGTGTAGTTGAGGGGGAGACGGGTTGGGTACATGAGACAAAAATTGAGCTGAAAATAGCAGCTACCGAGACAGGGTCAGAAACATGTCTGCCATCTATGATAAGGACAGGGCAGGACTGCTTGGGAGGGGGTTTGATCAAGGAGTTGATTACCTTCCAGAAGGATGCAGGGAGTTTTGGTGCCGGGTGAGATGAACTTGAAAGTAGGAGGATTTAGATTTCCATATAGTTGAGGTGCACTTGTTTCTGAGGTACTTGTAGGACTGGAGGTCGCGAGTGGACTGGGTGGTTTTGTATAGTTGCCATGCCTTATCTCTGACACGGCATAGGGCGATGAGGCAAGGTGTGATCCATGGGTGGTGGTGCCTTTTTACTCTAACTTTCCAGAGGGGGGGGCACGGAGGTCCCATGTACGTTGGAAGATGCCACAGAAATGTGATAGAGCGGTGTCGACGTCTGGTGCGGAAAATACTGGACACCAATCTGCGTGTGTCAGGTCATGCTGCAGGGCTGGTACGTTTAGGAGGTGAAGTGGGAGGGACAGGATAAATTTGGGGTGCGAGTGCAGGGTCCAAATTTTGCGGATGTAGTAAGTGGCGCAGTGGTCACTGAGAGCATCAGAGAGGGTGCCAGCAGAGGAGATTCTGTGAGGATGGGAGGATAAGATCCAGTCCAGTAGGGTGTGATTAGAGGACCGGTGGTTGAGGCTGGTTGGTTCCTGGATTAGCTGGGAGAGGTTTAGGGCTTCCACCCTAAGCGCAGTGGGTTTCGCAGAGAGGGAGAGCCAGTCGAGATAGAAATCGCCTAGTAGTACGAGTTCCCCATTTGAGGTTTTAGTGGAGCTTTCCAAGATGGCTTTGACAAGGGAGTCGGCGGAGGTCTTTGGTGGGGCATACAGAGCTCCTATATAGAGAGGAGTAGATGAAGGAAAGGTGAGATGTACAACAATGGTTTCACGGGAGGAAGGGCAGAACTCCCAGAGTATGATGGAGTAAGGGATGGAGTCCCTGATGTACAGACACCCCCACTTCGCTTGCCTCAGTCTTGGCAGAAGAGGCCATAGTTAGGGATGGTCAATTGAGGGTGAGGGATTTTGGCAGAGAGCCAAGCTTCCATGACCCAGAGTATGTCCAGGTTGTGCTGGGTGACCCAAGTGGAGAGGGCGTCCAATTTCGGGAGGAGGCTCCTGATGTTGAGGTGGAAAATGCGAAGGCCCTTGGGGAGAAAGGCAGAGGGCAGGCTGGAAGAGGGTGGAGATGCAGGCGAGGTATTGTTTGGTGCTGAAGGGCCAGGGTTAGGATGAACATCGCCTGCCAGGAGCAGTAAAAGAGATAGGGTGTGAAAAGGGGATTGTTTTCGTCTGCCATAGCTCTGCTTTGAGGGAGGAGCTGGGAGCTTAAGGCACCGGAGGAGTGCTTCCAGGTTTAAGTAGTGCAGTGGAGCAGTGCTGGGTGAACAGTAGTGGACGGTATGAAGGGCTGGTTTGGTGGGGGAGAAGAAATTGGCAAGGGTTGAGGGGAGGCAAAACGATTGGGGGGGCGAGGCATGGGTGGTAGTGGGTGGTTCTTGGGACATGACAAGGGAGACGAGTGAGTGGCGGGGGGGAATCACCAGAGATGGGGCTGGCGAGAAGGGGTGCGGGAGGAGAGGAAAATGGAAATATTATGAGGAGGCACAGCATCAGGGACAGCTGCATAATGGCTTAAGAGAGGCAGGAGTATAACTGGGTAAAACTGAGTTAAGATCTGAGATTTGTAACAGTAGCAACCTCTAGCGGCAAAGCAAGATAACTTGCTAATGGAAAATCTGACTGGTTTTGGACCGTCACCTGATTTACAACCGCTGCTATATACTGCTTCCTAGGACACCCCTGAGCTGAGAAAATACATATATATATATTTTTTTTTATCTGGCCATCTCATCCCTCGCTCGCGATGCACGATCAAAGAATTTGCATGCTGGCGGTCAAAGAAATTGCTCACTCGCGAACAGAGTGAGGGATGAGATGGCCAGATTTAAAAAAAGCATTTCGTAGCCCGGGGTGCCCTATACAGTAATATAAGGGTGTGTTTTGCTCAGGGGGCTTCGCTCTTGCACATGTGCATTAAAAAACGGTAGTTTTTATTATCCCTGGTAGTCTAGCGGCCCCCTCCCCATCATGGCAATGTAGATAGTTTCTGTTATTCCTGGTAGTCTAGTGCCCCCCCAACCCCCAATGAGTATGCGATAAATATCTTTATTATCAATGGTAGTCTAGTGGGCCACCCAATGTGTCAATGTACATTTATTAATTATATCCCGGTAGTCTAGTGCCCCATACCCCGATCTGTAATTCTTTATACAATTCATATTGATATCCCTGGTGATCTAACAGTCCCCCCCTCCATCATAATAAAATAAATGTACATTTAGCAATACCTGGTAGTCTACTATTTACAGCCCTGCCAGCCACCCACAGCACCCCACCCTTCCCAGCCAGCGACTGGCAAAGCCACCTCTCACCTCCACAGCCAGCCGTCACTGTGTGTGCCAAGCGGCAGTTGAAAGAGGCACTCGGTACCGCCTCTCAATTGCCACTGGTATCACACAATCGGCAACTAGCTGTAGATGATGAAAATGAGCTCGCCAGTCGCCGGCCGGGGAAGGGTGGGGTGCTGGTGGGCTGGCAGGGCGGGGCCACTAGACTACCAGGTATTGCAAATTCACATTTATTTTATTATGATGGTGGGGGACCAGACTGACTGGACTCCCAACCTTCCCAGGTGTCTGTGGTCAGAGCTTGGCAGGGAGGAAGAAGGAAGAATGGAACTCCCCGGAGGTTCTTTTGAACCATCCACCACTGCAAGTCTCGAATCATGGGAGAGGAGACTAGGACCAATTGGTCCAAGTAGTCTACCAACTGATCCCACTGAGAGCGAAGTGTCCACTGAGAGACCCTCATGTGGAGCCGGGCGCGAGGGACTGTCGGGATAGCAGCCGCCATAAGCCCGAGGAGGCGAAGAACTGACCTTGCACTGACCCGCCTGCAGCCAGACAACAGGCATATCCGAGTCTGGAGTCTGGCCGCCCTGTCCGGTGGCAGAAAGGCCCTGCCTAGGGTCGTGTCCAGTATCGACCCAATAAACTGAAGCCTCTGGGATGGGATCAAGTGAGACTTGGAATGGTTGATGGTAATACCCAGACAGGCAAAGACCTGCTGGGTGAGAGAGAGGCAGTGCATGAGTTCCTCCCTGGACGAGGCCGCCAGGAGCGAATCGTCCAGGTACAGGAAAACCTGTACCCCCCCCAGTATACAGGTAGGCCGCCACCACCGCAAGGCATTTGGTAAATACTCGAGGGGCCGAGGAGAGGCCAAATGGAAGTGCCTTGAACTGGTAGTGGTCCCCCTGGAAGGCAAAACGGAGATATTTGCGGTGAGACGGGTGGATAGCTATGTGCAAGTAAGCGTCCTGCATATCCAGAGCGCAGAGCCACTGGCCCGAGCAGAGGAGGGGCAGAAGGCTCTGCAGTGAGAGCATCCTGAACCTCTTGTACTCCACGAAAATGTTCAGGGAACCGAGATCTAGAATAGGTCTTACATCTCCTGTCTTCTTCGGGACCAGGAAGAAGTGGGAATAGTAACCCGTTCCTTGCAGAGAGAGGGGGACAGGTCCGATCGCCTCTTTCAGCAAAAGTGCTGAAATTTCTTCCTGGACCAGAAGAAGATGTTCCCGAGAGTACGACGACCTTGGTGGAGGGTGATGAGGTGGTTTCCGCAGAAACTCTATTGAGTGTCCTTCTGTGATTAGCTGGAACACCCATGAATCTGATGTTATCCTCTCCCAGCCCAGAAGGTGGAGGGAAAACCTCCCTCCTACCGTTTCCTCCAAGAAGCCCAGAGGTAGTGGGAGAGGAAAGGAGTCAGGTGGTGTGGGGCAGTGCCACAGCTAAAGCTCCCGGTGCTTTTTTGGGCGGGGGGGCTTGGCAGCTGGGGGGGCCCCCAGATGTTTAGTGGCCCTCTTTCCCTGTGGTCTCGCTTTGGGCAGATTCTGTCTGCGAAAGGGACGGTGCTGCAATTGATGGGGATGATACATAGAGTCCACAGACTTTAGTGCCGTCCCCCTTCTCCTGCAGGTTGGTGATTATGTCCTTGACATCACCCCTGAACAGCACCGAACCCCAGAAGGGCGCTTCCTGGATAGTGGACTGCACTTCCGGGACCAACCCTGACACTCTGAGCCAAGCATGATGCCGTAGACCTACGGCGAAAGCTGAGCTCCTACCAGAAGTGTCCACTGCATTGTAGGTCGCACGAAGAATGTGCCGACTGGCTGAACGTGCAGAGCGGACAAGGTCAGACACTTCCTGCTTGACCTGAGAGTCCGGATGGGAGTCCAATTTCGATTCCACCTCACTAAGAATCGTCTTCTGGTAATCCCCCGTGTGGATGACGTAGTTCAGGGCCCTAATACCCAGAGTGGAAGAAGCAAAAATCTTCTTGCCATACTGGTCCAGAAGGCGGAATTCCTTGTCAGGTGGAGACAAGCCAAGATGTTTGAGTTGAGCTGACCGGCCATGAGCAGTGCTAATCACAACCAAGTCAGCTTGAGGGTGGGAGTCTAAAAAGTTAAACACCCTCGGGAGCCTGGTATAGCCTGTTCGACTTCATGGGAAGTGGAGCTAAGGCTGACGGTTGTTTCCATATGGTGGTAATAAGGTCGGCACGAGGCTCGATCCAGGGTGGCACCAAAGTGGGAGCTGTCACAGGCAGATCCAGATGCTCAGCGAGATTTTTTACGCTGGGGGTCTGGCTCCAAGGATTGCCACTTATGTACTTCCTGCATCTTCTGTAGCAACTCTGTGACGGAAGGATCCTCCACAGACTTCGGAGGAGTCCTTGGTCGGGGCTTGGACGGAGAGCGTGGCTCGTCGTCTTGCTTGGAACAACCGTCTGAAGGATCCGAGTTTTCCAAGGAAGAAGAAGATGGGGAAGAGGTAGACTCCCTCTCCCGACAAGGGGGAGGAACAGAACCCTTGGGAATCCCACGGGGAAGCGGGTCCTGCCCCTCTCTGGACCCAGAGGGATTAGCCCTGGTGTCCGGAGGTGGGGAGGGAGTGTGTCATCGTGGACGTAAGGGAACCAGCACTGTTGTCAGAAGATGACTCTCCACTTCTCTGGTGAGCTGAGCCTTGGCCTCAGCCCACCAGAGGACAGAGTCTCCTGCAAATCCACCGGCGGCTGAGGGGGCGGTGCAGGAGGAGGGGGATACGGGTATGGACTATACCCAAAAGGCGCGAATCCATAACCCGACAGCGGGAAGCCCAGCATCTGGTATTGAGGAGCGGGTACTGCGGCATCAGATATGTAGGCGCCGGATACCGGGTCCCGGGTATGGTGGTGGCGAGATCACGACGGGCGCGGTATCCGGGAGCAGGAGCTGCGGAGCAGACCCCGCCGGGCACCACGGGCAGTTCTGGAGCGGAAGGTATGGGGGGGGTGGAGGGCCCAGCGTCGGGGCGACATAGGGGGGTGGGATGTCGCCCGGCGTCAGCAATACTGGTGTCAGAGCCGGCGTCCGGGGAACCAACATCAGATCGGTCGTACCAGAAGGTGGACGGTCTGACGGAGGTGGAACAGAAACCTCAGCGTCGCACGTGGATGGGGAGGGAGAAATCCTTGGGGTCGGGCTGACCAGACTCAGGGTCCCCGGAAGGCAGCGAAGGCTGCGGGGAGTCAGGAACGACGGACGTAGGGGGGGCTGGTCCGGCGTCGGCTCATGCACTGTGCGGACGTCGGACGAGCCGACGTGCGGCTTAGCAGCGGGATCCGGGCGGGCACCGACTTAGCGGACCCTTCGCCGGAGGCAGGCCGCGATGGAAGGGCGGCCTGGTTGGGCGAAATCGGGGCCACGCGCCACCCCGAAGGGGCGGGCGACTTACCGACCTTCTCCGTGCGGGTGGAGGAGCCGACGTCCAGCTTATCGGAGCCGCTCGCACCAGTAGGCCGCGAAACTACGGCTTTACTGGGAGCAGAGGCCTCCACAAGCCCCTAGGTGCCCGAAGGGCCCGAGTGCGAGCCAGACAGGCATGTCGCCGCATTAGAAGCCTCTAAGGCGGCAGTCGTGGAGCAGTCCTCCAGGGGGGACGTCACCTGTTTCACGGCGACTCCCGAGGAAGACGCGGTGGGAGAGGAGCCCTTGTCCCAGTGCCTTTCCTTATCCTTTTTCTTGCGATGGCCTTCAGGGGAAGTTGGCGCCTGCCAAAGCCTTTTCAGTTCTTTCTCCATGGAGCTCATTTTCTTTTTCCAAATGTGGGCTTCCAGGGACTGTTACCGCCTTCTCCGGGTGGCCGTGTTAAAGCTGAGGCAGTGCTGGCACTTCTCCACCAGATGGTCGGAGCCTAGGCAAAAAAGGCACAGGGAATGGCCGTCCTTGTGCGGGAGTTGGGCGCCGCACGAATCGCACTTGTTTTTGTGCTCTGAGGGTATAGGGGACGACATACACGGATACCCGGCGAGGCCAAGAAAAAATTGAAAATACTCAGTTAAAATACGAAGGAGCCTGGCGAGCAGGGAACTTTTCCGCGAGGCGCTGGCATAAGCTAACGGTGGGAAAGAACTGGAAGGCAGGCGTGAGGGACCGCGCCTTTATACCGATGTCTCCTGACGCCAGTCACCTGACGTGGGGGCGGTCCCTCGCCAGAGACTGCTAGCTAGAAATGTTTCCGTGGGGTCCTGCCGCCTGCCGACGTCAGTCCTATATGTAATTACCTACTGCAAGAACCCTCTCGAAGTAAGATCAGAAATTATTATCTACATTGCCATGTTGGGGAAGGGACCGCTAGACTACCAGGGATAATAAAACCCACAGTTTTTAATACACATGTGCAAGAGCGAAGCCCCCTGAGCAAAACCCACCCTTATATTACTTTACAGGGCACCCCGGGCTACAAAACACTTTTTAAATCTGGCCATCTCGTTCCTCCCACCCCCCCACCAACGAAGTATTTAAAAGCTAATAACTATTTTTGGACCCGATTTTCGATGGAACCAAAGCCATGGCTCGATAGAACGGCCTCCCCCGTGAAAACCCATCAAAGTTTTACTTCAGAAGTGACCCTGAGCCGAGATATTTGTATTTGTGCGATCAGAAAACTGAACACAAGATGGTGGACCTCGCGGTCCAAGCATTTTTGAAATTCCTCGGGAACAAAGATTCTTGAACTGCGAGGCTGCAAATTCTTTGACCGCCAGGTGGGACGAGATGGCCAGAACACCATTCTTTGACTGCAAGATATACATATAAATTTTCCCATTGACTTATAATGGGAACTTAAAATTGCCATAATTTTTGAATGCCTTAATATTTTTTTTTCACCAAACAAACAGCGGCATGTTCGGCCAACAACGCTCTTTCAAATGAGCCATCTTGCAGAGCAGCACACCACACAACGGCCGTGCAGGATCACATTTAGAATGCCAAAAGGTGCCTCCAAAAATGGATAATTTTGCATTTTTCAGCACTTTCATACACAATATGCACTCCGACCAATACGCAATTTGGCAAATCTACCATGCCCCAACGCACATACCAAATTTCAGGCAAATCCATTGAACGGGTCCAAAGTTATTAACACCCAAACTTTTGACTTTAGTATGTACGACCACTCAACCTAACTATGGTGGCACGACTCGCCACTATAATATATTGCATGTGTGTGTATATATACACACACACACACACACACACATATATATATATATATATACATATATACATATATATACATATATATACATATATATATATATATATATATATATATATATATATATATATACACACACACACACACACACTATTTTTTTATAATTAGCAAAAAGCAGAAAATTAATTTTTCTTCATCTTTTGCAACAATACAAATGCAAACAGCTTTAAAACAAAAATGATAGCATGGTACTTTAAGCACAAAAGTTGTTACAGTACAAAAATATCTACCAAATGAATGGTATTTCATTTATAGATACCTTCTAATCAGAAAAAAAAAGACAGGAAATTAAATTGTTTTCTCACTTTTTTGGAGGTATGGCATAAATGGATTATGCTACCTCCGGAAATATTGATACTTTTTTGTTCGCAGTACAATTGACCCGATGACATCACTTGTGGCGTCGCCACTCGTCATGTCCGGTCAACGGCACTCGAAGAAAAAATATCAGCAATATTTCCAGTAGGATGTAGCATATCCTGTATATGTTCTTTGCAAAAAAAAAAAAAAAGCCGTTAATACATCAGTTTGAGTTGCTTTTAAAGCGTCAATTGTACGGAAATGGAATGTTAAGGTTTCCAACACTAACGCCGCACTCCCCCCAACCCCAAACAGCCAAAGGGGGAAAAAGGCAATGCAAGCAACCACAGACATCCATCATCAGGTTAAGAGAAACATAAAACTCTTTTGCTGCTGTGGTTGGGGCAGCGAGGATTCACCACATCAGCAGCAACACCAGGAAGGAATCGAGAGGAATTAGCGCATCGGCGGCAGACCCAGGAAGGAGGAGGCTCCTTTGTTGAAGGGGAGCTCATCGGAGGGGACGGCATGAGATTCGGACTGAGTGGCAAGGCTTAACATAGAAATTTAAATACCTGTAAATTTTCTTTCTCCGACTGCTGGTCTCCGGGCTCATCACTTCTGGGAGGTCCTTCCTGGAACCACGTGACAGGCAGGAGGTAGACTTCTGCAGGAAGGAGGTATCCTCCCAGCCATTTTCTCCAGACGTCAGTACTTCTATAGCCTTTGCCTTCTGAGGAAACACTTAACTTGGAACAAAACACAAGAAAGGTTAGTGTAACTTGCGGCCGGAGGCTGACATTCAGCATTCTGAGAGGGAAGAATGCCCGGAAACCAGCAGTTCGAGAAAGAAAATTTACAGATATTTAGATTTCTATTTTTCTCTCCTAAAGCTGGTCTCCAGGCTCATCACTTCTGGGATATACTAAAGCAGTACATCCCTCCACTGGGTGGGAAGAAAGTTCATAGTCCCTTATGGGTCCACCACTGCCTGGATGACCCTGCGGATTACGCCTCCGCCGAGGCAGCGACATCCAACTTGTAAAATTTTGCAAATGTGTGTATGGATGACCTTGTGGCCGCTCTACATAAGTCTGCCGGAGAAGCTTCTCTGAAGTCCGCCCAGGACACAACTATCGCTCAGGTTGAGTGCGCGCACTGCACCCAGCAGGTCAATCCCAGCCTTCTGGTAGGCCATGATGATGGTGGAACGAATCCACCTAGCAATAGAGTCCTTTGACGCTTTCTTACCCATGTTCAGGCCTGAGGTAAGGATGAATAGACTTGAAGTCTTACAGACAGAGTCAGATCTTTTGATGTAAATTTTGAGTGTTCTCCATGGATCAAGCATGGGAAATTCTCTCTCTTGCTCATTCTTGGGGTGAGGACAGAAAGAGGGAATGTTCAAGACTTGGTTACGGAAAAAAAATGAGACATCACCTTAGGTAAAAAGGCTGGGTCTGTCCGCATGACTACCAAGTCTTGAAAGATAATATAAAGGTTCTTTGGATGACAGTGCTCCTATCTCACTGATGTGTCGGGCTGAGGTGATTGCAATGAGAAAAATGGCCTTCATAATGAGATGAAGTAAGGATGCCTCCTTTAAGGGCTCGAATGGTGGTTTGGTGAGTGTTTTGAGTACTAGGTTGAGCATCCAGGGAGGTACTACCGGTTTTATTGGCAGACGCTTCAAAGTTGCTGCCCTCAAAAATTGAACGTGAGGAAGAGCTCCCAAGGATTCACCAGAGTCTGCTAACAGTAGCGCCCCCAAAGCAGACACCTGGACTCTTAAGGTAGGCGGCTGGAGGTCCTTATCGAAACCCTCCTGAAGGAAGTAAAGTATGGTAGGGAGTCATCCCTACACACAGAGTCACAGAGTCATCCGGTAAAGAGGAGTCTCGCAACTAGAATAGGAAATTTCTCCAAATCCTATAATAAACCCTGGAGGAGGAGGAGGAGGCTCACCTGGATTGAATCATAGTTTCTATGACAGGTGCCGAGAAACCGAACTCCCTGAGAGTTTCCCACTCAATCTCCACGCCAAGAGGGACAGATTGTGAGGACTTGGGTGCAGCACCGGTCCCTCATGTAGTAGATCTGGGCTTGCTTGGAATGCTATGGGAGACTGAAGAGACATTTGAACTAAATCGGGGAAACCACGGTCTGCGGGGCCAGCGTGGGCAGACCAGAATCACCTCTGCTTGATCTTGGGCAATCTTGTGCAGTACCCTTGATATGATCGGAATTTGAGAGAAGGCATACAGGAGATCAAACTGACCCCAATTGATGGAGAAGGCGTCCTGTGCTACGACCTTCTCGTCCTTGCTTTGAGAGCAGAATCTTGGAACTTTGCAATATTTTCAGCAGGCGAAAAGATCTACCTGCGGGCAGCCCCACCGCTCCGTGGTGAGCTGGAAGGCGCTGTTCTTGAGCTTCCACTCTCCTGGTAGGATGTCTTTTCGACTTAGCCAATCTGCTGTGACATTTTCCTGGCCTGGAATGTATGCCCCCCTTAAACTTCCTAGGTTGTCTTCCGCCCACTGGAACAGAAGAGCCTCTCGCAGCATCCGAGAGTTCTTTGCGCTTCCTTGGCAGTTTATGTATGCCATTGTCGTTTGAATGTCTGTGAGTATGAGGACATCCTGGTGGGAGAGTTGCGTCCTGAACTGCTGCAATGCCAGGCAGACTGCCCGCATCTCCGGTACATTGATGCTGTAGAGGGACTCCACCCGAGACCACTTGCCCTGTGTCAAGAGCCATTCCGAATGTGATCCCCAGCCCTGGAGACTGGCATCAGTGGTGACTGATTTGGTGAGGGTGTCCCAGACTGAGACCCTTCATGATGTTGTTCTGCTGAGTCCACCATATCAGGGATTCCTTCACCTGGTGGGATATTTGAATCCTCTGGTCCACTGTGCCCCTCGATTGGAACCACTGCTGGAGGAGACCCGACTGGAGAGGTCGCATATGGACTAGTGCCAAGGGGACGGAGTCTGCCAGGGAGACCATCGTCCCAATGAGTTGCATGAAGAAGCAGGCTGGCAGAGAACAGACTGCCTGGAATTTGAGGATGAGGCCCCTCAGTTCTTTGAATTTTGACTCTGTGGGGAACATTGTTTTGGATCGTGTCGATATTCACCCCCAGATGGGTCAGAGACTGGGATGGTTGCAGAGAACTCTTCCTCCGGTTGATCACGAACCCCAGAAAGGAGAGGCACAGTGTGACCTCCATCACTGCCCGAACTGCTTGATTCTACCCTTGGGCTTTGATGAGAATGTCATCTAGGTATGGGAAGAGCTGGATCCCTAGCATTCGGGGGACGAGCGACCACTGTCACAAGGACTTTGGAGAAGACTCTGGGGGCCGTGGATAGGTCGAAGGGCAGCGTCTTGAACTGAAAAGAAAAAATTTCTCACCTTAGTAATTATGTTTCTTCTATTGGAGTCTTGCTGTATTCTAACTAATGCAGTTAGCCCCAGCCTTTAAACTGCCCCGGAGAACAAAGGGTTAACTTTCTATGCAGAGCTCGAGCTCGGTTGGTGTCTCTGTCTGTTTCCCTTTGAAATCTAACAGTCAGATTTTTACGAGCAGAAACTCACTAGCTATCCTATGTGGAAATTGTAAAATTTTATTAGCCAACTGGCAACAAAAAGTTTTGGATTCCCAAAGGAAGACTCAAGTCAGGAAACCCAAAACAAAAAAACCCTTCAAATAAGAACAAGATAAACACCCAAACAAAAAAATCAGAGAGTGTAAAGGAACACCCCTGAGGTGCAAAACTGCACCTGCCCATCCACTTCCCAAAAACCAGGTTCTGAGAGGGGAGGCAGGAAGGGAGGTCAGAATACAGCAAGACTCCAATAGAAAAAACTAATTACTAACGTAAGTAATTTTTCCTTCAGAACAACCTGAAGTCTTGCTGTATTCTGACTAATGCAGACTACCAAGCAGTACCTCCATGGAGGAGGGACAGAACCTACTTTGGGAATAGGCTCTAAAGTACTGCTGTGCCAAACCGAGCATCACTCCTAGCCTGGATATCCAGAGAGTAATGCTTGGTAAAGGTATGGACTGTTTTCCAGGTGGCTGCTTGACAAATTTCTAAGAGAGGAATATCCCTGGCAGCAGCCAGGGAAGCAGCTGAACCTCTTGTACAGTGAGCCCTCAGGCCCAAGGGTGGAATCTTTCCCAGTTTCCAATAGCAGAATTGTATACAAGACACAATCCACCTAGCAATAATTCTCCTGGTGGCAGGTTTGCCCTTTCCCACTTCTCCATAAGTGAGGAACAACTGGAGGGAGTCAAACATGTGACCCTTGGTACGCTCTATGTAGTAGCTAAGGGCTCTTTTAACATCTAAACTGTGTAGCCTCCTCTCTCCAGAGGAAGAATGATCAGTGAAGAAAACAGGAAGAGACGGACTGATTCAAATGGAAATCTGAAACCATTTGGGGCAAGAACCTTCTATTGGTTTTAATGACCACTTTATCTCTGTGAAAGGAGATCAAATCAGGTTCCACTGACAGGGCTTGCAATTCACAGATATGTCTGGCAGAGGTAATACTACAAAAACACAGTGTTCTAAGTCAAGTACTTAAGCTCTGCTGAGGACATAGGCTCAAAAGGAGGTTGCATAAGTTGAGCAATGCAAACATTTAAATCCCAGTCAGGGGCAGGGTCTCTAAAGGGAGAATTGGTATGAAGCAATCCTTTAAAAAATGTACAGAATACAGGATGAGATGATAGTGAGTAAGACTTCCCCACTGACAGAAAAGCAGAAACAGCTGACAAGTGTACCTTGAGAGTAGCTGGTCTGAGGCCTAGGCCATTAAGATGGACCATATAGTCCAGAACTGTAGGCAATTCAGCAGTATCTGGAGAAATATGCTTCTTAGAACACCAAATGCTGAATCTCCTCCATTTGGAGTTACAAGTCTTTCTGGTGGAGGGCTTTCAAGAAGCTTTGAGAATATCAAGAACTACCCGAGATAGATGCAAATCTGCAAACTCTAACTCTTCAAGAGCCATGCCTTGAGATCGAGATACCAAACCCTCCCCTGAGAGGAGGTTAACAGGTTGTAATTCCTGGGAAGAGACAGGGGAAGATGGACTGCTAGAGACAGCAACAGGGGGTACCAGGGCTGTCTGGCCCAGTCTGGAGCAATCAGAATCACTTTGCAAAGTTGTGACCTTATCTTGACTAAAACTGAACAGAAGGGGGAAGGGAAGGAAGGCATACAAAAAGCTCCCTTCCTAGTTCAGAACCACAGCATCCAAGGGGACTGAGCCCAAGACTTGGGGTCTGCAACAAAAGAGAGGAAGTTGGTGACTGTCTGGGGCTGCAAAGAGATCTATCTCTGGAATGCCCCACCTTGAAAAAATCACCTTCAATACCAGAGGGTCCAGGGACCATTCGTGATGGCCCTGTGAGATCCTGCTCAGTGCATCTCCTAGCACATTGTCCTTCCCTGTAAGGTGAACTGCTATCAGAGAAGTTTGCAGGGAATAAGCCAGGGACCACAACTTCATGGCTTCTGTGCACAAGGCCATAGACAGAGTGCCTTTCTGCTTGCTGATGTACCACATGGTGGTGGTGGTGTTGTCTGTTCTGACCTGAACCACCTTGTTCTGTACTGACTGAGAGAAAGCTTGCAGAGCCAGAAAAACTGCCCTGAGTTCCAGGAGACTGATATGGAGAAGGGACTCCTTAGGGGACCACAGTCCCTGGGCAGTGAGGGCCCCCAGATGGGCTCCCCAGCCCAGAAGGGAAGCATCCGTGGCAAGGACCACTGAATGAGAATGAGTGGCAAATGGGACCCCTTGCCTTAAATTGTCCTGATCCTGCCACCATTGAAGGGCTTGGATCAAGGTCAGAGTCACTGGGATCAGTTTGGTAAGGGAATCCTTCCTCTGAGACCAAAAAGCCCTCAGATGGAACTGAATGTCCCTCATCTGGAATCTTGCCCCTTGGACCACTGCCGTAGAAGCTGCCATGTGGCCCAAGAGCTGGAGGAAATACCTTGCTGGTCGAGATACCTGAAGGCTGAAGGAAGAGGCTAGTTCTATAAGAACACTTGCCCTTTCCAGGAGAAGAAAGGCTCTTGCTTTGCACTATCCAGCTCTGCCCCTATAAGGTAGAAGCTGGACAGGCTCAGAGCGGACTTGGGAAGGTTGAGAAGAAATCCTAGAAGTGAGCACTTGCTGGGTCACTTGCAGGTCTGACTTGACATGGTCTGAAGACTGGCCCACTATTGTGTCGTCCAGCTATGGAAAATGGAAATCTTTTGCCTCCTTAGAAAGGCAACTACTACTGCCAGGCACTTTGTGAAGACCCTTGGGGCTGAAGTTAGGCCAAAGGGCATTGCTCTGAACTGATAGTGGCCTGAGGGCAACTTGAAACTGAGGTACTTTCTGTGGGAGCACCTGATGGGAATGTGAAAATAGGCACATTTGAGGTCCAGGGAGGCTAGCCAGTCCCCTGGCCTTAGAGAGGGAAGGATTATTCTCAGAGTTACCATCTTCAACTTTGGTTTTAAAAGATGTTTGTTTAGGTATCTTAGGTCTAGGATGGGTTGCCACTTCCCTGTCTTTTTTGGGGTAAGGAAGTACCTGGAGTACAGACCTTTGCCCCAGTGTAGGGTAGGTACGCTCTCTATGGTTCTTAAAGCCAGCAGAGATTAAACCTCTGCCTCTATAGCAAGGGTTTCTGAGAGACCTGCAGGTGGAAAAGATCTGGCTCTCATCTTTGGAAATTTTTGAAGCTGAGAACCAGTCCCTGGCTTACTACTTCCAGGACCCACTTGTCTGGTGTAATAGACATCCAGTCCTGGACGAAGTAACTCAGTCTGCCCCCTACTGGTACAGGAGAGTCGACCCTGGCAGGCCCATCAGGGTGTCTGCTTGACAGGGGCTTTAGGCTGAGGAGTGGATGGAGCCCTGCTCATCCCCCCCCTCCACTTCTGCCTCTCCCTCTGAAGAACCCCGTCTGTGAAAAGGGAGAAGAGGCCTGTGCTTGGTAGAAAGGCCTATGAAAAGGCCTGCCCTGCCCCTAGACTGCTGCCTTTGAGGAGCTGCCTGCCTCTCACTGGCCTGAGCACTCCTGTAAGCGGTCCTGCACTCATCCATTTTCTTCATGTAATTCTCTGTCCGCTCCCCAAACAAAGAATTACCCACTACAGGAAAATCCATGGCCTTAGCCTGGGTATCCTGCAAGAGGCTAGTACATCTGAACCAAGCCATTCTCCAAAGAGCCACAGATGTAAGCATGACTCTTGATGACACATCACTGGAGTCCACAGCAGCATGAAACTTAACTTTTGATGCCTTGATCCCATCTGCAGCCACCTCCTCCAGCTCCTTGGCTAGCTGGGCGGAGGTCTGTTTAGCCAGTGCCAGTACAGTGTTCCACCTGGACTTCGGGTACCTGGCTGTATA
This sequence comes from Neoceratodus forsteri, assembly GCA_016271365.2. Taxonomy (NCBI): domain Eukaryota; kingdom Metazoa; phylum Chordata; order Ceratodontiformes; family Ceratodontidae; genus Neoceratodus; species Neoceratodus forsteri. The sequence continues at coordinate 171,575,803 of JADMNL010000025.1, forward strand.
GACCATATAATTTGCCTGCCTGAGTCCCAAGGAAGATGCCATGTACCATTTTCTTGCCATGGCATCAATCTTCCTGGAGTCTTTCTCTGGGGGGTGTGAAGCCAAGGGAATTCTTGCCTTATCACAGGCAGCAGCTTGCACAACCCCAACATGGCTGCACTGCTGATGTAAGAACTCCGTATCTGAGCCTGAAAGTGTATACCTCTTGTCCATTCTTCTATCAACAGGAGGTATAGAATTGTGAGACGTCATGATTTTTTGTGTCCGTTTCCCAAAAGATTTGTGAAGGGGAATAGACAGTCTCCTGGACTCTGGGATGTCCATTTCCACATAATCAGGCTCCTCCTGATCCTCCATTGCCTCCTCCATAGGAAGCTGGAGGGTTTCAGCCACTTTTCTGTAAAACAAAAAATGGGAAGGGGACTCAGAAAGCCTAGGAAGGGGTACACCAGAAGGTCTGTCTGGGGAAGACGTCCGGTTCCACAGGCACATCCAGACTTTCTTCTTCTTCTTCTCCTCCTTCTCCTTCTCCTTCTCCTTCTCCTTCTCCTTCTCCTTCTCCTTCTCCTTCTCCTTCTCCTTCTCCTTCTCCTTCTCCTTCTCCTTCTCCTTCTCCTTCTCCTTCTCCATCATCATCATCATCATCATCAAACTCGCCCTCCTCCACAAACTCCTGTTCATAAAAATCTTCAGGGGTACAATCTTGAACCGGGGGAACCAACCGAACCACTGCGAAAAGGTGCCGGATCGGTCGGAACCGGGCGAAGCGATTCCACAATTTGAATCGCTGTGGCTATTTCCTCGGCAGTTGGAACATGAACCTCTGGATCCGAACCAGTCGATTTTTCTTTGCATTTTCTTTTTGTAGGAACCGATCCCTCAGGATCGGCTCTCCTCTTGCCCGGAGTAGTATCGCCCTGGTCAGAGGGCACTCCTTCTGGTTCGGTCGGAACCAAACCGGGCTGGCCACCCCGGTCAGCTGACTTCTCAGCCTCCTTTTCCCTCAGTCTACCTAGTCTCTTTTCAAAGGTAGTTTAGGAAAATGTTTACACATTTGGCAGTCTGAATCGAGGTGTTCAAACCCCAGACAATAAACATAGGTGGTGTGGGGGTCGGCCTTAGCAATGACCTCCCCACACTCACTGCAGTGTTGAAACCCAGTGGGCCCAGTTTTTTTATTGGGTTTCTCAGACATGGCCAACCTAACCAAACGCATCCTTTTTATGGCAACCACCAGGCAAGACTCCCTTATCGGTTCCTAACCGTGTCACGGGTGTTGGAAAAAACTGTTAAAAAAAAAAAAAAAAAAAGTGTTTTGAAGAACCGGTAACCACACTCTAAAGTAAAACACAAGGATTCAATACAAATGATTGGTTCAGCCGAACCGATCTAACACTTTACAATTTCCACACAGAAAAACAGAACAAAACCTATCTAGTACTCACGGTACCACAGACAGAGACTGAACAGACTATGCGGAAATAAATTCGGTAAAAAACAACAACTTAATCGAGACTTTAACAGACTTTCGAACTGAGCTGAAGGAGAAATCTCGGGAGCGACTGTTCAGTGAGGCGGAGTAAAGAATCTGACGGTTGGATTTCAAAGGGCTCCAGACAGAGACCTCAACCGAGCTCGAGCTCAGCATTCTATGCTCTGCATAGAAAGTTAACCCTTTGTTCTCCGGGGCAGTTTAAAGGCTGGGGCTAACTGCAATAGCCAGAATACAGCAAGACTTCATGTTTGAATTTAATCCACGGTCACGTGAGGGTGTTTAGCCAGTGAAATGGTTGGCTGCTCCGAACCCATGTTATAAATTGTCTTAATGCAGCCCCTACCCCCTCCTCTGCACTAATCCGGCCACCGGCCACCAGAGTTCCTCTGCCCCATTTTGTGTGTGTGTGTGTGTGTGTGTATATGTGTGTGTGTGTGTGTGTGTGTACACACACACACGCTAATGGTCTTTTCCCCTTTCTGCTGCAAAACTTTTTTTTTTTTTTTTTGTGTGTGTTTCATTTTGTAGATTAGTCACAATGTCAGACCCAGAAGAGATCTTCATTACTCGAGCACTGCAAAACAGAGTCAGTCTGCATGTGCGGCACATTCATACCTGTCCATCACCTCTGGACTGGCTCCCTGCAACTGTCAATCATACTGATGACCCATCCTAATACACAACATGGACAAGGCATTGTGTCATACTTAGAGCCATCCTCCATGTCTTCTGTATGTTAGTACCACCGCCAAAAACGGTTCCGATACCCAGAATGTGAGCCCACTCAGTGGTCTTGGTGCAGCATTAATATATAGTTTCGCTCAAGCTCAATCCATAATACAGTAATTTCATTTAAAACCTTACACAAACATGCCCATTTCCAGGACAGCCACGTGCAAGACACACACTTCACAGACTAAGTTTCACATATGCAGAGGAAAGGACAGCTCAGATTGCTCAGGAGCACTCTCCATCTATAATAGCTACTGTGTGACTGCAAATCTATTTATTTTATCTATTTTAAATTTGGTAACCGGGAAAGACACACTGAGCAGAAGCACATTTTTAAGTGCGACCCAGGAACAGGGTGTACAAATACAACAAAGGAGCAACAAAAATTCAGATACAGAGAAATACAGAATGCATACAAAATATACATTATAATACAAAATATATATCATAATACATACCATTTTTAAATTATATAATTAACATTTATTAATGGAATACATAGAAAAGTACAATATACAGTGCCCACAACAACATGGGTTCTGCAAAGGACACAGCACCACTACTGCACTACTGGAGTTTACCAGTTATATTCACAGTTCCCTGGATCATGGCTCACTAGTCTGTGCCTCTGTCATCGACCGGTCAAAAGCCTTTGACACAGTTAATCATGACCTTCTAGTCGAGCAGCTTGCATCCATTGGTCTGTCTACTGACAGTTACCTGGTTTAAGAACTACCTCACAAATCGCTCTCAGCAAGTTAGGATTGATAAACGTCTTATTAGATGGTAGACCCGTTTACTCCGGTGTACCCCAGGGCTCCATCCTGGGTCCCATTTTATTCAGTTTGTTCCTAAACAGGCTCCCGCTTGCCAGTAGCTGTCCGATACTGCTCTATACAGATGATGCAGTCCTGTATACAAGTGACCCTGATCCTTTTAACTTGGAACATAAGCTCCAGGACAGCTTTACTGCAGTTGAGAGATGGTTCAGAGAACATAAAAACACAGAAACACAGAATTTGACGGCAGATAAGGACTGCTTGGCCCACCAAGTCTGCCCATTTTCCTACCCAACAGATAAGCCGCAGATCCTAGTTAACCAACAGCTTACTTCCTCCTATCCCCCACTAGGACTGCCTCATGTCTGTCCCATGCATTCTTGAATTCCCCTACTGTTCTTGACTCCACATCCTCCTCAGGGAGGCTGTTCCATGCATCCACAACCCTCTCTATGAAAAAATACTTCCTCACATTACCTCTGAGCCGTCCCCCCTCTATCTTCAAATTGTGCCCCCTTGTTCTTGCACATCTCTTTTTCTGAAAGATGCCACCCTCTTGGACTTTGTTGATTCTCTTGAGGTACTTGAAAGTTTCTATCATGTCCCCTCTCTCCCTCCTTTCCTCAAGGGAATACATATTAAGCTCCTTTAGTCTTTCTTCGTATGTCTTCTGGTGCAGACCCTGCACCATTTTAGCTACTCTCCTCTGGACAGCCTCCACTCTGTCTATGTTTTTCATGAGATGGAGTCTCCAGAACTGCACACAGTACTCCAGATGGGGTCTCACCAACTGTCTGTACAGAGGGACAACAACTTACTGTTTTCTACTATTGATGCCTCTCCCTATGCATCCCAGTACCCCCCAGCCTTCCTTATTGCCTTCTCACATTGCTTGCCCACCTTTAGGTCATCTGATATAATTACCCCCAGGTCCCTTTCCATTTTTACTGTTGCCAGTATCTCACCCCCCATTGTGTACTCTTCCCCTGGGTTTTTGTTTCCCAGGTGCATTACCTTGCACTTCTTTGCATTGAATCTGAGCTGCCATACATTTGACCATTCCTCCAACCTTGCCAAGTCCCTTCTCATCCTTTCCACTCCATCTGGTGCATCAACCCTGTTGCAGATCTTTGTGTCGTCTGCAAAGAGACATACTTTTCCTTCCAGTTCCTCTGCAATGTCACTTATAAAGACATTAAAAAGGACCGGTCCTAGTACTGAACCTTGCGGTACCCCACTAGTAACCCTCCTTTCTTCACTGTGGACTCCATTTACTACTACCCTTCACATGCCGTTGTCTAGCCAATTTTTTTGCATAAAAACTCAAACTCATTCTGAACTTAAAAAAAAAAAAAAAAACCTTGATCACAGCCACTCAACATAAAAAATGAATCTGGGACTACATTGGAACTCATCCAGCATTTCAAATATTTTGGGATCACAATAGACAGCACTATGTCATATGCCTACCACACTGAAAATGTTGCAAAGGCTGTGAACATCCGTATTGGTCTGCTACATAGGCACAAGCAAAGTCTTACCCCAGAGGCCCTAAATCTCGCTATCCAGAGTTCAGTGGTCTCTCTTGTTGATTACGGCATCACAGTCTATGGCTCAGCTATGGACACAGCCCTTCACCGTATAAAGGTCGCCCTAAATCAAGTCCGTCAACTCTTAACTGGTTCCCCACGGCTTACATATACACGTGACCCATATGACCACGCTAACTGGCTCCAGTTCATAGACAGGCTCAGGTTCCAATCGTGCCTTCTGGCCAAAAACACGAGTCTGGGCATCATGCCAAAGGCATACAGAAGCTCCTTATTCCCTATGATAACAGACGTTCCACCAGAAGCTCAGATAGCATGATCTTTAAAATTCCTAGGTGTTGCACCTCTCTTGGTCAAAGAGCTTTTGCCTACTGTGCTCCCACTTGGATTAATAATCAAGGAGATGGCAGGAGGAAGATAACAGCATTTTAGGCCCCTAAAAATGTGAGCTCCGAAAACATCTCAATGCTAACGTTATCTGTGACTGCTTACCTTAGCCCCTCAATGCTGTTTTTTTCATGTCCCTAAGCAGCTCTCCCTCATGACCACATGGCCCCCTTAAATCCTGCACTTGTTTACTTCCCTTCATCATGTGCCTTAATGTAATCTATTCCTCCCTCCCTCCGTCAAACTCCCCTCTTCCCCTACTATCCTCTCCCATCTGCCTTCAGCCCCAAGCCCTCTCCCGGAAAAAAAAAAAAGCAACCTGACCAAGGCCTTCCTGGGCTGATGCTTCCCCCACTTCTTTAGTGGGTGTTTGCCACTCTGGGCTGCTGTAACCCCCGAACATAGCCCCCCATCCTGACAACTCAGTCTGCTGCAGTCAGTGTTGGGTAAGTTACTTTTTCTATTACTTGTATTACTTTTGGAAACTCGTTCCAGGAAGCTCTGTGCAGTCACTAGCAAGAATGGAGAAGTACTAAAAAAATAATACACCTTACAGTCATTTCTTTTTACACAAAAATAATAACTATAACAGATTACATTTGAGTGTAATAGGTTAGTTACTAGCTACTTTCAAATAAATTTAATCATTTACAGTTACGCATTACTTTTGTAAAAAAAAAAAAAAAAAAAAGAACACCCCTGTCGTACAGGCACCCCCAGTCTGAACTGTCCTTTCTTCCTTCAACTGCCTTAACTCTCTCAGACTTGTGGTACTTATAACCTGCTGATTTAGTCTGTGTGTGTTAATACTCTCATACTTGTTAGCCTGCACTTTCAATTGTATTGCATACTTTTTTTTTTGGCCCCCACTGTTAATGTAATTCTGACGTGGAACCTATGTAATGAGTTTGTTCTCAAACGTGTTAATCTGAGATCACAATAAAACAGAGAATACTGGCTGGGCAACTGTGCGCAACCAGCCTGTGCTGCCACCAAGGGGTTCCAATTCTGTTACACCTCAAGAGTGAAGCTCAAAAGGTCACACACAATCAGAACCCTGAGATGGCAGTTCAGGCTAGTTGGACACAGGTTGCCCAGCCAGTAATTTATTTATTTATTTTTTTAAATATAGTGTATAGTGACCCCACAAGTTCTACAATAAAAACAATGAAAACACTTGAAATTATTTAGAATTTAATGCACCCCCGCTCCCCCTCTACCACTTCAGAAAAGAAAACACAGCCATCCTGTCAGAAAAGTTACTGTTGGAATTCTGAGATGTGCGCACAGTGGTTTTTCCTTTAAACTGCTGGCTCATGCGCTCTCAAAACCAGCCAAGATGTTGCTGTACCGCAGTATGGTATTACCACATTCCATGAACTCTGAACTGTGGTACAACATTTTGACTGATGGATTTCTGTGTATAGCAGGGGGCACTATACACTATAGTATGATACAGTGTGCAAATAAATTTACAAATATAGTATAGCATTTCAGGGAATAATACAGGAGAATCGACAATTGCATAGTGATCAAACAGAGAGCATGTGGTCACAACTAAGCAGTTCCGACTGAAAAAAAGCACAGCCGTGTCAGCATCAGCTGGGAGTACAGCTGCACTCAAAAGCTGGATCATAGTAAAAGCCAGCAGAATAGGTCTCATGGTCTATCGTGTCTGCTCGTTGGCTAGCCCCTTACTGGGAGCTCACTCTTCCAGCCCACCCCACCCCCAAAACCCAGAGGGCTTCAGTATCCCCATGCCTGTCCCAACCCCTCTTGAATCCCTCCACTGTGCTCTCTTCCACCAGACTCCTGGGCAGTGCATTCCATGGTTCCACCACCCTCTCAGTGATAGTGTCCCTGCACTGCCCCTGTACTCCCCGCCAGCTTCCTCGTGCCCCTGGTAGTTCCCCCTTCTTAAACCTGAAGACCTCCTTGGCTCTGCCTTTATTTATCCTTTTACATACCTGAAGACCCCTATCATTCCCCCCTCCCCCCGTCTCTCCTCTCTTCCAATGCATACAGCTGTAGTTCTTCCAGTCTTTCCTCATAGGGCCCACCCTCCATGCCCTGAATCATCCTTGTCGCCCTCCTCTAGACCTTCTCCAGCAGTGCTGTGTCTTTAAGTTGTGGTCTCCAGAACTGCACACAGTACTCAAGATGTGGCCTGACCAGGGCATTATACAGAGGGAGGATCGCCTCCCTCCTCCTGGAGGTAATCCCCCTAGTCGTGCAACAGAGTATCCGGTTTGCTTTTGCTGCGGCTCTTCGACAATTTTCAATGTTAAACATTTTAATGTCCACCACTACCCCCAGGTCCCTCTAGCCTGATGTGGTTTGCAGTGTGACCCCCCCCGGGTGTATGCATGGCCCAGGTTTCTGACCCTCAGATGCAGCACCTTACACATTTCCCTGTACTGAACTTCAATCCCCAATTCCTTAAAGGAGAAGTCCACCCAAAACTTGAAAAAATATATGTTGTGCAGAGTGTTTTAATTTGTATGTGAAGTTCTAGTGTTTCCTTCCCTCTGACTGGTATTAGGAGTTTTTCCTAAATTAGCCTGCTAGTTTTAGGGTAGTTTTACGACCCCTGGAGATCGCCATATCAAATAGATTAATTATATTTCTTTGTCCTACAATGCACCTTGTTTCATGTGATGGCGATGTAGTAGAGCCCATAAATCCAGCAGAAAGCATTGCATTACAATCAGTTCACAACAATAGAGATGGCTATATTTTAAAATCTGTAGAATTCAGCTTGGTTACCACCCTCATTGTAAATGTCTTACTGTCCTAAAAAACTTTGCTGCTGGTAATTTTTGTGCAGCTTGTAAAGCTTCCAAGATATTTAGTTTGTTTGGCATGTGTGTGCTAAATGTTGGGTCTCTCTTACATCACTGTCATATGACACAAGATGCACTGTGGGAACAAGAAATACAATTAAGCTGTCAGGGATGAAGATCCCCAGGGGTCATAAAGCTAGCAGGCTAATTTAGGAAAAACTCCTAATACCAGTCAGAGGGAAGGAAACACTAGAACTTCACATACAAATTCAAACACTCTGCACAACATTTATTTTTTCAAGTTTTGGGTGGACGACTTCTTTAACCACCGCCCCAGGGTATCCAGATCCCCCTTGAGGGCCTCTCTTCCCCCCTCCTCCACATCCGCCAGTACTCCCAGTTTTGAGTCGTCCACAAAGAGACTCAGCCTACTCCTAACACCCCTCCCTATGTCCGAGACATAGGCACTGAACAGGAGCGACCCCAGGACCGAACCCTGGGGGACCCCACTGATGACCCTTCTGGGGGAAAAAGACTATCCCACCAAACACCATGCTCTGTATTCACCCCGGACGCCAATTTTCCACCCAACTAAGCAACTGCCCCCCCACTCCCATCCCCCCAGCTTTGTCAGCAGGCCATTATGGGGTACCTAAATCGAACACCTTACTGAAATCCAGATAGAGAACGTCCACTGGCCTATGTCGGGCCAGGGCACCAGTCACAAAACTCCACCAGGTTGGTCTGGCACAACCACCCCGAACAAAATCATACTGCCTGTCATCCAGGTGCCCCAACCTTTCCAGCTGCCTCCCCAAAGCCTCTCCTCGATAATGCCCTCCATAGCCTAATGTCTGTGATAGGCAAGGTTAACAGGCCTATAATGCTCCATCTCCTCTCTGTACCCCCCTTTGTGGATAGGCACCACATGAGCCACCTTCCAATCCTGAGGCACCCACCCTGTCTTCAGAGAGATGCTGAAGAGCATGGCCAGTGGAGCTGCCAGCACATCCGCCAATTCCTTCAGTACCCTCGGATGCAGCCCATCTGGCCCCGGTGCCTTCTCAGTCTTTAGCAACCGGAGGGTCTCTCTCACCCTATCCACTGTGATTTTGCCTTCCCAGCCCACCTCCTCATTCATCAGCCCATCCCTCTCTAGATTCGGCACATCCCCTGCCCTAGCCTCTTCCAGTCCTTCAGACTCTAGCTGACCTTCTGATTTTGTGGGCTCCCCTTCCCTTCCATCGGGATGGAAGGACCCCCCCGGGTAAAAACCGAAGCAAAGTACTCATTTAGTACCCCTGTTTGTTCCCCTGCTTCCTGCACCCATCCTTCCCCAGTCCTAATCCTGCTAATCTGTGTCCTCTCTTTTCTTTTCTCCCCTATACATCTATGGAACCCTATTACCTCCCCCCCCAGATATCCCTGGCCAGATTTTGCCTCTTCCTCGCCTTGGCCCCCCTCTTACCACCCTGGTGACCCTCCTAGCCAGTAAGTCATACTCACCCCTCTCCCTTACCCCCCCTGAGCACTTTAAGCGCACGTAGGCAGCCCTCCCACCACCACCCGGGTTCACCAACATGGCTTTCTGGCCCTACATTGCTTGTGCATTACCTTTACACAGGACCTAGTAGCCTCCTGCACCCCCTTCTTAAAGGTCTACCACAAGCTACCAGGATACACGTCCGGCCTTATCTCATCCAAGCACATACTAAGAATCTTTCCCATGCCCTAAAGTCCGCACCCCTGAAATCTATTACTACTGTTAGTGCAATTTTCCTCTCCCCCTAGGTACAGAAGATACCAAACCGTGGTGTGGTCACTGCCAGTCAATGGGTTGTTCACCTCCAGGCCCCTTATCTGGTCATTGTCTGCTAGGACAATGTCCAGTATCTAGTCCTCCCTAGTAGGCTCCCCCACATGCTGGACTAGGAAAGCATCCTGGAAGACATCCCTCAACCTCTGCTCCCTGGCTACCCAAGATGTCATAGTGCCCCAGTCTGCCCCTGGCATGTTCAGGTCGCCCATGACCACCACACTGCCCTTTCCAAGGCCACAGTACCCCCTGATGTTCTCAGCCAGATCATCCTCCAAGTCCGCCTCCATTGCGGGGGGTCTGTACACCACCCCTATTTTTAATCTTTTACCCCCCATCTGCAGGGTTACCCAAAATCGCCTTCACAACCCCCCCAGCCTCCTCGACTCGACAAACTACTATGTCTTTGACTATCAGCGCCACCACCACCCCCTCTTCCCACTCCCCTATTCTTCCTAAACATTGTGTAGCCCTCTAAGTTTAGGTCCCAATCATGCCTCTGGGTGGCCCATGTCTCGATAATTGCTGCCACGTCTGCTGCCCCCTCAACTAGCATTGCCTGAAGTTCTGGCATTTTATTGTCCCTGCTCCTGGCATTGATCAGGACCATCCTCCACCCAAAACCCTCACCACTCCCCCATCTTCTTTGCCCAGCGCAGACCTATCACTTCCCTGCACTGCTCACCCCAATTTTTTCAATGCTGCCTGCAACCCCCTTTGTATGTCCTAGTCCCGAATTCCTGAGCTTCCCCCCTGGGGCTATCAGTCTGTTTATCCCTTCCCCCTTTACAAGTTTAAACCCCACCTATCACCTATGAATCCAGAAAGTTTCAGTTCAAGGATCTCCCTGCCCTCCAGGTTGATATGTAGCCTATCCCTGGCATATAGCCCCTTATCCTCCCATGCATCACCCCAGTCCCCCATCAACCCATACCCCTCTGATTTGCACCACTCCCTGAGACACTGGTTCACCCCTCTAAGTTTTTGCTTATTCTCCCCACTCGCCCTTGGTACTGGCAGCATCTCAGAGAAGGAGATTTAGCATCCTATAGGAGTGGCAAACCCTAGCCAATTCCTGAATCTTGCCTGTATCTCTAGTTCACTGTTCCCTTCTAAAATTGTTTGGATCCCCAGACTTTCTAGTTCACCTGGGAACACCGCACTCCCTTGCCATTGAGTATAGCTGGAATTTGGCTTTGCACAAGGATAGGCCTGGGATACATTTAGCCTTGACGGCACTGTATTTTCCCTCCCACTGATGCAACTACTCCTGTAACCTAACATCAGCAGTCAGTATTGGGAGTGTGACCTCACTCAGAACACACAGCAGGTTCCTCCTCTTCTGATCTGTGCAGTTCCACATCGGGAATGGATGCAGCGCCAGATTTAAAAAAAAAAAAAAAAGCCACAGTAAAAATAAATCTTGTTTGGTACAAGTGGCAATTACCACTGTCAGTCCTGCATCAGCACCCCAGGAACATAGTCAAACAAAAAAAAAAACACCACTAATTCTCCGCCCACTAGAGAGTCAGGCAGCGTAGAAGCCGGAAGAGACTGATGCGGCAGGAACTAAACCTCCATGGCAGAAGATCCTGGGTACGATCCAAACCACAAACTCAAACAAAAAAAAAAAAAAATATATACATATAGCCTAGATATTCAAAGCAGATGCGTGGCACAAAGTGGAGATGTGCTGTGCATCGCAGAAGATGGGCAGACCCGCGATATTCAAAAGGGAGAGATGCGTTGTGCAGCTCCAGATGCACCATTGCGCATCCATAATGCATGTAGAGGGGCGTTCCCATGAATGTGCTGAGTGCGCATCCCTATATTCAGCCGAAATGTGTGGCGCATCTTAGAGATGAGCCACCCAAAGTTAGGCATGGAAAAAGCATGCCTAAATGGCCCACCACCCACAGGCAGGCCACAGAACTGCAGGCAGGCTGTCTGAATACAGCCCTTGGAGATGCAGCAGGATATGCTCCAGGCACGCACACATAGTCATGCCAGGATGGATGAACCCTGAGCCACTGGCACCATCCAAGGAGCAACAGCCCACACCAGTCACTGGATGTAGCCACCCAGCAGCTGGTCACTGTCTATACACTGCCACCCCTTGCAGTGCCCACTAGGTATCTCCCATACTGGGGTGTGTGGGGCACTGCAGGTGATGGTATGCAGCATATGGAGCTGGTGTTTCACATACATGTGGTAGCCCTAGCAGCCTGTGTCACCCTGTGCCCACCCCTGTTGCACGTCCAGGTAGCCCCAGTGGCCACTGTCCAGGTGGGCCCCCATACCCCTTCTGACCCTGTACAGGGCTATGGGGAGCTAGTCGACCAGGTACGAGTATCCCTCCACATGTAGCTGTGCTGCGCTGTGTTGTCAGAGTTTGCTGACATAAAACATTACAAAAGAGTACAACAGTTGGTGGTCTGTGCCAGTTCTTTGTGCTTCACTGTGCATGACTATGGGTAATAACAGCACTGTATCCAGGTCAATGCAGTACACCCCAACCCACACACATACCTTCCATCACATCTGCATGCTAGCCTACAATACCTCCTGTTCACCTTTGTGGAGTGGTGGGTCAGCCCTGCAAAGCTGGAACTGAGCATGCCCAGGGTATTTATTTATTTAAGTTTCGGAATTACAACCTTTGAGTCAGAGACTCCTTTGCAAAGCCTTCACGTCAAAACAAACACACAGATTTTTTTGCGAATGAACGAACATGCTTTATAACTAAGGATTATACGTTGGTGCTTACATAATTACATCAAACATTTACAGAATTTGGTTAGTCTCTTAAGGGTTAATTATAACTCTGGGTCGGGTTGAACATGCCTCATAAGGATAATTAACAGTACTTGGTTAGTTTCTAGAGGGTTGATTATCAACCCTGGGTCGATGTGGTGTAGAGTGATCCATTGCAGCTACACATCTCGGAGTCTATGAGGTGTCTTGATTCCGGTTTTAAACTGGCCTAGTCTTCGGGCCAGGGAGACAGAAGGAGGGAGTTCACTGAGCCAGATGGGAGCCCAATAGCTAAAGGACCTTTGTCCTAGTGCGGTCCTTCGGTGGGGGACAAGGATGGGCATGCTTGCTTGGTGCCTTGGGGTGCTCCTGTGGGGGTTAAGTTGGATGAGGGAGTGAAGGCCAGTGGGTGAAAGCTTCAAGAGTATTTTTTTGGCTTGGAGACAAGTATGGTATTTTAGCCTTCCTTTGAAGGTCAGCCAGTCCGCTTTTTTGTAGAGGTCGCAGGTGTGGGTAAGTCAGTCACTTTCTGTAACCAGTCGGGAGGCTTTATTGAGGGCAAGATTGATTCGTTTTAGGGCCGTGAGGTCAGCTGTCCCGTATATTATAATCCTGTAGTCTACCAGTGATATGACAGAGCTGGTTACTGCCAAACGCAGGGCCTGTGTTGGGAGGCATTGTCTGTGCCTAGAGAGGATCCCTAGTCTGGTGTTTACTGAGGAGGACAGATGGTTGATGTGCGTGTGACAGGTAAGGGAAGCATCAAGTGTAATGCCAATGTATTTGAAGTGTGTGACCTGGTCAATTTGGATGCCCTGGTAGTTAGAGATGTTAAGGTGGGAGCTATTGTAGGGGTTTTGGCGGTGCGCAAAGATCATGGATTTGGTTTTGGTATAGTTTAGTATTAAATCGGTGCTCTGTGAACCAGTCTTCTAGTTCATGAAAGTAACTTTGAAGCTCATGTTGGAGGGAGTTGGGGGTGCTTTCTTTCCAGTATACTACTGCGTCGTCTGCATAAAGCAGAAGCTTACCATTGCACGCTTTTGGGATGGAGTTCAGGAAAAGGGTGAATAATAGAGGGCCTAGGATTGACCCTTGTAGTGCATACACGATGAACTGGATTCTTGGCGGATAGGGTGGTGTTGATTTTGACTTGATGTGTCCAGTCTGTGAGATAGTTCTTAAACCAGTGTATTGTGTCCGAGCGAGCTTGAGGGAGGGAGTAGGGGATAAGTAGGCCATGTCTGGCGGTGTCGAGCGCTTTGGTTAGGTCCAGCGAGGGCTAGCTATGTTCCCCCTCATCAAAAACCTCGTGTATATAAGATGTAAGTTCGGGAGTGCAGTGGTGGTGCTGTGTCCTGTTCTAAAGCCGTGTTGCTCTTGGCAGAGCAGAGAATGGCTAGTCAGGTACTCAGTGAGTTGGTCTGACACTATTCTTTCGAGAGCTTTGGTTGGGGGAGTATCGTGATTGGCCTATAGTTGCCAGGGTCGGTTGGGTCACCCTTTTTTAGGATTGGCGTGATAATTCCCTTTTCCAGAGAGTGGGGAATTGTCCTAGGCATAGGGAGTGGTTGAATATTTTGGTGAGGTGTGGGAGGGTCACGTCAAGCGTTAGCCGGAGGATTTTGAGATCTATAGAGTCACTGCTGTACCTCTTGTTACGTAAGACTTTTGACAGGTAGTGTTTGGCCTTACTGCAGGAGATCGTTCTGAGCCGGAAAGGCGGGAGGGTGGGCCTAAGGTAGGAGGCAGCAGGGTCCCTAGGGGGAGGGTCAAAGAAGTTTAGTGGGAGTATGTGGCTGAGGTCCGTGAAGGAATTGTTCAGGACATTGGCTATTGTGGTGGGGTCCTAGGAGAGGGTACCATTGAGTATCTGGGATGGCGTTTGGTTGATGGTTTTCCCGAAGAGCTCTTTGACGTTGCTCCAGAACTTGTTCCCTGAGCCCCAGATCAAAGTGAGGGCTTGTTTGTAGTGGTTGGCCTTAGCTAGCCGAAGAAGCCTGGTGCACTCGTTTCTCACCTCTCTATAGAGTGGTCTGTCATGGGGAAGCTGGAGTTCAGTGCCCTATACCAGAGATTATCTCTGTGATGCATCTGATCTAGCAGGGTCTGTGAGATCCACAGGGTGTCCCTTGTTTTTAAAATCCTTTTTGAAAATGCGGCGTATTTGTCACAGGCTGTGTTAAAGATATTGATAAAGAAGATAAGGGCCTCGTCAGCGGATTGGGCGATGTGGACAGGTGTCCAGTCACTGGTGGAAAGAGAGTGTATTATCTTGGTTATGGCGCCTTTTTTGAGGTGCCTTTGGTGGGATAGTTTGGGTTGGTTTGGTAAGGTCTTGTTTGACCAATGGCAGGAGAGGGGAGAGTGGTCACTGAGGACATCTGGGAGAACTTTGATATTAGAGAGGTGTTTAGGGAAGCTGGTCAGGATGAGGTCATAGGCATTCCGCCTTTCTGAGTGTGAGTTCCTGTCCCGGGGTCTTGTAGGGGCCTGGACAACTTGAGTCAGATCGTGCGCTTTGGCTGCGTCTTTGTAGGGGTCTGATGCCTTTGTTAACCAGTTTATATTTAAGTCACCCATTATTATAAGCTCGCTTCTGTGGGTGGGGGGAGCAGGGTTATATTGGTTAGTATGGAATCAAAGGCAAATTTTTGGTTGTTTGGTATGTAGACTGACATTATGTATAGTGGTTTCCCTTGGGAGCCAATCGTTGTTTTGATTGTGATGGCTTGTGCCCCGTATTCTGGTGAGGGCAAGGGGACCAGTAGTGGCTGTAAATTAGTTCTGGCGTATATAGCACAGCCACCTCCCCTCTTGCCCACTCTGTCTGATCTAAAGATTAGATAGTCATTTACGGCAACCGCGGAATCTGGTACATTCCTAGCTAGCCATGTTTCACACAGAGCCAGGATGTCTGGGGAATGTTGTCCAACCCATCCTTGTAGAAGTGTACGTTTTTTGGTAGGCTGCGGATATTTAGCGAGGCCAGTAGCAGTCCACCATACCCCTGACCTTTAGGTCCTGCTAGCAGGTACAGGCCCTGGGTTGGGGTATATGTTACCAGACATTAGTAGTAGAAGGAGAAGAGCATGTCTGAGTGCTGTTGTCTGTAGCCGTTTGGAGATGTTTTTGGTGTGGCGTGAGCAAGTGTTATACTTCTGAGGTCTGCTTGGTATGGGGATGGACTGGATCATTTGGGACAATTGCGCTTGTTGAAGGAGAGGGTTAGGGCTATTCAATAGGTGGGTGTTAGACTGGGGTGCTGGCTTTGCCTGTGCAGACCCACTTAGGTGCAGCTTAGGCTCATGGTTAAATTGGAAAAAGGGTGTTGGGAGTTGAGGCAATTAATTGAGTCACTGTTGCTGCGTTTTGTGGAAGGGAGTGAGAAATGAGAAGCAAATGCAATGATTAACGGAGTATATGAATGTCCTTTGGCTGCTTAACATGCTGCTTTCTTTGTGATTATACAGCACTTTCATAATGAGCCCTCTAGTGTTTACTCCATATAACCACCTAATGGGAAAGTTAGCCGATAGGTTTTTGCGATCACGTGGTCCTGTCTATAAAGCTAGGGGACGACCAAGGGTGGTGGTGGGGGCGGCGGGGATCAAATCCTGCTGCTTCGAGCGCGAGGTGAGTTTCAAAGCCTCCTGCAGGGACTTGCTCTGTTTCTGGGGATGAAAGGACTGGGCGAGCGGTCCCTCACGACCTTGCTTGGGGGGGCTTCTGTGATCTGCCCCTCTCGACCTCCTGGGTCCCGGTCTGTGGACAAGGAAAATGGGGCAAGTATTCAGTTAATATACTGCTGGGATGGGGTGTTTTCAAACAGGCTGGGCTGTTGAATCCAATCAGAAGCTTTTATGGGAGACAATGGGGAGCTTAGGTAGGAGCAGTGGTAAATGCTGGTGTTGCTACGATTTTTTTTTTTCTTTTAAAATTAAGCTGCAAGCGTTTAGCCTGCCCTTTGTCTCAGTGCAGTTCAAAATTGGCGCCAGCAAACAACATTTGAGCACAGTATTGTTGCACTAATATCCAAGCTTAAGGCCCTTTCTATATTAATTCAGACAGGGTTTTGGCGCCAGAATCAATGGTAAATACAGTCAAAAACACCACTGAGCACAGTACTATTGTTCTTATGGCCAAGCTTAAAGCCCTTTCTATATAAAATAAGACAGGGTTTTGGCTCCAGAATCAATGGTAACACAGAATAAAAAAAAAAAACTATCTCCACATGTGTGGGGACACAAATTGGTCCTGTCTTAAAGTCTCTTTTGTGCAAATCCTGCTGCTTCGAGAGCGAGTGCGAGGTGAGTTTCAAAGCCTTCTGCAGGGACTTAATCTGTTTCTGGGGATGGGAGGGCTGGGGGCGGTCCTCGTGACCTTGCTTGGGAGTCCCGGTCTGAATCTGTCCGGGGGTCAGTCGGGTGGTCTGTTAGCTGTGGCCTGCTCGGAGAGAGCCAGGTCCACAGGAGCAGCTTGGGAAGCCCGCAGATGGGCTGTCTGAGTGCAAATGGCCCGAATACATTCCAGTAATATAAGGTGTGAACAAGCTTGGTACATCCAGAAGACCAGAATTTGATTCTCACAACCTCGACTTGCATACTGTGTGACTGAGCGAGTCACTTAAATCGCCCAGTGCTCCCAGGTCCCCCCTGAAAAACAGGCACGTGGGCCTTACCCGGTTACCAAAAGACTTTAATGTGTTGTAAATGTGGGAAATGGGCTTGGAATGTGTAGTGAGGTCATCTGCATACCCTGGCTGAATACTGCAGTTTTGCGCACTACGCAAGTGGCCTGCATCGCTCTTTTCCCCCCCAAGCTCCACATAAGGCTCGGGTCACCTGCTGTGCCGCGCATCTCACTGCGCGATTGTGCATTTCAGGATATTTAGCTGGACATCTTATGGCGCATTGTCCGAATCTCTCATTATTTTGGGCCGAGCATCTCAGATGCGTGGCGCAGGCACATGCGCAAGTTTGCAGGGGACTTTTAAATATCTAGACGTGTGTGTAAAATTATATATAAATATAACACAATCCCACTACTGAAAATATTGTTGATATTTTTTGTTCAGAGTGCCTACTGACCAGATAACATCACAAGTGGCAAAGCCACGAGTGATGTCATCGGGACAACTGGCATGAGAACAAAAAATATTGACAATATCTCCTGTGGGGGGGGTTGCGTATTCTATTTATGCCATACCCCCAAAAAAGTGTGTGCGAGTACATTGTTGCCATTTTTTTTGCCGATTATAAAAATAAACTGTAAAAGAAATGCCACTCATTCTGTAGGAATTTTTGTCCCGATCGACTTTTTTGCACAAAGTACCAGGCTAGGAGTTTTCATTTTAAAGTTTATATGCATTTGTTTGTTGCAAAAAGTGGGGGAAAAAAAAAAAATTAGATTTTTCTGCTGTTTTTTTTTTTTTGCCAATTATAACAAAAAAAACGAAAAGGTATTTCTAAATGAAACCACTCGTTTTGTAGATTTTTGTACTTGTAGTACCATGCTATCATTTTTTTGTTTTAAAGTTATTCACATTTGTCAACAGTGAAAAAAAATTGCATTTTTTGCTGTTTTGCCAATTGTATAAAAAAAAAGTGAGTCATAAATGAAACACCACTCATTTTGTAGATATCGTTATGCTGAACAAAGTTCGTGCTCACAGTACAATGCTATCGTTTTTCGTTTTAAGGTTATTTGCATCGGAATATGGTTAGTTCTGTTACAGAGATTAAATATGCGAATGAGGGAATGTGGACCTAGCAGAGATATCTGGACCTACAATGAAAACATTTTCTGATATTTTCACTGTTGGTCCTAGCAAGTAAAAATAACTTATTTGGGGAAAGTTATGCCCACAGGTATGGCATATAATTTGAATATTATATATTTATAAAACGGGTAAAAGAAGAATATCCAAATCCAATGTTCTGATTGTATAGAACACATCACATGACCGTGCGTATATCAGAGCGCGACTACACACCTACATTTTTACCCCTCCCAAAACAATGTTGCCATTTTATAAGATAACCCTCTACAGTGTGCTGTCAGCTCAGATATAAAAGAAACTGCGCCTTGCGTAGCTGGCCTTTTACCAAGGCATCGCGTATATCAGAGCTAAACTCACACCTAAGAGTGGGTTCTCACATCATACACATATATACATATATATATATATATATATATATATATGTACGTCGATATATCTATCTATATCACACATATATATATATATATACACACACACACACACACACACACACACACACACACACATTTAATATTAGAGAACCCACTCTTTAGGAGTGAACAGTGCTCTGATATACCCACGCCTTTGTGTGCGTTGTACGCACGAGGCATGCATATATTACAGCGCAACCGCGCGTCGCAGAGTGGGTCATCTATCTTATAAAATGGTAAAATTGTTTTTTAGGGAAGTAAAAGTGCAGGTGTGCGGCCGTGCTCCGATATACACACAGTCATGTGATGGGATCCAACAAATCAGCAGACACTTTTTCCTACCCATTTTATAAATATACATATATATTCTATGAAAAAAAAATGCATTTATGTATCATTTAGGGTTAAAACACAATAAGTCAGGAAATGAAAAATCTTTAGGGTTGCCCCTCCCCACCTCGTGGACCCACCAATCATCCCAAGATCGACAGATGACGGGGTGTGTCATTGGGGATGTTGCCCCATTCCTTGTGTAATCATTCAGAAGCAACAGTGAAAAAGAATGGGGCAACATTTAGGCCTCACAACCCCAATGACACACCCCATCATCTGTCAATCTTGGGATGACTAACGAGTCCACGGAAGCAACAAAGATTTTCATTTCTGACTTTTGTGTTTTAACCTAAATGATGCATGTAATTTATTGCATAGAATTTCCTTACTTTTCAAAAAGAATAGAAAAAGGAAGAAGTTGTGGAAGTTGGTGGGCCAACTTGTAAACGTCTCCGTAAGATAGAGTACAACTACTGAATACGAGATGTATTGCTTGGTCATGAGAGAGTTATAATTGAGCAGCTGTTTACATCTCAGACACATAAGCAGTGAAACTATGTCCATAGCAGTAACACTAGGTAACCTATAAATCTGAAGCCAGTACCACAATGCAAAACGCTGTACACAGAATGTGAAGTGCGTGACGCAATACCTTCACAGGAAATTCTGCAACACCTGAACACCATAAATGATACTCCATCAAGACCCTCCAAATTTCAATGTAAAAGACCAAATCATGTCCGAGATAACACATTTAAAAGTTTGAGATTTTCATTCGGAGTTGCAGAATTCCGCACCCGTTGACATTTTACAGACACGACTGAAAACTACATCCATGACAGTAAGGCTACGTATCCTATCAATTTCAAGCCAGCACCACAATGCAAAATGCTGTCTGCAAAACAAACTGTGCCACGCAATCTCTCCGCAAAAATATATTTTCCGACACATAAACACCGTAATTTACATCTACAGGACATGCCATAAACCACCTCCAAATTTCCAAGTAAAAAGACAAAACCGTTTCCGAGATATGTAATGTTAAAGCTTGGTAAAACTGACCCATCTAACACACTATAAAATCTGGCCATCTGGTCCCTATCTCACGATCAAAGAATAAAAAATGGTGTAAATAAAAAATCTCACACAAGCAAACCACCGCCATGGTTTGATAGAACGAAGCTCCCTGAGCAAAACCCAACCTCATTTGTGTTCCTAGGCCACCCATGGGCTCAGAAATTACATTTTTTCATTGGGCCATCTCGTCCCTCACTCGCGATCAAAGAATCTAGCGATCAAAGAATTTGCAGGCTTGCGATCAAAGATCGTTAGCAAGCCGCGATCAAAAATGTTAAAATGGTATAACTATTTTGACACTTATACATAAAACCTAAGGCATGGGTCGATGGATCGAAGCCCCCTTGCAAGTTTTACTTCAGGAGTGACCCCGAGCCGAGATTTGAGTTTTTACAATCGGATTTCAAAAACAAGATGGCGGACCTCGCGATCAAAGAATTCTCGGGGACAAAGATTATTTGACTGCGAGGCTTCAAATTCTTTGATCAAGAGACTAGACCAGATGTCCAGAACCCCCATTCTTTGTTCGCAAAACCATATAAATTTTCCCATTGACTTATAATGGGAGGTTAAAAGTGCTACAACTTTTGAATGCCTTAATATATATATTTTTTTTTTTTTTCCCCACACACGAAATGAAAGGGCATGTTCAACCCAGTGAAGCTCTTTCGAAATGAGCCAAGTCATGAGCGGTACACCACAGACGGCGCGCAGCGGGAAAAATCCCAAAAACTGCCTACATAACTGGCAAAAAGTACATTTTCAGCGTTTTTGTGCGCAAAGACTAAGTCCGACCAAAATGAAATTTGCCAAATCAAGAGATCTACCATGCCCCACCGCACATACCAAATTTCATGCAAATCAGTTGAACGGGTCCAAAGTTATTAACGCCCAAACTTTTGACTTTAACACAGAAGTGCCTTCATATCCCTAAATATAGGGGCGCGATCACGCCCCTGATTATTTTATATTTTGATATAAATATATACTATATATACATACATACATATATATTATATATACACACACACATATATATATATATATATATATATATACGAGAGAGAGAGAGACACACACACACACACACACACACACACACACACACTCTCTCTCTCTCAAATCAATCAATTTGGAAAGCTTGACTGGACAATACCTCAAAATGCTAGAGTGTGGAACTGTACAGTGTCAAGCATCATCAAGGCCACTGCTACGGAGGCTAAACATACTGGGAAAGTCCAAACTTAAGGCACCAGATCAGTGCATAAGAAAACATGAATCAAGTTGCCAATACAAGGCTTTTTTTTTTTGCACCTCAGCTCCTGCTGATCCACAGCACTCTTCTTCGCACCCCTTGGGACTGACCTTCTTCTTGGCCGGTACCCCCAGATTGCTCCCCAGGGCAGGGCCACCGCACCAGCTCGATCTCTGCGGCGATGGGACAAAGATGCTGGTGGCCACCGGCATTGCCTCCTTGGCTTGCTCCCCCAGGCAGGGCGCAGAAGAAAAAATTACTCACCTTAGTAATTGCTTTTCTTCTCATGGAGTCTTGCTATATTAGGACCATTGCAGTTAGCCTCTGGCTCTGAACTGCCCCGGGGAGGAAACAGTTAACTCCAGAGTAATCTGGAGTTCCACAGCGCGAGGGCGCTGTTCAAAGCTCTATCTGGCTAGTTTCAAATGAAACTGCCAGGTTCTTTACGAAGCTAAACTAACATAGCAAGTCTGTGTGGAAAAGCTCTACACTAGCCATTGGCTACCTACCAGTAGTAGAACAACAACAATCACAGAATAAAAACAATATTACATATTATTGTTAGAATCACCCTGACAAGCACTAATAGGCCCCTCTCCCAAAAGACTCAAAGTCCAGAGGGACCATCTACTATAACAAAACAAATTACCTAGTTCCTAACCCAAATGAAACAAGGGGGAACTAGAGAGATTAAATGGCATGACACAGTGCTTGCACCAATTTGCCAACCCTGACCAAAGTAGAAATTCTGAGAGGGGTAGGAAGGGGGTTGTCCTAATATAGCAAGACTCCATGAGAAGAAAAGCAATTACTAAGGTGAGTAATTTTTCTTCAAACACCATGAAGTCTTGCTATAATTAGGACCATTGCAGATTATACAGCAGTACCTCCATGGAGGAGGGCCAGAACCTACTTAGGGAATAGGCTCTGAAGCACAGCTGTGCCAAATGAGCATCTCTCTGGACTGGACGTCCAGGGAATAATGCTGGTGAAGGTGTGGACTGTCTTCCAGGTAGCAGCTTGACAAATTTCCAAAATAGGAATATCTCTAGCAGCACGCTAGAGTGCAGCTCTTACCCTGGTGGAATGAGCCCTCAGTCCTGAGGGAGGCTCTCTACCTAGTTTTTGGTAACAGAACTGGATACAGAGACAATCCACCTTGCGATTGTCCTCTTAGTGGGGTCTCCCTTTACCCACTTCTCCATAGGTAAGGAAGAGTTGGAGGATTCGAACCTATGACCCTTAGTGCGTTCCAAATAGTAGCTTAGGGCTCTTTTGACGTCCAAACTGTGCAGTCTCCTCTCCCCTGAAGAAGAGTGCTCAGTGAAAAATACTGGAAGAGAGATGGATTAGTTGAGATGAAAATCTGAAACCACTTTAGGTAAAAACTTTCTATTAGTCCTGAGGACTACTTTATCTCTGTGAAAAGAAATAAAATCCTTTTCCACTGACAAGGCTTGTAATTCAGTTATACGCCTAGCAGAAGTGATAGCCACTAGAAAAACAGTCTTCCAAGTTAAAAACTTGAGATCTGCCGAAGACAGAGGCTCAAAGGGGGATTGCATTAGCTGAGCAATGCAAACATTCAGATCCCAGGCCGGAGCTGGTTCCCGAAAGGGAGGGTTAGTGTGAAGTAACCCCTTGAAAAACTTGGAAAACACAGGGTGAGAGGAGAGGGAAACTGGTTTCCCTGCAGAAACAAAAACAGAAACAGCTGCTAGATGAACCTTCAAAGTAGCTGGTTTGAGGCCTAGGGAATTTAAATGGACCAAATAGTCCAATAAAATGGCCAAGTCAGCAGATTCTGGTACAATTTACCTCTCAGAACACCAGAAGGAAAACCTCTTCCACTTGGGTTGTAAGTGGCCTAGTGGAAGGCTTCCTAGAAGCCTTCAAAATATCCAGGACACCTTGAGAAAGGTGTAAATCAGCAAATTCTAGCTCCTCAAGAACCAGGCCTTGAGGTGGAGGGAATTGAGGTCGGATACCACACTCTCCCTGTGCACAGGTCAGCAGGTCGTGGGTCCTGGGCAAGGTCAGGAGGTGGAATGTCAGGGACAGGAGAAGAGGGTACCAGGGCTGCCTGGCCCAGTCTGGAGCAATCAGAATCACTTTGCAGGGCTGAGTTCTGATTTTTACTAGTACCCTGAAGAGGAGAGGGAAGGGGGGAAAGGCATACAGGAACTTCCCTTTCCAATCCAACTGAAAGGCGTCCAGGGGGACTGATCCCAGCACTGGAGGCCTGCAACAAAACAGAGGAAGTTGGTGGTTGTCTGGGGCTGCGAAAAGATCCATCTGAGGGGTGCCCCATCTGGCAAAGACTGACCCCAGCGCCTGAGGATTCAGAGCCCATTCGTGATGGCCCTGAGAAATCCTGCTGAGGGCATCCGCCAGGACATTGTCCTTCCCTGGAAGGTGAACTGCTATCAGGGAGGTGTTCAGGGAGTAAGCCAGAGACCACAACTTCATTGCTTCGGTGCACAAGACGGAAGACCGAGTGCCCCCTTGCTTGTTGATGTACCACATTGTTGTGGTGTTGTCTGTCCTGACTTGGACTACCTTGTTCTGGACAGTAGCTGAAAAAGCTTGGAGAGCTAAGAGAACAGCTCTGAGTTCCAACAGATTGATAAGGAGCAGAGATTCCTGAGGGACCACTCCCTGAGTGGAAAAGTCGCCAAGTGAGCCCCACCTAACAGGAGGCATCCGTGGTGAGGAATGAAGAACGGTAAAGGAACCCCTGGGTTAGGTTGCTTTGATCCTGCCACCACTGAAGGGCTAGGATCAGGGTTTTGGTCACTGGGACTAATTTGGTAAGGGGGTCCTTCCTTTGAGGCCAGTAGGACCTCAAGTGGAACTGGATGTCCCTCATCTGAAATCTTGCTCCTTGCACGACAGCTGTGGAAGCAGCCATGTGCCCTAGGAGTTGCAGGAAGTGCCTTGCTGGTCGAGAGACCCGCAGGGTAAAGGAAGATGCCAGGGCAATGATTCTGTCCACTTTTTCCGAGGGAAGAAATGCCCTGGCTGACTTTGTGTTCAACTCTGCACCTATGAAAGTTAGTACCTGAACTGGTTCCAGAACCGACTTTGGAAAATTCAGCAGGAATCCCAGAGAAGTGAGGAGCTGCTGGGTGAGTAGCAAGTGGGATTTTACCTGATCTGGAGACTGACCCACTATGAGCCAGTTGTCCAGGTAGGGAAACACAGCAACCCCTTGCCTTCTTAAATGAGCTACTACCACAGCTAGACATTTTGTGAAAACCCTTGGAGCAGAAGTGAGGCCGAAGGGCATTGCTCTGAACTGGTAGTGGCCAGAGGGCAGTTCGAACCTGAGGTACTTTCGGTGAGAGGCCCGATCAAGATATGAAAATAGGCATCCTTGAGGTCCAGGGAAGCTAGCCAGTCCCTGGCCTTAGGGAAGGCAAAATCATTGCCAGAGTTAACATTTTGAACTTTGGTTTCAAAAGATGCTTGTTCAAGAATCTTAAATCTAGGATGGGCAGCTTCTCCTGTCTTTTGGGGTAAGAAGTACCTGAGTACAGCCCCTTGCCCTGATGGCAAGGAGGAACCCTTTCCACTGCTTTGCAGTCTAGAAGAGAGAAACCTCTGCTTCAAAGCAAGGGCTTCTGAAGGATTTGCAGGAGGAAAATGTCTGGCCCTCATCTTTGGGAACTGCTTGAAGCTGAGAACCAGACCTTGGCATACCACCTCCAGAACCCATTTGTCCGAAGTTAGGGACAACCAGTTCTGGCTGAAATAAGCCAACCTGCCCCCCACCGGTACAGGAGAATCGGCCCTGGACACCCCGTCAAGGGTGCCTGTGGCAGCAGCTTTAGGCTGAGGGAGGGAGAGGGTCTGCCTGTGCCCTGCCTACCCTGCCTCTGAAAACCCTCTGTGCAAAGGCTGAAGAGGCCTGAACTTGATAAAAGGCCTGTGGTAAGGCCTGCCCACCCCTGGGGCATGCCTTTGTGGAGTGGCATGCCTCTCCTTAGCTTGGGCACCTTTGTAGGTAGTTCTGTATTCATCCATCTTTTTCATGTAATTTTCCGTTTGATCCCCAAACAGAGAATTTCTTATCACAGGAAAATCTATAGCCTTTGACTGAGTATCTTGGGACAGATTAGTGCATCTGAGCCATGCCAACCTACGAAAAGCTACAGAAGTGGCCATGACCCTAGAGGAAACATCATTAACATCAACAGCAGTATGAAATTGAACCTTAGAGGCTTCAATGCCATCAGCAGCCACTTGTTCCAACTCACTAGCCAGCTGGCCCTGGGCCTGCTTGGCCAACTCAATATAGTGTCCCATCTAGATTTCTGATAACTAGCCACATAAGCCATATAATTAGCCTGTCTGAGTCCCAGAAGCTGCCATATATTGTTTTTGCCATGGCATCCATCTTCCTGGAATCCTTATCAGGAGGATGTGAGGCCAGGGAATTGCCTTGTCACAGGCTGCAGCTTGAACAACACCTACCTGACTACACTGTTCAGTGAGGAAGTCTATATCAGGGCCTGATAAAAAAAAAAAATGGACAGAAGGTATACTTTATCTACAGGAAGGACAGAATGAGGATTTTTTAAAATCTTTGTTGTTTGCTTCCTAAATGACTTATGCAAAGGAATAGACAACCTTCTAGACTCTGGAATATCCATCATTTCTACATAATCAGGCTCCTCTTGCTCATCCACAGCCTCCTCTAAAGGGAGCTGGAGGGTTTCTGCTACCTTTTTATAGAACCTAAAATGAGAAGGGGACTCAGACAGCAAAGGGGAGATTCAAAGGGTCTGTCTGGAGAAATGTCCGGCTCAATGGGCACGTCCAGACCTTCCCAGTCACAAATGCACTGATCAACCTCCTCCCCTCCTGTGGTTCATAAAATCCTCAACATCATAAACCCTGAACCACTGGACCTGGAGCAGCCACCCTCTTCCCAACTATAGGGGTTCGACAAGTCCCTGAGACAAAGACTGAACAATTAGTATGGCTTTAGCTATCTCTGCAGCAGTTGGAGAGACAATTTTGGACTCCAGACCTACTGATTTCTTTGTCTTTTTTACTGGGACTGGATCCTCTGAACCAGCCTTTCTTTTGCCCGAGGAAGTCTCGCCCTGGTCAGAGGGCACTCCCTCTGGTCCAGTGGGTGCTGGACCAGGCTGGCCATCTGGGTCAGCGGACTTTTTGGCCTCTCGTTCCCTGAGCCGGCCCAATCTCTTTTCCAGGGTGGCTGCAGGGAAATTTTTACACACCTGGCAGTCTGACAGGAGGTGGTCAGACCCCACACAATAGACACAAGTGGTGTGTGGGTCAGCCTTGGCAAAGGCTTCCCCACAGACATCACAGTGTTGAAACCCAGTGGGCCCGGATTTTCTTTTGCCGTTTTCTCAGACTATATGCCAGCCCTAACCAACAAACTTGCCTTTAAGCGGCCGTGCCAGGCACAAGACACCCTTATCGGTTCCTAACCGTGTCACAGGTATTGGAAAAAAAAACAAATAAAATAAAGGTTTTTAGAACCGATAAGAACCGGAATTCGCACTTCTAAAGCCCAAAATTGTAAAATAAGCAAACCGATCGGTTCAGACTGAACCGATAATGTATTCCACACAGACTTTAATTCTTTAGTACTTACGGTTTACCAGATAGAGCTTTTGACCCGAAAGCGGTAATTTTACATTGCTGGTTCAAATGAACGAATAAAGTCGCTTGAACCCAAAATGAACCGAGCTGAAGGAGCTGATCTCCATGGCGACTGTTCAGTGGCGGAGTAAAAGATCTGGCAGTTTCATTTGAAACTAGCCAGAATGGAAACTTGAACAGCGCCCTCGCGCTGTGGAACTCCAGATTACTCTGGAGTTAACTGTTTCCTCTCCGGGGCAGTTCAGAGCCAGAGGCTAAGTGCAATGGTCCTAATTATAGCAAGACTTCATGGTGTTTGAACTGGCCTGCCATAGCAGACGACAGGACAGGTCAGGACGTAAGAGCACCTCAGTGTGCAATCGGAGTCAAGCCAGTGGACATCGTGGATGGCGGCTGCCATTTTTCAAAGTGAATCCCCCCACCCCACTCGGGGCAGGGACATGCAAAGACATCCCACATCCATCCCATACAAGTGATGGCGCCGGCACAGAGGTATCCCCAGCCTCTGCCAGGGGTCCACATTGTGCCGGACACACTACCCCCCTCCTTCCCAGAGGACAGCAGTCCCTGGATCACTCAATTCTTCTACACCTGGCCAGCCCTCTGACGTCCCAGGTCATCAGCGTCACAGACTGGTATCCTGCCCCTGGAGTCCAATATGAGGCTGGTCGGTCTTCTGGAAGGAAAGACTTGCTGCAATTTATTCGAAATTGGATGCCAAGCCCTGCAAGCGAGACAGATTTGGCAGACTTTATTAATCAAGCATACAAATACAGCCAGCAGAAAAGGACCGCTTGGCCGACCCAGTCTGTTCGGATGACCCCTGCCTAGTCCATCTCCGCAGACCCCAACTGGTCTCCAGCAACCCTCACTCCTCCCTGCCTATCTAGTAAAATTCCCCTGCGTTTCTGTTCCATGCATGTCTGAAGCTCCCTACAGTTTCTGCCTCCACCCTTCCAATGGCAGTCTGTTCCAGGCATCCACCACTCTTTCAGTGAAGTAGTGCTTCCTCATATCCCTCTTAAAACACAACACCCCCACCCAAATCACATTCCCTCTGGTCCTGGTGTACTTTCTCATTTCATTTAACAGAATAATCCCACATCCTACCAAGCCCTAAACATCCTTCAAGTCACTGGACAAAAACAACTTCTACTAGCTGGCTTGAAGAACCAGTGCAATTTCCATTTTTACTTCTATGGTCAATTATAATGAAGCAAATTCACTGCCATGCTCAATTGGATCCATTACGTCTACCCAGGGGACTGAAGGAGAGAGAGACCGCACACACCACGTAAGAAAATAAAAAACATTTAGAACATTTCTCAGATACATTCATAAGTAACAAAAGCATTAGGAAACCGGGGGGGACAAAACTCAAGCACAATCCCCCCAAAAGGGGTATAACAAACAAAATTGAAAAATAAACAGAAGAATAAAAACACCAACCCACTCACCCCCTCCCCATGACCTGCACCCACACAGTATATAGAATATATAAATAAAACAGGACAAATATGGATGGACCTAGTATACAATAATACTATATAATGAATCCACTGCACTCTCAAAAGTCAAACAAGCAGACTACAGAAAAAATTAACTTTATACTTACCGCAATTTCCTTTTCTGTTAGCTCCAACATTGTCAATGGGTAATCCTAACAACTGGATATAGTGCACCTCTACCAGGGGAAACGGTACATTCCAACCATTAGAATGTTGAGTACATGAGGATTCCATGCAACTGCAGTTCCCTAGTTACTACTGTCTACACAGTGCCATTATAGCTACACATGTTCATGCATCCTAAACCACTATTACACATTCGCCAGTACATTAAATAAAATACCGTCTTAGGCATTCGAGCAAGGAATTGTTCTCCATGGGCTCCATGTCTGGATTATTAAATCCTTTTGCAGGGACACCCTCCAAATGTAACAAGTCTCATACAGTCACAGACCTGTGAACTGAAACAAAACATACACAAAAAAAAGGGACCTGCCTCATTTTAACACACTGAGTGCAGTGGATTACCTGCAACAGGAAAATCCCTCAGGAAGTTCTAACAAAACCGGTTAACTTGTGGTCGCAGACTAATGGAGGAAAACCTTATGCTGTAATTCTACTCTGGAGTCCAGCGCAACAGGAGAGAGAGAGACAGACCGACCGTCACACACAGAGATATCCAAGTAGGGGATTTTAAGTAACTGAACCTCTCTTCCAACATACTGGATAAGATTCTCCCACAGGAGCAGGCTCCTGGACGGGCCCCACCAACAATGTTGGAGAGAAAAGGAAATTACAGTAAGTATGAAGTTAATTTCTTCTTTCTGTTGTGCTCTACATTGTCAATGCGTAATCATAACAACTGGGTTCTAAGAAGTAGTACCCAGAGGGGGAGAAAAAACCAAAACACAGGAGGGGGAGATTCTTATCCCATACACCTAAATATATTAGAAGATACCTGCAAGCTGCTGCAACACACTGTGACTAAAGGTGTGTTAGCTGCCAGCCAGTGGCACAGAGGGCTGAGGCACTGGATGCCACATGGCGACCCATGCTCGGGAGCAAGCACTGGCTGCCAGGGGTCGGCAGGAAAGAGAGAGAGTGAGTGAGTGAGTGAGTAGTGGCTGAGACTCCCAGGGACAGTTCTCCTTCTCGGGGGCAGAAGTCTGTGCATGCCTGGCCCCTAGCAGTGGCTGGCACACCAACGCTGCACCTAGAGGAGTAGAGGTGGAGCAGACACTTGATGGGGTGCACATACGGGAGCATGCACGGCGTTGGCGTCATTGCATGCTCCACCTCTGGGAATGTAGGTACAAGGAAAATCTCTTCTGGTCGGGCAGCATGAGCTTCCAATCTCTGGCCTGACCCCACATGGTGCTTCCTCCATCTGGATTCATTCAAGACGAGTTGAGCTTGGGAGGGGCTCCTCACCACCCCGCCACTGGGGGTAAGCCGTGGGGGAACCAAGGAAGTCTGCTTGATACCGGGGCACGAGCTGGGAGGTCGGTCGGGACGTACAGCTGACCGGGAGTCATGGGAGAAAAAGGATAGCAAATAAGCACACACAAAAAAAAAAAAAAAGGTGCGTTAGCAGAAAAAGCAACACAATCTGTAATGCTTACGAAAGCGTGGAAAGAAAGCCACTTTGCTGGCTTGCATAGCTCCAAAGCGGCATCGCCTCTCTCTGCCAAGAAAACTGCTTTCACTGCATTGGAGTAAGCTTTGAAGAGAGCCAGAGGATTTTTTTTTTTTTTTGGAATGACATAGGCCTTAGCAACTCAAGCCTGCACCCATCTAGCTGCGGTAGCCTAGAGGTTTGATGCAGCTTAGCTACTCCAAGGGAAGTAGTTACGACACTCAACCACTTGTTAAGGCAGCACTTAACAGATGCAATCCAGCTTATGCATTTCCTTCTCTTGGGGTGAGAAGGTTGCATACAAAGGGATGGAAGGCATGCTTCCTGGTTCACAAGGAATACTATGAGCACTTCTGGGACAAAAGATGCAACTGTCCTGAGTACCACTTGCCTTTATGCACAAGAAGGTAACTCTTCTCATGAGGCAAAGCCTGGAGTTCGCCCACTCTCCTGGCTGAACACCTGGCCACTAGGGTAAAAAAAAAAAAAAAGAGAGAAACAGACCTTGTAAACACCACATCTCACAGAACGTCCTGAAGAATAATTCAGAACCCAATTCAGATTCCCTGGTGATAGGTGCGTGTTTAGAAGGGCACATCTGGTGTTCCATCAGGCCTTAGGCTAAAAATCCCAGGATGTTGTGAAGCAGAACCTGGTCTGATAACAGGCTCGATGTCCATCCCTTCGTCATGCCTTTTTGTAGAGAATGCCCCCAAAAAAAAAAAAAAAAAAAAATTTAATTTACGCAGAATAGCAGACAGTTAAGGATAACCTTCCCTGCTGGCCCAAGGTAAAAATCGAAATTTAAATACCTGTAAATTTTCTTTCTCCGACGGCTGGTCTCCGGGCTTCCTTACTCCTGGGCTGTACCTCCTGATGCTGATCCACAGGCGGGAAACAGACCTCTGCAGCAGGGGACATCCAGCCCTCCACTTCCTGTTCTCCTCAGTTCTTCCTAAAGCAGTCCAATGTGGTAATACTACAAGAACTTGGGAACAAAAAACAAGAATTTTAAGGCATATATGGCCATGAGGCCGGCCAACTATATACATTCTGAGAGGGAATCCGAAGCCCGGAGACCAGCCGTCAGAGAAAGAAAATTTACAGGTATTTAAATTTCGATTTCTCTCTCCTAAGCTGGTCTCCGGGCTTCCTTATTCCTGGGATATACAAAAGCAGTACGTCCCCAGATGTCCCGGGTTGGAAGAATGTCAAGAGCCCGTAAGGGTTCACCACTGCTTGAAATACTCTGCAGCCAAAGGATGCCTCTGCCGAGGACATCACCCCCAGTGAGAATTTTTTTTTTTTTGGCGCTACAGTGGATGATCAAAAAGGCCACTCAGTGAGAGTGTGCTGTCTATGCTTCTCTGAATTATGCCCACGAAGGGGGCCATGGACTCTCCCTGGGCCAGGCAACTTACTCTGGCCTGATCATAAGCCATAGAGGTGATGGATAGACTCCGTTTGGCTATAGAGCCTACTGAATCCTTGCTGCCCCAAATTTTTTCCCTTTAGCTGGCAAGAACACAGTTGAAGTTTTGTGAATAGCGTCCTCTCTCTTAATGTACATTTTTCTCCCTCTTCCCAGGTCTAGTGTATGAAATTTTCCATCCCTGTTGCTTTTAGAGAATGGGCAGAAGGAAGGAAGAATGAACCCTTGATTATGATAGATGGGAGACATAACTTTGGCAAACAAAAACTGCAACTGTTCCAGCCTGATGAACGAGTGTACAGCTCTTGGGCAAGCAATGCTTTTAGTTTGCTGAAACTCCTGACTGGAATAACAACTTTGAGAAAAAAGGGGGACCTTTATTTTGAGATGCATGATGGATGGCTTGAGAGGCTCTAAAGGGGGCCTTGAGAACCATATTAAGACTCCAAGGTGATAACTTTGGTGGATTGAAGATGTTTTAATGCTGCTGCCTGAAGAACTACCAGACATGAGGATATGAGCCCAACAATTCCCCAGCGTTCGTCAAAAGTGCCCCCGGTGCAGAAACTCTACTTTGTAAGGTGGTTGGTTGCAGTCCTTTGTCCATCTGTCTTAAAGGAACTGCAGTTGTACAGGCGATTATATTGTGTTGTTCTGTATGTGTCTGGAATGAAGCCAGAACCAAAATTTCCTCCAGATTCTATAATGCACTTTGAAGGAAGAGACACACGAGTTCCCCATCATGTCAATAGCAGGAGCTGTGCCGCATAGCTCCTTGAAAGTTTTTCCATTCACTTTCCAGGTCTAGGGAGAGACCAGTTGTTAAAATGGGGTGCAGAACTGGACCTCGATGGAGAATGCCCAGGCTGAACCAGAATGTTCGAAGTGGTAGCCCTGACCAATGAATGAGAAACAACTAAGTGTGGAAAAAAAACATAAGGGACAGACTAGAATCATGACTGTCCTGTCCAAGGCCACCTTGTGGAGGACGCTTGATAGAGGCAGTATTGGAGGAAGGCATACAGGAGACCGAACAGATCCCAGTTTATGGGGAAAAGGTGTCCTGAGCCACCGCTGGTTCGTCCCTGGCCAGGAAATTAAATGCTTTTACTCTTGGAGTTCTGCCAGCAGGCGAAAAGATCTGTTTGAGTATTGCCCCATTATTCTGTCTGAATGTGGGAGGCACTGTCCTTCAGCTGCGATCCCTTGGTCAACCCACCTTGCGACTGAGACGTTCTGCTATGACATTTTTCTGTCCCAATACAAACATCGCTCAGTGGTGCTCAACCCACTGAAAGAGAAGGGATTCCTTTAGCATCTTTGAGCTTCTCGTTTCGCCCTGATGGGTCAGTGTATGTCAGCGTTGCCAGATTGTCAGTTGGAATCAGGCTAGCCTGATTGAGGAATTGCTGCTCAGCGTGTCATGGGGCATGGCCTACTGTTCCCCCCTCAGAAACGCTTATACTGTACCATGTGTCCATGTGTCCAACAGCAATCCCCTGCCCGGTGCCAACAGCTGATGCAGGAGAGTCCTTCCCAGCTCCTGAGGCTTGCATTGGTTGCGATTCCGACTTAGTGCAGATGGCCCAACTTGTGGCCCTTCATGACCTCTGACCTCTGGGACCATCCCTGAAGTAAGGGCTTAATCCGTCTTAATGAGCTGTGTGAAAAAAAATAAGCAGACAGCTGAGGAGCTTACAAAACTCATTGATGAGCAATTACAGATCCCAAAATCTAGTTTTCGGATGGAGAAACCTTGTGTCATGATGTGAGCCCCCCAAGAGGATCAAGGTCTGGTTTGGAATTAGGGAGCTCTTTCTCCAGTTGATGGGAAACCATGTGCCATAGGGGACCTGACTACCTCTGCCACTGCCTGTAATGCTTGGTTGAGCTGTGGGGCCTTTAAGTGGACTATAACCACTACTAGCACCTTAAATATTGTCCATGGGTTTGAAAAGACAGCAATGGTAGAGTTCGATTTGGAAGTACTGCTCTCCCACTCTGAATCTGGGATAGTGCGTGCACCATTACTGCATGGGAATAAGCAAATAGGCATCTTGCAGAATTATGGGTGCCAGAAAATCCCCTGCATGTACTGTTTTGTTGCGCTGTAAGGCCTTTAAGTGGACCGTTTCCACTGATATCATCGTTAATAATGCCCGTGGGTATTGGGAATACTCAAGATGTCAGAATTTTGAATAGAAGAACTGCTCTCCCACCTTGAATTTGAACTGGTGCTTGTGTAGTTCCTGAATAGGAATCTGCCAATGGGTCTCTTGCTTGTTCAATCCTTTGAGATGTAGGAGGGGCCTGAACCCCCTATATATTTTTGCGCCATGAAGAATAGGGAGCAGCCCCTTAGTTAATCTCTGTGACTGCACTTTGTTCAAGGGGGCACTTTGTACAATATCCTCGGACTGTAGAGGGTTTGCATTTTTGTATGAGCCACCATAGAGAGGGGAGGGCACGACACGAAGCGGGGGCTTGTTGGTGATGCATAGGACCCACCTGACCAACTTGGTTTGGAACCCTTGCTCGAGAAATATGAAGGTCTGCCCCCTACTCGAGAATGGGCCCAGATAGCTTGTGACTACTTGTTGTTGATCGCTGCCACCCTCTCGCTAGATTCATCCCTTCTGAGGTTACATTGCTTAGGTAAGGAGACCCGTACTCACTTTTCCTCGAGAAGCTGAGTTTGATCCTAGTTATAAGCTTGGCCATGAATTCTGTGTTTGGGGTCTCTGGACCTTGGATTGCTCTTGCCCTAGACTATGACATGCATTACCAAACACCTCCTGGGAGAGGACCCTGCCTGCTAGGGCCAAGGCCAGGGGTTGTGCCGAGCCAGGGATTGAGTATCATCCCGTGCAGCCTTTTCTGACTGGTTTGCTGCATAAGCAAGGCCTCTACGGTCCTGTCCAGTGACTCACTGTTTGGGTTGAAATCAGAGGGTAGCGTCTACTGCAGTTTTAGCCATTTTTCCCATTGCTGCGTTCCGAGCCTGAAAAGCTTAAAATCTGCTGGGGCACTGGATAGGGGAGGAAGCTTAGAGAGTTGCCACTCCTCCTTTGCCCATTTCCCTGTTGGTAGGAAGAGTGGGAAAAGCTGTGGCCGGTTTGACAGCAGACGAGAAGCGAGAAAAACCTGTTCTTGTTGGCTGGGAGCCGCCGGGTGAGAACCAAGGGAAATCTCGACAATGACCTCTATTTAGACAGAAATTTGGCCATTCGCTCGCCCTCCAGAAGATGATAACCTGGGGTCCTATGAGCGCCAGAAATGCCCCCTGCAACGCTTTAGGTTACCCTTTATACCTTATCTTTCTCCTAGAAGGCGGAATGTTGATCCTCCCAGGTCAACTGCCTCTCGGGGTGAGAATATAGAGGAGTGAGAATATGGATGGTCCATTTTCTTGTATCCTCTAGAGAGGTCTCATATCTGGTCTTATTTAACTGCTGGGTTGTATTTAACTGTTTTATGAGGTGTGGTGTCAGAGGAGGCTGTGGATTGCTGAGTCCCTCTGGAAGCTGTCGGTTAATATGATCCGTGGGCTATGATACTGAGCCGAGGAGAATCTTCCACTGTGACGTCTTCCCCATTCACAGACGTTGCCCTCTGGACATTACAGAAGAAGCTACCCAGCCAAGGTCATTAGCAGCGGGCGACTAGCCATGCTGACCTTTTCTGCCCCAGGAAGGCTCGTGCGAGGCCATAATACCACAAAAGGCCCTACTTCCCTTAATTCAGTTTACTCCCCCCTTCCTGATGTCCTGCTGCTGAAGCAGGCAGAAAGTGTGCTGGCCCTTTAAGAATTGTGCCAGTCCTGTAAAGGCCATCAGAGCTGCCCTTGTGCTGTAGTCCTTTTTCTAAGGTTTTTTTATTTTACTCCCCCTAGAATATGCAGGGATCTGAAAAAACCTAGGCAGCTGGCTCACTTCTTGACGGTTTTTTGGGGGGGCACAGCACAGTGAACAAAAGGCTCCATAATAGTGCTCCTCCCGCACTGTAGTGGTCAATGGAGTCGCTAAGCTGTGCTGCAAGTCCACCGTCGATGAGTGGCTGAGGTAATCTGACTGCCCGCCGATGACAGTTGCCTCATATATGATAACTTAAGCCCCTTTGCATGCTCGGAGTTACTCATCCCTGCAGCGCTTTGTCGAGCAGTGATTCGTCAACAAGTTGCCGCTGACACCAGGCCCATCGACCGAGTGCGGCTCAATTAGAATGTCAGTGGAGGATAACAAGAAAAATACGGGAAAAGATATGGGTTGCAGCTGAGGGGAGATGCAGTCTCCCCTAAGTCCTGTGCCGCTTATTCCCTTGCGCGATCCTTCGCAGGTAGTAAGCATGGAAAAAAAAAAAAAACACACACACGTAGTTTCTGCCCAAAAGCTGAGGGAGATGTATTCTCCCTAACTTCTCATACCGTTTACACCCTAGAAAGCGCAAGGAAAACAGCCTCACGAAGAGATGGGGCCCATCCTGTTTTGACACCCTAAAAACAGATGTTGTGGGTTACTGAGCACTCTGGGTCCATTCCGATTCCCTGAAAATCAAATCACTCTGGTGCTCGTTTTGATTCCCTGAG
This sequence comes from Neoceratodus forsteri, assembly GCA_016271365.2. NCBI lineage: Eukaryota > Metazoa > Chordata > Ceratodontiformes > Ceratodontidae > Neoceratodus > Neoceratodus forsteri. The sequence goes on from JADMNL010000025.1 coordinate 171,611,757, forward strand.
AAACACTTTCCACTGCACTAAGTAGCATTTCAGGCCTAGTGCAGGATGTGCAGGGAAAAAATCAACCCGGTGAAAATGGAGCCGGACTGTGCAGCTTGCAAGGCTGAGACTGGCACCCACCCTGGGATTCCAACATACAGCAGTGATTTCTGATCCTCACTGAAACAAAATTGCTTAACTTACAGTCTGCACATCCCATTCAGTTCTATGGGGCTGGTATTTTCATACATAGTTATACCCTTTACTGCCGGGGATTTAGTATATCAAAGCAGTAAAGGGTATAACTATGTATGAAAATACCAGCCCCATAGAACTGAATGGGGCGCGTTCACGCGGCCTTCGCTTTGTGACATCACAAAACAGGGCTGCATGTATTTAATGCGGGGGCGTGTTTTTCGGACCAGGAAGTCTGTCTTTTTTTGGGCACTATACCAATATACAAATTTACGAGGGATGTAACTTCTTAAAAAAGTGAAATTTTTATGCCAAACTTTGACAGCGAGCTACTGATCTGGTAAGGGATCAAATGGGCTGAGGCAGGCAACTACTAGGAACCTGCTCTTTAAGGCAAAGCGAACACTGACCCTCCCCCTGCTGTGGAGACCAAAGAAGACCAAGTACCTTTTTCGGATCTGAACATAGTAGCTGGATGTGAACAGCAATCTGATGTCGACCAACCAGTTGCACAGGTTCGACCGGCACTCCATGGGATGAACATTTTTTGCAGCATAGGCAGTCCACCTGAAGGCTTAATACTCCTGCCATAAGAACTATTGACAGGTCAGCGACCTCTTGAAAATCTCCTGTGCTTACATGGACTGGCAGAATGTATGCCCATGCTTAGCAGCATGGTTGAGATCTAAGGAAGGTAGGCTGACCTTCTCCATCTCCTGAAGATGCTGAGCCTAGACTGACCCTGTCTCCCCCGGAGGCTGGTTTCTGGCTGCTCCCAATCATGAAGCGGACATCTGTTGTCATAATTAACTCTGGCAAACTTATTTGAACTCTACAGAGATCCTGTACATACATTCACCAACTCAGGGAGTGACAAAGCTGAGAGGGTGAGGGAACTGGCAGCTAAGCCTTCCAATGAGGAATCATAAGCCGACAGAAAAAAACATTTGAATAGTCCCTCATCTAGAAGCGAACCCATAGGATTCGGAATTGCTGCCTATCCGGAGAACTAAAAAACAGCAGACCTAGAGCAGATGCAGAGGACCGCATCCTGAAACTGTGGACTTTGACAAAAGTCACCTTCCAGAAAGGCGAACCTTCTTGGTTTGTGGTGAAAAATCACCCCCAGGCCATCCAAGGTCTGAGACGGCTAGGGGGAGCTCTGCTCCCGGTCACCATTAGCCATGCGACTCTAGTAGATTTAGAGTGCGGAGGAACAACCTCTTGCTATAGACAAATGTCACTGCATAAATAAATCAGTTCGTTCAGAAATTATAGACAGTAAGACACCAGGACTATCAACACCTTTGAGGAACTCGGTGGGGTTGATGCTTGGCCGAAAGGAGGCATCCTGCTTGGATGCATTGCTGGTCCAATATCAAAACCTGAGGGAGACTCAGTAGGATGGAAGAATATGATGGCACAGAGCCATCAGATGCAATGGGGCTTAAAAAACCCTCGACTGAGTAACCCAGCGAGACCGACGGGGCTCCATCCTGCAAAAGTTCTGGAGCACACTTGTTCAGGTGCTAGCGCCGACTGCATCTGGCCTCTTAGCCTCAGGAAGAACTGGGATGGAGAATATCCTTTAAAAAGGCATCTGACATTGTTCTGGCCAATCTTGAGGAAAATAAACTCAAGAGGGTAGTGGGCCCATGTGCTCTCTATGGGCACCAGGCTCGGCGCTGGACCTTCTGCACAGTGCCTCCAGTGCTCCTCTGATACTGTAACCTTGTTACCAGAGTTGGTTCCTCCATTCTCTGCAGCCAATAATGGGAGGAATGGAACCCCCCTCAGAACCGTCTGCGCCAGCCGTTGCACCTTGACCCCTTGGGTTATGGTACACTTGTGCTGTTTGACACTGGAAATACCCAGAATCTTTTTTTTGTTTGATGACTCGAACCATAAGCCTCCCTCAAGGGAAAGCTACGTAACTTAGCTTACGAAGCTTGACCAGACCAAATACCAAGTCGCATGTTCAAGGCCAAAACCCGTAGGTGGTCCGAGCAGTCAGACACGAAAATTTCCAGTGATGCCCTGAACTGCAGATGAGGTTCGCACCTTCACAGTGGTGAAATGAAACTGGCCATGGTAGTGACCTTATTTTGAAGGCTCTGGCCAATAAAAGCAGCATTAAAAAAAAAAAAAAAAAAGTAAAAAGCTGTTGTGTGTGGATAGACGCAGAAACCCCTACTTCACGTTTTGACCACCACATTGACATGACTGATATGGCCAAAGCCTTCTATAGGCAGGGCAGTGTTCTTCAGCAATACAGATTGCCTTGTCCATCAGTGGAGGAGCTTCCCACCGGGAGACCTCTACTCAAATAAGGAACCAGGGCCGGCCCAGTGGCGCTAAGGGTTGAGGCGCTCCACGCCGGTGACCCGGGTTCGGCCGCGGCAGAGAAGGATAGAGTGCCCGACGGCAGCTCTCCTTCTCCGGGGGAAGGCTCACTACAGGCTCCCACTGCGCCGCCACCTAGGGGAGCCCAGGTGGATGGCACGTAGGTGGAGAAAGGTAAGTGGATTGGTGATGTCGGCAGAGGGGCAAAGCAGTAGGTACGTCTCAGCGTGTCTCCTAGCTCATAGCCCCTCACTGCATGCTGACGTCAGGGGGAAGAAACTGGAAAAACACCTCGGTCCCTCCTAGGCGAAGACACCTCCCTAGCACGTCTCCGGGCTCATAAAGGCAGACTCTGCTGTGCCGGATACACACACACACAATGCTGGGAGGGGGGGTATACGGGGGTCTTCAGGGGAGTGTGTGTGGACGAGGCACTCTAGGAGCAGACCACGGCAGGGATTGGAAGGTCCACAGAGGATGTCCGAGAGAGTGGAGGGAGAAGGCAGATTAGGCGTGTAAAACACAGGATTAAAAATAAAGAAGGAACCGTGACAATGGTTGGGAAGATGTTTTTGTTTGTTTTCCACGCCTGCCCAATGTTGCTCAATAATTTTGGTCACATATCTGAAAAGATGCAGACAGTCGGATTGACATCCGCTATCTCCACAGATGACCTCATGAGCTGTAAGGGACTACATTCCTCAGCTATACAAAAAACAAGAGTTTATTTGTTTTTGTTTTTTAAAATAAGGTCAGGAGCTACCCCAAGATCCTCGTAATCATCCTCCTAGCCTTAAAAAGACCAGGTCAGGGTCTGCCTGCACATCTGTCATCGCAGCCTAAGCTCACTGCGGCACACCTGGACGTGCCTGAATGGGCCTCCCTAACCTAAGAGGCTCAAATGGGGTCAGGTGTATATGCGGGGGTGTCCTGCAGTACACTGGGGCTCAAGCTCACTCAGGAAACACGAAGTAATTTCTTCGCAATTCTGCTGCCACTGCCAAAAACAACAAGGTGCTCTCCCTCCGCAGGCCAGAGAACCGGCTGAGGGGCGCTAAGCAACACAATGAGGACAGAAGGAACCCATGGGGAGTGCCTAATCACCCTTACAGGTCTTACATTGAATAATAGTCTTACACTGAGTAATGGTCTCCTCTCCGATACGTCATGGTGCCAAGAAGAAATTATGCCTAAATTAGGAGGTAGGAAATAATTAGCCCCAAGTTTTCTGTATAGGCTAAACATCTCCACAGTATCTTACACAACTTGCTCAGAGACAGACATCCAAGAAGACATAATTATGCCAAATAAATTATGAGGTAGAAACCCAACTTGTTTTGTACAGGCCAAAAATCTCCACAGTGTCTTACACAACTTGCTCACACACACACACACACACACACACACACACACACACACACACACACATCATGCAAGCAGAGACTGTGAGAATCAAACCTAGGACTACTGAATGTATAAGTCATGCTGTGTATTGTTTCTTTATTCTGACATAGAGTCTTTGTAAATGAGTCCCCGATTCCTAAGGAGTGTTAAATACATAAATAAATACTGTACTGAAAACACACAGAGAAAACCCCTAGGTTAAATATGTCTAAAAAGTGGTTATCTGCTTGCTACTGCTGTCAGAAATCTGCCTGGAGTTATAGAAAACTGAACATTCTAAAGTGGCTTATGCTGCTGCGAGAGTTCTAAACATCATAGGCTTGAGCAGCTCTGCCAGTTCTCTGCCTATTACAACTCTAAAAAAATAACTATTAGTCCTGTTGGGCTATTCACAGAAACACCAAAACAGCACGAATACCTAATCACACATTAACTGTAAGGCCCTGTCCTCACTAGGGCATTTGAAACGGTTCCCGGCACTTGAACCATTTCAAATGCGTGCTAGCATGGTTCAAGGGGCCACACTAAGTATGCTTGTAATCATTTTGGAAGCGTGCTCAAACCCTGATGAGACCTGAGCTTGAGCACGCTTCCAGAAATTCGTTTCAAAAGTGAAGTGGGCTACTCATAATGTGAACAGACAAGGTCGGATCCATTCGTGCTAGTTTGTCCTCCCACCTCGCAAAGCATCATGGTAAGCAGCTGTGCAAGTGCTGCTCAATCAGAATACAAGGGGAAATAGAGTAATAGTTAGCGAGAACACTCTAGCATGCATCAACTGAAACAGATCAACAGAGCAGACTGCAGTGTGAACCCTGCAGCACAGTAAGCTGTAATCTGTCTTCAAAAACATATCACTGAAACATGTTGTAGTGAGAACAGGGCCTAAAACAGTAAGAAACACAAAGCCTGAAGCTTTTTGGGGGTAAACCAATGCTACAGCCAAGGGATCCCTCCCTCTCCGAGACCTTACACTCCCACAAAATAAAGTTATACCTACCTGTGGCACCTGGACTTATTAATATGTTTTCTTTTAAATCGGAGACCATTAAAATACTCTATTAAGGCAGTAAAAAAGGCTCCCAATCCACACAAGGAAAGCGGGAATATGCCAGTTATTCAATTTGAAAACTACAGCTTAACAGGTACTATTTTAACTTAGGGGTGCCCCCTGAAAACAGGGAACCCCAACCTGCTATGCAAAATTGCAGCCCCAAAGAAATCTTGAAGTCTTGAATTTTGAAAGCTTGAGAGAAGATAAAAGTAGCTCCATCCCCTATGAATGGCACAGGTAAACTGAGGAACTGCAGTTGCATGGAATTCTCATATGCATAACAATCTAAAGGTTGGACTGTGCCATTTCCCCTGGTAGGGGTGCACTATACCCACTTGTTATGATTACCCACTGACAATGTGGAGCGCTACAGAAAGAAAAATGTTACCAAACTCCATAACATGGGGGTCTGCCAAACATATATATATATATATATATATATATATATATATATATATATATATATATATATATATATATATATATATCTTATAAAACACACACACACACACACACACACACACACACACACACACAGCAGTAAGAAAAGAGAAACACACACGTTGAGGTTGAGCCTCCAAGGTGGTACTATAGGTTTTATTGGAGGACACTTTAAGGCTGCTGCTCTCAGAAATCGAACAGGAGGAAGAGCTCCTAAAGATTCACCAGAGTCTGCTAACAGAAGCGCCCCTAAAGCAGACACCTGGACTCTTAAGGTAGCCGGTAGGAGGCCCTAGTCGAACCCCTCCTAAAGGAACTGAAGGACGGTAGGCAGAGACAGAGTCATTTGGTAGAGAGGAGTCTCAACCAGAACAAGAATTTTCTCCAGATCCTATAATAAATAAACCCTGGAGGATGAGGCCCGTCTGGATTGAATCATCAATTCTATGAAAGGTGCAGAGAAACTCAACTCTGTGAGAGTTTCCCACTCAATCAGGACAGGCTGCGAGGACTGGGGTGCAGCACCGGTCCCTGATGTAGTAGGTCTGGGCTTACTTGGAACACCAGTGGAGAATGAAGAGACATTTGGACTAATCTAGGAAACCATGGTCTGTGGGGCCAGCGTGGGCCAACCAGAATCATCTCCACTTGATCTTGGGCAATCTTGTGTAGTACCCTTGATAAGATCGGAATTGGAGAAAAGGCATACAGGAGATCGAACTGACCCCAGTTGATGGGGAAGGCATCCTGTGCCATGGCCTTCTCATCCTTGAGAGAGCAGAACCTTGGAACTTTGTGATTTTTTTGGCAGGCGAAAACATCTACCTGCTGGTGGCCCCACTGCGCCATGATGAACTGGAAGGCGCTGTTCTTGAGCTCCCACTCCCCTGGTAGGATGTCCTTTTGACTTAGCCAGCCAATCTGCTGTAACATTTTCCTGGCCTGGGATGTATGCCGCCCTTAGACTTCCCAGGTTGTCTTCCACCCACTGAAAGAGAAGAAGAGTGTCTCGCAGCGTCAGAGCTCTTTGTGCCTCCTTGTCGGTTGATGTGTGCCACTGTCATCCGATGGTCCGTGAGGATGAGGACGTCCCGGTGGGAAAACTGCATCCTGAACTGCTGCAGTGACCCTGCCTGCATTTCCAGTACATTGATGCTGTAGTGAGACTCCACCTGAGATCACTTGCCCTGTGCTGAGAGCTGTTCCAAATGCGCCCCCAGCCACGGAGACTGGCATCGGTGGTGACTCTGATCTGGTAAGGGTGTCACAGACCGAGATCCCTCATGATGTTGCTCTGCTTAGTCCACCATATCAGGGAGTCCTTCACCTGGCGAGATACCCAAATCCTCTGGTCCACTGTGCCCCTTGATTGGAACCATTGCTGGAAGAGACCGGACTGGAGAGGTTGCATGTGGACTAGTGCCCAGGGGACAGAGTCTGCCAAGGAGACCATCATCCCTATGAGTTGCATAAAAGAGTGGGCCGGCAGAGATTGAGCTGCCTGGAATTTGTAGATGAGAGCACTCAGTTCTTTGAATTTCAACTGTGGGGAAACCTTTGTTTTGGATTGTGTTGATATTCACCCCCAGATGGCTCAGAGACTGTGATGGTTGCAGGGAGCTCTTCTGGTTGATTACGAACCCCACTCAGATCTCAGTCACTGCTTGGACTACTTGATCGTACCCTGGGGCTTTGATGAGAATGTCGTCCAGGTATGGGAAGAGCTGGATCCTTTGCATTCGGAAGCGAGCGACCACTGTCACCAGGACTTTGGAGAAGACTCTGGGGGCTGTGGACAGGCCAAAGGGCAGCATCACGAATTGAAATGGTGACCTTCCACTTTGAATCTTAGAAATTGACGATGTGCTTTCCGGATGGGAATGTGCTGATAAGCATCTTGTAAATCTACTGAGGCCAAATAATCCCCCTGATGGATTTCTCGGATGATGGAGGACAGGGTCTCCATCTTGAATGTTCTGTGATTAACAAAGTCATTTAGAAACTTGAGATCTAATACTGGCTGGAAGCCCCCTGAGCATTTTGGCACTATGAAAAATAGGGAGTACACTCTTTTCCTTTCTGGAGCGGGGACTTGTTCGATCGCTGCTGCCTGTATGAGATCTGTAAATCGCTTGCTGGGTTGTCACTCGTTTTACTCGGTTGCTTGAGACTGGCGAGGGCACTATGTGGGGCAGAGGGGGCCAGGAGTCGAACTCGATGAAGTAACCCTCACAAATTACGTCTAACACCCACTTGTCCGTGGTGGTGTGGACCCATTCCTCGAAAAAGCTGGAAAGCCTGCCCCCGACGCGAGGATGGGTCCATGAATCCTCATGAGTCTTCACTGTGATTTTCTGGAGTCACCATCAGCATCTCAGGCACCTCCCCTGCCACCTCGGAAGCTACACTGGTTGCGTGAGTTGAACCAGGATAGTCTGCCTGGAGTCGACGTGTTCTGACCCCGGAATAATTTTGGGCATGAAAATTCTGTATGGATCCTGAGGCCCAGGGCTTTTTTCTTCCCAGGGATTGCGGCATGCTCACTTTCACAGTTTCTCCAGATTTCTTGACCGCCTCCTTTAGAGCTGAGCCAAAAAGAAGTCCTCCTTCGTAAGGAGCATTTACCAAATGCATCTTCGAGGAGCCATCCACCTGCCAAGCCCGCAGCCATAAGTTGCGTTGAGCTGAGGTCTGGTAAAACGTAGCCCTTGCTGCACACCTGACTGCCTCTTCTGATACGTCAGCCAAATAGGCCGAAGCTAGCCCCATGAGCAGCAAATGCTGTAAAATGGAATGGTTCTTCCCTGGCTCATCAGTGAGCTGGAATGCCAGATCAGTGGCCCAGGAGAGCGCATCCCTAACCAAGTGAGGTTAGCCGTAGCTGCCTTGCGGGAGGTTGCGGTGGACTGAAAAGCTGAGGTGTCCACTTTCCTATCCACCAGGTCCCACAGGGAGGCTCCACCTTCTGCTGGGATAACAGCCTTTTTCGCAAGGTTTGAGATAAGAGGGTCTATCCTAGAGCAGTCGATCCATTTCTCCAAAGGCTTCTTGTTGAATTTCAGTAGTTTGGTTAGGTAACGAGGGACAGGGAAATAACGCTTGGGTCTCTGCCATTCCTCCTTTAAGAGGTCCTCTATGGCCGGAGGGAGGGGAAAAGCAGTCACTGGCTTTGAAGCTGACACAAGCCAGAATGCTGGCTTCCCTCACTTGGGTTCTGGAGAAGGGGAACTCAGGTGGATCTCCTCTTGACACCTTTTTAATGAAAAACAATCTAGATTTTCCAAATCAAAGTTTCTGGCTGGTGAGGAATCAGAGTCTGAATCAGAGTTTGGGAGTTCCCCCTCTTCTAGGGATGAACAGCCAGACCCATAGGGTGACCTGTCTCATCTGTGCTTCCCATGGGTTGTGTCCCTGGGTCTGGATCTAGGCCTCTTCCTCCTCCTCCTCCTGTTGCGTCATGAGGAGCGGGAGGGGTGTCAATGGGGAGGGAGTGCGCTTGTCTATGGGTCCTGAGCCTGCTGAAGGATGTCGAAATATGAGGGGTTGAGGGCAAAGGCTCTATTCAGTTTCTCCATTAGATCCAGGACTAAAGCCCCAGCCGAGTGGAGATGCCCCTCTACGGTGGGGACTGCCCCCAACCCCTGAGCTTGTCTCCTAGATCCTGAGATTCAGAGGCAGATGCCTTGTCCCGGGCTGGAGAGGTTGCACCGTCACATTTGACATATAGAGACCTGCGAATGTGACCAGCATGGGTGTTCTGCACTTGTGGCACTTTCTGCCTGGGGGTCTGTCCTTTGTTGAGGCCATGATACAAGTGTTTAAAATATTTTTATTGTCTTGAAATCTGAGCTTGGTGTATTCCAGTCCCTTCAAGACTTTGGTCTGGTCTCTCCCCCCCCTTCCCAACAAGATCCACCAACGAGCTGAGCAGGTGATGTTCATCGAGGAGTAGAATAATGATCTGCCCCCTTTCACCCTCCTAATTGCTTGCCTCTCCGCCTGCCTGAAAAGCGCTAATGTTCCCATTATTTGTCCGGCAGAGAGTCCGATGTGACCATGCGGCTCTCTGACTGGCAGGCGCGTTGATGGTCTAAGCATCCCCTGACCGTCAACGGGAGAGAAGCTCCAGGCGCCTGTTGATGAGCCAAATCCTTCATGTGCTCATCGACGAGGCAGCTGCTGCGCCAGAAAATGCCTGGAGTCTTGCAATGTGCGCCGTAAGAGTGCTGATCCTGCTGACCCCAGTCACACTGCAACTCCTCATTGTTCCAGGAGGGGGGCCCTTAGCACGGGAAGGGCTGCATGTGGTGGGAGCAGGGAGCCCATCTGTACAGCTTGCAAGGCTGAGACTGGGGTCCCCTCACTAGCGCTCAGTAGCACTATTAATTTGGTCCAAAAATAGAAAAAGCAGTAGACTCACAGAAGTCGTCTTCAGTTCTGTCACTCCTGTGACAGAGGTCCTGCAAAGCTCCTGCCACTAGACAGGCAGGAAGTAAACTGACATTTGGAGGAAATCAGTGGGAGGGTATAGCCATCCTGCAGAAGTCTGTATACCTCCTGCCTGTCACATGGTTCCAGGAAGGACCTCCCAGAAGTGATGAGCTCGGAGACCAGCTTTAGGAGAGAGAACAGGACTGTTGTTTCTGAGGGTTCGTCAGTTTCTATTGCATCTTCCCAACCTGATGTCATAATATTCTGCTTGTGACATCTGTTATTACCATGGCAACAGACCGATGTCACAACAGGACATTATGATTTCAAGTTGGGAATAAGCTATAGACACAGACAAACTTTAAAGGGATAAAGATCCTGTTTTGGGGGAAATTTCTTCATTAATAATGAAAAGAAGAAATACGTACAAGGTACATGAAATACAACCTGATCTGTGTCTAAATATTATGTTTTCCAAAGGCATCAGCTGCTCTTTAAAAGCAAAAGGAATTATAATATTCCAGTGGTCTATAAACAATTTGGTAGGTGACAAAGGAACCCTGGACCACAAAATGGCCTACTAAGGGGATATCAATACTGTTCCAGGATGCAGGGTTCAAACCTTTGCCACCCACCTTGAAATTAGGGTTGAAGAACAAAGGTTGGGAACCATCATTTAACAACTGCAATCCATTACCCCTACATATCTGATGATGTGCTGTTAGGACCACATTATAGGTGTAGACTGGAGCACCGCAGGCACTCGAGACAGGGAAGCAAACAGAAGGGAACTAGGTTGTACTACATAGCTTCATGCTAACTATTCTTCAAATATCCAGCCATTGAGGTTTGTTGGCATCTGGGTCAAAGGTTTGAAGACTACCCCACCAGAGATATCTGCTTCAATGGGAAGCAAAATGAAAAAATTAGGGAAACGCAAACCTTGAAAGTTGAGGTGTGGCCAAACGTTTGTAGGTATGGCAAGCCCTTTTTACCTTGCCACAGAAAACACGAAATGCAATCTGGCAAACTGATATAAGAGAAGAACCGGATTAAGCACACTTGAGGGATATAAAACCCAAGGAAAAAACAAACGTTTATTTACGCAACAGAATAGCAGGCCTAAATTCGTGTCAGACTGACTTCTGGTTGACCTGATGTTCTGATGGTTCCTCCAACTGGTTCTGGAGTGGTTGCAATGCTGGATAGTTAAGATTCAGCTGCTAGTGTGCCGTGCAGATAACTGGTTCCAGGAGGCTGAAATGCTGGCTGGTTCAGGTTCTGGCTCAGAGAAGTCATGCAGACAGCTGGTTCCAAGAGGCTGCGATGTGGTCTGGTTCAGGATCAGGCTCGGAGAGGTCGTGCACAGAGCTGGTTCCAGGAGGCTGCGATGCTGGCTGGTTCAGGATCAGGCTCAAAGACATCATGCAGAGAGCTGGTTGGAAAAGGCTATGATGCTCAGGTTCAGGATCTGGCTCAAAGATGTCATACAGAGAGCTGGTTTTTGGAGGCTGCGATGCTGGCTGGTTCAGGATCAGGCTCGGAGACGTGCAGCGAGATGGTTCTGAGAGGCTGCGATGCTGGATGGTGCAGGATCAGGCTCAGAAATGTCACCCAGAGAGCTGGTTCTGGGAGGCTGCAATTCTGGCTGGTTCAGGAGCAGGCCTGGAGACATACAGCGAGCTGGTTCCAGTAGGCTGCAATGCTAGATGACTCAGGTCTTCCTGGTTCCTGTAAGCCAACTTTGATGCTTGCCACCTGACCCTTCAAATTGGAGTTACTGCTGAGGGAAATATAGCTCTGACTTTTCTGCAGTACCCCAAACAACAATACATGGTATCAACAAGAAGACCCAAGTGAAATCATTCTGTCCTTACAGAGGCTTGGCTTCCAGTGATATAGTACTGCCCCCTGCTAACCCAGCTCATCCCTTGCTTGCTACTTGAAGGTCAAAGAAAACAGTTGTATGCCTCTAGCTCAGAGGTAGGACGGCACCAACAGGGTAAGTGGAATCTCATTTTCGTAACTACCCCTTCCACAGATGGATGTTGTACTCCTGTATAACTCTGTATCCCCCCCAATCAAAATCCTATTCTGACAATCCCCAACATTTTCCATGCTTCATTCACCAGTTTCCTCAAGTGGCCAAGCTATGTCCTTCCCCATCTTTTTATTTTTTAGCTCCTTTTCTCCATAAACCGTGACCTGCTTGTAACCAACATTTACAAGTTACAATTAAAAAATTTCCAGCAACCCCTACTTGGACACAAATGCACTGTGGTTACCTTCAACCAAAAAACCCTGCTGCTGTGCAAATCAGCTTGCAGCATGTCTTCAGCCAAGTTCAGCTCTGGTTTGCTTCTCACCAGCTTTTTCAAAATGCCAAGAAGAGCGTCTCAATGACCTTTGCCACCAGGCAGAGACTTTCTAGGCTCCCTGCCCTACCCACCTTCCACACCCTTGATGGGACCATCTTGGAGAACACCTCCTCATTTAGATATCTGGGGGTTTGGTTGGACCAGCACCTCAACTTCTCAGTGCATATTGATGCTATCCTGAAGAAACTGCGCCCCAAGCCTGGTGCTCTGTACAGGAATCGTAGTTTCATCCTGCTGACTGCGAGGCACACAATTGTCCAGAAGAGGATACTCCCCATCTTTGACTACTGTGACGTAGTCTATGGTGCTGCTCTCAAATCTTCCCTGACCAAGCTGGACACTAACTCCTTCTGCCGCTTTGCTATAGACTCCCCTTCCTGCTCCCACCACTGTGAACTCTATCACTCTCCAACCTTCATTCCACTATCTCAGAGACACATCTCTCACTGTGCCAAACTAACCTCCAAATTCTGGTTTGGGGGGCTCCCCTCCTCTCTCTCCACTCTACCTCCCCCACCCACTCTTAGATCAAATGACACCCGTACCTTGACAGTCCCTCGCCGCTCCACCCTCATTGGTCAGGCTGGTTTTGCCCATCATTTCCCTAAATTCTGGAATTCCCTCCCCCCCGAAATACGACACTTCTCCTCCAACTACTCCCTTACCTCTGCCCTAAAATTACCTTTCCCTCAGCTGTTCCTGCTTTAACCTACCTTAATACCTATCCCCAGTTTCTGCCTTCCTACCATGACACCCCCCCCCCCCCGGCAGGGTTCTCAATATCCTGAAGGGGGAAAATCAGGACATGGCTACTCCTTTTCCTCATATTCAGTTCTTGCCTCATCTCCACCTGCCCTTCTAGGTCACCACTGTGCACAACCTAACCCCATCTTTTTACTCCAACAGCACTTGCGTACTACCTGGAGCCTGCTCGTGGTACGCTCATGCACTATAAATGGTTCTATCGCATTATTACTGTTTTGTACATTTACATGTTCTTTTGTATGATTTTGGACATGTATTGTAGTTTACCCAATGTTCCACTACTTTTTATTGCACAATACCTTGTGTTCCAACTGTTGCACAATGTTGTACTGTTTGTACTATCCACATTCTGTTATAACTGAGCATTCTTCACAACCCTATGTAACAACTCCCCCCAGGTCGCACCGTGAGACGAGCAACTTGTTGCTCAGTGTGCCCTCCTGGTGAAACATTTCAATAAATAAAAATAGGTAATATTCCCCCTGTATGACTTTCTTAATGAATTTCTAGTCACACAAAGATTGTGTTCCTCCTTCCCAGCAGGCATTACTGCACTGAGGTCCACCCTGTAATATTATCTCCCTTGTCCTAGCAGCAAAGTTGGAAACATTTTCAGACCTTAAATTTCCAGGTTCATCTGAAGGAAAATCAGCCTCATCCCACCAACTGTTTCCCCTTCCCCCCGTAGGACAGCACCTACAGCTCCACCCCCGCCAGCCACTAGGGAGAAAACACCGCCACGATTCCCTCCTAGCCTGTCTGGCCTGGAATTCATCCCAGATTTGTTCCCAACTAGCCCAGGTAAATATCCCTCATAGTTCTTCAAACTTTGGCAATACTGTGCCCAAAAATGAAACATGTAAAGTTTGCCCATCCAATGTTGCTTTTCCTAAACAGGAAAGAAAAAAAAAAGCAAGCTTTTGAATATGCCCAGTTACGTACCATGCGATTTCCAGACATTCTGTATGAAACTTGTTCCGGTTGCTCCAAAAAAAAAAAAAAAAAAAAAAAAAAAAAGACACAGGTCTCAATGAGCCAACCTGGTCAACAAAATCCAATGAATAAACAATAAAAAATTTTTTTCTGATGGCTCAAGACAAGTGGTGGCAAGCCACTGTGTTCAAAAATATTCCACAAAACGTGGGTAGCCAAGTTATGCCTACACGCTAAGCTCAGGAACATAAAGCAGTTCCCTTTTTCTACCTCCACTGTTGTCTACTCAGCACTTCCAGTGGTGGGAAGGGTCTCTCTTTCTGGCCCTGTTGCTGACCTATTTCCCTATTGAGGGAAAAGTTAATTTACTCACCCTTAGTGCTGTTTTAGTCCCATTTTCCTTAGACCCTTTAGCAACTCAGTAGCCCAGGCTGGCTCCCCAGTTTTATTACAATAATTGGACCCACCTGCATAGTCACATGACTCTGCATGTTGCTCCTGCTGGCAATGTTCCGGTGATCCCAGGTGCCACTCCAGTTACAACCGGCAGGCTGTGTAATCTGCCAGAGAACAGGCTGCGTTGTCCTGTGCAGAGTTGTTCCTCCGAGGAGCCTCTTCCTTCACTCCAGGCTCCAAATCTTGCACCACTTGTACTTTCTGCCACAGAGTCTCCTGCCCACTTCCTGCTATGTACCTGGTGAACTCCTCTCTGGCTAGCTGGTTTAGCAGTACTGGGGCAGCACCAGCAGGTGCCGGCCACTGCTTTCTCCCTACCACCAATTCCCCCTCCTCCTTCACAAGTCTAGGTCTCCACTACCTTCAGCCTCCAGTCAACATTTCATACATGGTTTTCCCTCTCACCTCATAAAGGACCCGTCCATTCCAGCCCCACTACCTGCAGCACCTTCATTTTGGCTGTGCCAGTCTCTTTCACCTTCAACTGTGACCCAAATGGCATGGAGTTCAGTTAGGATGTCCCCCGATGCGTCCATACTGCCACTAATGCACTTGGATTCTCCAAGAATAGAATGCAAATCCCACTGTTACTGCCAGTGGAGCAAACTCACCACTACGCTTTCTATGAGATTCACTGCTTCTACTTGTGGACCACAGTGAGAGATGACACACACACACACACACACACACACACACACACACACACACACCGACTGGTAACCCTCCACTATCACCACTTGGGTGACCACAGATGACTGCAGTCAGAGGAGCCCGCATAAGGAGGAAAACTGGAAAGGATGTTGCCAGCCATCTCAGCACAGCTGCACGGACATCCACGAACACAGCATCTTCAAGGCACTGGAGAAGCTAAGGGGTAAACCTCTTTTCCACGCAGCATGAACACCCGAAGCATCCGAAGGTCCTGCACCAACAGATTCTGGGCATCCTCTCGAAGTCCCATCCCCCCCTTGAATCCTGGAAGGTCTACCCCAGGGAAGGGGCCCATCGTGAGGGTCAGCCATGGAGTTTCAGATGGTGGTAGGAGCAGGAGGATGGCTAGGTTTCTGGGATGAGATGGCTTCAAAGGGGTATTCTCCCTGTCTGGAGGAGGAACAGGAACAACCCCCCCCCCCCACACCCCAAACACACACGAATGCTTGTAAAAGTCTGGAGAAAACTCAGTATCCCAAAGTCAATAGCAGCTTGCGTTTTTATCAGTAGAATCATTACAACCTTTACATAACTTATTTCTTGCTTACCAGTTGCACACTGAGCTCTCCAAGAATATGCCATTTGTTTTATGTTGTTACACTGTTCTAGTGCGACTTGAGTTCAGAAAGAACTTGGGATTTGGCAACTTCTCTCACCTTGTTTAAGTCACTCCTTTTTTTTTTTTCCATCCTCGTCTGCTGTGGTGCTTGACTTAAGACTGATGCACGATGCCTTGATCGATCAACAAACTACTGCCTTGCAGTGACGAGTATAAACAGCACCTCACTAACATTGCAGTTTTTTTTGTTTGTTTTTAAGGATTCAGTTTGGGTTCTCTCAATTGTGCCATGTGCACTCTTGGGTCAGGTGATGGGGCAAGTAGTTTTTCTTTACTACAGGCTCGTTTAACGTTAGCAGCGCAAAACAGTGCAATTTTTTTTGTGGTTCCTCCTGGAAGTGAACTCCTGCTATTGCTGCTGTGTAGTTCATCACAGCTGGAGAAGAATGCAATGCACAGAAAGGGATCAGTGTGGAAACCGCAACCAGCAAAGAACTATACAGTGATTAACAGAATGAGTCAACTGTTTCCACTGCGACTCTTTCATACTGACCTGGTGCAGCACTTGGTAGCTTGACAGGATGGTGCCAACTGGAAATATAAACCTCAGAGAAGAGAGAGGATGAAGAGGGGACCACTTAGGCGGAGAAAGAAATTAAGACAAAAAAAATTTAAATAATATTCCCAGATTTTCCACTTGTCCTCCGTCTACTCCAAGAGCTTTTCTGCTTGGCGTCAGGCAATGCAATCTGTAAAGCCTTGCACTCTCCAAATGCAAAACGCAGGGACTCTGGAGACGACAACGTATCATCTCAGTTCTCTGGGGCAGCAATGCACTGTGCATGTAAACAAGTCTCTGGAATAGCATTCCAGTACACGATTAGTAGAGGTATGTTTAGACAACACTTCATAGAACACCAGCTGGTGTGCAAATTGCTTGTGTTAGCTACTTAAGCAATAATGCCCAACAGGGTGTGTGTCGTGCTGGGATAATGTCACGCCTCAGGTGGTTGGGCACGAGGCCGAGTGCTTCCAATACCTGTGGCGTGACATTATCCCAAACACACACCCTGGAGGGCATTATCGCTATTATACAATGGCTCGTTGTTATATATGTGTTAAGGAGGGAAGAAAGGGTTCCACAGGAAATGAACACTTTTTCATTTTTAATGCTGCCATTCCCGATGTGTTGTTAATAGGTGATCTCTGTTCCAGAGCAAAGGATTGGGGGGGGGGGGGCACTCAAAAATGATATCCGTAGACAGTCTTTCTTATTTCCAAATATCCTTTTTATTTTTAATATGGCAAGCCTCAATGTTTCACCAAGTATATTGGCTTTATCAAGAGATGCCCTTCTAAATAAGTATATATAATTAGATAGCTGTCCACATCCACAAATAAAATCTGATACGAAGTTCCAGACATGAAAAAAAAAAACAAACACTGATGCTGCTTACTTCATCTAAATTATATAAATCTGAAATTCCTTCCTTTAATTGATGTATTAACTCACAGTTCTGAAAAAACATGAAATATAAGATCTTAAATATAATATTCTTAGCAATTATTCTCATGAGAATGAAATCATTAAAAATAGAGCCCAACACCAAACACCAAATCTTAGTGAACCAAACATCAAATATTCAAGTAAATATTCATTTATACCCATATATCTCGATGTATTATAGATCTTAATTTTTATTTACTATAACCTTACTCATTATTGACTTAGTTTTGCAATTCATCCCAACCAGTTCATGGCTAAAATTAAACAAGGAAAACAACTTTCAATTTTTCAAACAAGCATTTCAAATGCCATTTCAATATCGATCTTAATAGTCATTTTCCAATAGAGTCATGCACTTTTGAAGTATCTCGATTCCCTTTGAAAAATATTTTAAAAAGCTTGACAATATAGTAAGTATTAGATGCATGAAATAAAATCTGGCAGTTATGCATTAGCACCACACACTCTAAATATCTCAATGTCATAATTATTCTTCAAAAACTTTCAAAAGTAAAGTGATTGTTATATATGTGAAATAAGGTCTTGCGCTTATATATAAACGCCACACGCTTTAAAGATTTCAACATTCACCTCCAAGAATATTTATGATGACTTGTAAGGGGACAGTTGCTATTTCCATATAAATACACAGGCTTAAAGTTGAACCAGCATAACATTCTGTGGTGATTTGCATATGCAGCCCATGATGCTTTGCATTGTGTGGGCATGTGTGATTTTGTATTTTCTTGAAACTTGGCTTCCCAGCCAAATGCCCTCTGGGGTAACCCTTGCCTCAGTGTTTGCGCAAAGAGGTTGTCTTTTAAATAGTTTTTTATTTTAATGGGTTCACCACAACATAACCCAGACCGACCGTCTTAGGGTAGCTGGTTCATTCCACTGGGGTGTCAAACAGACAAGGCATATTGATGAGTCCTGGTAGGACGAAACACGTGTCTATGTCATCTGTTAGCACCTTTGCAAACTGTGTGAGAGGCCTTTCGGCACCATGCAATTTTGCTTAAAGTTGAACCAGCATAACATTCTGTGGTGATCTGCATATGCAGCCCATGATGCTTTGCATTGTGTGGGCATGTGTGATTTTGTATTTTCTAGTTAATATACTTCTTTGCCATCACAAACTTACTCGTTTTCCCTTACAAAAACCCATTAGTCAGAAAAACGTATTTGATGTACTAATTCCACACATTTTAAAAGTTTTAGCATTCACCTCCAAGAATAGCTCATAAAGAAGCAATTACTGTTTCCATGTGACTGTGCACAAACTATGTTACTGTGATTCTATACCTTCAAAGACTGAACCAGCTTCACTTTCAATATTCCTTTAATCAGAATAACATGTCTGTAACCTGTGAGAAAGAGTTAATAAAGCCATCAAGATGGCCATAACCATATATTTACGGTTGTTTCCTCTCACAAATTATAACGTTTGTTCTATATTAACTTTGCTTTCAATGATCTCTATATAATATCCTTTCTCCTATTTTCAATGGAGCGAACAAGAAAGATTTTGTCAAAGTTCTAACCTTATTCCTGCAGTCCTATCTGCGCAAGACGCCAGATTAAATTCCTCCCGGGATTTTTTGAGCCATCACTTTTATGGGCCTTAAAAGCGCTCTGATCATTACGTCATCTCACTTCATTCTTAAAGTTACAGAGCCAATATAGTATATTCTCAACTATAATTCTGTCCTAAATTTACAAAGGATTCAGCATAAACTTTATTTTAAATTATTCATTATAAGACTTATCTTATTTTCTTGATCGCTTTGGAAATGAGAAAGACTGTCTACAGATATAATTTTTGAGTGCCCCCCTATCCTTTGCTCTGGAACAGAGATCACCTTCTATTAACACATCGGGAGTGGCAGCATTAAAAACGAAAAAGTGTTCATTTCCTGTGGAACCCTTTCTTCCCTCCTTAACACAGACTTTTGGATGACAGATGTGCTGCATCTAAACCACAGAAGTTGGACTTTTTCTAAGATTATTAAGATTATTAAGAATAAGTATACTGAAAAGCCTATACAGGCTAAATGATTTTATAAATTTGGAAAACACTTTTGGGAACTGATCACAAATTCACTGGTGCTGTTTGTTTTTAAGAAATTTATATAAGAAATTTTATTTTAAAGTGTCCAAGATGGATATTTTTAATGAAATAGGGGCAGGAGCCAATGCCAAATGTCATTTTGTCACCTTCTCTGATGCAGAAAAAGAAAAACTATTAGATCAAATTAGAGGAGATAGAGATTTTTCTACGAATACACTTAATAATGCTAAACAGGCTGCTCGAAGAATTGAGCATCAGGAATTTAGAGATTGTCACTTAGATTGGCATGCTATTACGTTAGGACAATATCTAGCTCATAACTTAATACCTAGAGGTCTTAAGAGTATATGTGGAACACAATATAGGAATTAAATCAACAAAATTAGACATGAAATGGGATGGGATAAGGACAAGATGTTCAGTTGATTTCATTTATGCATTAATTGAGGCCATAATAGAGGAAAGGGGAATGCTAGCTGAGCAGATAAATTTGGACAAGGAAGCTCTAAAACTTCAATTACAACTAGAAGAGTTCAACAAGACCATAGAACAAATTAAACAAAAAATAGATATTTATGAGAGAAATCTTAGACAACAAAAGTTAAAGAAATTTAATTGAGATACAAATGACTATAAAGAAAATAAGGTGTATACACATACCAGGAATAATTTGAGAGTGAATTGGACTAATAGAAATAGACAAGAGGAGAGTGGATCTGAGAGTGATAGTAGTTATAGTAGGGCAAGTAATAACACACATTCAATTGTTAAAACGCAACAAGAAATAGAAAGATCATCAAATAGAACAACATATAGAACAGATACAGGCACTAGACAGATTCCAGAAATGCATACAAGAGAACATTTTTCTACACAGGAGATAGAGAACAGAGACTCATCGGGTCAGCTGAGGATGGAGGAGCAAAGAGAACCAAGATATGTTATGAGAAACAGGAATGGAACAGAAGAGGGTGCAGAGCAGGGAAGAACAGGTACAGGAGGAGGACTAGGAATAGGCAGAGGACAAGGAGACACCCACCCCAAGCAGAGATACTATCACAAATAATTCCCATCTTTAATTTGAGCAAAAGACATCTAAGTGATATAGAGACAGGAATATTAGCTAAGGGTCTTTCGTTTGCACCAACCACAGTTTTGAATTTGTTTGAACTGGAGTGTGACTTACAATTATTCTTTAGATCATTGCGTCTTAAAGCACAATTCAGTAATCAATTACCAGTAAAAGATTATAGACAAAATATAAAAGGTGCCCTGGGGATAAAATCCACATATAATCCACCAGATGGATGTTTCCCTGCAGTAGAAACCTATGCAGAGATAGTGAAACAAGAGATTCATGGATTATTTAAAACAGAAGCAGATAGGCAATCAACATATGACAACTTAACACAAATGGAAAGACATACTTTGAATGTATCAAAAAATGATCAGAGTATCATAAAACTGGCGGATAAAGGGGGAGGTATTGTTATCCTAGATTACGAACATTATAGAAATATATGTGTCTGGTTACTTGGAAATATAACAAATTATTTAGAACTAGATTCTGACCCTCTGGATACCATAAAAAGGGAACTTCTGGGATTGATGGAGGAATTAGTGCTTTGTAATTTTTTTAAAGACTGGGAAGGAGAATTGTTGATACAAAATTTTCCAGAACTCCTGTTTTTTTATACGCTACCTAAAGTACATAAGAATCAAATAGATCTGCCAGGACGTCCTATAGTGTCAGGAATCTCTAGTTTATTTGAACCCCTTTCTAATTTTCTTAATTATCATTTACAACCTTTGGTTGAAAAACACCCTACATATGTGAGAGATACCTCCCACTTTATATTTTAAAAGGAAGTTAACCTAACACAGGAAGAAAGGAGATCTGCAGTTTTAGTCACATTGGATGTTTCAGATCTATACACTTCAATACCTCATCAGAAGGGAATAATGGTTATGGAGAAATTATTAGATTTGAGAGAGATGGGAGCACATCCCAACACAGGAACATTACAGATGTTAACGGAATTCATCCTTACAAATAGTTACTTTAGGTTTGAAAAAAAAAAAAAAACTTTCTTTAAACAAATAAGAGGGACAGCTATGGGGGCAACTATGGCTCCTGGGTATGCAAATGCCTATATGTCAGAATTTGAAAGTACTTTTATTCTAAATGAACAGAATAATCATTTTTTTCAACATATCAGAATCTATAAGAGATGCATAGATTTGTTCATACTGTGGTTGGGTTCGAATGATGACCTTATGGCCTTTGTGGAATATATAAACATGTGTGATATTAATTTGAAATTTACTATGGATTCCAGTACAGTCTCAATACCTTATTTAGATGAGAGAGTTTTGATTGGGGAGATTGGCCTTACGACGACACTATACCGGAAAGATACTGCTCGTAATACTATATTACATGCACATACATAGTTTTTCACGCGGAGCGACTGGTTGAAAGCATTCCATTCTTGCAGTTTCTGCGTATTCACAGGAACTGTGGAGAGGAACAGAACTTTAAAGATGAACTTAGAGCAGCCTCTGATAGATTCAAAGAACGTGGATATAGTAGAAAAAAAATCTATATCAAGCAAGGGAACGAGTACAGAATATTATGCAGGTAGAGGCATTAAGTGGGAATAGAGATATACAAATAGATAGACCAATAGTATTTAGTATCAAACATAATCATAGAATGAAAACAACAAAAGAGGTGATACACAAACATTGGTGTATTTTGAAGGACTATCCCATTCAAAATAATGTCTTTCAAACACCTCCAAGAACAGCGGAAAGAAAGGTACCTACTTTAAAAGACAGGTTGGTGCACACGGATCATATACAGGGGAAGGCTACAGAAAACAGACAGCTGTTATTAGTCCCTTTACTACGGGCATGGTGCCATGTGGCAGATGCTCAGTTTGTGGGCATACTAGCAAAAAGCAGAAGTATAAGCATCCGTACACCAATAAGGAATATGATATTAATTTATTAGTTGTGACACTGCAGGGGTGATATATATGTGTTGCAATGTCCATGTGATAAAATTTATATTGGGAAGACTATCAGACCCCTGAAGCAGTGCATGCAGGAACATAAATCAAATATCAGAAATAAAAAATCTACACCAGTAGTAGACCATTTCTTAGAAGCAGGACATACAGGGACTTCTCTAAGATTTTGGGGAATAGAAGCAATAAATCCCCCTGTTAGGGAGGAGATTTTAACAAAATAGTAGAGAGAGAACAGAGACAAAATGGATATTTGAAATGAGAGTTCTGGAATAGAGGACTGATCTGAATAAAGACATTAATTGGAGCTGCTGTCGCAGATAAGGAATGGAAGGGGGTAATTCATAGGGGATTTTTAGATGTAGTTTCATGAGAAACATCGGATAAATGTTGCAAATTAATAACCTCTATAATGTTACATGGTTATTACGGACACTAGTGCAAATGAGATGCTATACGTCTAAGATGTATATAATTTCAATGCCAATGATTTTGAATTTTTTAAAAATTTGTGGAACAAGATTGTGTGTATATAGAGGGAAATATCTATTAGATTTAATCTAAAATGTGAACAGTCAGGGATATCGTGACTATTGAGATATAGTGATCTTGGACATCAGAAACTATTTTAAAATGGATTGTAAACTTAGGGAAAGCGATAAAGAAAATAAGATGAAAAACACTCTGTGGGTAGCTTTCCTCCTTTTTTCTGTCTGCGACAGCAGTTCCAAGTTAGGGACATCGGGGTTATTGAGACACAGCGATCTTAGACATCAGAAACTGTTTGTTCATTTTAAAATGGATTGTAAACTTAGAGGAAGCGATCAAGAAAATAAGATGAGAGTCTTACAACGAATAATTTAAAATAAAGTTTATGCTGAATCCTTTGTAAATTTAGGACAAAATGGTTGTTGAGAATGTACTATATTGGCTCTGTAACTTTAAGAATGAAGTGAGAGGACGTAATGATCAGAGCGCTTTTAAGGCCCACAAAAGCGACTGCTCAAAAAATCCCGGGAGGAATTTAATCTAGCGTCTTGCGCAGACAGAAGGACTGCAGGAATAAGGTTGGAACTTTGACAAAATCTTTCTTGTTCGCTCCACTGAAAATAGGAGAAAGGATATTATACAGAGATCATTGAAAGTAGAAGTTAATATACAGCAAACATTATAATTTGTGATAAGAAACAACAGTAAATATACGGTTATGGCCATCTTGATGGCTTTATTAACTTTCTCACAGGTTACAGGCATGTTATTCTGATTAAAGGAACACTGAAAGTGAATATGGTTCAGTCTTTGAAGGTATAGAATCATAGTAACAGATTGTGCAGTCACATGGAAACAACAATTGCTTCTTTATGAGCTATTCTTGGAGGTGAATGCTAAAACTTTTAAAATGTGTGGAATTAGTACGTCAAATATGTTTTTCTGACTAATGGGTTTTTGTAAGGGAAAACGAGTAAGTTCGTGATGGCAAAGTATATTTACTAGCCTGTGTATTTATATGGAAATAGCAACTGTCCCCTTACAAGTCATAAATATTCTTGGAGGTGAATGTTGAAATCTGTAAAGTGTGTGGCGTTTATATATAAGCGCAAGACCTTATTTCACATATATAACAATTACTTTACTTTTGAAAGTTTTTGAAGAATTATGACATTGAGATATTTAGAGTGCGTGGAGCTAATGCATAACTGCCAGATATTATTTCATGCATCTAATACTTACTATATTGTCAAGCTTTTGAAAATATTTTTCAAAGGGAATCGAGATACTTCAAAAGTGCATGACTCTACTGGAAAATGACTATTAAGATCGATATTGAAATGGCATTTGAAATGCTTGTTTGACGAATTGAAAGTTATTTTCCTTGTTTAATTTTAGCCATGAACTGGTTGGGATGAATTGCAAAACGAAGTCAATAATGAGTAAGGTTATAATAAATAAAAATTAAGATCTATAATACATCAAGATATACAGATATAAATGAATAATTACTTGAATATTTGATGTTTGGTAGACTAAGATTTGGTGTTTGGTATTGGGCTCTATTTTTAATGATTTAATTCTCATAATAACTACTATGAATATTATATTTAAGATCTTATACTTCATGTTTTTTCAGAACTGTGAGTTAATACATCAATTAAAAGAAGGAATTTCAGATTTATATAATTTAGATGAAGTAAGTAGTATCAGTGTGTTTGTTTTTTCATGTCTGGAACTTTGTATCAGATTTTATTTGTGGATGTGGACTGCTAATTATATATATTTATATATTTATTTAGAAGGGCATTTCTTGATAAAGTCAATATACTTGGTGAAACGTTGAGGCTTGCCATATTAAAAATAAAAAGGATATTTGGAAATGAGAAAGACTGTCTACGGATATAATCGTTGTATATACATAATAAAAAAATAGTTTTAAAGAATGTTTTTATTAGAGTGGAAAAATATTGTTTCTTTCTTAAGAGAAGATGCAAAAATAAGAGATCAAGCTCATCTGCATTGGTTCAGTGAGGCTGAGACTAGACCCGTGATGCTGTGCTGGGATAACATCATGGGTCCAGTCCCAGAATGACCAATCAGAGACCAGGATTTTTTCTTGCCATTGTATAATGCGCATTAGCTTGGGCTACTATAAAGAAACTGGTAAGGCGGTCTAAATTGAAGCCCCTTTCCTTACAATGTGGGTATGATTTATTTATTTGCTTTTGTTAACCAGGTAAGCACGCTAGACAACCAAGTGCCTATTTTCAGGTGAGACCTGGGAGAGTTACAGAGCATACAGGAAACAAAATACACAGTCAAGGTTACAATCAGGGAGCTGCAGGCTCCAAACAGGTGGGAGGTACAGGACAAGCTCAAGCATGGCAAGGCAAGTAAACAAGTAATAGTATACAAAACAGCGTAAGGAGTCAACGATTTCTAATATGACTATAGACTGAACACATCTCAACGGCAATTTGTGATAAACATTGACATATAAAGCCAATATAATAAAGCACACCTAACAAGGAGGGTGGTACTGTACTGGGGGAGGAGGGTGCAGATAGGCATACACAGAGGGATTGTGCAGCAGCTCCCCCCAGGAAGTGAGATGGGGTAGAGGGAACGTCGGGTCTAGGCGGAACATAGGCCGCAGTAGACTTGAGGAAGCTCCAGAGGGATGTTTTAAAGCAGTGGTGGGAGGGCTAGGTACGTACTAGTGCGGGAAGGGAGTTTCACATTTTGGCGCATGACTGAGAAGGCCCGGGTCATCAGTGAGGGTGCGGTCCTGGAACAAGTCGGGCCTGAGCAGCACAGGATCTGAGATGGTAGGCTGTGGGTGGGGTGGGGGGATTAGGGAAGGGCTGAGCACCGAGGGGTGGCAGTTCTGACTATGTTATCGACAAATTTGCCCAGGACGAGAAAGTGGCAGTTGCTTTTCGAGGAGACCTCCAGTCATGATAGAGCTCACATTGATGCGTTAGGCGAGGGCAGAAGGCAGGGCGTACATATTGTTGTAGGCAGTGTTCCATTTCATAAGATTTGCTTTGGAGACTGGAGCAAAGGCAACGAGCCCGTAGCAAAGTGTGGGGAGGAGTATCCCCCTAGCTATGGCAAGTGACCCAGTCAATGAGTGACCCTTTGACCCCCCGGGAGGAAGGCCTTGTTGGTTCCGTGATCAGCTGACTGAGGGCAAGACCTGAGAGAAGCAGCTCAAGGGGTGAGGCAGTCCTTGGGCTCTTTAGGCAAGGCCAAGCTTGACATTTGAGGCTTTATACACATTCCTGATGTGTGTAGCGAGATCGAGTTGGGGATCAAGGGTAACCCCGAGATATTTGGCGGAGCCAGTGACTGGAAGTTTGACTCCATTTGCCCCATAGATTTCTAGGGGGGCAGGGCAAGAAGAGGTGTTTACCACCGACCCGAATAGCATGGCATGGGTCTTCCTCAAGTTGACAATGAGCTTGTGGCCCTCGAGCCAGTTCTGAATATGCTCGAAGTCGGAGTTTAGCAGAGAGTTGATGATGCTGATTTCGCTGGAACTGGCCAGGACTACGAGGTCATCTGCGTATAAGATTGGGACCCCATGGGTAATAACGGAGGGTAGTCCATTAATGAACAGAGAAAACAGTAGGGGACCCAGGATGGATCCCTGGGGGACCCCACAGTTAACTGGGGATAGGGCTGAGACAGTGCAGTTGAAGCAGGTGTATTGCTGCCTACCCGCAAGGTAGTTGGAGAACCATTCGAGGGCGCAGTGTGAGAGACCGAGGGAGTGTGGAGTGGAGGAGGGAGTGGTCCACCCGATCGAAGGCCTTGGAAAGATCGACGAAGATGGCCCCCGTCAGGTTACCTTGATCAGTTGTGGATCTGATCTCAGGAGGTGACCATGGCAAGCGCCGTCTATGTGCTGCGCCCTTTTCTAAAGCCATGTTGGGCCGGGGAGAGAACGTTGTATCCCTCGAGGAAGTGGGAGAGTTGGGAAGCAACAGCCTTTTCAAGGAGCTTGCTGGTGGCTGACAGTATAGCAATGGGGTGATAGTTACTAATATCTTTGGGGTCACCTTGCTTGTGGACAGGGACCACCATGGCTATCATCCATACCTCCGGGATAGTCCCCGAGATGAGGGAGGAGTTAAAGATGTGCGCGACCAGTCTAGCGAGGAGGGGAGCTCTGAGGCTAAGGAGTTTAGGTTCGAGGCAGTCATAACCCGCCCATATGTGGTGGGACAGTCCCGCCAGGAGTGCCTGGGTCTCGCCAACTGTGATCCTCTTGAGGTAGAAGCGTGGACGAGAGGGGGGGGGGCCCTTGGCAGTTCAGGGGCAGAGAGATGGGGGGGGGGAATTGGCAGATCAGAGAAGGTGCGATTGAAAGCAGTGGCGATAGTTTGGGGGTTGTTGCAGTGAGCCCCCCCGATATACATATCAGGGGGCTGTTCCTTGGCAGACCCTCCAACCAGGTTTCTGGCATTTTTCCAGAATCCCCGGGGGTTGTTTGCTGAGGTAAGTAGGGCAGATTTGCAGTACTCGCTTTTAGCGGTACGTATTGCACGCTTGCAGTCATTTCTAAGTTGCCGATATTCAACAAGGTCGTTGACATTGTGGGAGATCTTGTATTTTACCCAGCATTTATCCCTCTGCCTCATGAGTAAAGGCCTCCGTGGAGCCATTTTGTGACAGTGCCTCGCACCCTCCTTTTGGTGAGAGGTGCGTGCCTATTTTGTAAGGGAATGAGAGCGGCAAGAAACGATCCAGGGCCGTTTCAGGGTCATTTGTGGCCAGGATCTCGGACCAGTCGATCCGTCGCAGGTCCTCAAGGTAATCGTAGGGGATCAGTTTGGAACAATCCCTCATCTGGATCACTCTGCTGGGGACTTTGGGCGAGCTGAAGCCCCGGATGCAGTAAGTCGGGGAGGATCCCAGAGTGGATGATTTTATCCAGTCTGTTGCTCATGACCCAGTCAATGAGTGACCCTTTGACCCCCCCCCGGGAGGAAGGCCTTGTTGGTTCTGTGATCAGCTGACTGAGGGCAAGACCTGAGAGAAGCAGCTCAAGCTGCTTAGCATTGGGTCCCAGCCAATTTAGGTTGAGGTCCCCCAGGATTGTAAGTTTGTTTGAACCAACCTTTTCTCTGAGCTGGTCCAGTGAAGAGGAGAGCCCAGGAGCACCTCTTTTTGGAGGGTTGTATGCACAGACGAGATGCACCTTGTGTTCCCGAGCAGTAGGAGGGAATGAAGGAACTCACAGGTTGGGGGTGCTGGGGGAACATGTGCAACTGGTGTCACATTGAAGTGCACCTTAAAGTACAGAAGCACGCCTCCACCACGCTTACTGCCTACCCTATCCTGCCAGACAAGGCTGTAACCCGGGAGGGCACAGGCGGAGTCTGGGGTGCATGGCTTAAGCCAGGATTCTGTGATGCCAACAATGTCAGGTTTGTAGTGGGCCGCCCAGGCCGTTAGTTCCGCTAGGTTATGTAGGATGCTGCTGATGTTTAGGTGGGCGATTTTTAGACCCTTGGCGGTTTGCCAGGTCAGGGGGGGTTTTAAAACGGCAGGGGTGGGCGTGGGCCCTAGGCAGCAGGCAGAGTTTCCGTTCTGGGAGAGAGAGGCCATGGCTCGTACTCTGTTTGAGGCCCGCAGGGGTTGCTCGGGGAGGGAACCTCACGTCTGAAGGAGGGGGCAGGGTCAACCGTTTAAATGGGAGAAGAAAAAAAAAGATAATTGGGGGGGTGGAGGAGGGCGAGGTGGCAGAGCTTTGTGAGGGGCAAGGCTTGCGTTGTAGCCTGAAGGTAGTTCAAATTTGTAGATCAATTTCTGTGCAAGGAGCTAAGAAGGGGAAAGCTAAGTTAACCAGGATGTAGCACCAGCTCAGTATAAGGAGGACAGACTCTGCATGGTGTTAAGGCAGTTTCAAGTGTCTGATGACCCTGGTGGAGAGTCTGTATAACCTGCTTATGGTAAAGTGGGCTGATCGGTATTTTAGACTCACATGATCAGCGCTATAAATTCCGATGACGACCACAGTTGGTGGCGGGGGCGGTGGGGCAGCCGGCAAAGCCGCAGCGCCCGGGGAGAAACCTCCATGCAGCACCAGAGTGCAGGAGCAACCAGCGAGGCAAAGAGCAGGCCTGGAGTTACAGTTGCATTTAATTCAGTGAAATACGGCTGTTTTCTGCCCTTATTTAAAGTTCAGAACGTCTTTCCAACGATCCGGTTTTGGAGGCGCTGCAGAGAGCAGTGAAATTACCTTGATTTATGAAAACGCAGGCTTCAGGGGGTTGGGGAGAGCTGGTACCGACGCCCTCACAACCTCCGCAGTGGGTCCCAAGCAAACTCGAGTGCCAGCACAAGAAAAAAAGAAGGCAAGGCAAGGGCTATTTATGCAATGGCGTGGGGTGGGGGAGAAGGTGCTCACGGAGAAGGAGCAGAGTGAGGAAATCAGCAGAGAGGAAAGGGGGGTTAACAGTAGAGTACAGGCAGACACTAAAACCACCTTAATTTTCTCAGCAGTGGTGTCCCTGGTCTTTCTAAATCAGGCAAATCCCCTTTAAAATCCCCTTATTGTAACCCAACAAGTGACTAATAGACAGCGTTGCACAATAATCAGTCATTTAAAGCACTCCTAGGTAACACAATGTAATTCAGCAGTTTGAGGGGCTGGTAGACATATACGGATACGAAAAATCCCCTTAATGTAACACAAAAGTGACTAAAAGTCAGCGTTTCACAGTAAGCATTCATTTAAAGCACTCCTAGGTAATGCATGAAATTCAGCAGTTTGAGGGGCTGGTGACCATTCATGAAACCTATCTAAACATATGCACCGACACAATGGCACCTAGTTCAAAAACCTCCACGCAGCACCAGAGCGCAGGAGCAACCAGCGAGGCGAAGAGCAGGCCTGGAGTTACAGTTGTATTTAATTCGGTAAAATACGGCTGTTTTCTGCCCTTATTTAAAGTTCAGAACGTCTTTTCTGCGATCCGGTTTTGGAGGTGCTGCAGAGAGCTGTGAAATTACCTTGATTTATGAAAACACAGGCTTCGGGGGGTGGGGGAGGGCTGGTACCGTCGCCCTCACGACCTCTGCAGTGGGTCCCAGGCAAACTCGAGTGCCAGCACCTTGATTTATGAATTTCCCCTATCTGCTTGTTCTGGCCCAGTTGAGCAGTGCCCACGTTTCTCCAGCATGATTTAAGCTGCCACTCATGAAAGTGTTTTGTTTAGCATTTCTGTATTTAGCTACTGATAGCTGTGTTCAAGTAGCCAGCCAAACTGCTACTGCAGTTTTTATTTTTATTTATTTATTGAATTTTGGTGACCGGGTAAGTTCACTGAAACAACTGTAGTACATTTTTTCAGGGATGACCCGGGAGAGATAAAAAACAAGGCAGTAAGAATAGAGATAAGTTATACAAGGTATAGAAATAAGGTTGCAGTGAAAATATGCAGTTCAAGGTACATAAATAAATGTTACAAAACACAGATGAAAATATCAAATAAGAAGACATTATATACAACAGCCTCAGTTTTACTGGTTACAGATATGTTTTGGCCAAGAGGTTTGTCATCCGGATAAATTTTCAGGTGAAAATTAGCCAAACTGCAACAGAGTTCCAGACTTCCAGGTTAAACACTGCTCTACAGTCCTCTTCTCTTGATATCCGCCATACGTATATGCAATAATCTGTCTGGGGAATGACAAATCCCCTTCTCCCCTCAAACAGTGGTTGAGAACTGGAGCACCCCCATTAAGAAATGGTCTGCCACTCGAAGGCTCCTTCTTTCTTTGACCCATTCTCGGATGCTTCCACTTTACACACAGAATAGTGGATGGGTGACCATCTACAACAAGGCTGTGTTTCCATCGAGGTTCTTGATGACATCATGGAGACCTCGAGAGGTCTCCATGATGTCTTCAACAACCGAGATGGAAACACAGCCTTGTTGTGGATGGTTAACCATCCACTATTTTATATAGTATATGGTTCCTGGCTTGTGTCTCCCCTACCCCCAGTTGACTGTTACTACCTTTGTTTTGTCGTGCTGCTCCTGCTCATTCACTCAGTTCAGCTTCATCTAGCTTAAACATAAAATAAAAAAATTAAAAAACAGCAATTCACTTCTGTGACACGGAGCCTTGTGAGGCTCTCCATGTCAAGACAATGAGGGTCTACTTTATTTTTACAAATGCGAGGGTTCTCGATCATGTCTGAACTACCGCAGTACACAGCTCAGCACTCGCTAAGTCGGGTTGCCATGTTTTTTCGATTTTTTCCGGGACAGCGTAGATTGCACCAATCAAATTGCAGGGCGTGTCTTAAAAGTTGTTGTACTATCGATGTGACATGAGAACGATTGTACAACAACTTTTTGACCTTTGAACTGTCCTACTACAGTATCTGGAAAACCATCGTTTTCCATCTGCAGCAAACCCTAACCATATACTATAAGGTGGATTTCAAATACTTTAGGGCATATCTGCAATACTCACAACCAATAACAGGATGCAAGTATAGAAGGCCCACCATTGGGTGTAGGTAAATATGGCACTAGAAAGTTTGGTACAGAAAAGTTTGGCGCAGAAAAATTAAGACAGCAGGAAATTTAGTCCACGCCACCATGGATCACCACTCCAGTGAAATCTGAGGTATAATCATAGATTTACTTTTACAACAACTGGACTTCAGCAGAGCTTTCGACTCAGTGCCGCATGGGAGACCGATAAGTAAGCTGAGGAACTAAGGGGTGGGGGAATGGTGAGGTGGATTGGGAACTGGTTAAGTAACCCGCAGTAGAATTGTGGTAGAGGGGAAAGGTCTCGACTCCCAGAAAGGTCCCTCAAGGATCAGTGCTGGGCCCACTCTTGCTCAACACATTCATAGTAGACATCAGGGAGGGAGTTAGGAGCAAAATAAGCCTGTTCGCTGAAGACTCCAGACTGGGAGCAGTGATGTATAGCGAGAAGAGCACTCCAGAAAGATTTGGTGAGGCTGGAAAGGTGGTCACACACTTGGCAACCGAGATTTAATGCTCAGAATGTGTAGTGTACTACATTTGGGTGTTGGGTATCCTGGATGACCATCATTTTTTTTTTTTTGGGGGGGGGGGACAGCTGGCAAGTCTCCAAAGAGGAGAAGAAAAAATTACTCATTGCAGTAATCTTTCTTCCATGGGGTCTTTTTTGCACTTAGCTGGCTAGGTGCAATTGCCCCAGAGGTGTGCCTTTAAAAGATATTCAGTGAGCATAGGGCCAAGTCAATCAAAAGACAAGAGGCGGTGAGAGCTATTGACTGCTTCAGAATTTCTTCAAGGAAAAACGAGGGCAAATGCCCCAAAAAAGAACTAACAGGATTCAAAGAACATGCAAATGTCCAAATGTGGAAATAGAAACAGAAACACGAGGTAAAAACTCATCAATAAGAAATGCCAAATTTGGTAAAAGGTGACAAGAGAACCTTTCGCCAAGAGGTGAACCGGGAAGGAAGGGTAGGAGCTTACTGATGCTAAAGGACCCCATGGAAGAAAGAAGATTACTGCGGTGAGTAATTTTTTCTTCTTACCCCAGGAGTCCTTTAGCATCAGTAACTTTTTTGCAGACTACCAAGCAGTACCAAGTGGGAGGCAGACAGAGAACCTACTTAGGAAAGAGGCTCTGCAGAGCTGCCCTGCCAAATTTGGCACCAGATCTGGTCAGCACATCCCAACTGTAGTGTTTCTCAAACGTGTGCACAGATTTCCAGGTAGCTACTTTGCAGACATCCAATAGGGGAATATCCCTTGCTGCTGCAAGCAAGGCTGCAGTGCCCCTGGTGGAATGGGCCCTGAGCCCCACTGGCGGTTGTTGACCAGCTTTCTCATAGCAGAATCCAATACAAGAGACCAACCAACAAAAAACAGTTCTCTTGGTAGCTGGTCTTCCTCTGCCTACAACCCCACAGGTGAAGAACACCTGAGTGGAAGAGCCTCTGGACTGTCTAGTACGTTCTAGGTAGTGAAAAATGGCTCTTTTGACATCCAAGCTGTGGAGCTTTTGCTCGCCAGGAGTGGATGGCTCAGTAAAGAAGACAGAGTAATGGACTGGTTCGAGTGAAACTCTGACACCACCTTTGGCAGAAATTTCCTATCTGTCCTGAGCTCAACTTTATCGCTGTGAGGGATGATGTAATTCGGCTCAGTGCACAGCGCCTGTAGCTCTGAAATCCTCCTGGCAGACATAATGGCTACCAGGAAGACGGTCTTCCAAGTTACATACTTGATGTGGGCCGTGGACATAGACTCGAAAGATGGATTCACAAGCCCATCTATGCAAAGGTTCAGGCTCCAAAGAGAAACAGGCTCCCTGGTTGGAGGCGCTTTGAAAAACTGCTTAAAAATGTTGTGGGAAAAAAATGATTTCTTCTTTCCCACCAAAAGGTAGGCCGAAACTGCTGCCAGGTGTAGCTTGAGTGAAGATGGTTTCAAGCCTGACGCCTGTAGGTGTACCAGGTAGTCTAGCAGCTGAGGGTCTAAAGCTGACAGGGTTTTGACCTTTTCGCTTCTGCACCACAGGGAAAACCTTTTCCATTTGGCTGCATAAATCTTCTTAGTGTTCGGTTTTTTAGCCATCCTCAGTATCTTAAGGACCTGTTCAGAGTACTGTGAGGATGGAAACCAACTCCTCAAGAACCAGGCTTTGAGGTGAAGAGAGTGTATGTCTGGGTACTGCACTCCCATCTGAGGAAGGGTCAGCAGGGAGCGAGTCGGAGGCAGGCGAATGGGCCTGTTGCATGACACTGAGAGAAGGAGAGGGTACCAGGCTTGCCTGGGCCAGTCTGGACAGAGTTTCAGCAAAACCCTGAGTATCAGGGGAAAGGGAGGAAAAGCGTATAGGAACCTCCCTGACCAGTCCAGGATCAGGGCATCCAGAGGAAGTGTTCCCAGAACTGGGGGCTTGCAACAGTACTGAGGAAGCTGAAAATTGAGAGGCGAGGCAAACAGATCCAAGTCTGGTGTGCCCCACTACATGAACACTGTGGCTAGTACTTGCTTGTTCAGTGTCCATTCGCTCTGACCTTGACTGATGCGGCTTAGAGCATCTGCCAGAGTATTTAGTTTGCCTGGCAGGTGAATAGCTGAGAGGCTGACTCCCAGGGAGAATGCTAAAGACCAGAGCTTCAGAGCTTCCAAACAGAGTATTCCTGATCTGGTACCACCCTGCTTGTTTATGTAGAACATTGCAGTGGTGCTGTCCATTCGAATTTGAACCGCGTGCCCTTCTATGCTGGGAGTGAAAGCTTTAAGAGCTAGTAAGACTGCTCAGAGTTCCAAAAGATTTATGTGCAACTTACTTTTCGGGAGTCCAGTTGCCGCTTAGTAAGGCACTGTCTAGATGAGCTCCCCAGCCCAACAGGGAGGCATCTGTGGTGATCACCTCTGTGGGAAGAGGAGCTTGAAAGGGAACCCCTGCCTGCAAATTTGCAGGGTCCTTCCACCACAGCACGTTTTGGAGGAACTGCTCCAACTTTGAAAATCTGTTACTTCTCTGAGACCAGCGAGCTCTGAGGTAGGCTTGCAGGAGTCTTATTCTGTACCTGACCCCTGGGACTACTGCAGTCATAGAGGCCATATGACCCAGAAGTTTGAGGAAATGTCTGGCTGGTCTTAGCTGTCCCTGGGCGAAAGAATCTACTACTGAAAGGAAACTCCGAATTATTTCCTGTGGGAGGACAGCATATCCCTTCCGAGTGTCCAGCTGAGCCCCTATGAAGGTGAGCAGCTGAGTGGGTTCCGGGTGAGATTTCTTGAGATTTACCAGGAAACCCAGAGACTCCAGACTGCGTTCTGTGAGGGAAGGAGATTCCTTTACTTGGCAAGGAGACTTTGCTACTGTGAGCCAGTCATCCAGATAGGGGGAGAGAGTGTGACATCCAGTCTCCTGAGATGTGCTGCTACCACTACGAGAGACTTGGTAAAGACACTTGGGGCAGAGGACAGACCGAAGGGCACTGCGGTGAACTGATAGTGACGTGAAGGAAGTTTGAACCCGAGAAACTTCCTGTGAGATCTCCTTATGGAAGGAGGCGTTCCTTTAGGTTGAGGGAGGCTAGCCAGTCGCCCTGCTTAAGGACTGTGTGACTAGTGACAGAGTAACCATTTTGAATTTGTTTTTTTTCCCCAGATGTTTATTTAAATATCCGCGATCTAAGATAGGTCGCCACTCACCAGTTTTCTTGTGTGTCAGAAAAATACCTGGAGTAGAGGCCCTTGCCCTTCTCGTTGGTGGGGACCTTCTCCACTGCTCATAAAGCCAGAAGGTTTTGTACCTCCATTTCCAACAGCGGTATCTGTGATGGTGACAAAGATCTTGACACCTGGGTACGCTTGAGGGCTGGCAGCCGCTTGAACTGTAATGACAGACCCTTCTCCACTATCTCCAGCACCCACCTGCCTGACGTGATGAGGGACCAGTGCTGAAGATAGTGAGAGTCTGCCTCCAACCAGGGAGGTGACCTGGACACTCACATCAGGACTTAAGACTGAGAGGCAGATGGCTGGGTAGAGGTGGCTCTTCTTTGGCCCCTTCTGCCCCTGCCTCTGAAAAAGACCCCCTGTACTGACTAAAGTCAGATTGGGGATATGAAATGTAAGGCCTGGGAACAAAACTTCTGCTCCTACCGCCCCTGGGACGGGATCTCTGAGGGGTGGCGGGTTTAGGCTTGGATGAATGGCTCTGCCAGGAGGCCTTGTACTCAACCTTTTAAATGTAGTCAGTGGTTCTGTAATCAAACAACATATTTTGATCACAGGGAAAATCCATGGCCTTGTTCCGAGTGTCTGTGGTCAGACTTTGTTCTCAGCCAGGCGAAGCGTCTCAGAGATATGGCATGGGCCATCGCCCTAGAGGCTGCATGATTATTGTCAATTGCCATGTGGAATTGGTACATAGTAGCTTCCAAGGCAGGTTTTTAACGTATCCACCAGCTCCTGCACCACAGAATCTGACCCGTTGCAGGCGATAGCCCTCTGGAAATCTGTCCAGGCTTTCTGATATTTGGCTGTGAATGTGATGCAAGAAGAAAGCCTGAGAAGCAGAGAAGCTGTGGCATACATTTTCTTTGCTATAGTCAATTTTCTTGGAATCCTTGTCAGGGGGGAGAGGGCGACAAGGAGACTCCAGCTTTCTCACAAGCTGCCTGCTGCACTATACTCTCGTGGCTAGGGTATGCCAACATGAACTCTGTACCACTTTTAAACACTTTATATTTTCTCGCAAGCCGCTTATCAACCCCTAGAACTGAAGTGGGGTGTTGAAGCACCTTCATGGTATTTTTTCTAAATGCATTATAGATAGGGACAACCAGGGTCTTTGAGGATGAAAGACCCTTTATCTCGCTATAATCTTAGTCTTCATCGACATCCTGGTTGGACTTCCGCATAAGGAGGTTCAGGGTCTCCAGCACATTTTGTATAAAAATGTAAATATAGAGGAAGGATCCTCGTCACCCGGGGTTCCCCAAGGCGAGGGTCCCGTGACTCCTGGGGCTCAAGGCCCTCAAAATCCATGTCAGAGGCATCATTAAATTGATCATCATCTGCGTCACCCTCACAGTCTACAGAACAGAGAACTGTGGAAGAGTGCTTGCCAGCCCCAGTAAATTGAGGACCCATCTTTTGAAGGATCTGAAAACAGTTGCCATGATTTTTCCATATCTTGCACTGAAGGAAGAACCTGTGCAGTCTGTGTTTTGTTTTTTCTGTATGCTTTAAGCTGCCTGTTGTCTCACTGTTGGCTTTCCCAGGAGCAAAGGGAACATATCTGTCTTGACAGTGTTTCTTTTTAGCCACTTCATCAGATGCTTGATCAAGCTTCCTTTTTTTCCATCACTCTTATTTTTCAATTTGTGAGGAACTTCATCTTTGGAAGCTTTATTTTTTGACTGGATCTGGAGGGTTCTTCAGTACCTCTGCTTTTGGTATTAGTACTTTTGA
This sequence comes from Neoceratodus forsteri, assembly GCA_016271365.2. Taxonomy (NCBI): domain Eukaryota; kingdom Metazoa; phylum Chordata; order Ceratodontiformes; family Ceratodontidae; genus Neoceratodus; species Neoceratodus forsteri. The sequence continues at coordinate 171,648,481 of JADMNL010000025.1, forward strand.
ACGGCCCCTCGTCAGAAGCCTTTGATTAATCCTCAGCCATAATCATCAAGGTTTGTCTGCTACGTTCGCCAATTTAAGCAATGCAAACCAGTTCTGGACCTACGAACTGAGTGCAGGTTTCTGTGAAAATGCCACAGGCCAGTCCTGCCCCATTTAATAAACTCCATCTATTACAAGTCTTTTTTTTTTGTAGTAAAACTAGGATCTATACCAGTGCCTATCTTAATAGAAAGCCAGCAATACTCAACTGCACACAGGTGGCTGCTGGACCCTTACGGACAGTCCTGACAGATGATACCAAGTTCCAGTAATAAAACAAAAAAGGTTTCCTCGTAACTGCCAATCTAGAGCGAAACCCCCCAGGCACAGTTAAGTTTGAAATTTACTGCAGATGCCTCGCGGTAAACCCCGCAAAGTCCAAGGTAAAAAACAAGGCAACTGTCCCAGGAGCAAATAAATAAATAAAAATAAAAGGACTTGTAATAGATGGAGTTTATTAACTTGTTGGCAGCCTCCCACCTAAGCTCCCTACAATCCCTAGCTGCCGGGGGCAAGCTACATGCCATCGGTGATTTTAACTCAAACTGGTTAGGCACAGATAAAGCCCATTTGAAGACCAAAATAAAGGCTCTGAACCTAACACAACTCATCATGGACCCCACACGACTAAACCACAAGTCACAGAACCACTCACTACTAGATTGGGCTCTCACCCCCACAGGATCCTAAGAGCAGGCCTATTACCCGACTCTATAAGTGATCATCACATGATCTTCCTGATTAGGAAGGTGCATAGCCCCCCACCCCACCCCCTCCAAAGACACTGCGCCCCAGGTCCTACAATTCTCTCACCTTAGCATCTCTTCTATCAGACTTGGGACATGAAAATTGGTCTTTCATACCAAAGTCTCCCTCCACTGATGCAGCCTTTGCAGGTTTCAAAACCTGCTTCCTAAAAATAGGACAGACATGCCCCGTTACAGACAAAGAGAGTTAGAGGTGCTCATCTCCCATGGATCTCTGCCGACATAATTAGGATTTGCCACACCAGAGACTGTGCCTGGAAAATTTACAAGAGAACAGGTACACAGGAAACCCTCTCCACATACAGAAAGCTCCGAAACGCATGCACAAACTCCATCAGGCAAGCAAAGAAGACATACTTTCTATCGGCTTTAAACAAGAACATAAACCACCAGACTGATTTCTGAAATCACTTAAATCCTGCCCCCCACCACACCCCCACCTCCCTACACTATCTGTCCAGGGCTCCCATCTCCGACCCCATCTGTGTCGAGAAGCCTTTAATAATCATTTCTCCAGCTGCGCTGCCAAACTCCTATCCTCCCTCCCAAATAAATCCCCGATTCCCCCCTCAGCTCATGCCCCCCCCAAAGCCTGCCCCCGTATAGGCCTGCCTTTCTCTTTCCGCCCAGTAACCCAGCTGCCGATACTCACGGCTCTCTGGGACCCTAACCAAACAAAGGCAAGTGCCCTCGTCCCTAGACGCAAAGACGCTCTTCCTGTCTGCCCCAGCCATAGCTGCCCCTCTCACTGCCCTTTTCAACCTCTCTTTCTCTCTAGGAAAGGTACCCACGGACTGGAAGATGGCTACAGTCATACCTCTACCAAAGGGCGGTGACCCCTCCTCCCCAGAAAATTACAGACCCATCTCCCTGCTCCCAATCCTGGCCAAAATTACAGGAATGGCTAGTATTGTCCCAGCTCACCCCTTTCCTGGAAGCCTCCTCCTTCTTCACTCCGTTCCAATCGGGATTCTGTAAATCCCACTCCACCACTACCTCCCTGCTACGTGTCACTGGTGACATTCTCACCGGTATGGACAAAGGTCACGTCACCTCGGCCATTTTTATAGATCTAGCCAAAGCTTTTGATACTGTCTCTCATTCCCTACTTCTCTCAAAACTCTCCAACACTGGGCTCTCTGAGCAGGCCATTGGCTGGTTCCATGACTATCTAGTGAACAGGAAGCAATCAGTCACACTAGCCTCTCACACTTCTAACCCCCTGCCAGTCACTACAGGCATCCCACAAGGATCTGTCCTAGGACCACTACTTTTTTCCATTTTTCTAAATGACCTCCCATCATTATGTACCCACTCATCCATCCAAATATATGCGGTTGACACGGTCCTGTATGCCTCCTGCCCTAACGTTCAAAGCGTATCAACACTACTCCAAGAGGATTTCTTTGCTATCCAGGGCTGGTTGAGGACTAACCAGCTATTCCTAAACCCCCAAAAAACAGTATCAAACATTCGGCCCCCAACAAAGACTTTCCCGCCAAACCCCCTGCCCCCCTTTCAAAACCACGGACGGGACCCTGCTGGACAGCTGTACTTCCTTCCGATACCTAGGCATCTGGCTAAACCAGCACCTAGACTTCACATCTCATATAGACTCACTTCATACGAAACTTCTCCCCAAATTAGGTGCCCTATTCCGCAACAAAAAATGCCTCCCTACACAAACCAGGCTCGCCATTGTCCAAAAAATGATTCTCCCCGTTTTCGATTACGGCGACATGGTCTACTTCACTGCCTCCGTGTCTGCCCTGGCTAGCCTAGATACCATGTTCCATTCTTTCTGCCAGTTCATTCTAGATTGTCCACTATCTACACACCATTGCAACCTTTACAGCTCTCCTAACCTGCCGTCCCTCCACGATCGCAGACAATTAAACTACGCTAGGTTCGCTGCCAAATTCCAGTCCCATTCCCTCCCCCCCATCTGGCCTCTACCCTTTCCAAACAACCCCCTCCTGCGTACTCACTCAGGAATATAGATCCCAGACTGCTGCATGTCCCTTTTATGCGTACTTCCAAAGGCCAGGCCACCTTTAGTTTCCATATCCCACAGATTTGGAATGCTCTGCCGGCCACTATAAGACATGCACAAAACAACTACCAATGCAACCCTCTACTTACTGCCCATTTCTCTTCCAGCTGCTCCTGTTATAATTAATTCCTCTACTCCTGCTTGATGTACTAAAAAAAAAAAAGGTGTATGAAATGTTAGATGACCATGACACTCTGTACAATGTGTTTTCTGAACCCCTGTCTGTTAATGTTATACAAATGTCTGTAGGAAGCTTTGACTTCCCAATATGTTTCTGTTTATTGTACATATCCTTGTATTGGAATTTTATGGGTCTTGGCCCCCAGGTTGCATCTGGAATCGAGCTCTTAGCTCAGTGTGCTTTCCTGGTAAAACTCGTAAATAAATAAATAAAATTTGACTGTTCCCATAAGAATTTAGTCAAAAATAAACACCCGTGATAAAATTCGGCTTTAAAGTAAAAGCCGCAGTAAAAACAAAATCTAAATAGCGCTGTTGTGCTAAAAATTAAAAATGTGCACAGCACTAATGAAGTAGTAACATTTTTCACTCAGCACACTGAAGGAAATAATTTATGAGGAAAACTTTACCCAGATAAGCACTAGGAGGCTGCCAACAAGGAAAGTTGGGAGACACCTCAGAGGCAATATTGCTCATTCCAGCGGAGAAAAAAAAAATTCTAAAGCAGTCAACAGCTCTCACTCAGTTCACACCCCCTCCTGACTTTTGATTAATGCGTAGGGCCAAGCCAAATATCTCAAAGGCACACCTCCAGGGCAATTGCACCTAGCCAGCCAAGTGCAAAAAAGTTACTGATGCTAAAGGACTCTTGGGGCAAGAAAGATCTCAGAACAGTGCAGGAGAGCGACTACAAAGGCAAATAGAATGCTTGGGTGTATTACTAGGTGAAAAACATTGAGGGGGGTTCTACTGCCCCAGTACAATTCCTTGGTGAGGCTGCACCTGGAGTACTGTGTGCAGTTCTGGCACCCTCACTTTAAAGGAGGACATTATTCTACTGGAGAGAGTCCAGAGAAGAGCATCGAAGATGATCCACAGTCTGGGGAAAAGTCCTACGAAGTGAGACTTAAGGAGCTGAACATGTACTCCCTAAAAGGGTAGAATCCAGGGCAGTGGGGCAGGATACAGCCTTTTAAATTA